>OX637318.1:9132953-10342576 GCA_951799385.1 Hyppa rectilinea | reverse complement strand
TTCTATGGCAGTAGATAATTTAACACGTCAATGAAGATGTTACGTATCAAGTCATGTTATGCATATATTTATTTGTTATGCCGATTGTCATGCACAAAACTTGATATCGTCCAGTAGGCAGGCTCTACTCGACTTATTTTTTTTTATTTTTTTACGTAACAATCGCTATGGCTTGAAAAGGTATGCAAAGTAGGTAATTGCTGATCATTGTCTAGTTCAGAACTCTAGTCACCAGAGACAAAAAAATCAACCATAGAACAATGAAACAGTCAACAGATGAATGTACCTTAGTCACAATAGGGAAGATGACATGGTAAAAAAAAGAAATTATATTTAGTCCGTCAGACAGAAAAAAAATAGACAAGTATTTTTTGCTTTATAATATAAAAAAAATATTTAGATAAAACAATGGAGCAAATACAAAGAGGAGATGTCATAATGTGAATGTGCACTGTGACAATAAATGTGTCCTGACGTCATCACGATGGGCGTGGCCTCGGTCAGTTGGCGGCACACGTTGCGTAGGTACTAACTACATGTTTACAGTCCAGTGTTCAGTCTATTTTATTATTTTCTATCTTATTTTAAAGAACAAGATGAAGTGTTGTATGCTATCATGTAAAAACTATTCAGATAGACGTTCTGATGCCTTGGACGGCATAACATTTCACGTGTAAGTAATTTTATTTCATAAATTATTAGAAGCGTTCTAGAAAAATCTGTACATTGTCTCTTAATAATAGTGTCACTGCTCGACAAAAGATGGCGCCACTTTGCATCACATCATGTCACCTATACACTAGTGACATCTAGCGAAATCTAGCTAAAACGACATTGTAACAATCGACAAAGCTTAATCTATTAATTGTCCTATTCACCGCTAGATGGAAAATAGAGAGGGGCGTGGTTTGTAACGTCCCTCGCTCCCCGTAAAGTGTCACGCATTATGTTAAAGGGAAATCCAGTTACGGCATCTCCTCTTTGTATTTGCTCCATGGATAAAACGCATTAAAGTTGAGGAGTGGGAGGTCACTACGTCACAATTAAGTTTAAAATCTACCAAACCGTGAAATCATGCCACATTTTAACACTATGTATGTGACGTATTCTTTGGATTACGTAAAAAAAAGAAAAAATACGTGTCCAATATTTTTTAAAAATCTAGCTGACGGACCAAAAAGAAAATATTAGTCCTCATTAGCAATTTGTTCTTTATGAATATCATCATCTGCATTTTTTAAATTATGTTGGGTTCGACTTTCAGTCTAACGGTCTCCATTAGATTATATGGTGAGACAATTATTAGATTAATTACGTTAAGATTATAAGGCGCGTTACGATCAGACGTAGAATCTCCACAGTCAATGACTCATCTCCCATCTTGCACCGCGCGTCACCTGCATACCTGAGTGTCCAATGGCTGCGTCAGTGAACGGTATTCGCGTTGCTGAATTTTGGTCCAAACAAAAAATATAGGTTTTATTTTTCCTGTTATTTTTGCCATCGACACGCTAAGAAGAAGGTGGAAGAACTAGATACCATAAGAACAAAATAAAAAACAGTTCGTTGCGGGAATTAAACACGTGACATGTAGGAAAGCTTCCAATCCCCCCTACTGCGCCAGTCGAACCGTTACTAATGATATTCATATCCTTTCAGGTGGTGAAGATCATCCGATCGTCAGAAACGGCCGGGAGATATATTTCTTATAGATTAGTTTGTTAGAATAGCTTTAATACCAATAAATATCCATATTTTTACCTAAACCGTTTTTTGTTTTTTTACACCATGTGACCTACGCGCGAATCAGGGCCGACGCACATCTGCCGAAGCGCAGCGCAACGTGGTTGTCATTGCCGAACAAACGAAAGTTAAAAATAAATATTGTACAATTTTAGCTGTTTTTTTTCTCGAGAGTGCGTTTAAGCGGAATGAGGCGTCTCAGGTAATTTATTATCTACTTTATTTTAAGGCGCGCAACGTTGATTTTTATTTGGCAGTGATAATCGCGCCGTGCTGCGCCTCGCCAGGTGTGCGCCAGTCCTAAGTCACCGCAACCAGTTGTAGTACAGATTGGGAGATGTTGTCCTTAGTTCAGGGCTCAAAACAAACCTAAACTGTTCTAAACGACTTCTGAAAGACCGGATTACGTTCATCGTAGCGCCTTCTAGAAGAGTGTTTTCTAACGCCACGAAGTCTCTAATTCAAAAAAATAAACATTAACTACCGAATAAAGAAAAGTGATGCAAACACGTAAACGATTTAGTCAGTATTATGTCATCTAAACAAATTATGACTACAATTGCAATTAAGTTTTTCACTTGATAAACGTTTAAGTACCTAATTTAATAATTATGGGAGAGACGTTTACTCAATCTTTTATGACAACTTATATGGCGAATTGACCATTGAGTGTACAACCATTAAGTCTTTTTATAGTCTTAATAGTAGTTATTGTAGTTAGATGTTTATTATAAACCCTTTAACCCATTAGTTGTCTATTAGAAGCCGTTTGCTTATAAGAGCTCAACGATTTATACGGTTATATTTATAGTCGTTTCGTTATTTTAAGGGGTTAATTAATTAAACCATCGTACTAAAACCTACCATGTTGGTTACATAACAATGACAACACGCCTTGTTACCCTGTCAGTTTAGGCAGAAGTGTACCCGTAGACGGTACACCCACATTTCACCAGTTATATTTAAGTCCCATGTAACAGGGCGTGGGCCGATTACCATCAACAGGGTACTAATCCAGCCTTCGGGCCTAATGGGAGAACCCACTTACACTTTTCCGGACCTGGTAACCAAAAATAGGACCTCATGCTCAGCAGTAGCACTTGCGACCAATAGACCAACAAGGCAGTAAAAACAGTCGTTATTAATACTTATAAATTGTAATTGCATACAGGCAGTAACTTAACCTTTTGAACGCCTGAGAGAGAGAAATTAATTTCTCCTTGTTATCATGAATTTCCCAATATCCATGGTGTTTTTTAATTTGTTTCATGTCATTAAATACGTACGAGAGCTTCCATTTTTAAGATAATAAACACACGTATGTAATGGTTTAATTGTTTATTTCGTGTATAGTGTACGCGCACTGGTCATATTTGTGTCGTTCTCGTACAGGGCATCCGTTTGCTTGTATATGTGACAATGGCGTTCAAAAGATTCACTACCGTCAAACGAGGTGAATTTGGATGGAGGGGTGAATCAGAATGAAAGTTTAAAAGGGATTTTAACTTTGAAATAATATAGTTTGTTGCCAACAAGTGTACTTAATTGTTAATTATAATATAGTAATCACATTACTGGCCCTTTTTGGCCACAAACTATATTATTTCAATGTTAAAATCCCTTTTAAAGTTTCGTCCCGATTCGCCCCGTTTGACTGTAATCGTAAGTGCAACCGCCACTGCTACGCCTAACCGAAATCTGGCGTAAACATACAAATTAAACCATACTGTCTACCATTTATTTGATATTTTGTTATAAACTTTCATAAAATACCATGATCTGTGTATAATTGAATCACGCAATGATTATTGTACTAGGTAATGTAAGCACGCGATGCGCAAATGCTTCACACGGCGCCTGCGCAGCATGGGTTGCGCACGTCGCAAAATCCACGCAATTACAATACTTACGCGCAAACGTACCTACGGCAAGACTTGCGATCTTACTGATTACGAAACGAAATAAGATTAATATAATGTTATGATTTTAAATACATTTTCGAAACGAAACGAGTGACAGGTGACTTTACTACTTTTTGAAATGATACTCACGAGAAAATAGAGAGGAAATGTAGGTTTTCTTTTGAATTATAGTTTCCTGGTTGTGATTTAGTGGCAGTGGAAAGCACATAAATATTTAGCTATCTGTGGTGAAAAAATTCTGACTGTTCTCAATGTTTGTGGACTTCACTGGATAATTTTCCGGTAAGTACTTACTTCTATATCTACTTCCTATCAATCATTAAGATTGTAACAAACAATACATAACTTTAATGATGATGTGTTAACGAGAAGAGAAATTTACGCATTTTATTATTACCTATAGGAAGTGTGATGTGATGTGTTTTTCAGTTTCGTAAACAGGTCTTTTAGATCTCACGTTATACTCTTATTTTGTATTATGTTTTGAATACGACATTGTCTAATTATCTTAGGTAACGTAAACTATCTAAGTATTAGTTTTTGAACCCTTTTTTCACGAGAAAATTACGCGTTTTATTATAGGAAGTGTGATGTGATGTGTTTTTCAGTTTCATAAACCGGTTTTTTTAGATCCCACGTTATGCTCTTATTTGTATTATGTTTTGAATACGACATTGTCTCATTAGCTTAGGTAACGTACTAACCTATTCGTTTTATAACCCTTTTTTGACCGATGTATCTTGTAATCAGACTAAAGTGGGTTACTGAGGGGTAAAGAAAGGAAAAGTTGGGTCGTTGTCAGAGTTCTACGGCCTACCGCAGACCTTGCTTCCTACCAAAAGGAGCTTTAGCAGGAAGGGTAATGACAGTCAAAGTTGGGTCGTTGCCAGAGTTCTACGGCCTACCGCAGACCTCGCTTCCTACCAAAAGGAGCTTTAGCAGGAAGGGTAATGAAAGTCAAAGTTGGGTCGTTGCCAGAGTTCTACGGCCTACCTCAGACCTCGCTTCCTACCAAAAGGAGCTTTAGCAGGAAGGGTAATGAAAGTCAAAGTTGGGTCGTTGTCAGAATTCTATGGCCTACCTCAGACCTCGCTTCCTACCAAAAGGAGCTTTAGCAGGAAGGGTAATGAAAGTCAAAGTTGGGTCGTTGTCAGAATTCTATGGCCTACCTCAGACCTCGCTTCCTACCAAAAGGAGCTTTAGCAGGAAGGGTAATGAAAGTCAAAGTTGGGTCGTTGCCAGAGTTCTACGGCCTACCGCAGACCTCGCTTCCTACCAAAAGGAGCTTTAGCAGGAAGGGTAATGAAAGTCAAAGTTGGGTCGTTGCCAGAGTTCTACGGCCTACCTCAGACCTCGCTTCCTACCAAAAGGAGCTTTAGCAGGAAGGGTAATGAAAGTCAAAGTTGGGTCGTTGCCAGAGTTCTACGGCCTACCGCAGACCTCGTTTCCTACCCTTTAGCAGGAGGACTCCTACCTAAAGAGTTTGATGGACCATTTCAAGGTGTTACAGAAAAGAGAAAAAAATACTTCTAGCACTACCTACGTTACCGTAACCAGTAATGATCCTTAAGGGGGTAGCACCAGGGTAGTCGTAAACCGTAAGAAAATTTTAATTTATCGGGCTACCCTGTAGCTTTCACCTTAAGATCAATGGATAGCCCGCGAAATTAATATTTTCTTGCATTTTTTGCAATTTTCAGGTTGATCAAAATATCATTCGCGACAGTAACAAATATGTAATTACATATTTATAACCACTAGAATCATCAATACCTTACCTACCTACATCTTTCTTACTTAGATAGTTATTAGGCTATCTAGGTACGCAGTCACCGCAACACTAACACTGCCACTATTTTTTGTGCTGTGCTAAGCTCAGTGCCTTCAGCACACATACGTGTCCATAGCAGTGTGTAGGTTAATGTGTATTGTCCTTGGTCGTTACTCATCGTCACAAGAAAACAAAGTATAACATCAAAGTATCCTGTGGATACCTGCTTATATATACAGTTAAGACTTACCTACCTGCTCTCTTTCCAAAATGCCAATGTAGTACATGCCTAATCAAACCACTAGATGGCGGTTGTAAATTCATCATTGGTATAGTAGATACTATTGCAATAACCTAATTCCCGATCACGAAATCGTGATAATTGAACATCGTCCTATAAATTGCTACAAGCACCTACCTAAGTAGGTACTTAAATCGTTAACGAGACGGACTATAGACAGAGACACCTATTGGTATGCAATGCGGGCATGATCACTCACGAATTCACGAAATTCATGTTAATAGATTAGAAGGCTCTAATTATGGTCACGGCCCGTTTTTGAATACCTTCAAAAATGAATACTGTGGAACTGTCTACCAGAGTCTGTGTTCCGTATCCTATGATCCGTCAGTCTTCAAGACAAGAGTGAACAGGCGAGCCCAAATGCTCGCTAAAAACCAGACCTATCACGTTATAAATAAATGACGTAACGTTATCTTTTTTTAAAGCTCTTGATACCTCTTGCACCTATTCCTCGAAGGGTTGGTCTTCTTCTTTTCGTGTGATTAGTGACTAACCTGATGTCAGAGTTTTTATGCTGCCCATGGGCCTCTGACTTAGCTTCACATGCTCTGTTGAGAAATATCTCTCAGACATGCTGGTTTCCTCACGATGTTTTCATTCACCGATTTTTAAGCGAGTGATAATTATACAATACGCACATGAATCCGTAAAATCAGAGGTGCGTGCCTTGGGTTCGAACTCAAGACCTGTGACTTGGCAGTCCGACGGTCACACCACTACGCTATCACTGTTTGGAAAAAAAGGGTTGGTGAGCAGTGTCTCGGAAGGATAGTACTGGACTGGTAATCTTTGCTGACTGTTTACGAATCACATTTCAGTACAACATAACCAATGTACCAGTCGTTTTTTACGACAATCGGCAAAAAAAATCAGACAATGTTTATCTAACCACATCATAACTTAATAATCAGCCTATAATGTTCCCATGGCTGACATACAGACCTTCTCTCGGTGAGGAGGACTGCGCCTTTATCCACCGCGTTGGACCAGTGCGGGTTGGTAGATAATCACAATATGTCTTCGAATTTTTGGTTCTAGGTTTCCTCACGATGTTTTTCTTCTGTCTTGAGAACAGTGGTGATGAAACAATTTACACAAAGTAAAGAGCCTGTCTGGTTTCGAACCTACGACTACTCGTAAGTCGCGGCTGTTACCACTAGATTGACTGACTGACAACGCACAGGTGAAACCCTCTTCTTGTCTTGAAGCATAAATTGTGCCCAAGAGTTTCCAATATGATAAAGGTTAGCGCTAAAAAAGGACTTTTGAAATTTCACCCCCTGAAGGGGTGAAATACGAGATGAAAGTTCGTAATTTTTGATGATGGAATTTTCCATCGAGCACACTAAATAACAAACTTTCACGGAATTCTGCATAGGTACCTAGTTCAAAATACTATCAGCTACCCATCCGATGGATCCCGGACGGTCGGTCACGAGAATCGAATTAGAAAGTAAAAGAATAGTATACTACTTTAAAGTTGCTTGAATTCTAATCAAACCGGTATTTCACAATCCGCAAAAACGCATTAAGGATAAAAGATAGACTTAATTTCTAAATTATGCAAAGGCCCTATTATTTCCTGCCGGTAAAATCATTTGAAACACTTTAATGCCGATTGGTTACGTTTCTTATGTCTTAATTTATAAGCAAACCAAACACAGAATTAATAATAATATGTACTACTTAGAGGACGTAACATTTACGCATGTATTTCCTGAAAAAGTCCTGAAAATCGAAGTGAGATAGTGTATGAGACAGTCGTAGTTCACAAATTCCAAATGGGAAAACCCACATTGCTCGACCTAGGAATTGAACCCATGATCTCATGCTTAGCAATAGCGCTTGCGAGCACGTTTGCGACCACTAGACCAACGAGACAGATAATAATATAAGGTGTTAAAAAATTCCCTTTAAGTATTTCGTAGGACCAATGTACTCATCGTTATGAACAACTTTTGAACTGATGAACGGATGAACTCTAAATTCGTGAAAAAAATATGAGCTGTTCCATACAGTTATGCACACGTAACTCAATAAAATGTATGGAACAGCTCATATTTTAAATTTAATTTAACACCTTATATACGTACACGAAACATGTAAAACGTAAAACGGTTAGGTAACTGTTTTGATAAACATTGTAATAGCTTTTGACCCACTCATTTTATGCGAAATCATGGTTTCAAGTAGAACTTTTAAATTTATGAGCTTAGCCGTTTATTTTAGTGATAATAAACAGTGATGTTTTTATAGGATCATAAATGTTATAGTGTTTTTATTGAAATAGAAGATTTAATGTGACCTTATAAAAAGTTCACTTCGCAAATAATCTAGCCGTTTGTTCAACCAAGCAAGGAAAAAATACCTATAGTTTATGTATTTAGTACTAGCTGACCCGACAGACGTTGTCCTGTCTTAACTGTGATACCTACCCTACCTACCTACCTACCTGCCTACCTACCCTACCTACCTAGCTACCTACCCTACCTACCTACCTACCTGCCTACCTACCTACCCTACCTACCTAGCTACCTACCCTACCTACCCTACCTACCCTATCTACCCTAGCTACCCTACCTACCCACTCTACCTACCCACCCTACCTACCTACCCTACCTACCTACCTACCCTACCTACCTACCTACCCTACCTACCTACCTACCCTACCTACCTACCTACCTACCCTACCTACCAAAAAAAAAATGTATTCTGCTATTCAGGGCGGAGACAAATCCAACGAAACAAAAACCATGAAAATTGGTCCAGCAGATCTCGAGTTATAATGGAGGGAACAAACCCGACTTTCTTTTATATATATAGATATAGATTACCACTTACTTACAGAATGTGTTTTTATAGGGCAACTCAATACAAGAATGTAGTCACAATTTCCAGATACACACATACACATACACTCCTCACACCACACACACATCACAGCACATTTCCTCATCAATTTTTTTATTATTATTATTTTTAACTTAGGTGCATCCTAATAAACTGTGTTTAAATAGGTATTTAAATTTACCTAGACGTGTAGTGTTAAAAACTGTTATTAATATACTTTGAGAGTTGATGTGCAAAAAGTAAAAAATGTCTGGCGTGTTTTACACAGCGATAAATTAAGTACTGTGTCTATGTAAACGAAAGTGATATTTGATGGTACAAGGTTCATACAAAAGTGTTTACACTTTTTTTGGACTGTGTTTACTTAGACGTAGAGTCAGCAACACAATAAATCAGAAAAGTCTATCTCCTGTTTTAGTATTAGGTATCCATATTTTCATTTTTTTTTAAAATAAAATTACATACTTATATATTTTATCGATAGCATCAATTTAACCTTTTTACAGTTTAGTGCTTAGCAATACGCCATTTACTAAATCGTTTTATGT
Organism: Hyppa rectilinea; assembly: GCA_951799385.1. Lineage (NCBI taxonomy): Eukaryota > Metazoa > Arthropoda > Insecta > Lepidoptera > Noctuidae > Hyppa > Hyppa rectilinea. The sequence goes on along the minus strand of OX637318.1, from coordinate 10,333,438 downwards.
CATAATTAGCCTGTAATGTTCCCTCTGCTAAGTTGCAGGACTCCTCTCTGTGAGAGAAAGTGGGCCGTAATTAATTACACGGCCCAGTCCTGGTTGGTAGATGTCACATGTCTTCGATTATTGAAACACTGCACTCGAATTAAAATTATTTAATTCGGAGTTTCGTGGCTATTAAAGCGGGTGGATTGCCAAATAATGTGTCAATGGGTGGCGGCACTCAGACCGTCATTCGATAATGTGCTGTAATTGTTTTGTTTAACGTGTTTTAGTCAGTAAACTAGCGCCAAGTTTGCTTTTGTTTTTTTATGCTTCTCTGGTCTGAAAATAAAGATTTTATTTACTGACTTTTTTGTAAAGCTGTCATAATTTGAAAACTTCAGTACAAAAAAAAAGATGCATACATCGACTGCAAACCATGTTGCTGACGCTATTACTCACGCCAAAAAACCGTAAAATTCTTGAACATTTTGATTTAGTGTAATCAATGCGTTAGTTACAGTCATTGAAAGTGCACAGTGATAAATGACTTGGAGGTAACATAAACTGTTTGATATTCCATATTTCTCGACGATTTACATAAAGAAAGTTTTTGGTTCGCGGAAATTGATTGAGTGTTCGGTACTCCGTAGCATCGTAAAACTTGGAAAATTTTTGATTAATTTGAGAACTTTTGCTTTTCACCTAATAAAGCGAATTTGGTTGTTCATTAAGAAATAGAATAATCTTAATTAGGGAAGTTAATTCGTTATTTCTTGTCATATTCATATATGTATTTCCATTCCATAATGTGTGAAGATCTTACAATAGGCTTAAAGCTAAGGTACAATTACGGAACCTGTAGGGCACAGCACAAAGTATAAAATTAAGTTTGAAATAAAATTCATACGTAATAAATTAACACTTTTAAAAGATGTTCTTAATATTAATAAACTTAATTATAATTACTAAGTTTATTTATTTAGAGATCAATCATTTGAGATCAGTATAGTAGTCAAGAGTCACCATATGTTCGATATTTAGAACAAGCAGACGAAATCTGATTAAAACATGAATCAAAATGAGTAAAAACAATAGATACCCCTTAGTAATAGCTAACAGTAACAGTAAAATCTCGACTATCACAACAACATCACGTTAAAATAAAGAGTGAAAAGAATTCATAGGATTCGTTGAATGAGTTGATCAGGTGAAAATGCCTGAGATGCCTCACTGTAATGATTGCCGACACATTAACTCGTGCGCGTGGCACAGAAGCAAATATCCGATGTGCGTGTGCGCACGATAAACACTATAGTATATTCAACCACACGTTCAAGTTAACACTCGAAGTGGATTATAAATCCTTTTTGCTGCGAAAAAAAATTTAGGCGTGAACTTATTCAATCCCAAAATAATGACAATTTTGATTTCCTAGAAATACTAATCGATCGACTTTTTGTGATGCTCCCTAACTTACTAACTACGAACATCTGGATGTAGCGTTTGACTGTCACTTACCTCTCGCGCGGTTCGGAGTGCCAGAGCTTACTGCGTCAACTTTATTGAAACAGTCGTTATTAAAAAGACTAGAAGGTTAGAAGAAGATCATTAAATAAAAAGGCGTAAAATTTTCATTAGCGGATCAAAATTTTTTTTAGAAGGTCAGTTAGATGTTCATCAAAATGGTACTGCCAGTTCCAACTGGTTACCAAGGTACACTATACCATAGGCTTAGTTGTACCAGACACGTGTGATCTATATGTGTAGTATGCATTAGTAAATACTGCGGAACTTATTATTCTTGAATAGTAATTAAACCTTATTCACACATTATGTTTAGCTTCAAGTTAAATGCGTTTTCTAGTCCTACCATACACTTTGTATAAGGTAGGACTAGAAAGTTAATAAACATGGAATCCTAAGTAATCTTGAATTGGTAAAATATTTGTCAAAATATCGACAAATATTTGTGCCTCGGAAAGCACGTTAAGCCGTTGGTCGCCGCAGTCATTTGTGTATATTTGACAGTCGTTACGGGTCGTCCGAAGCCCGAAAATCTGACAGCCAGTCTTACCAAAGGGTATTGTATTGCCCGGTTACAGGGTTGTGGAGGTCAGATAGGCAGTCGCTCCATGTAAAATACTGGTATTCAGCTGCATCCGGATAGACTGGCGCCGACCCCAACATAGTTGGGAAAAGGCTAGGCAGTTGATGATTTATGGAAAACGCTAGGGTCCAAATCTCTGCTATATTTGTGCCAGTAACAATATATTGCACAACTTTTTGCATTCCTTTCTCCAGCCACTCCATATAACTTACCTAGTCAAATTTAAAACAATCGCAACCAGAAGTTCTGTAAACAGCGTACTCATTGTTTTGCATAACATCACGCCTGTAATCCTCAAAGGATTAGGCAGAGGTGTAGCTAAAGTACACCCACATTTCGTATGAATAAGAAACACAAAAGGAGAAAGGATATTATTGCAGTTGTTCCCCAATGTAAAAACAAATTTAGTAGCAGACAATTTTACCATCTTTCAGCTCAAATATACAACAGGATTAATAAATACATAATATATATGTACACAATAAAAACAAACACGACTGTAAAAAAACGATAACAAATTGGATTAGGTATCTTAGTTATGAGGATACGGAAGCTCTTCTGGTTTATCATGAGTAAATTATTCACACACTATTACGAAACACACCTCACTCTACACCACACACTATACTACACCTCACCACACCTCACCTCACCTCACCTCACCACACCACACCACACCACACCACACCACACCACACCACACCACACCACACCACACCACACCACACCACACCACACCACACCACACCACACCACACCACACCACTCCACACCACACCACACCACACCACACCACACCACTCCACACCACACCACACCACACCACATCACACTGCACCACACCACATTCTGCACCACACCACACACCACACCGCACATTCTCATCAACTCACACCAAACCACACTACATCGTACACAAGCAGCACACTTAACAAATGCACACCACGCTTCAATGTTACATACTGAAGATATTAGATTAAATAATAACAATATGCTGTAATATTATGTAACTTATATCTAGATATGGAGGAGTGGAGTCTCCTAACACAGGCATTGTTTGCCTAAAAGGAGGCTCCAAACACAATTAATTGTATGAAGCATTTTGTTTTAAATAAAGATTATTATTATTTATTTCGCCAGTAATGTTTGAAGCCCATATAACAGGGGGTGAGCCTATAGCTATCAACCGGGCACAATTCCAAAACTCCGAGCTGCTACTAAAAAATTCCAGTTGGAAAACCCAATAATACTTTGTTCGACCCGGAAATGGAACCCAAGACCTCATGCTCAGCAGCTGCGCAGACTGCGACCAGAAGACGAACGATTCAGTCAGTGAGTTTAATTAATGATTGAGTTATCATTACGAAAATTCTTAAATTTTTTTGATGATGGGAAATCATCCTATGACCCCTCCTGCTCTGGGTCACTCTTTCTCTAAAACCCATAAATGTCCAAGGATATTATTATTTCTGTTATTTTCGGTCAAGAAAGTTCAATATGGTCAAAAAGGAACATTTCTAGACCCCAGAATATGAAAGTCGATTGCCTAGTAGATTTGCTTAATGATTATGGAAGTAGCTTATCTTAAAGCCATTCTGTCATTCTGTGACAGTAATTCACGTTAATGGTATGTTGATTAAACTTATGAAACTTAATATATCTCCTCAGTAACGTAAACACTTATTAATTCCAGAGGTGAGAAATGTTTACAAACCTTATCTCGAATGATCTGGCTTCACTACCGAATCTACATGTAATATTAATGTCAAATTGAACATTTCTTTTCGTCAATAAATATTCGAAGGCCTTTTAATAAAATCAGATATTATCTTTGAGATCACATAGCATTTATGAGGGACATTATTTTGTCGCACGTGAAGGGAAGGCGCGAAGTGGAATGCAAAATAATGGGTGTTATGACACAAGGTCGCCAGGCCCAGAAGTCGATTTTATTGGTACTAGGTTGGGTGAGTTAGAATAGAGGTCAATGCATTACATCACGCCTGTAATCCCCAAAGGGTTAAGCAGAGGTAAACCTCTAGTACACCCACATTTCGCCAGTTACGTTTGAGTCCCATTTAATATGGGGCGACCCTTTTGCCACCAACTGTGCGCAAATCAAGACTTTGAGAAACAGCTACTGAGAAATTCCAGATGGAAAAACCTTATAATATTTTGCCCGACCCGGGAATAGAATCCAGGACCTTATTTTCAGCAGTAGCGCAACCACTAGACCAACGAGGCAGTCAATAAGTTCGTATAAAAGGATAGTTCTTAAAAAAAGTGAGCTCCTTAAAAAGGTTTCTTGTAAACGAGTGGCGGTGTTTAAGTAGGTTCGTAGCTTTTTGAAAAACCGTTAATCATAATTTTTTAAAACACATTTTTTTATTAAGTTCTTCATGCCAAAAAGACAGAAGCTTTCAGCTTATAAAAAATAAATTCCTTACCCTGTCCCATACTAGGTATCTATTTAAAGATAAAAATGTTTATATCTCTAGGGCAATAAGACGGAGCACGCGACATTTTTTCCGAGTTTTTTCTCGCAACCTCAAGAATTCAATCATTGAGATTACTTCCCGGGTTGATTGCTTGGGCAAATTGCGCAAGAGAAATGTGGATACCATTGCTTAATTGGCGCGTCTGATTGGCGGATAATCTGTACGTAACGTAGGCATTTATAAATTTATATCGACAAGTGTATTTTTAACGCTATTTTTTCTGTGTAATTTAATCGTAATTAATCAGCGATTACTGGATTTCTGAAGGCAGGATATCGTTAATAACTTCTTAATTATGTTTCAATGTTATTAATCTAATCTTATATTTCGTTTTTTTGTAAAGATTTCTCAGTTTATTCAATATTTAGGTTTCCTGTTTTGTAATTAACGCTGTTCACTTGTACCGGATGATTATTAATAGGTATACCACAAATTAATCATTCATGTTATAAGATACGCATCTAAACTTTTTCGCCAATTAAGTGACACAGACGCCAAAAGCCGAAATCATGATGGTTTTCGGCTTTTGGCCTCTTTGTCAATTTGTAACATCTTCAGCTCATAGGCCTAACAGTTACTTACAAGCTCCTGTTAGTAAAAAATAATGTTATCACAAACAAACACCACAGTAGGTTAACATTGCAGTAAACAGTATTTGGTAAAAAAAATGCCGTGATTATGTGGGTGAAGTGAGCTGTCAATAGTGTCAATCCCTAGCAGTGAGGGAAATGACAGCTCACTTCACGCTCACTTCATCTAAGTTTTTATGGTGTGATTTTTACATAATGGACAGGTATTTCCCAAGAACTTTGACTTAAGACAGGCAGGAAGTCGCTTCCCCTGTCTATCCTCCTGATATCAACCTTCAGTTGTCTTTTACGACACATCTAGTTAATTCGCAGTTCATTGGCCGACGTACCAAATATCATGTATTATTTTAAAAATTAATCAATACTAAGAAATACGCACCTTATTTATAAATGCAAAAATATATTATCCTTTTTTCTTCGTTGGTGGGAAATCATTAAATGAATCCTCCCGCTCCGGGTGGGGCGGAAGGGAGTGTCAGACTCTTACTGATTAAATCCCATCCATGTTCCGTCCTTAGCCTTTTATGTTCCGGGATAGCGGTGTCCCTTTCGGACAATCCCGCTTAATATATTATGAAACCTCCTCCGCATTGCTGTCGACTGCTAATGTGCCTAAGAGAAACTCAAACTCAAAGTATTTATTTAAAATAAACCAATTAGGTACTTTTGAATTGTCAAGGGGTCGGTCAGTCAGAAATAAAGCTAGTTGCCCATTCAAAAGCAGTAGGTACCTATGGAGAAGAACGGACAAGAAACTCCATGGACACTGTTTGAGACGGGCGGCATTGCCACGTCGCATGCAATGCTTAGCCTCCAGACATATCTGAGGCCGTCAATTCCATAGTATGATAACATCTGTCTACAAAATGAATAGCTACTTAACTGTAATGAAAACGGAATACAACACACAAAGTGTCACAGAGGTAACAAGAACGTTTTCTATTTATCTCCGCTATGTATCTTGTAGAAATGGTCATTACAGCAACTGCCAGTATGTAGAATGTCATGTAGCCTAGAAGTGATGTAACGGATGACCCTGATGAATAACGAAGATGACCAAATGATTAAAAGAAGAAAAAAAGAAAAACGAATTGTTTCTAATTCTCTATTATGTAAGTTTCAACAAAGGTTGTTATAAGGACCGGCCAGTTTAACATTCTAAGAAACATTTAAAATTGATCTTGATAAGTTATCCAGCTGAAAAAAATCTTGTTTCAATGCGCAGGATTACTTTTCCGTTATTTAAGAAAAGGGATGTTAAAAAGAGGTGCTCGTGGCTAAGTAATAACGCTAAGCTACGCTTGCCGAAGTTGGCTGTGGATGGGTGACCATCTATACATACCGGAACTCCTCCGTGCTTCGGAAAGCACGTCAAGCCGTTGGTTACGCAGTCATCAAAAGCCCGGAAATCTGGCAGCCAAAAAGCCAAAAGCCTGGCATACTGGGTACAGTTACTGGGTTGTGGAGGTCAGATAGCCAGTCGCTCCATGACAAATACATACTGGTAGTCAGCTACGTCCGGTTAGACTGGAAGCTGACCCCGACATAGCTGGGAAAAGGCTCGGCAGATTGATTGGATGTTAAAACAAGAAGGATATAATATTTTCTAGGATGGGTAAAAGGTACTAAATTGATCAAAACATAACTCATTACAATCTCTGCTTAATTTCATTAATTTGCATGATGAGGTCAGTTGTATTGATACATTACTCGTAAATAAATATTGTATGTCTTATGCAATCCTATTTGCAATTAATTAACACGTAAGTTATTAGTTACGTAATTCTTTGTTTTGTTTCCGTGCTTCTAATGCTTGGTTAAAAAAACTGTTTGAGGGTACTTTCGTACGCACAAAAAAAGTTTTCATTCAAACCAACTGCAAAAAAAGTGAGCCGTTGTGAGACGCCTGACAGTTGTGAAACATCGAAATTATTTTGTATAATATGCATCAAAGTATAGTTTATGAAAGAAAGTGAATATAATGAATAATCACACCGTAATAGATGTTTCATAGTACAAAAATCTGAAATCGCGAAAAAAAACAGTTGTTCCCTACATTTTGACGAGTTATGCGAGCATAATGTATGGAGCAGCAGTTTTTTTTTCCGCGATTTCATATTTGTTACCATAGTGAAAGTTGTACATAATGATGAGTCCTTAAAATAATGCCCAAGAATTCAATTTCACCCTGTATCCCGTGGTGAAGCGTCGCCACGCCAGCAGTCGGTTTGACCAGCCGCATTCGATGTTTACATAAAAATTAAAGCTGTTCCATACAAAAACTCATGCGATTTTCATTTCGGTATCATTATCATTTATTTGCAATAAATAAGTATTGGTACAGTGTTGGTCTTAAGGTTAGTAATTAAGTTCCTAATACTTAGTCAGATATACACACAATACCGGTATTCAGTTGCATCCGGTTAGACTGCAAGCCGACCCCAACATAGTTGGGAAAAGGCTAGGCAGATTGATTTGACTTAGTCAGACATTTGACATGCACAATGTTACAATGTACCTACTTAACACTATAGTCTAATATTTATATCCAATGAGATGTTTTACAGGCTATGCTTTGTTATTCATAAATTTTATATCACGCGTAATGCAATGTATGGAACAGATGTTTTTTTTTGCTACATTGTTAATGAATTCAAAGTCAGCCTGTATGACGCATTTCCGGAGAGATCAGCTTCGTAAGAAAACTGAGATCATCATGATGATAGTTTTTCTTTTAGTCCATATTACCGCTATACGGAAATTAATACGGTCACTGTGTTAAAACCTTTGGTTTGTGATTTTTTTTAGGTTTATATGTTGGTATGACTGACAGCCTGTCTGTCAGTTAACGCCAGTCACATTAGTTATGGTTTTATTTGCATTTTACAAAACACAGTTATTTTTTTTGCAATTTAGTAGAATATATAATAATATCTTTAGCGATGTTATGTTATTTTAACTAGGGCGTGTACTGACACCAATATATTCTACAAAGAGTGAAGCAGAGGTAGACCTGTAGACATAATATGTCGCCAGTTATATTTATGCTCCATGTAGCATGGGGCGAGAATATTGCCAAAACGATTTTGTAAAATCATAAAACGCGTTGATGTCTTTTGTACTAGTAACTCAACGTAGAGGCCTTCACCCGCAGAGGGGTTCTTACAGAATAATTTAAAAAATATATGTATACTACAGCTACATTAGTAACACATACAAAATTAAAAAAAAAAAAAAAAAAACTTAAAATGTAAATGTTGTTTTCTGGAAGAAATAAAAGGCTTTTTTATTTTTATATTTTTATTTGATTTATTTATTTTATAACTCAACGTAACGTAGCAATCAATTTTAACTTAAAATAATAATCGTTATAAAAAAATTACAATTAGCCGCAGGAGTCTTAGTCGTTGACACAGCAACGGGACACTGTGGTGCAAGTTCACAGATGGTCAACTATGTACATTGATTAATTGAGTAATAATGTAATTGAAAATCATGGTATAGAAAGCCTTACGACTTTTAAAATAAGTAGTATATATTTACTTGCAGCTGATTATGATAAGCGATTTATTCAATGTTATCAATTAAAATAGTGTTTATAATAATTTTAATACGTCGTTCTTATTAGATATGATGTCTTTAGACAGTAACCTGTACAGGCCAGGGGCTGGCAATCTATATAGCTTACGGTGTGAAGAGTCAAGGACTGCTACTTTACTGCTGCTGTCACTTTGGCTTTGTACAGTACAAGAACTTAGTGTCGAACCTTGGATCGGTTGTTTCGCAGTCGTACACTCAACCAAAAATAAAGTCATAATTGCTTGATTTAAAAAAAGTATATTTTGTATGTTACATAATAAACTAAAAACTTTCATATGTCATCCATCTATCCCAAACTGTCACACATTCCAGATTGAACACGAACCTTATCATTTTGTAATAAAGTTGAAAATGGAACAACGAAATTTTGCAGATTGGGGTAGCTTGATGTACTGGCCTCTGTACTATCACTACGCTTATTTGTATCACTAAACATTAACATCCTCATATATCAGTCAAACAAAATAGCGTGTTGATAGCAATGCAAACAACATAATAATTGCATGTAGTGTGAAATATAGCGCACGTCGCTTAGATGATTAACCGTTTTGATTGGCTTTCGTCATAGAGCGGCGCAGGCGCAGAAAAAATAGATTTATGTGTACTGCAACAGTGAATTTGCAATTCGTTTTTCAGCTGTTTCAGAACTTTACAGTAAGCAATGTAATTAGAAGGTATTTTGTTACGTTTTTTAACCTGAAAAAATATGTGTTAGCTCATTAGAATGATTATTGTAATTTTAGCTGAAATTGCTTTAATTAGGAACTGTTCTTGCAAGCCAAACACCTGTACTTTTATTTCTTTCCACATAATAACAACTTCAATATAGCCAAACTTTAATTGAAATAGTATTGTAGTGTTGAAAGCCACTACAAAAACTTTTTCTAGATTGATATTACACATACAAAAATTAGCCAAACCTTAATTAAAATAATATTGTAGTGGAGGAGAGCCATTACGAAAAACTTTTTCTAGATTGATATAAAAAGCTCGTAATCAGTGTTATCTCATAATCCGACTTGAAATGAAAAGATATGACACAAAAGCAAACATTTTGTGGTTTAGACCTGGTTAGTTCTGTAGGTCTGCAAAATATCAGTTTGTCTTCAATAGAGAAATTAAGTGTTGATAGTTGTGTAAATGTGGTACCAAAGACCTCATGGTAAACATTATTACCTCACATGTAATATGAAACAGTTCTTCAATTCTTCATTTAAGACAACGCTTCTTTTTTTTTTTTTTAAGGCTGGGAAATCATCCAATGACTGCTCCCGCTCTGGGTGGAGCGGAAGGGAGTGTCAGACTCTTATTGACTAAAACCCATCCATGTTCCTTCCGTAGCCCTTTATGTTCCGGGGTAGCGGTAACCCTTTCGGAAAATCCCGCTTACCCGGCAGGCTTGGCCCTGAGGGGCCCCTTCATATGCTGACATCTCTTTGAGGCGCGCGTGGAACATATACGCGCCGTACGGCACGGGTCTGGTGCTGATCGGACGGTGAGTCACCCATTACTCACCGTCCGCAGGCCCGCGCCTACGGTGGCCGGAAGACAACGCTTCTGTGGTTGTATTCTGCAAAATTCTTACCGTGAAAACGAAGGTCAAGTGAGTTTATAGTCTTCTTCTTTGTGTTTGTGGTTAGTGACTAACCTGGTGTCAGAGTTTTTAAGCTGCCCTTGGGCTTCATAGCTGTCAATAGTGTCAATCCCTAGCATAAGTTGACATGACAGCTCAATTTACCTATTTCACGGGGACATTTTTGCAGAATCCGCCGACTGTATTACCACGAGTTGAAAAACTCAATGGTTCAAAACAGGAAAGAAAAAAAAACGATTCAATCGCGCCAAAATACAATTATGGCTTATGGATGAGGTGTCAACATCGCAAATGTGTACAACGAATAAAAACATAACACAACATACCATAATTCTGCTCCATCAACTACCAACCGCAATATTTGGTAAATGACCATAATGACGATCTAAATCCGAACTCTTCCGATGATTTCCGAACGTCCCGTATAGTTATCAGAGCATCCACGTCTAATGGTGGCGACGTGACCACGCCTAGCCGTCGCGGTTTTAAATAATACACCAGATGAAACCGATACTTTCTACAGACGATTATTGAATAAAAGTGAGCTTGAGAAACTGTTGTACAAAAGCCAGCACATCAAGCTATATCAAACTGTAAAATGTTCTCAATTGAAAATGAACTTTATGGTTTTGTAATAAAATTGAAAAACTATCAAAGTAATTTGACAGATTTAGGAAACTTGATGTGCTGGCCTCTGTACTTGCGAAGGTGGTTTTCCTAAGACACAATGGATTCTGTGCCCTAACATTAGGCTTGGTCCTAGGGTCAACACTAACGCTTGAAATACTCCGTTGTATGTAGTGGTTACCTCGTGATTCTGTACACTTAGTCTACAATACATTGTGAAATGCATCAACAAAATGTATGTGAATGAACACTAAGCAAAACTTCAAAATTTCGCCGCGTGTTAGTCTTTACAGCCCTAAAAAGTTAAAGTATGACAGCCTTTGCAAGCAAATTCCAATAAAATATACAAACTCATAAAATTTCTGATTAAGTAAATCAGCCCCTGAACTTACAATGCTGAATAAATAGCGCATTGAACCACACCTGGCAGATTGACTTTAAAATTCTAGTTCTTTATCAGTAGCTGTAAGGAAGGCTTTTCATCCTCTCCACGTAATCTCTGACTCTATCTTATCTTCTGGTGATCCAAAGAAAACTGGTCTATATTTTTGGCCAGTACTTAATGAGAAAAACAAAATGATTTTAAAATAAGAATTTAACGTAAATGGTTATCATTTAAAAAGGCTAAGAAACGTAAGATGAATGGTAAGTTATCTATCACATACGGTGCTTCGACCATCGACAAACAAACTGCACTTTAATGTGCTCTGATAAACATACTTATTGTAATTTATTATGATAGATAATAGGTATATAAATCATCTGGAAACACTAATGAACAAGGTCAAATTAAAGTTTTTTTTTCAAAGTTAGACTATAAATAAGTGAAATGACTAGAGCTGAATAAATCTATAAACATAATCATAATGATAGCCAAATTAATTTCAGTTGATGAGAACAAATTCTCCCCTAAGGCTACATTCATTTTTATGATTTGCTACTTTATTTTGCTAGCGGCGTCACTTAATAGATCTTGATGACCAAGAAGTTCATCAGGAAAAACAACCTTTTTTTGGAACATTATTGTAATTAACTTAATATGACGGACCATGTTTGGCACAACGGGTGTCTATGACTGTTTACAACAATATAGCTAAATGTAATTATTATTGTCAATTGTTTAATGACTCTGAATACGAGGCTTTTTAGCTGCTTTGCACGGGTGTATTTATTTACTAAGTAATTAAGTATTAAGTAAGTAGTTTTATTTAGAAATGTGCGTTTTGTTTGTGCACAGTAAACATTTTTTTCTTTCTTTCTTCTTTCTAATTAAATCTTAACTAATATTATAGACGCGAAAGTAAGTTTGTTTGCTACCTTTTCTCGCCTAAGCAACTGAACCAATCATCATGAAATTTTGCGTATTGTACGTTGTCAGGTGTACAGACACGGATATAACCTTTCATCCCAAAAAAAGTACTGTTCCCGAGGAAAACAAGAACCAAGTCCTTATGATAATAGATGGCGCCACGTGTTTTTTAAATCATGATTGAATTATATTATTACAAGCAGAGTACAACCGTAATTTATTGTCAAATTCTAAATTAACGCGAGCGAATCAAAGGGCAAAAGCTAATCACGTATATACATAATTTGCTTTTTCCAAGCGTTAGCTCCCATTTTAATCTGAAAAACATGTTAGTTATTGACTAAAACACTGTCATGTTTTACAAATACGGAAACCTCGATTAACAGTGTTTCTTGTATAAGCAATTTCATATAGAGAAAGGAGTAAAGATATTTTGCAACATCCGCTACAATCTTCTTGATTGGTATTCCATGCATAATTACTAATGACATGAATGTCAGTACAGTACCAACCTAATACTTAGAAGTCTTCTTCTTTTCGTGTGGTTAGTGACTAACCTGGTGTCAAAGTTTTTATGCTGCCCATAGGCCTCTGACTTAGCTTTACATGCTGTTGAGAAATATCTCTCAGACATGCTGTTTCCTCACGATGTTTTCGTTCACACATTTTAAGCAAGTGATAATTATACAATACGCACATGAATCCGTAAAATCAGAGGTGCGTGCCTTGGGTTCGAACTCGAGACCTATGACTTGGCAGTCCGACGGTCATACCACTAAGCTATCACTTAGAAGTTAAAACACTCATTCTTTATCTGTTCATACCCAAAATGGACACTAATTTGTATGTTTACATCAACGACACGATATCTCGTATATATTCTCGTGTAGATTCTGTGTCATACATTTACCGTTCCCAATCCCTTAGAAAAGAGCATGATTGAGCAGTTTAAAGGGCAAATGAGTTCTACATTTATTACTAATGGGATACGTTATAACGGAAGAATATTTTCAAAACTCATGGTCGAAATAAAAATACAAATATGATACGGTATAATTATGATTGGATGTCATGAGTCAACTTTTTCTAATTACTGTTTCTGGTTATTGAAAATTAGAATGTTAAAGGATTATTAGAAGACATCCACATACTAAGGAGTTTTCGGGGGATAATGTGTGGTATTTTGTATGCATGTATTTTTACTAAATTTTACTACATTTCTTCATAATAACAACTTAAATTAAATGACTATATGCAAAACCAAAAAGGACACTAAGGCGTCGAAGTATTCATCCGCATTGCTGTCAGAAGACTGGCAGCATTTTTACTGAAGTGTTCCAGAATTTTTGAATTCATAATTGCCCAATAATTTTTACAATTAAAAATAGCTACAAATCGAGAACGTATCTCACGGATTTGATAATTTTCAAATAATTACTCGGTATATTACACACATATAAAACTATCACGAAACAGGTGCAGATCAATTAACTAAATGATGAATAATCACTTGTAGAAGCTAATAATCATGTTCATAAAGCGAATGCACGATAAGAATCTGATGAGGTGTCGTAAAATTAATTTATCAACTGTACTGAAGACGCTAGGTCGAAAACCGAAGAAATAAATCAACGATACAGGTTCAGAGATACTTAAAGTGAAACACAGTAAACGAATCACGAGCCATACCTTTCTAAGGTTATAAATTACGATTGGAATGTATAGTAAATAGGTTTAGGGCTCCCTTGGACAAATTGAGTCCCCTCCAGGTGCAATTTGGACTATGTCGCGCTCCGTCTATCTGTGTTATCTGTTTTCGAGAAAACTGTTGTTTGGAGAGCTGTAATGCCTGTAATAGAGTTTTGTTCGCCGCGATGGATCGCCCGCTGTTATTTCCTTGAATAAAGACATCGAGATTTGGATCGCGGTTGATACAATTTGAAATTGTTATCCGTGGTGTTGGACTGCAGAATGTGTTGTCGCCCGTTGAAGGCATTTTGGAAAATGGTTAAGGATTCAAAATCAATTTAAACATTTTGTTCGATTTTTAAATCTAATTGAATTGAAAAAATAATTAAATATAGGAAAGTGAATCTGATGAGAACTTTCAGAACTTTAACATTTAATTTTAAAACTAGATAGGTACCTAATAAACTATTATGATTACGTTATTATAGGAGATCATAATTTCGAAAGCAAAAAATAATTTATTGAGATGAGTCGTAATAGCAATAAATAGTTAAATGATTTATTACAATAAGATCTTTCGTATTACTACATAATTGGTTTCATCATGACTTTCCTTTAATTAAGACATCAAAAGGGATTGTAATTAAGACAAATATAGAAATATTACATAATAATTGAAATGTTGAAATGAATTCGTATGATGCGAGCTTCGTGGCGAAAAAATTAATGCTATTATAAAGTGATTTTGTAGCATCACGAGGTTATTTGTGTTTGTCGGTCCATTTGGACGGTAAATCATCACTTTCTCTGTTTGTTTCATAACTGAGATGAAGATAGCCTCGATGTAATTGCTACTGTCAGTTGTATAGCCAAAGGCTATGTTAGGCTTAAGCACTTATGTTGCTAAATATCATGTCCTCAATTTTGGTATTCTCACAGCTTTGCGGATGTGACAACATTACAGAAGGATAAATATTCCGTATCTCTAAATTATTAATGTTGATCTAATCTACGTCATAGTTTTATTTATTGCTTTAAAGTTTTGAGTAAAATTTTGAAATCTTTAAACGGTTGTATCACTGGATGAAACTGTGAATGAATTAGTTTTATCTGCAATCTGCCTAGCCTTTTCCCAACTAAGTTGGGGTCGGCTGCCAGTCTAACCGGATGCAGCTGAATACCAGTATTTTTTACATGGAGCGACAGCCTATCTAATCTGACCTTCACAACCCAGTAATTGGATAATACGACACGTCTTGGTGGACTGGCTGTCAGATTTTAAAGCGTCTGACGAACCGTAACGACTGTCAAAGAACTCGGAATGTAACGATGGTCACCCATCCACGGCTAACCCGATGGCGAAGCGTAGCTTAACCTGATGGATCGAGCTGTGCAGCTGTTATTACTTAGCTGCGAAATTGTAAACCTAAGGAATGACAATGGAAATAAAACAATCTAGGTTCATAAATTGTCGCGTGTAGATAACCTACGTTATTAAACCAATCATAACGGGAATATTACATTTGACCAAACCGAAAGTTCAACAGTTTTATTAGAACCTGACGTGTGGGAGAAATAGCCAAATGACACAGGCATTCCCACGAACATAACTTAAACAATCAAACAGTTTATTCCGATGAATCTGAAGCACCCACTTCCGACAAACTATTTTGGGTAATGCAAACATTTATCATTATTTTACTGACTGGATTTCTTCTGTACATCTGACAACGAATATCCAAAATTTTTGGCTGATCGGTTCCATGGGTTAGGCGTGAAATATATAACAAACAAACTGACAAACTTTCTTTTGACTTTATAAAACACTAGCTTTTGCCAGCGGCTTCGCCCGCTTGTATGTAGGAAATTATCCCACGGGAACCGTAAATTTTTCGAGGATAAAAAGCTTATATGCTATTCCAGACTATAATCTATCTTTGTGCCAAGTTTCATCCAGATCCGTTAAGTAGTTTTTGAGTTTATTATTTTTCGTTATAAACATACATACAAATCTTTCCTCTTTATAATATATGTATATAATACTATATTAGTTGTGATAGATTAGTTAGGATACCCCATTCAGTATGTCCTACCAAATACCTCCCTCTATTTTCTATGAGATTCCGTACTCTCCCATTTCACTGCACCATTCCTTGTATAACATTATTAGCATTCACATATTCTGCCTGTCACTACGACCACCCTTATTGAGATCTAAAGTCATCTTCAAAGATAAGATTCGCATCTCACAATCTAGGTCTTACACTGGAATCCTATTTGTATTAAATGCAAGCTGATGTTCATACAATGGCGAGTAATTGCTTATCGTACTGTTGCATCCGCGATTAATCATCCGTCATCCTTAGTTCGGATAGTCATTGCATTCATTTGTGTTAGAAGATATTGTAAAACATACCTTCCTTATTATTGATCCAGATCTTTGAAACATTGGATTGCTTCATAATTATGGTGATGGCGGTGATAAAATGTTGGAGCTTAAATGTTGGCTTACTCGGGAGCTGTACTGACTACTCACAATACAGCTGCCGAGTGTGAAGTCCTTTTTTTAAAAAAAAAGATGTCTCCGCTGTGGGTGGAGCTGAAGGGAGTTTCATACTTTTACTGACTAAAACCCATACATATTATTTCCTAAGCCTCATGTGTTCCAGGGCAAAAGTTACCCCGGGCAGTGCCGCTGAGTAAGAGGCCTGGATTAGATTCTCGACAGGGGAAAGTGCTTTTCGATTAATTTTTTTAGAATATTTACTGTATTGCATCACAGGGTTTCGGATTTCGATAACAAACTACGAACCGATAAGGTAAGATATATATTTCTCACGTAACTTGCGGTTGAAAGTCATTCAGGTTTACCTTAACTTACATAACCCAGATTGTTGCAAAACCTAAGTTATTCATATTGCAATATATGGTGCGAGTTCTCCAATTAAACAATTAAAATCAACACAAACAACATTAGACGAAGCACTAATCGCCGTAAACGACCTGATTTTCCCATAGGTTACAAGTAAAACGGAAACAAAAATCCGACTACAACTTATTGAAACTGTTTTAAATACTCGCTAGGCAACCTACATAGGTGCTGTTTTCGGCAATTAACTCTTATAAAAACGCTTTAGTATTTCCGAATATTTGACTATTTGCATAGAAATAGAGGATAAAAAAATACATTAGAAAGGAGCTTATCTAGACGATTTATTATTGTATTTGAATAAGTCTAGATTTTGGCGTGAAAATATCCTGTTTAATAATAATTTAATATGATACGTTGTTGGTTTTTAGTGGTTGTTGAAGGAACTTCGATACTAAGCGCATAGCGGTATGCAAACACTTTGGTCAATTAATGCGACCGAATTGATTTTAATAAATAATTTTGTTGAATATCTACTTAGAAATTATCATTTTTAAAACGACGACATTCATGAATTTTTAAGGTCTTTTCCAGTAACTCTTTGTAACAAACAATTTGTGAAAAACATCACGTCTATCGGGATAAAGATATTGATTATTATCAGATCTCGTGTCAGATAAAGTGAGGAACGACGAACAGGCCGACGCGACACCTTCCAAACATATGAAGAACCTAATTATAATAGAACTAGCACTTTGCCCGCGGCTTCGCTCCCGTGGTCTTTCCCGTGGGACCCGTTATTTTCCCCGGGATAAAAAGTAGCCTATGTTACTCCTAGAAAACTAAGCTTTCCAACGGTGAAAGAATTTTTAAAATCGGTCCAGTAGTTTTTGAGCCTATTCATTACAACCAAACAAACAAACAAACAAAGTTTTCCTCTTTATAATATTAGTATAGATCATGGTCTTACGTAATTCATTCCTGCTTCGAATTTAAGATTCTTGTATAATACATGAACAAAACTATTTTACTTTTTTGGTGTCTTTGGTTTTGTATTTTCGGTTTTTGCCATCGACTTCCGAAACGAAAATTATTTTTCACTCTTGTGTTTTGGGGCCTACCTACCCCACAGTCCCCACACCAATTCGTATCCACAGCAACAGTGACCTGAGTTACCTACTAATATATCATCAAGATAAAAACTTAAGACTTATATGGTTTTCTCATGGATGCCATTGTCAGAACTGGACTACACTGGACAAATTGAAATGGGACCATACGGAAAGCACCGGATCTCAAATAAAATCATTGAAATCGGTTCACCCAGCCGAAAGTTGAGATAACAAATATAAGAAAAAATAAACAAAAACAGTCGAATTGAGAACCTCCTCCTTTCTTAGAAGTCGGTTAAAAATATTATTTACTATAAACTGAATATCAAAATCATACAAATAAATCACTCGACAAAGGTGTGTCCATAGAATCAAGAATCCTTTTCTCAAAATCACAATAAAAGAAATGCAGTCTTTTACCGTTACCTAAGTTTATAATAAATTAACGACATAAATACTATCTGGATACATAAAATAAAACTTTTATGAGTCAACTGTTATTTTTGTATATATTATGTGTTCTAGTATCTATATATTTAGTTTTAAGCAAGGCTTTCGGGACTGGTTCGATAAACTTTTAACCGCTGTACCATAAAAAAGACGAGGTTTTTAAGATTTATATCATACCAAACATGATTGTGACATTAGAATTCAACAGTTTGCTTAACAAATCATTTATTTAGTAGATAATTAACACGAAAAGAAGATCAACTTATTGACCTGATCAAGGTCATACCACCTCTTCGTAAATCCTGGAGTTATCTAGCATGTAATTTATATCGTGATAGCCTAGTGGTGCAACCGTCATACTGCAAGTCATACCTCTGACTTTTCGGATTCTTGTGCGTATTGTGCAATTATCACTTGCTTAAAAAACGGTGAAGGAAAACATCGTGAGGAAACGCTTGAGAGATATTTCTCAACAACATGTGAAGCTCAATCAGAGGCCCCATGGGCAGCATAAATACTCTGATACCAGGTTAGTCACTAACCACACGAGAATGAAAGACTCGATTAGCGACTTCGTTACGGAAGGGTTACGGCGTGATCTGGTAGATAAGTATACCACCGTAGTCTACCAAGTTACTGTCATCTGTTACCATACTTGCCATAGGCTCCATACTTATAACTGTGAATATCAGATCACTTCGTCATATAAATACCTATTCTTATTTGGACGTTCGAATGTTGGTCAATGCATAACATATCAGTCCATAGTTGTTAACTTCTCAACGTGGGTAATCTTATAGGCTGCTATATGGATGAATTTGAAAAGGCTTTGCAATGTTAACACCGCATTTGGAAACGTGACATCAAAACAGTGATCAAATTGATATTTAATAGATTTTACCCGTGTATTTACCTTATATTTTACACCAGACGAGAACTTAGGGGTAGTCTATCCTGCCGGGTAAGCGGGATTGGCCGAAAGGGTTACCGCTACCCCGGAACATTAAGGGCTAAGGAAGGAACATGGATGGGTTTTAGTCAGTAAGAGTCTGACACTCCCTTCCGCTCCACCCAGAGCGGGAGAAGTCATTGAATGATTTCCCACCCCCAAAAAAATAGGGGTAGTCTATTTTTTTGTCCAACATTATACAGCAAAAACTTGTATTTTGTTCTATTAGTCTGTTACTTTCATGTGACTATTGTTTTTTTTATTATACTTAATAATTTTTATAATAATCATAATCAATCAGCCTTTGATTTTCCGACTGCAAAGACACAGGCGAGTATTTTCTATAATTAATTAATGCAATTTTTAGTACAGCAAAATAATTATAACAAAAAATTAACTGCTGCTTTCCGATAATTGGTAAACAATAGCTTTATAAGTCGCGCCAACGGTACCAGATTTTTTACCAAAACAATGTTACTACAAAATGTTTTGCGACAATAATTTTTAAAACATGAAGTTTCTCGTTTGAAATCAACGTAATAATTGACGGTAACAATGCGATGTAAAAGTGACTGCTACTTAGTAGACAATGTATGGCAAAGTTCAACTGACACGCGAACCGATCCCACACGACTGTATTTTTTTTTCTATCTTCAATTTTTACGGAAAATGTAAGTATTAGGTTGTGAGCAGACCCGACTCCAGGCTGTCTTTAGAAAAACTTAGAAAAAAAATTGCAGGTCAAGTATCTCTAAGTATGGTTATTTTTATCGTCGACATTTTTATCTCCCGTTTCACTCTTTGACATAATAGGAGTTCTTAGGGCCTAAACACGGAGATTTACAGCCCACGTCGTCGCGCTCCCAACGAAATTTTTGCATATTTCTCAATTTTACTAAAGAAGAAAATGCGCCGTCACTTCGTCGTCGCGGATTATACGGAACGCGCGTCGATGGCGCGTAAATAAATCGCTATGTGTTTAGGCCCTAAATTGGTGACTTTTTTTCTTATCCTAGCGTTAATTTGTAACGTGTATTTTGTATTTTATTAAATAGTCATAATAATATGCATTCATATAATCAAAGAGCATCAAATTCGTCCACATCGCTGTCAACAGGAAAAGTTCCCAAAAGGCTGGCAGCATTGCCGCGTTGTATGGCAATGCTGATTATTTGACCAAAAAATAGGTCAGCCCTCTGGTCACGTGAAGAGTCGAGTATAGTTATTAGTCACATGAAAGTTGATGTATTAAATTCTTTGAAGGCACCATAGAAAAAAATTCTTCTTGGATTTTAATTTTGTCTTTTTCACTGCCAACAGGACTCTAGACTGACAAAACTACCAACGATAAAAAAGAACCACGATTGCGATGAGAAAAAAAACAGTTCTGTCCTAACACACTGCCTAAGGCTGTGCGCAAGCCTGAGTCAAGAAGACAGTCTATAAACGGAATATCGCTATATAAAAACGATGATGACAAAGAACAATTTTTTTAAATATTAAAATTTAAAAAAAAACTAAATAAAAAAGGTTGGAGTCTCTTTATTTTTGTGACTGGCATTTGTCGGCTGCTTAACCGAACTCTTTTGATGCCTCAATAAATTAAGGCCTCCAGCCAGGGCGATTAAGCAGGATTGTCCGTGTAAGCGGGATTGCCGAAAGGGTTACCGCTACCCTGGAACATAAAGGGCTAAGAAAGGAACATGGATGGGTTTTAGTCAGTAAAAGTCTGACACTCCCTTCCGCTCCACCCAGAGCGGGAGGAGTCATATGATGAGACCCCACCCTCAAAAAAAAAAGGCCAGGGCGATTGGACTCTGGTGTGCCCACTGTCTTATATTCATTGTGAGTTAAACTGAGTCGTTTCTCAGCTCATTTACATGTGACCTGCTTGATTGTGTTCTACATAGTTGCTTGTTTTCAGATTTCGAGCTTAGAGGCTAGATTGAATTGTTGTTTTACTTTCATTGCTAATTAGTGCTATTAATTAATTGATTCTTCTGATGTTCGCGTTATGATTATAATATATGTTTTCTAAATGGACTTTTTCTCGGTTTTTAGGAGATAATAGTGAACAGTGTGTAAGTTTTATATGATATATTCATTCAATGATTTTACGGACACCATCTTGGAATATAGAGTACCTACCTATGCAGGAGTGAGAAATATAAAACTTTACATTTCTACTCTTTGTAGGTTTGGAACTCTGTATTTAAATTAATTAGACAAAATACCAAAAAAATATTATTATATCTCGATGAAATTTACAATAAAGTGTTATTGTAAATTTCATCGCCACGCGATAGATTTATCTCAATCTCAAGCATTTATTTCACACAAACCAGCCAGAAAGATGAAGCTAGTTGCCCAGTCCAAAGTGCAGTAGATACCTATGGAGAAGAATGGGCAACAAATAGATATTTGTCATGCAAAGCTGCGTAGTTGTTTTTTGGCGCGAGTATTGAAACCTGAGCTAGCGTAGGACTCTACACTCGCTCCGTTCGTGGTTCAAATATAGAATCCTGAGCGTAGCGAGGGTTTCAAAGGGACGAGACGCATAATAACTTTTTGCCGAGCAAAACATACAACTTTTCACGTCACGAGGAAAATGCTAGGTACAAGAAAAACAGCTTATTTATATAAAGTATTAAATTAGTGTTTTATGATAAACAAAATCTTGCCGAGGTTGTGAGGTAAATAGCTGTTGTCGTTCAACTTCCACTCAGTTTTAACAATCGCATTGCAACACCATTGATTATACTATTAGTAACACTGGTTCAGATTTCATTTCTAGTTCCGCACTACAAAGATTACCGAAATAATCGTTTAAAATTTTAAAGTCATGAGTGTGTGAATTTAGTTTAAAAACGTGTCGAATGGCGGTCAGTAGTTTAAGTCTAAACAAAGGGACAATTAAACTAGTAGGTCAATTGTTTGTCGCAAATAACTACCGAAAAAGAAACATAGTAAATAGTTAAAATAATTTGGTGATTGTTATCATTCTCATGGTGGATGGATATGTAACACATAAATCTTCTATTTTCTTATCTATTTTTGCTGTAAGGAGACCGTAATCTTATTTTTTTGATGGTGGGAAATCATCAAACGACCCCTCTCGCTCTGGGTGGAGCGTGGAGGAATGTCAGACTCTTACTGACTAAATCTCATCTATATTTTTCTTCCTTAGCCCGCGGGGTAGCGGTATCACGGTTTTTTTATGGTTGGATTGCTTAGCAATGATCCCTGCTAGTCCCTTCAACATTTCTGTTTCCTTTTGCTATAAATATCGAGATAGTTCGATCCAGGCTAAATCATTTTGTTGTTGTCTCTTATTATCAGTTTAAACAAGAAAGGGAGGGTAGAAAGGTACAGACGCTAGCACATCAAGCTATCCCTAACTGTCAAATTCTCCCATTTGAAAATGAATCTTATGCTTTTGTTATAAAGTTGAAAAACTATCAGAGAAATTTGATGGTCTTGATGTGATGGGGTATGTGATGTAAGAAATGAAAGAAATACAGATATAGATAGTTTAAACTAACTCAACTTATGTTTTATCCTAATGAGATTTAATCTCATTCTTGTTTATCGTAACGTTGTTTGTAATTAAGTCGTTCATCCACAGTGTTGGGTTCAAAAGTTTGAATCGATATGCACGAAGTTGCGTGAGAGAATGTCTAAAAATGTACTTAAACTAATATATTTATGTTTTTATGCTTTTATACGTTTTCCATCAAACCATGACTTATCAAACCAATAAATACAGACAAGCTACAGTGGTTTACATCGATAGTTAGTTAAATCCTCACTTTTTTTTTATCGAAAACTTGTTTTATTGGTCGAATGATTATGCATAACAGTAACGCAGGGGGTTCTTGTGTTCTATCTACATAAGTAAACCTCTCATTAGTATAATATTTGAATGACTAATAAGAGAACTTTGTTAGTGACAGCTTATCATTAGAAGTAACGCATATTTTAACATTTTTAACGATGAAAACTTAAATACGACTTACAATTAAACGGTTTGTACGCTGTGTTTGTTTTTAACGCTCTGAAGAATCTACAATTAGAGCCTTTAAGAAGGCAAGATACTATTTCTGTAATTATTCATATTCTTATATTTCCCTAATTGCATTCCATAATATGTGAAGATCTTTTATTAATAATTAATTTGTAATTATATTTGACCACAAAATGTTGATAGCCGGTCTTACCAAGGGGTATTCGAATTACCCTGTTATTGGGTTGTGGAGGTTAGATAGGTAGTCGCTCCATGTAAAATTCTGGTATTCAGCTGCATCTGGTTCTGCAGATTGATTGATTTGTTCACAAGCACATAATTGTCCACTTGACGGATTATCTCTTTGTAAGTAAAAAGTCAATTACCTACGTAAGACACAATAAGCTTATTAAGTTCCAGCTGTTTGTTTATTATAAAACTAGCATCTGTCTGCCACTTCGTCCGCGTAAAATAGCGGATGCCTACGTCACTAAAACTATGTGTAAGCCGAAGGCCAATGTGTTCAGTGGTTCAAGATATGTGTTGGTATGTCATATTTTTTTTTAGTTGCATCGCAACCAAAGGGTTGTCTACTGCTAAACCGGACTTATCTGTTGATGCCACAATAAATAAAGGCCTCTAGCCAGGGCTTAAAAAAAAACTTGTATAATAAGCGACTACACGCTAAGGGCACCTCCTGTTGGTTACAGTCCTCGGCTTAGGGCGTCGCTGGGGGAGGACAGCAAGGGACAGGCTGGATCGGGTATTAGATCAGTCACTTAGGTATGGTTCCATTTTATATATGTGTACAGATAAAACAAGCTTTTCCTCACGGTTCCGCTCGTGTGTTACATCAGAATTTACCAAACGAAAACGACTATTTGGGGTTGAAAACTATCCTATGTTCCAGATCATGGTGCAGTTTTTGCGTGAAAGCGTAACAATGAAACAAACTTACTTTCGTATTGTAATATAATACGACTAGCTTCCGCCCGCGGCTTCGCCCGCAAAATATGTCGACAAATTATACATATAAACCTTCCTCTTGAATCACTCTATCTATTAAAAAAAACCGCATCAAAATCCGTTGCGTAGTTTTAAAGATTTAAGCATACAGACAAACAAACAGACAAAAATAGCGACTTTGTTTTATACTATGTAGTGATTAGTTAGGATATTTATAATTAAATGTACTAACAGTATTGTTCTTGCTTCCCTGAACACAATGTACCTAAACAGATAAGTTACTTGTTTGATGTCGTTGTGTCTGTATGAATGCATTTCTGCTCATAGCTATCTGTATGTTTATCAGAACCAAAACCGTTACAATATATACTCGTCCATCAAGCTATCCTAAACTGTCAAATTTTCTCAACTGAAAATGAACCTTCAGTTTTCTAATAAAGATGAAAATCTATCAAAGAAATTTGACAGATTGTGCTGGCCTCTGTACTTAGCCATATTTTATTTTAAAGCTGTGATCGCAAGAGTTCTCAAGACATTAAGGTTGCCATTCTAAATAGGCAATTAGTCTACAATGCTCCCATTGCCACAGGCCTCACTTTTCTGTGAGAGGTAATCCACCACGCGACCCCAGTGCGGGCTGTTGGATAAAGGACATGCCGGTTTCCTTATGTCATTTTTCTTCTCCGTTTTGAGAGCAGTGGTGATACAATAATTTACACAACCTGCTTGTGTTCGAACCCACGTTTCCGGGCTCGCTCGGCCCGCTTAAACTCGACCTGGAGATTAATACCATGATATTTCTGTTTTGATAGGCGTAAAAAAGTCAATGTATAGTCAGACAGAAAAGTGTTGCGCCACTGATAGTGCAATAAATAATTATTGGATAAATAAATAATTAAACTGTTTCTAAAAAAAACTATTGTGCCTGCTAATTGCTGTGCGACGGGTTAAGCGAGGTAGAAGCTATCTTTTTAAAGCTTTTTTAAAAGAAATCACTGACTACCAGGATATATTATAATTTAGAGTGTTTAAAAGTATGTAATTAAAAGGTACTCTCCATTTCCTTACCTATTTTTCCAATACATACCTCTGTGTAATACACTTTTTTTTGTTGGTGGGAAACATCATCTGATTCCTCAATCATTTGATGGGAAGGCTGTCTCAGACTTTTGCTGAATAAAACCTATTCATGTTCCATCCTTAGCACTTCATGTTCCGGGGTAGCGGTAACCTTTTCGGACAATCCTGCTTCTGTGTAATACACTGAGGCATCTATTAAAATATTTGCACATTGATAAGAACCAGTCATGCAGAAAAGAATGAGGAACCTAGACATGCCTTAATGGCGATAGCAAAAAAGTCCTTTGTAAACCCAAATGATGTGCAACAGGTATATGCATTCCTTTTATACATCATACATACATAGTTATTTGCTAGAAGAGGAATAGACGATGATGACCGTGTATATAACGTCTATTTTATGCGGAACATGATGAAACGATGGCTAAGACAGAATACAAACAACAAAAAAAAGCAATTTGGGGGAAAACGTGTGTTACATTCGGTACAAAAACTGTTTTTGTACCGAACGTCGATATACGCAGTTAAATTTATGTAAGATAACATTAAAAATTTAGGTAGTTAATTAAAGTCAATGTTATGTAAGTTTAAACAGCAATAAAGGCTAATTTTATTTATTTTATTCGTCACATTTGCGCAAAACGGCCGCCGCTCAGCATAATGCTTGCCTATGCGTGGCAGAGCCCCAGCGCTAATAGAACATAAGAACTAAAGTGACTCACAGCTCTAAAAATTTACGAGGTTTTGACCATTATATTGTTAGAATATTTAATAAGAAGATTTTAACTTCTAAAATGTCGCATGAACACCATAGGTTGATAAGAAAAACACACTTAAAACGACGGTAAATATAAAACCGCTGAGCTTTTACATACGGCTTGTAGTAGGCGAACATTTGACGGGTTACTATAAGGTGTAACAAAAAAATCTTAACATCACGTCTGTATTTCCCGAAGAGCTAGGCAGAGGTGTACCTATAGTACAGTAACATTTCGCCAGTTAT
This sequence comes from Hyppa rectilinea, assembly GCA_951799385.1. Taxonomy (NCBI): domain Eukaryota; kingdom Metazoa; phylum Arthropoda; class Insecta; order Lepidoptera; family Noctuidae; genus Hyppa; species Hyppa rectilinea. Next base: position 10,307,013 of record OX637318.1, on the reverse strand, counting down.
GTTTAAGTCCCATGTAATATGGGGGCGAGCCATGTATTGACATCAACCAGCTACAGATCCAGTTTCCGGGTTGATACTGAGAAATTCCAGATGGAAAAACCCAATAGCACTTTTCCTGACCTAGGAATCAAACCCAGGACTTCATGTTCAGTCAAAATCATGGTGTACAGACACCAGCACATCAAGCTATCCCTAACTGTCAAATTTTCTCAATTAAAAATGAACCTTATGTCTTTGCAGTAAAGTTGAAATACTATCAAAGAAATTTGACAGATTGTGGTAACTTGATGTGCTGGCCTCTGTACATCTGCAAATGAAATTCCCATAGGATCAGAAAGGTCTTAGTTCAAATGTACAGCTGATTTGGACCAAGGCCGACTGATCCGATGTTACCACAGACTGAGAAGCTCTAGAAGTGTTTTCGAAGTGACATTAGTCGTTACTTTGAATAAATAAATAAATAGGTACAAATTTTTCGGTCATTCTATGCTTTCCCCTCTTATCTCTCTTACCACTGAACACATAGTCAAATTGATAGCTTTTTTTATAAAGTGATTTAAATAAGGACATTGACAAATCGAATTCTTTAAAAATATCTACTTAGCGATAAAAATGTCATTGCCTCCTGGCCATGTAAGTGGGTGTACAGCTTTTATTTCAACGGTCAACTCAATAAAACTAATGTAAATGAGTATCCACTATCCATTCCGGCCTTCGATATTTAAAAAAGCTTGTTAAAATAATGTTTCCTATAAGATATCTAAACCGTCTACCTACATTTTTGCGAAAGTAGTTCTGATTTTAACATTTTATCTCCATATTTGTAATTTAATCCGTTACAGACAGAGTTTTAACATATGAAACGCATAATGAATAGATCGGATTCTGGTGGATTTTCGTATGTATGTAAATTAATTGGGTAAACGTATAGATTTATCATTTTATTGGTGACTGCATTTGCCTCCCGTAGTCACTCGTTCAGCAATTTTTCGCTTCTTCTCACACGTTTTTGACAAAAGAGAGAAAGTAATCACATGAGACTATTGTCGGAAGTAGTGAAAGACTTCTTTGAAGGAGCCACATTTCATTTTTGCATTTAGTCTTTAGTCTGTCTGAACATCATTTGTAACTTTAAATTGATAGAAAGTTTATAATTTCAAGTGGGTTTTAATTGAAAAAAATATATTCTTTAGCTTTGGAGACTTGATATATTACGTGATAGATTATCTACAATTTCTAGTATTCCTAAAAAGGCTGAATGGATAGACAGGTTGATTGATACCGCTAATGATAATGGCACTGCGTCGCAAATCGATTTAAAGTTCAGATTGGAATCGATATAAGGCTCATAGTAATCGAATCAAGATTTATGACTGAATTACTTTCTGAAAGCAAGGGCTCTAAGTTTGGAGCAATATTGATAACGATTCCCGATATAAATACATTCTACAAACAAACAACTAAGTCTTCATAATATTTTATTTAGTAATTCCCTCTCAAATAAATCCGACACACTGGCCATATATCTACCGATCAGTTAATGCAAATCAAAACGATGCCTCATTTACAAGCGCAACATACGCAACATGTTTTCCCATAGTTAGTAGGTAAGACATTTACCCGACATTCAACGAAGAATGCTGTTTTGGCATCAACTTCCCTTGCATTGTGTGAATGTGAATATTTCCAATTTTTTTTTGTGCTCTAAATTGCATAGTACTGTGGTTGTGTAAAATGTATCAACGATATATCCTTGCAAAAAACCTTGATAGGTAGATTAAGACAAATGAATTAGACTGCTGTCGTATGCTGTATGTCGTTAAAGATAGAAGGGCAATAATAAAATGTCAAAATGATGTCAGTCTGATTGCTGAGGGTGCGCCCAACGTGCTCACAATGGTATTGTGCCAATGGGCACAATTTAAATTTATAAAATGACGGTAGATACCCACCCATCTACCTTCATTATTATGCATTGATATAACACTATATTGTGATTAATAAACTTTTAGAATCTATTTACTAAACACAAATTTTAAATACCTACAACCTAAAACTTAAACATATAACCACATCAAAATCAATCTGCCTAGCCTTTTCCCAACTGTATTGGATGCATAGAGCGACTGCCTATCTGACCTCCACAACCGTAACTACGTGCTCCTCAATACATAAACATATATATAATATATTATGAACTAGATATAAATGACTCAAAAGGTTGGCAGCGTTGCCACGTTGGCTGACAATTCGGATTTCGAATTTGGTATATTTTTTGACCTAAAATATACGTATAGGTCATGTATAGAGTCAACCAACCGCTGAATGTAATCCTGAAATACTCGATGAGCACTCGGACGCTAAAGCCCTAGAGTTTCAATCCCAAACGGCTCAAACATAAATCCCAATGAGGTTTATCCCAATTTACGCTGTATGAGGTTTTCTGCCCCTGCAGCAGTCGTCACCGGACTGTCCGCCGTACTAGAAACATGGGATTACGTGTGTGTGTTGACACAGGTTGCACCAAAATAACATACTTGTATGTGGAAGGGGTTTATGTAGGTGAATCAGTAATTTAATTAAAAAAGCAGTGATAGCCTAGTAGTATGACCGTCGGATTGCCAAGTCTTAGGTCTCGAGTTCGAACCCAAGGCACGCACCTCTGACTTTTCAGATTCATGTGCGTATTGTATAATTATCACTTGCTTAAAAATCGGTGAAGGAAAACATCGTGAGGAAACCGGCATGCTTGAGAGATGTTTCTCAACAGTATGTGAAGCTAAGTCAGAGGCCCATGGGCAGCATTAAAACTCTGACACCAGGTTAGTCACTAACCACACGAAAAGAAGAAGTAATTTAATTGAATAAAACATTTATTTGCGGTTCCTTTTGTATCTTCGCATATTTAGTGGGACCATAAAAATATATGATTGCTATATTATTACATGCTAATTGTGCACTATTAACAGATGTGTGTTTGTGAATAAAAATAAGCTTCAACAAGCTGATGATCATCATAATAAGGCTTGATTGAATAAGACTGTTATTTTTTTTTATTAATGGTTTTTTTTTCTTTGTCGATAATTGTAGCGGTTATCAATAGGACTACCTAGGCCTGTTGATCATCGAAAAAAATAAAAGTCGTATTCAATCAAGCCTTTGTATTGTATATATGGACTGATTGTAATGATAGCTTCTTTTTAATAAGTATTATGAAAAATGTTTATCATGTAGGTTGCATAGAATAGGCTCACACTCTCCTGTGGAGAGTGCTATAAAAGCTAACTATGGGAAATAGGCGGGCTTTTTTTTTGAAGTCATCAAATGATCCGTCGCACTCTGGGTGGAGCGGAAGGGAGTTTCAGACTCTTAGTGACTAAAACCCATTCATGTACCTTCCTTAGCCCTTTTTGTTCCGGGGTAGCGGTAACCCTTTCGGACCACCCCGCTTACCCGCCAGGCTTCGGTCCTAACGGGCCCCTTCCTTTATACTGACATCTCGTTAAAGCGTGCGTGGAACATGTACGCGCCGTCCGGCACGGTAGATCATGATCTGGCGTAGATGTAGGATATTTTTTATCCCGGTAATTATCGACATCCATGGCTGTATACATATTTTTCTTTCTTTCTAAATCCTTTACTTGAGATTGATCGAATACACTCACGATTTCAAGAACTTGATATGCTATGACTACAATGTCGACACTTCCGCGATCTGCACAATCCATTCTCTTACAATAATTAGCAACACTACTAAATTGCAAAACATATTATTACTTACCCTAAGTTTATTGAAAGGTCCAGAATATTCGAGACGACTACTTACAATGAAGGGCCTGATCTGTAACCTATCATTCCACAGTTAATGTTGCCTAGACATCAGACTTAGCAAATTGATATAAACTTGTTGTTCCTGATAGAGGCCCTAAGGGGATCGTTGGTTAATCACCGTAGTTGTACACAAGTACGCCAGTTTCTTGGCTTCGTAAAGTATTTTTTATGGTGTGTTGTTACCGTAGTAATTTGTGCAACACGTTGTTTTGTTTTAATGAGGACCTTAAACTGGCGTAAACTAGATACCTGTGTGTCATGAATTTTAATTAACTACACTGCTGATTTTTTTTTTGAGGGTGGGATATCATCATATCTCCTTGCGCTCTGGGTGGTGCGGAAAGGAGTGTCAGACTCTAACTGACTAAAACCTATCCATGTTCCTTCCTTAGCCCTTTATGTTCCAAGGAAGCGGTAACCCTTTTGGACAATCCCGCTTAACACTGCTGGATTGGGGAAACTGTAATGGTAGCGTATGTATGTTCTTAAATAAATGAATAATAAATTATCACTCACCCGAGCAGAGCAGACTTCGTTGGTAAAATAGGCTTAGTGCAGTGTTCTTCATGGCAATATAGTAATCAAACCTTCTTGCTCTTTTCCAACTAAATTGGGGTCAGCTTCCATGCTAACCGAATGCAGTTGAATACCAGTATTTTGCTTGGAGCGACTGCTTATCTGAAGTCCACAACCCAGTTACTAGATAACACGATACCTACTCCTTGGTAAGAATGATTGTCCGACTTTTGAGCTCCTAACTACCTCTGACAACTTCCAAAGATCTACGAAAGATAGCGGAGACACGGATAGGTCTCGTCTGGATAGGTATTTAATGGATATCAACTATCCATGAATCGACAGCGGCAAGCGTAGCCAAGCATATAGTAATGACAAAGAAAGTGCATAAAGTTTTTTTTATTCCTAACTCACATACTTATGAAGCAGATCCTTAACCGTCACTTCAGCCGTGACCTACTTTCTATAAGAAGATTGTACAGCAAACCTTATTTATGATCATCCATAAACATTGAAACAGTGTTGTATAATTCATGTTATTATTATTTGTGGCATCTACTAATCAGGGCTCGTGTAGTCGAGTACGGCTGCTCCCTCTCACACACTTGAAGTCTGAGTCCTAGTAGTAGGAACATTATTCTGATTATGTTTACGCTTATCTAAGGTAATAATAAAGCTAAAGAAACTGTTTTTTTTTTTGAATTCCGTTTTGTTTGAATTTCCGATTTTTGGAACTACATACCTAAAAAAATGTTTTTAGCATTCAAAAGCCCTTGAGAAAAGCTATAGGCTATTTATCATTACACTGTCTCCCTTGGGAGTCGAGTAAAAAGAAAAAGTCGGTACGCTAAATGAAAACAGAAAAAGAACCGCTGGCAGGCGATGCGATGCGTAGTAGGGTTGAAAGAAAATTCACACGCTACTAATTCATAATAATATACGGTCAATTCAGTACCTTTTAAATAAAATAAAGAGATTGTAAAGATACCAGTCATGGATCGAATAAACGATGTTTTACTTTCGTTGACATTTCGACCATGTTTTATGCTCATTGACCAAAAGTGAATGGTATGGATTGGACTCAGCCTTGCGAAACAAATTCCCTACGCGCTCTATAAGGTGGAATTGTTTCAATAAACTTACGTTTAATATGTTATGAGTTCAATGATCTTTGTATTAACTATGGCGTATAAAACTGATAAGTGCACGTGCAGAATGCACGTGTGTCTGTGCAGACCAGGGATGTAATGGATATGAAATTTCGGATACGGATTGGATACGGATATAGGAATGATTATTATACCAGATACGGATATTAAATTATTTCGGATTATCCGTTAGTTTCGGATAATTTCGGTTACGGATATTAGATTTTTAAGGAATTTGAAAAGTAAAATAAAATAGCATATAAAAGGTTTATACAAATAGCAAATAAACCGCGGAACTTGCCTATTGCTTCATATTCTAGTTACAAGAGGTTGTATCGAGTCTACCTGTGATATTCTTAAAACCTTTTGGGTAGTCTCAATTAGGCTCCACTCCTAACCGATATTATCCGAAACTTATATTTGGATTCGGTTACGGTTACGGATAATTTTTATATCGGATATCCGAAAGTTTCGGTTACGGTTACGGAGCTTCCTAATATCCCTGGTTGGTGCAGACACGCGTGCAATCTTTTTCCCCTTACTCTCACATTTCGATCGAACTCGTAATTTTTTTGACGTTTTTGTTTATTTTTCTACCTATTACTGGAAATTCGCAACCAAACCGGATATCGGATCTTTATCAAAACAGATTTCTATCTGAGAATAATTATAATGATCAATCTTTCTATTCCGAGGCGCCTTCTAGGTCAACTCAAAACGTAAATTAGATGTTCTTAGGAACGGCGTTTGAGGGAAAGCATAATGGATGGTCTGACTGGTATATATTTTTAAAGCAGTGCCGCGTCTGACTGACAGATAGTGCTACAGATAAAGATAGAAAGAAACAGATAATTATGCCTATATAGAAGGTTATGGGGCACTTTTTTTCCGTGTGGTGGTAAACCTGGTGTCATAGTTTTTGTACTGCCCATGGGCCGCTGACTCAGCTTCACATGCTGTTGAGAAATATCTCTCAGACATGCTGGTTTCCTGACGATGTTTTCTTTTACCGATTTTTAAGCAAGTGTTAATTATACAATACGCACATGAATCCGTAAAATCAGGAGTGCGTGGTTTGGGTTCGAACTCGAGACCTATGACTTGGCAGTCAAGCGAAGGAAGAAGACCAACTTCCTATATAAACGTTCAATTAACCCCTATTTAACCCCTTTAGGTACCTTTTTAATTTTAAACAAATATTTTTTTGCCCACTTTCGTTATGTAAGGAAAGATCACAATAGTTTAACAATGGTCGCAGTCATACGGGAGCTTGGTAACCCGGAATAGTTTAAAAATAAATTATTTCATGTTACTAAACCTAGCGGTGCTGGGTGCACGTTATCCGTCAGTGAATGAATGAATTAAAGATGTTTATTAAGTATTTATTTATTTTATTTTATTAGGGAAAACAAACAATTGTACTTTAGGTCTTACATCTAAGTTTACAATAAAATAAATAAACGTACAATCCACAACGTTTCCACATATCACTATACGTATTATTTAATAACATACATATGGATATACTATATTATGATACATGGATACAGACTTGGTCCACTGTGAAATACGTAATTACGTTTTCAATATGTTTAGCAATTCTTTTTTAAATGCATCATGAGACAATGCAAATATGTCTATGGCAACGAAATTTTGGTTGTATGACTTAACTAATCTGTGGAGAGGCGCCCGCTCACCCGCATTTGTACGACTGGTGGTCGTAGCAAAGAGCGGGTAAGCGCGCGTCTCTCGTCGTATTACAGTTCTGGGCACGACATAAAATATGTTATTCACAAGTTCAACGCAATCAAATTTGTTGTGTATAAGTCCACGTAGCATCATGGCTTGGAGTAACAGATGCCTTGAATGCAGTGTAAGTAGGCATTTATCCACAATTTACACTTTGTTAGTGCACCTGCACTAAGAAAGAGCTTTTGTAAAGACTAAACCACAACGTATAGGACCAAAGTTCGTTTACCAATCTTCTGCTAGCAAATATTTAGGTCTTAGGTTCAAACTAGTAGGTAATGGCGGTTTAGAAAGGGAACCCTAAAAGAATCGTGATTCATAGACCCTTCGCCACTGGTAGCTTCACTAATAGAGCTATTTACAATAACAACATTCACAAACTTGATACAAGGCCTTTGTAAATTATTAAGTTACTCACAACTTTATTTATCGTTGTTATTTGTTGCGATACAAGAAATGGAAAACGAAGTATCGCAAAGGAAAGCAAAGAATTACTATTAGTCATCGATATGAGTAAAAATGTAAGTTGTAAATCATAATAATTCAACGGGCAATTCTTTTGCTAGGTGTAATTTTTTATGGCAATATTTTCTCATGATAGTTTTTTTTTAATACTCGATGGTAGATGTGAATGACCCTGTGTGGTTAACCTATGGTCGTAATAATATAACATAACATCACGCTTGTAATGGGCGAAGGGTTAAGCAGAGGTGTACTTAAGTACACCCACATGCCACCCATTATGTTTTAGACCGCCGAGCTGTCAATCCAGGCTGCCAGCAATAGGGAAGGGCCGAAGCCTGCCGGATCAGCGGAATTGTCCGAAAGGGTTACCGCTACCCCGGAACTTAAAAGGCTAAGGAAGGAACATGGATGGGTTTTATTCATTAAGAGTCTGACACTCCCTGCCTCTCTACCCAGAGCGGGAGGGGTCATTAAATGATTTCCCACCCTCAAAAAAAAAAGGTTGCAATTGAGAAATAATTTTAGTATTTATTTATTAGTGACTAGCTATGAGAGGTGATCCGGTTTTTAAACTCTATGATTAACAACCTTAGAGAGAGGTACTAATTGTCTCTTTAGTTTAATTAATAACCGACGTTATGACGAAACTAAATTGAGTAGGTACCTATCGCAAAATTAATTTGCGATTGTAATTATTCTAGTATAAATTCTATCAAACAACCAAATAAATCAGTATACCAACCACTGTATAATTAACGAATCAATCTTAGATAAAATAGAAGTAGGTAACGTATTATGCAAAAAGTTTTATTCATAATATAAAATCCGCAGTTGTTCCGGTGTCAAACGTAACTTGCAGGAAAAACAATATTCGCTCGGTTATATAAATAATGTTCTAGATAATAGCAGTTACCTAACACTTCACATACAGGCTGATTTTTATCCGAAAAAACAAAAACAGGCGTAGAATAAAAATTCAAATCCTTCGAGAGAAATCAAACAAGTTATTTTACATGATTTTGAAAGTAAAAATGTTCTTTTTACATATCATTAGAAAAAGCCACTGCCTCGATGTTTCTAAGCCTACACTAGTTTAAGATTTTTAATGATGTTAGGCGAAGTGATATTTAAATCTAGATGCCTGCATTAATTGATTTAGAGCTCTGCAATGTTGCAAACGACATGCGCGTTACTGTATAACGCGCATGTCGTTTCACACATCATTATGAACAACTTTCACTATGGGAACAAATCTGAAATTGCGAAAAAAAAAATCAGCGGTTCAATACTCAATACTCAATACTTTTATTGCATTCCACATGTAGGTATCCTTAGGTGGTAAACTTATAATTAGATCATATGGACCCTGTCGGGCACAGCAAAATAAGTGAGTTAGGAGAGAGGAAGCATTTGTTAAATTATTAAGTTATGACTTTATAAGTTTATCATTTAGATATTCATTTACCGAGTAGTAGCTTTTATTTATCAAAAATTGTTTAAGTTTTTTTAAAAATATGTTAATTTTCTCTTCTTTTTTTATTAGTGCGGGTAGTTTATTATATAATTTTATGGACATTACATAGGGGCTAGTAGAGTGCATTTTTAATCGAGAACTTGGTAAGTTTAGCCTAGATCGGTGTCTGAGTAGATAGCGTGTCTGAATGTCTTCACGTTTTGAATAAAATTCTTGATGTTTTCGGACAAATTTGCATGTTTCGAAAATGTATATACAGGGAAGGGTTAAAATATTGTGTTTTTGAAAGAAAGATTTGCAACTATCTGTTTGCTCAATGTTTACTAGGATTCGAAGCAATTTCTTTTGCAGGGTAAAAAGTCTTTGTGCATCTGTGCTGTTTCCCCAAAGGGTGACACCATAGCTAAGCCATGCATAGGCATAAGCATAATAGGTGGTGAGAGCTGTTTGCAAATTAGTGGTCTTTTTTATTTCACGAAGGGCGTAAGAGAATTTCGAAATTTTTGAGTGAGTTATCCATATTATTATGCTCGTTTAACGCGCCAAAATGTAAGGAACAGCTGATTTTTTTGGCGATTTGTTCCCATAGTGAGAGTTGTTCATAACGATGAGTACAATGCCCCTTAAAATAATGCCCATAAATTCAATTTCAACCTGTATAATATGAATTCCAAAAGGGTTCCGTAACAAGTTAAGTATATGAAGGTTTTTCATTAATAAAAATATCCGGGTTGCCAATATCATTACATAAACGAATAAATTAAGATTCGCAACTTTCCTAAAATATTTTATATTAATAATTTATAATAATTACATTTGGGTAAACATCGGAAACAAATCATATCTCGATTTGGAAAAGGTTAATGATAACTACACTCTCTGATTTATTGCTATTCTAAATAACATCGATTTGTGGCGAAGGCGGCATTTAATAATTGTTACCTTTGCCTCATACTTTCCAGCTATAAATTAAAGTAAATAAAATAATGGACAACATGTTTTTAAATTCATTACGTATTCTAAAACAGTTTAAAAATAAGATCTTTATCTGAATACTGGACTTACATATGCGAAAAAAAGTTGTAATTTCACGCATAAATGAGTTCTATTTGAAGACAAGACCTAGTTCAACCCATCGATTTTGTAAAAAGACCCCCGGGATTACTTAGATGAAGTGAGCTGTCATGACACCTAATGCTAGGGATTGGGACTATTGGCAGCTCACTTTAAACTCACTTCACCTACATTTCACCGTGAGAATTTACAGCTGAAGCGGAAAGCAGGCGGTCGGACATGAATGCTGCATGAATATTTGGGTTATTGTAAACTCGCCATAACGAAAATTTGCCACAAGTAAAAATTATAGTAAACTCGCCACAGTCTTATCTGTCTCACGAAAACTTGCCACAGCTTTAAAACTACCGATAGCAAACGAAGTAGTAGTGTTGAATGGCCATGGCCACATGGCCCATTTTTTTTTTTTTTTAAGGCTGGGAAATCATCCAATGACTGCTCCCGCTCTGGGTGGAGCGGAAGGGAGTGTCAGACTCTTACTGACTAAAACCCATCCATGTTCCTTCCGTAGCCCTTTATGTTCCGGGGTAGCGGTAACCCTTTCGGACAATCCCGCTTACATAAATAGAGGCCTGATGATTCGTCACACAGGTTTTTTTTCTAAAAACCTACTTCAGACTCAGATCAGTTTGTCGGCCGATTCTGTAAAAAATCTCGCGGTGATAACTTAATTCAAGTGAGCGTGGAGTGAGCTGTCGTTCCACCTAATGCTAGGGATTGACACTATATTGACAGCTCACTTTAAACTCACTTCACCTACAGTTCCACGGTGAGACTTTTATAGAATTTCTAGTGATTTTTTATTGTTCAAAACTGTTAAGTGCTACAAAGCATTGGGAGAGAAATAAAATTTATTGATTAATTGCATCTGTCTGCTTTGATGATAAATAGACAGAATAAAGTAGAGATTTATTCTCTCTGATAATCGTTTTAGTAGGTTCAAGCTTATTATTAGTATTTAATTTAGTATTTGCATCTCACGTCAAGTTGCTAAAATATATTTTTAACTTTTGCCTACGACTTTGTCTGCGATCCAAGATAAAATGAGGTAAGTTAGGTTGGAAATACTTTTTGGTAATGAGTTAAACATAAATAATGGCCTATAGTACTCTGTCTGTCTCGATAATTACATTCTTACTTCCTAAAATAAAATCTTAGCATACACACATATAACATCATGCCTTGTTACCCGAAGGACTAGGCAGAAGTGTACCCATAGTAGGTACGATCGGCAGCGTATCAAGTTAGACTAAACTGTCAAATTTCTCTAAATGATTTTAAACCTTAAAACATTGACCGTTAATTTCAATATCGATTGAGAAAATTTTACAGTTTGTGGTTACTTGATGTGCTAGCGACTGTACATCCACATTTCGCAAGGTATGGTTAAATCTATTGCCATGAACCGGGCAAACATCAAGACTCCGGGCTGTTACTGAGAAATTTCTAATGGAAAAACTCAAGAACACTGCCCGACCTGGTAATCGAACCCTAAACCAGCTAGGCAGTCATACATAATAAAGTATAAGGCATTTTAGTGTTACGTGAGTAACTTACCTATATTTAATGTTACGCGTGTAACCTACCTATATTTTTAGCTCTCTAGATTTGTTTTTTTTCTCTAACTGTATTTAAATGTAGTTTAATGAACATTATACAACTTTGCGTAAACTGTGCCTATATCATTAACCTATGTATGGCGATAGAGCGAATTCATTATTTACAGCACCTATAATAAAAAGAGGTTAGGTCTTGTATATTTCTATTTAATTGATTTATATAACAAAAAAAAAACACACACTATGTGACTTTATAATGCAAGCTTTGTGAACCTAACCGACCAATCTGTGTCTTAAATTGACTTGAATGTGCCCTGGCGCCTGAGAGCATGTCATGCTCCTTGAAATTTCTCGCTGATGGTGGCGTGTGTGTTAGATCATATAGGTCCCTTCAAAATGGTTGAGCTGAATGTTGCTAATTTATGCGTCATGCGTCGTGAACGGGCGCCGTCAGGAGGGACAGGTCTTCTCTAGCTGCCACGGCTCTTTTAAAATTTAATTTAATGTTAAATTGTTTATTTTTATTTATGGACACTTTTTTACGTTCTGCATCGTTCTCAAATGTAAATTTCAACATGAATGATATTACCCAGATTTTGTAACCGTATTTTGATTTAAAGAGGGTCCGTAGACTTTCTTGCCCGTTCTTCTCCATAGGTACCTACTGCTTTGGAATGGGCAACTAGCTTCATCTTTCTGACTGACCGACCCCTTGACAATTCAAGAGTTTGAGTTTGAGTTTGAACAGACGTACGGTAATCAAACATCGTGAGGCCCTTTGTACACGGCACGGGTTTTTAGGATACGACATATGTATTCCAAATTAAATATTGTAAGGTGGTACAGAACCATTCGTAAGCAAGACCAACTCGCACTTGCCGCTTTTAAAATATTAATTTGTCATCATTTTCAGATGTATATTACATTAATTGGTGGTAAGGTGATCTTTAAGACTTGGACGCATTCCGATAGTTTATTTACCGAATAGATTTACATAATGCAAATAAGCCAGACTTATTAAATATATATTAAAATTAAATGAGGCCATTGGTTTAGACTTTAAAGGCTAAAATTAGAGGTCTTTGGTTGGAATCCAAAATAAGCAATAATAACTTTTTTGTCAAGATTGTAGCTTTGGCAATAACTCCGCCATTTTTGGAAGAAAGAAATTAGAAATAATCATTAACCCTCAATGATTTCAGTGGGATTTTCCGAAAGGGTTACTGCTGCCCCGAAACACAAAGGGCTAAGCAAGGAACATGGATGGGTTTTTGTCAGTTAGAGTCTGACACTTCCTTCCGTTGCACCCAGAACGGGAGGAGTCATTTGATGATTTTCCATTCTAAAAACAAAAAAAGACCCTCAATGTTTCCGGTATCTTTGTTATTGTCACAGGAACTAATTAAGCATCTATGAACAAATATAATACTTAAACAACACAACATGCAAGTCATCAAACAATAATTCAGACCAGTCCAATCTACATGGACTTTACGTCATACGGAAGATTACGTCTAAATTTTAAAAGAAACTAGCTGCTCCCACGCCCACTGCTCGGCTCCTATTGGTCGTAGCGTGACGTTACACTATTAGCCTATAGCCTTCCTCGATAAATGGACTATCCAACTCAAAAGAATTTTTCAATTCGGATCAGTAGTTCCAGAGATTAGCGCGTTCAAACAAACAAACAAACAAACTCTTCAGTTTTATAATATTAGTAAGTATAGATTTTGACCACTGAGTTTATTTCCCCGTTGTTTCCCTGGAGTAATCAAATACTCCATCAAGCTAATTTTTATATTTGTTTTAAATATGACGTCTGAAAGTGAATAAACCATTACTTTACACAAATAATAATACCAATTTATTATAAAAGAAACTCCCAGGCTAAAATGACGACACGGTTGGCGCAGTGGTTAAGCGATTGACTGCTGCGCACTATGTCGCGGGTTCGATTCCCGCACGGAACAAATATTTGTACGACCTGCAAGTATTTGTTACGAGTCTGAGTGTTTTTCTATCTATAATATGTATGTTTTTACAAAAAATAATGTATATAAGTAGTATATCAGCGATCTCGTTACCATAACACAAGCATTTGGTTGCTTAACTTGGAACGATATGGCGTTGTGTGAAATGTCCAAGGATATTATTGTTATTATTATTAAAATAAATAAGCATGATACATACGGGTAATTAATTAAACTAAAATAAACTAAACAATTTCTTAGATGCACGACAGGATTGTAAAGATTTTATAAAGTTGCTAATTGAATCTGGTTTGGTCTTTATCGCTGTTGGCAAACGTGTTGGTAAATAAACGTATATATTATCTAGTAACGATTTACAAACACTGGTTATTTATTGATCCTGTATATTTTGGCAGTGTTTTTGTGACCATAAATTATTACTGTTAGATGGTAAAATGTGTAATGATCTTTTGAAATACTTATCTGCTAATTAATGGTGTTTATTTTAATGCGGAATTAGAAATGATTTTACAGTTTTTATAGATACCGTAATGACTTGAAGAACTGATGGTATTGCATTAAAATAATGTAACGTACATTTATATTTTTCGTACATTCGACGACACGGTTGGCGCAGTGGTTGAGCGATTGACTGCTGCGCAGCATGTCGCGGGTTCGATTCCCGCACGGATCAAATATTTGTATGACCTGCAATTGTTTGTTCCGAGTCTGGGTGTTTTTCTATCTATAATATGTATGTATTTACAAAAAAAAAGTATATAAGTAGTTAATCAGCCATCTCGTTACCATAACACAAGTATTAGGTTGCTTAGCTTGGGACGATATGGCGTTGTGTGAAATGTCCAAGGATATTATTATTATTATATACTATACTAGCTTAGGAATAGCGGATACCTACATAATCAGTGTATAATGTTCCCACTGCGATGACACAGGCCTCCTCTCTAAGAGAGGGAGTGGGCCATAATCCACTACGGGGGCTTGGTGCGGGTTGACGGATGTCACATGTCTGCGATTTTTTTTTGATTCTAGGACGTGCCGGTTTCTTCACGATGTTTTCCTTCACCGTTTTGAGAGCAGTGGTGATGAAATTAAATACACAAAGTAAAGCGCCTGCTTGGGTTCGAACTCACGACCTACAACTCGTAAGTCGAGGCAGATACCTGGGCCACCACTGTTCTCACAATAACCTGTATACCTAATACCTAACAACCCGTTCAGTGGTTTCAGCTGTGTTCATAGATCAGTCAGTCACGGATTCCTTTCATATATGTATCTATGCAAACAAATGTAGTACTCCAGGTACCCGCAGAATGATAGAACAATACATAGCTAGCATTGGGGCTACGGAGCATGTGCGAGTGCAGTCAACGGCACGCACCGACGAACCAATGGTATGAATGATGGTAGAAGCAGGAACACTGTGGAGAATTAGTCGGTAGGAATCCGACATCATTCTTCATAATATTACAATCTGTTTTGTAGCTTTCCTACTTTTAATGAATGCAAGTAAAATTAACATGTATTTTTTGTTGGTTGTCATTAAATAAATACTTCCTAGGTTCTAGTAGATTAAGAGAGGGCATTTATACTAGGAATAACAACTGAAAACGAAATGCCTTTTATGTGTAATGTCCTGTTTTTTGAGGGTGGGAAATCATCAAATGACTCCTCCGGCTCTAGGTGGAGCGGACGGGAGTGACAGACTCTTACTGATAAAACCCATCCTTGTTCCATCCTTAGCTCTTTATGTTCCGAGGTAGTGGTAACCCTTTCGGACAATCCCGCTGTCTTGTCTATTACCTACTGCAGAATTCAGGCTACAGATAATTATTTTCGGTGCAGTGAAAATAATTATCCGTAGCGTGAATAGGTTTTACACAAAAATAACAGGCTTTAAGTGTTCACTTGTTATTCATAAAGAAGACTCAAATTAAAATTACAACAGGTCAATTTGTACAGTATTTACTAGTGAAAGTATTTATGCAAATAGAATTAATTATCTATCGACTACTTCATGTGTTTTCTTGATAATTAACCATGAAAGTTATGGGATATTAGATAAAATATTATATTATTGTAACAGCAGTTAGGTTGTATGTCAAGGTGCGAGAAATCTATTGAGGATCAAGATTTAGATAGACCTTTTGTGATTGGATCCGCAGCTAATTACATGCATGTCCTGGTGTTCATTAAAGAAGAAAACTGTCACTTGTTTTAGTAACTTATGACTTCTGAACGAAGTAAAATAATTATTAGAAAGAGATTTCCCTTTTACCCGTGCATAGTGTACCTACCAGTATCTTATCTTTTTAATGTTGTTAACAATCAAACCCCTTTATCGTCGTCATCATCCTCACTTCAGCAGAAAAAAGTCCAATTCTGGACATAGGCCTTCCTTCATCACCGCCAATGCAACCGGTTCTGAGCTTCCCTCATGCAGTGGATTCCTGCGGCTTTTACAAGGTCATCAGTCCATCTTCGTCAGCGGGATTGTCCTAAAAGGTTACCACTGCCCCGGAATACAAAGGGCTGAGGAAAGAACATGGATGGGTTTTAGTCAGTAACAGTCTGACACTCGCTTCCGCTCCACCAAAATTGGCTGAGGGGTCATTTGATAATTTCCCACCCACAAAAAAAACTGCTGACCTTATGAAAGGCCTTCCGACCTAGAACCTTTTGGCCCTTCGGCCATCTGTTCTGCGAGCAATGTACCCTGCCACAAACACCTTAGCCACAAGATTTTGTTAGTCGTACCGACCCTCGGTCGCGATGGGGAATGGAACCGGCGAGAGATGTCGTGCGGTGTCCCACAGGGATCGGTTCTGGGGCCGCACCTGTGGGACATCGGCTACGACTGGGTGCTGCGGGCCGACCTCCCTGACGGCGTCAGCGTAATTTGTTACGCTGACGACACGCTGGTCTTGGCGCAGGGAAGGTCGCATCAGGCGGCGGCCGACGCGATGACACGCGGTGTTGCGATAGTCGTTGAGAGGATCCGGCAGTTGGGTCTCGAGGTGGCATTGCACAAATCCGAGGCCATGTCCTTTCATGGGCCTCGGAATAGGCCACCATCGGGATCCCAACTTACGGTAGGAGGGGTTCACATCGGCGTCGAGACCACGATGAAATACCTGGGTCTGGTCCTCGACAGCCGATGGAATTTCGTGGAGCATTTCCGACGTTTGGCCCCCAAGCTGGAACGGACTGGGGCCGCCTTAAAGCGGCTCTTGCCCAATTTGAGGGGGCCAAACGCCTCCTGCCGGAGGCTTTACGCGGGAGTCGTGCGGTCCATGGCCCTTTACGGGGCCCCGGTGTGGGCGCGTTCATTGCGGCGGCGAGCCGCCCACTACCTGAACGCGCCCCAAAAGGTGGTAGCCATTCGGCTAATCCGGGGGTACCGCACGATCTCGGGCGAGGCGGCGAGCCTCCTTGCCGGACTGCCGCCGTGGGATCTGGAGGCGATAGTCCTCGCGCGCCTGTACGAGTGGCGCGCGGAGGTACTAAGCCGGGGGGAAACTCCGTTTCCGCAGCAAATTGCGGCGGAGCGGACGGACCTCCGGCGCGATCTCATGGCGGCCTGGAATCAGCGACTGTCGCAACCCAGCGCAGGGCACGCCACGATAGTGGCGGTAAGGCCCCTCTTTGAGGAGTGGCTAGAGAGGCGTCACGGCGCCCTCACCTTCCGCCTGACGCAGGTCCTCACCGGACATGGATGTTTCGGGAGGTTCCTGCACATCATCAGGCGGGAGGAAACGCCCGGGTGTCACCACTGCGAGGATCGCCCAGAGGACACGGTAGAGCACACGGTGCAAACCTGCCCCGCTTGGGCGGAGCACCGCCGTGTCCTCGTAGAGGCGATCGGCGGCGGCGACCTCTCGCGCCCGGCCCTGGTGCAAGCCATGGTCCGGGGCGAGAGGGAGTGGGAGGCAGTCACCTCCTTCTGCGAAAAAGTTATGCTCGCGAAGGAGGTGGCGGGATGGGAGAGAGAAAGGTCCTCCCGTCCCAGCCGCCGCGGGAGACGCTCCGGGCGTCGGGAGCCACGTGACGACTCCCGGCCACCGTAGGCGCGGGCCTGCGGACGGTGAGTAATGGGTGACTCACCGTCCGATCAGCACCAGACCCGTGCCGTACGGCGCGTATATGTTCCACGCGCGCCTCAAAGAGATGTCAGCATATGAAGGGGCCCCTCAGGGCCAAGCCTGCCGGGTAAGCGGGATTGTCCGAAAGGGTTACCGCTACCCCGGAACATAAAGGGCTACGGAAAATAAAAAAATAAAAAAAAAAAAAAAAAAAGTCGTACCGACCCTGCAGACCCTATAGACTAGACTTATCGGATCTCTCCCAAATTGCAAAACATCTGGTTTTTCATCTCTCTTAAATCCATATTTTGGTTTGAATCAGTAATAATCTGACACTCCCTTCCGCTCCACCCAGAGTGGGAGGCGTAATTTGATTATTTCCCATACTAATAAAAAAGGGTCGACGGTTTCTCGAGCTGTACGTCCATCTCTTAGCGTGTCAATAATTATTATCTTATTAATCATTCACTAGATTGTATTATTTCTTAAGCCCGATGGTGCTGCCACGCTATGCAACATGATTAAAAACTAAAAGTTTGCCGGATGTAAAAATTAGTACGTCAGTATTTGACGCCTTACCTTTAATGTAATTGCGGTTTAACAATAGCAATTTAATTATTTGTGGTCTGCTGTCTATGCTATATAAGGGCCTATGCACACCACGTTTTTTAAACGCGCCGTCGACGCGCGTTTCGGGAACGCGCGTCGCCGGCGCGTTTTTATCCTGCAGAGCAGTTTGTTGTCGTTTGTATCGATACAAACGCGCGGCACCGGCGCGTGTGTATCGATACAAACGCGCGGCACCGGCGCGTGTGTATCGATACAAACGCGCGGCACCGGCGCGTCTGTATCGATTCAAACGCGCGACACCGATACGAGCGCTAGCGCGCGCGCCTTCCCTTTCCCCCGCAACGAGGGAAAGGGAAGTGTGAATCTACGCTAGTAGCAATCGAGCGCGTCTGTATCGCGTCTGTATCGCTACACACGCGCGTTTGCATCGCGTCTGTATCGCTACACAAGCGCGTCAGGTGTGCAAAGGTCTACAGGCTGCGTCTGACTTGCGTGCGTATCGCGTCTGTATCGCTACAAACGCGCGTCGACGGCGCGTTTAAAAAACGTGGTGTGCATAGGCCCTAAAAGACTAGCTTCTTCGCCCGCGTGGATTTTGGAAATTGTTACATTATTGGAGTTTTAGTAGGGATTCCTAATTTTTTGAAAATATTATATAGCCTGTGTGTAACTTCCCAACTGTGAAATAATTTTTAAAATCGGTTCAGTAGTTTCGGAGCCTAGTCAATGCAAACAAACAGTCAAATATTTTCTCTTTATAATATTAGTATATATTGATGAGTACCTATAGATGGTTATTTGGTATTAGCAATTTTACTGATACTAGATTTTTTTTGAATATTATATAAATATTATATGATTTTTCAATTAAACTAACTCTTTGAACGTAATTATTACTCTAGTAATTAGACTTTTTAGTTTAACCTTAATACAAAATCAAAAAGAGCATAAGTGTAAAAGATTGTAAATATTAACAAGTTAATAATTTTAGTCCGTTGCCGTGTTTGAAATTAAACTCAATCGTTGTTACCGTAAAACTAAACGTGTAAACGTTTACGATAAGTTTACGTTAAGATTACACTTTTGAATAAAGTCAAAAGTGTAATCTTCACAGTGCAGTGGCGAAAGCTCTATATGGCACGATTCTTACGGGCTTCCCTTCGGAGCTTAAATTCGCATTAACAACTCCACTTGAAAAAGACACAGTCAATAGTATCTACTATTTCAAAAACAATACAAGTAGTTAAGGTGTTGAATTCAATAACGGAAGTAGGTACTTTTATTTTTTAGTTAATAAATTATTTTTTACTTTACTGATAAGTAAGTGAGTTTAAAAAGGCATCGCTTTAGCTTCTCTCTTGCAAAAATTGTCACCTCACCACTTATTCTTCAATATAAGTAAATACTTAATGTTATTTCTTCGATGGTTCACGCATCACACACCATGAGACAAAAAACTAACCTACAGCTTTTACAGTGAATATTATTTTTCGAAAGCCCCATAATACTAAAAACTTTTATTTCTTAAAATATCGTCGAAATCACGACGAAACATGCATAAAAGTCCAAATAAAATAGAAATGACAATATTATGATGAAATAAACTATTAAATATATAGCCTATTTTGATTTAATTATTAAAATATGAAAGGTTTTTAATAGCGATGTCTTTATAGGTTGAAAACGATAATGTATTCACGCCGATAACTTCTGACCTTATTTGCATATCTACCTACTAATTAACAAAACGTAGGTACAGAGGCCCGCACATCAAGTTACCCCGATCTGTCAAATTTCTTTGATAGTTTTCAACTTTATTGCAAAAGAATAAGGTTCATTTTCAATTGGGAAAGTTTGACGGTTTGGGACAGCTTGATGTGCTGACGTACATAAAAGAATTTGAGATGTGTTCTTTTTGTTTTCTTGCTTTTGAATAAACATTTTCACTAGTCACCCTTATAGAAAAATATCAAAATCCACCCAGCCTTTTTTCAACGATGTTGTTTCCCCGAAGTTTTAGCAGAACTGTGCCCATAGTAAGATCAGTCACATTGCGAGGGGGCGACCCTATTGCCATCAACTGAGCATAAATCTAGTCTCCAGGTTACTACCGACGCGGAGCACCGCCGTGTCCTCGTAGAGGCGATCGGCGGCGGCGACCTCTCGCGCCCGGCCCTGGTGCAAGCCATGGTCCGGGGCGAGAGGGAGTGGGAGGCAGTCACCTCCTTCTGCGAAAAAGTCATGCTCGCGAAGGAGGTGGCGGGATGGGAGAGAGAAAGGTCCTCCCGTCCCAGCCGCCGCAGGAGACGCCCCGGGCGTCGGGAGCCACGTGACGACTCCCGGCCACCGTAGGCGCGGGCCTGCGGACGGTGAGTAATGGGTGACTCACCGTCCGATCAGCACCAGACCCGTGCCGTACGGCGCGTATATGTTCCACGCGCGCCTCAAAGAGATGTCAGCATATGAAGGGGCCCCTCAGGGCCAAGCCTGCCGGGTAAGCGGGATTGTCCGAAAGGGTTACCGCTACCCCGGAACATAAAGGGCTACGGAAGGAACATGGATGGGTTTTAGTCAGTAAGAGTCTGGCACTCCCTTCCGCTCCACCCAGAGCGGGAGCAGTCATTGGATGATTTCCCAGCCTTAAAAAAAAAAAAAGTTTACTACCGATTTACCGATTCCTAATGGAAAAACTCGATAACACTTACCCGACCTGAAAATCGAACTCAGGACATCATTCTCAGCAGTAGCGCTTGCGAGCACTAGACCAACAAGGCAGCTTTTTTGAAACTGACGGATATTGTTTTCGTACAATGTACCTATATGTAAATAATCTTACATAATCCAAGACCATTACAATAATAAGTAACCAAATACAGTTCTGCATTTCCTAAAACGTTTATCTGTCATTACAATACTTCTTGCTCCCATAGACATACTCGATTTGAATGTCGCAACTTTTTCTGCAGTAGCTATTATACATTTGAGGAAACGCTCGTGTTATGACAAAAAACGCACGTTTATCCGGGAAGTGAACTCCGTAGTACGAAGGCGAGTCAATCAATGTAACTACTGCATTGTTCTACAGGCAAAGTCGTCAAAACTTCGACGAACCGACGTAAATTATCAACATTTCCTTGGTGTCGATGTTGGAGTGTAGTGATTTAGATACGTATGCAAACATGGCGTGTTTCAGTTTAATGTTTGTTTAATGCTTATGAGTATGCAGGACTTATAGAAATAAACTTTTAATTTAATTTCACCTTTTATTTAACCTTACATTTTATTTCACATTTCGTTTCACATTTCATTTCAAAATTTCATTTGACATTACATTTCATTTAATTTCAGTAGCTAGATACCTACCTAATTTTACCTACCTAGATAAAATTAGGGATGTTGGAAATATAAGGCGTTGTTCGATTGGAAGCAGCAGTTTTGGTGGAGATAAAATAATCCTAGATGAATATTCATTGGTCCTTCCAATAAATATTCATCTAGGATTATTTTCACATGTTCTTTACGTGTCAATTTCACCAACGAAACTAAACGCATCAGCATCAGCACATCTAAACCGCCTTCAAGACCTGTCAGTGTCAATATTCCAAAGAAAATAATTAAACTGGCAGCTCTTAAACGAGATTTATGTACTGACCGTGTTCAATTTCATTGGTGTAATTTTCCCAGTACCGCGATAAAAACCAATGTGATAACTGATTCAATTGTTCCCACTAGATGTGACCCAAAAACTGGAAACCTGGTGATCACGATTAGTAGTACTGCCAAACAAACATCCATACATCCTCACAAACTTTCACGTTAATCATTCTAGTCGGATTATAGCATGATTAAGAAGCCAGTCCCAATACGGTTGAGAAAAGGCTCGCAAGATCATGATGATTCGACAGCAGGTGCCTAACTAACTATTAACATGCCTATATATACCGTATTGATTTGACCTCTTTGGTCACTTGACCAAAGGCTCAGAACTGATTTGCCTATAGTTGTCCACTGACCATATCTGTAGGTTCTTTTGTGTGATAGTATCGTGTGAAAACAGCAAGCCAAGCGTTTATTAGCTCATGAAAAGACATTGTAATCAAAGAAACTGATTACAATATAATTATGTGGCCAGTGTCCGTGATGGGAAGAAACGTTTTCCATTCATGCGCGTCTACTGTCTATGGAAGTGTACTTATTTAAAAGTGTTCTTTTTTTCTTGGATGTTTTTTTAATGGCTGTGAAATTCCAGGTTTGAATATTCATTCTAGGTTTGAAATTGCTAGGGCTTTTAACATATAGGTACTCGTAGCTCAATGTTCGTGTTCAAAATTGGAACTAAAGCTGCTATTTTGTTTTTTCAATACAAAACGATTGCACATTGCACAATATTTTTACTACAGTGCCCTCAGTAGGTACTATCAACCGCATTCGAGTGCCAATAGATAGATCCCTACCTACTTGTAGCAGTGTGTGTAAGGTTACGAAGTATAACTAATTGTATTCCTACTTTGTAGTCCTACAATTGTAGACCTATGGACCTGAGTAAATAGATATTGTTCTTCACTTTTGACATCGCGCGCCGTAGAAATCTTTCTACAATCTGTAATACCGGTGCTAGCTGTAAACATAAAAAATATCTACAAAATGGTACTTGAACGCCACTACAAATAACATCTGACTGATGAATAATTATGACCGTAGCCAAACATACTACCATACCCTTGCGAAGCATGAAAATGACACAAGTCTAGAAATGCGCAAAATCTTCCAACACACCCTTTTTTTTTAAGGCTGGGAAATCATCCAATGACTGCTCCCGCTCTGGGTGGAGCGGAAGGGAGTGTCAGACTCTTACTGACTAAAACCCATCCATGTTCCTTCCGTAGCCCTTTATGTTCCGGGGTAGCGGTAACCCTTTCGGACAATCCCGCTTATTCCAACACACCCTGCTCTGTATACTTCAGTAATTCTAAACTTGCCCAAGTATATCGTAACGTCTATGGCTACCATGTTTGACAAATCTTACTAATACGAGTATTATAAAGCTGAAGAGTTTATTTGTTTGAACGCGCTTATCTCTAGAACTGATGGTCCGAATTGAAAAAATATTTTTGTGTTGGATAGCCCATTTACCGAGGAAGGTTAATGGCTATGTAACATCACGCTACGACCAATAGGAGCCGTGCAGTGAAACCGCGCGGGAGCTACTAGTAATTTATACGAATAATAAGCCGAACATTCCGTTTCTCTCATTCACTAAAATGGACATTAGCACCAGATTAAACAGCACTTATTAACCTTGGAATGTATATTCAATCAAATCCATCATAAAATCGCTTCGCCGCGATTGAAATAAAAATATCTCTAACGCGTTTTGTTTTTATTGAAACACTACCGTTTTACTATCTCAGCCATAACAGTAAAGGGAGTAAAAGAAACCTATCAAATATTTATAACCAGTAGCCGACCATTTGCATGTAAATCTGTGATAAATGAGAAGGGCATTAATACCCTGATATATATCTCTTGGGATGCTTTCAACATTACACGGTTTGTTTCATACAAATTAACGCGTTCGTCTAAAATAATGGCGAGGACCATACAGTTTTGAAATTGGAAAAGAAGTAATTTGAAATTTTATGCGATTTCAAAAGAGGTGGAGGTTTTTATACGATGTAAATTAATTATCTATGTAGCGGAAGTAGAAAATAATGTGCCATCCCTTAAGATTGCGTGGGTATTATAGGAGTCAGTTAAGAAATACTGTCAAATGTAATAGTCAGTGTCCGCCCATTGGTTAGTTATTAGCATAACAACAAATGACTACGGTATAGATGCGTCAGACGTCAGTCAATGGCAATTTCCCCTTTGTGCGTTCATTGTAAACGAATGTAAACATATTTTGGGGAACTACTATGGGCGTTTACATTTGTAACGTGATAGTTAACCGAAAATGCTAACTAAAAATGTTACGAGAGAAAGAATAGATATTGGTTGGAATTTGGATTGTCTTTAAAGGTGGCGTCTTACCGCGAGCATTCGCCTGTAATGTAACGTTACAGATCCGAGCATTAAATCAGTGAAGGAAGAGAAACTAGCATTAGTCATGGAGGTGTATTGTGACGTAATTCTCGAAATCCATCGCTTTTCATCAGGCGTGATCGAGGTCAAGAGCGGGCCCATTCGCAAATAAAAAATAAAATAAAAATCCAATCATAAATCATCACATTGCAGGTGAATGCTCGCGGTGAGGGGCCGCCTCTATTTTTTTATTTAATACTTTAAGCACAGAAATGTACAGAGGCGGACTTAATGCCACAGTCATTTTCTATCAGTCAACCTTTAGGTGATGCAGAGATAAACATTGGTAGGTGCATTAGAAAACTTTAAGTGTAAATATTTACCCTTAAGCAAATTACTTTCCATTTAAGAATAAAGAACTTACTCATTTATTACATCGTGTATTGCGTTTAATGAAAAAATGAAAATTATGTCAATAATATTTTGTATGGAGTAGCATTCATACAAGGCACGGATGGTGCAGTTTTTTGCCGCAAAGTCATTTGCCTAGAACCGCCTATGTTTGATGAAGCCGAGCTAATACCTTCATTCCAATCATAGCGACTGGGATTGAAATTTTTGTACACACTTTATGTTATGAGAAGCGTCGATCGCAGTTAGGGCTATGAAGGGAAATGTTGCAAAGGTCAATTCTAATGGCTATTAGATATAAAGGCTTATTTGCCTTGAACGGTTATAATATCTGTAGTCATTAGCATTAAGAACTAAAACTGGAGACTAGCAACCAATAATACCGGCTGGATATGGTAATCGATCTTTTTCTTTGCCTGTCGATGGAAATCAAACGGACTCGGCCCAGAATTTGGTTACGTGTTTGGCG
Source organism: Hyppa rectilinea (assembly GCA_951799385.1). Classification (NCBI taxonomy): domain Eukaryota; kingdom Metazoa; phylum Arthropoda; class Insecta; order Lepidoptera; family Noctuidae; genus Hyppa; species Hyppa rectilinea. Next base: position 10,281,653 of record OX637318.1, on the reverse strand, counting down.
CCATCAATAGCGTCCATCAGTTCCTGTAACGTGCATACGGCAAGACACGATATGAAGCGTACCATCGTTTCTGGAAAAGTACCACATTAAAACTCCTTATTATTATTATTAAAATAAACGATTATTATTACTCCCAGGGGGAGTTTTTGCCTATACTGTCTAATCGTTAGCAGCCTACGACACAATATAAGGACTAAGACAGGTGATTTCCTCTTTGTATTGACTATGCATGCTAATCTCTCCGGGCCTTTTCTGTTTGGAGATTATCCGTGAGGATTTTCATAAAATTTTTCTTATAGAGGAACTAGCTACCCGCTTTGGGTTCGCACGGTTAGCAGAGCATGTACCTATACTTATTTTTTTTTCTGTCGTAGTGTCGTAACAGGCTGTTGCGTCGAGCATGTTAGAATGGGTTCACCCTTGTTTGATAGAACAACGTTTGATATAATATTACTAAATGGAATTTTAGTTGCAATAAAGTCATTTCGAAGAATTATTCATTTGACCGAATAATTCATTGGTAAATTTTTATTTAGCGTAATTATTTATTTGAACTAATTTCATATGAACTAATTTCATTTCGCCGAATTTTCAAATGCACTCAAAGATGCATAGAATATTTTCAGGTTTGGTTAGAACTATGACCATTATTGACCATTGTTACAATCTAGAATTTAGGGCACTCCGACTCGGACAGGTTAGGTTAGAAGGGGATGGAAGGGTCGTGTGAGCGAGCGAAGCGAGCGAATAGACCCCGCCATCCCCTTCGTGGTTATTTTTTTATAAACCACTCAGAAGTAGGAGCCCTGCGAAGCGACCAAGCCTACCCTCAAAGATGCATAGAATATTTTCAGGTTTGGTTAGGTGCCATTTAGTTAGGTTAGAACTGTGACCATTAAACATGAAAATTAGGTCAAAAGAACATTACATCAAATGAACATTATACCTTTTGATCATTAGCGCAAATGTTGTTATAGCAAATAAATTTTCGATGAACTGAAAATTCTGTCAAACGATATTATACAAAGTGATGATTTTCTTAAACGTTGTTCGATTTAGTAATATTATATCAAACGTTGTTCTATCAAACAAGGGTGAACCGTTAGAATGAATATGACTGAAGTGATATCAAATATCGTACAGTTTTTAACAACCGTATTCAAACCGCTCAACTGACTGTGATAACCTTGCAGTCTTAACGCAGACCGTCTGTATAGGCTCTAATTCCTACAAATTAGAACGACAGATTTTATTATAATCCCTTCTAGCTAAGTCACATCTAAGAGTCATTACGCACTGTCGGCTGGTCGCCGGTGACACGTTGGATAACGACCGCGGCTATGACTAGTTTACAGGGTGAATTTGAATTCATGAGCAATACTTTGTGGTGTCATTGTACTCATCATTATGAACAACTTTTATTATGGGAACACTCCTGAAATCGCGAAAAATAACCAGCTGTTCCTTACATTTTGACGAGCAAAATGTAATAATAATATAATAATAAATTTATTGAAATAATAATAAGTTCACAGAAAAAATAAAAATTGTATGTATCGATCAGTAGTAGGTATGTATAAATCTAGGTCTATTAAATAGAATTATAGAAATCTGGATATAAACTATGGTATGACAAATATGAGATATGTACAGTCAAAAATAGAGCTACAAATGTAATGTAGTGCGTTGCCTGATCTAGGTTTATTTAAACCTGTGTTTCAGGCCATCCAGGCAATGTATGGAACAACTGATTTTTTTTTCGTAATTTTTTATTTGTTTTCATAGTAAAAGTTGTTTATAATGATGAGCATAATGACCCCTTAAAACATTGTCCATGAATCAAATTTCAACCTGTATGCGAGTGATACTGTGTGTACACGTATGTACGCTGTGGTCTCCCAGCCTAGTTGCCTGTATTTTAGCCTCGTGGCCGAGTCGACAGTGCGCAATAGACCTTAAGCCAGACACTTGATAGCAAAGCTTACTTGATTATTAAACGTGTGAATTTAAATGACTCGATACTAAAGATTATCCTTATTGCATGCAAGCGCGTCATGATTTCTATTTAATAGTAAAAAGACTTTCTTTGACCCTTTGGCTGAGTAATAGTGACCTTGTGGGACGTAAGCCGTATTTTGTTCATAAAATTTTACATCACTTCATACTCAAATTACCGTCCGTAAGTGGAAGTTGCAATAACTTTTACATAGATATTCTTCATAAGAGTTATCGAAGAGTCACTTGTCCTATCTACTTAGTATATTTTATGTGGTTTCCGCATAAGTCAAGGCTATTATTGTGTCATCATCTGTCCAGCCTTTTCCCAATTATGATGGGGTCGGTTTCCAGTCTAACCGGATGCAGCTGAATACCAGTATTTTACATGGAGCGACTGCCTATCTGACCTCCACAACCCAGTAACTAGGCAAAACGATACCCTGGGACCAACGGCTTAACGTGCTTTCCGAGGCACGGAGCAGTCTCGGTATGTAAATATGGTCACCCATCCACGGCCAACCCCAGCAAGCGTAGCTTAACCTGATGGATCGACCTGTACGGCTGTTAGTACTTAGCCACGAGCTCCTACTATTGTGTATGGTTTATTAATTGGTAAGTTTTATACAATAATTGTAACTCATATTTTCAGCCGATAGATGTCCTTCTTTGTGTGACTGCTAAACATAGGACTTCCCCAAGCAGCGTTTTTTCGAGCGGTTCTGTGCGTCTCGCATCCAGTGGATTCCTGCGACCATTCATCATCATCATCATCATCTCACACAACATGACCACCTTGTAGAAGGCCTTCCAACGCTGTGTTCTAGTACGCGGACCCCATTCCAGAATCTTTCGGCCCATCAGCCATCTGTTCTGCGAGTAATGTGCCCTGCCCACTGACACTTAAGTTTGGCCATTTTTCAGGCTTTGTCGGTTACCTTGGTTCTCATATTATACGGATCTCTTCTTTCTGATTCGATCAATCAACCTTTTGTAAGTATTTGAATGAATTATTTGAATTTGGAATAAATTAAGAAAAATTGTAACTTTCTTCTTTCATTTTGATGGTATCTGACTTTACTTTTTGAGATTTTCGGCCAACCTGTTTTAGGTTCTAAAAAGGTTTTAATTATGTTTGTACCCAGCGTAACAAAAAAATTAAAGCACATTGCAGAACATTATTTAGAATCAATTCATATACATAGGTAGCAATATTTAATTTATTTCGCACTCGGTCGATCCCCTGTCGTGACCAGTCAATGCTAACGGCTTGGATTCCCGAGTGCCAAGTGGGCGATATCCCTAACATTAACTTATCTGCAAAGCTAACTTGTTTAACAGCAATCTACTGTCTAAAAGTCATTAATATCAATGCACCGTTCTATTCATGTATACTAGCAGGTAGTTGATGTGGTTTGATCTTAACAAGTGATTTGCAAATGGAAGTAATATCAGCCCCACGGGTCGATCGATCAGGTTAAGCTTCGCTTGCCATGACTGGTACGTGGATCAGTGACCGTCTTTACATACCAAGACCTCTCCGTGCCTCGGAAATCACGTTAATCCGTTGGTCCCAGCTGTTATTTGTAAATCTTTGACAGTAGTTCCGGGTCGTCAGAAGCCCGGTCAAAACCCAGTCAGTGGGTTGTGTAGGTCAGATAGGCAGACGCTCCATGTAAAATAATGGTATTCAGCTGTATGCGGTTAGACTGGAAGCCGACCCCAACATAGTAGGGAAAAGGCTAGGCAGATTGATTGATTGAAGTGATTTTCAAATGAAACTTAGCTTGTGCTGGGTGACGTATGGCAAATAAATTAATTTAATATTTTGTGTTGCGTTACGTAAATTATTTTGCATACCACAGAACAGACAGCTGTGCTTCTGGGAGGTTTACTGCACCACTTTTTCTTCACAGCTAAAACACTAGATTAGGTAGAGGTGTACTAAAAGTAACCCTCAATTCGCCAGTTCCATGTAGGTAATAGAGGGCTATTGCCATCAACTCCGGGCTGCTACAGAAAAATTCTGGCTGGAAAAACCCAATAACACTTAACGCCCGACCGGAAATAAGTCTGATGTCGGTTTGCGTTATTTAACGAAGCAATACAAACTATTACATTAATCCCCGCTAAAAATAAACACGTAATGCCTTGCTCAATATCCCTTTCTTGAATGAGATCAAAATTAACTTCCATACACGAGAATGTACTTGTTGCATGGAATGTAAATAGGCTTTCAAAAAGCAATCAAATCGCTACTTACATGTATGATACAAATAAAATTAAATTTATTACTTGTAATATTTACATAATTCCACTTTTCCTTAGCGTTGTATGTAATAAAGTTCATGTAAATGAGCTTTTCATTTTACGATTGCATCCTAGAGAAACATTTGTTTATCGTTTAGCGGAGTGTTTTTCAATCGGCATATAAATTTTCGATTATAATTTTGTTTATACTTATTTCTTTTGGATTGATGTGTGTAATAAAATGAGATGAGAATGCTTAGAGGGATATGTGGTGTTACGCGAATGGATAGAATACGGAATGAGTATATACGAAGAGGAAGTCTGAAACTGACATCGGTGACTGAAAAGTTGTGTGGAAATCGGTTGTCATGGTATGGGCATGTCATGCGGAGGAATAAGGGAAATGTTGTCAGGAAAGTTGTGAGTATGAACGTGGATGGCTATACAAGTAGACGGAGACCAAAGAAACGATGGATGGATTGTGTGAAAGATTTTATGGCTAGAAAGGGAGTGACTACCGAGATGACGACTAATAGAGAAGTATGGAAGAAGAACACATGTTGCGCCGACCCCAAATAAATTGGGATAAGGGCAGGAGAATGATGATGTGTGTAATAAAATGGTAGAGTGTTCGCCGTACGTCGTTTAGAGTAATAAGTACCGTGTGCTGACCATTGCGTAAACAAACGAGTCCCGTTTCCTCATCAATCAACGGAACGCCCACACGTGATCCACACCATTAGTAAATATGATTTTCTTTGGATCCCTGAGGATTTACACTTCATTATAATAAAGAAAACAGCCGATCTATTAGATTAAAATCATACCCTGAAAGCTTATGTGAAGTCAACTGCTAAGTCAGACGCCCATGGGCAGAAAAAACTTAGAAACTCTGACACCAGATTAGTTACTAACCACACGAAAAAGAAAGAAAGTCAACTGTCATTGTCATCCTAGGAGTCGCTAGGGATTGAGAGGCAGCTTACTTCACCTACTTACTCCACCTCCACCACCAATTCGGCTAAGAAAAAAATTATGGTATAAGTACATAATTTTTTCTGAGCCAAATTGGTGACTACGTTACTTCACGAAAGGTTTAAGGGTTTGTCATAGACTCTGATAGACTGAATTTTATTTAGGTAATGCCTAAGTAATGCGTAATGTTCTCCATGGGCCCTCGTACAGCTTGTCAGACTGGGTCAAAATTCGAGCATAGCAGTACTATGGCAAATAACTGTGATTATTCTCAAAAGACTTAAAAAATTCAAAATTCTCGTAAAATTTTACCACGACGGGCTGTGACCGTGATGTATTACTTTTGTATGACTTAATGTTATCTTACCGTTTTGAAAATGACTTTAGGTAAAGATATATGGAGCAGATTATTTAAAGTACCTAAACGACATACATTTTTCATATTTGTATGTTACTTGAAATCTGACGGTAAGATCCCAGTGTTTCGTACTTATCTGGATTCTATGTGTGTGATATCAGTTAGACCGGCATCCTTTTTTTTTGTTGAGGGTGGTAAGCCATCAAATGACACTTCCCACTCTGGATGGAGCGGAAGGAAATGTCAGACTCTTACTGACTAACAGCCATCCATGTTCCTTCCTTAGCCCTTTTTGTTCCGGGGCAGCGGTAACCCTTTCGGACAATCCCGCTTAAGAGCAGCACCCTAATTGCATAACATTATCAATCATAATCTGAATGATTCTGAAGACTAATCCATTGCTTCATATGTTCGAAAATGTTCAGTCTCTGTTTTCACTTACAGACGTACTCTTATAAATATTATACACATTCATTATTTATTTATTATTATTTCTCTTTATTGCAAGATTTATGACTTCTTAAATGGCTTCAGACTGCACACTTGATAACGTAAAGAAAAAGCTCTGCTGAAGATCGCTCTGATCACTAACACTGATCAAACATCGTGATCGCCGTGCCTTACTCATCAATTTTTAACAACAAAGACCATATCAAATTGTCCATACAACACAAAAAAAATCTTAAACCAACACAGCTGTATTCTTACTTACGTCACATACAATGATAGACAGATATTTAAACGAACTTAATGAAGAATACTATGAATGAGAATACAAGAATCAATCTGTTAAAGAAAAGAAATGGCATGCCTGCCTGTCACCCTGACGTACCCACGAATATGCATGGCGTTTCAATGTTACGCGTATTATGATTTCAAATACCTACTCGTACATATGTATTACTAAGCACAAAAGTACAATACAACGAAACTCGACACAGAAACACGGTTACCTACGATCTTAGGATGACTTTATAACAAATATTATCTTATACTGTTAGCAAAGAGGTACATAGATTTTGCTACTAACTACGCTTTCCACATTTTATAATTAAGTTGTAGGATACTGGCCACTTGGCTAAAAACTTCTTTGTCACCGTTTCTTTTAAAAAACGAATGCAGTAGTCATTCCGCGCCTACGTTCCTCGATGCGTCAGGCAGATTTTGAATATGTCGACATGTCGTAGCCTATTCAGTTTTATATACAGGATAAATTGTTTAAGTCACTCTGCTGCTGGTCTTGAGTTCAAACCCAGGCAGGCGCTTTACTGGGTTCATAATTTCATCACCTCTGCTCTCAAAACGGTGAAGAAATTCATCGTGACGAAAGCGGCATGTCCTAGAACTAAAATTAGAAGAAATGTGACATACATATCTACCAACACGCACTGGACCTGCGTGGTAGATTATAGCCCACTCTCTCTCGAAGAAAAGAGGCCGGTGTCCCAGCAGTGGGAACTTTTTAGGCTGATTATGCTTCTGAGAATTACCTACCTACTAAAAGATCCAAAGAATTAAAGAAAAGGACCTTGTATACAGTCACTGAACCAATTGCAATGTTTTGATTGACTACATTCATGTAAAAAAGAATTGTTAGTTTGGTGAATAAACTTACTTATCTGTGTATTAACAAGGAAAGTGTATTGAGACTACATAATTATTATATCCCTAAAGAAAATTAACTAGAAAATGCTTTCGAGTTCGGATTTTGAGTTATAATGCTAACTATCAGATAAATCTTGTCCGGTGTCATATTTACACACTAAGATCATTGAATCAAGACAACTTACATGATGCTGTGGGCAGTGATATATCACCTTTCGTTTATTTATTGTGTTGTAAAGAACATCTATACGACGGTAATTATCAAGCAAGAATAACCCCTAACGTGACTTGAGTAAGGTGCAAAACAGCATGGGATAAATCTGTTAAAGGGTCGGTGAAGGTTTCATAATTCAACATTAAAATTCAATTTTGACTGGCTGTGACTATTTCTCTAATTTTAATTATTGATGCACTGGTGCGCTTTTGTGGAACTGGTAGCTTAAATTATAAGGTGATTAATTTGTAGAAGAATGCGCCCGGTATGGTAATTAAAAAGATTTAAATGCGGTAGGTATACATTAAAAAAAATGTCAGATTCAGTATTTAAACAACAGGCACAGGAAGCTATGGTCTTCTAACAGGAAATATTAAAACATCATTAAGATTAACAAAGTGGATTAAATACGTAATATTGAAAGTAACTGAACAAGTATGTACCTACCCAAGTAAAGTTAGTAAAATGTATGGTATCATTATGGGATCAGCGTCCAAGCTTAAGAAGAAGGTCCACAATTGACGAAAATGTCGCTTACGTATGTTCACACATAAAAAAAATAAATAAAAAACGAACATAGCACCTCGTCCTTTTTGGAAGTCTTTTAAAAACGATTTTTTTAAATACCTAAAAGTCAAATGTGATTCTATGTAGTTACATAAAATGTACATACAATGCTTTCTGCAGTAGATATTAATTATATATTCTCTAATTATTAATTACTTAGGATAAAGATTATGTCTGTTTAATTTATTATCTATTCCTTTTTAAAAAAGGAATAGCTTTAAATCAATTCTAGAAATAAGTAGGTATTAATCCTAGTATGGACATAGAATGGGAGAGTCAAAATGCTAATGTCATGAGGTCATAGGTGGTCAACTAGCCACAGTCATACATTTTCGTGGCGTTTGAATTAATTATCTCAGTCCGCGAAAGTCTAGTCGAAATATTTTTATGTGCGATTCTATTTTAAAATGTTTTGAATAAATATTTTAAGCTAACATACACATTCTTTTATCTATATTATGTTTGGCTAAAAATCGTGACAAAATCAAGCTCAATTATTTCAATTATACCGTTTACAGGCACTTTGATATGTTTGTATAAACCAAGATACCTGTGTCTCCGTATTTACGTAGATACCTATAGTTGAATTCATAACAAAAACGTTTTTTTTTACGTCGACTCGTATCTGACCTAATGCAGTAGACGGCAAAACTCAATGAAAGTTGGTTAGCCTTTATTCAACGCCAAATACCTGAAAAATACTATACAGAAAAAAAAAACTAGTAACCATGCAGTACATTATAAGTAGGTACCAAGCTTTAAAAAAAACTGACACGCACGGCAGCCATTCTTACAACCAACGGCCAAAGAGGAGGCGGTAAAAATACGATAGCCTCTTATAAGATTATCAATAATTCACGTTGACGTAAATGTTTTAAATAACGATAATAACATAGAAGGCCGAGCGTATTGATTGTAATTAAAACCTTTGATGAACTTGTGTGGAGGTATTTTTTATTAACAACGCATTATGAGTGAAAGTCTGTGATTTACTCGCAGTGTTTTTTATAGAACGCTTCTGTGTTACTTAGATATGAGTTGGTTAGGATGATACGATGATCATATAGTAACATTTACAACTTGTAACTTAAATAACGCACAACTTCTTCAGGGTTCATTGTACTCATTATTATGAACAACTTTTACTGTGGGACCAGACCTAAAATTGCGAAAAAAAGTCTGCTTTTCCCTACATTTATGTTAGCATAACTCGTCAAAATGTATGGACGAACTGATTTTTTTTAGCGATATCAGTTTTGGGTTATTAAAGTTATACCTTTTTTATACGAAATGAGTTCAGATTTAGTTAGATAGAATAGATACTTATTAATATGTACACTATAAAAATTACAGATATAAATGTAGAACATTTTACAAGGGGTGACACAATGGGCGGTCTTATCAATAAAAGCGATTTAATAATACAACCAAAGAGGTTGTATTCTCAACTAGTTTAACCAATTTGTGATATCTAAGTAAAAGAACACATGTACTTCTTTCTCGCTTTACGCAAGCGGAATGAAAATGAACGCAGTTTTCGGTTAGCTAGTATTTGAAAGGCGCCCAAACATGAAAAGTTTTTCGAAAACATATTTTTCCAGAGTCATGCGCCACGGCGCATTTTGAACACCAAATGGCTACTAATATAATTAATTAATTATAAAAGAATTTAATTGGGGCTAAAACTTGGAATAGCCTGAAATACAAAAATTCCACAATTAAATCTTGTTTCCGGAACAGTCTACATCCGGAAGCAAGGACGTCCTCAAAAATATGTAAATCAGTCACTTAATATACCCATAAAATCGCGCGAGCAAAATCTAATTAACCCGATTAGTCCCACCAGTCACAATTATCACGAATTTTCATATTTTATCGATAGAGCCCACTGACCGTGTTTCCGATTAACGTTCAATCGATCCGGAATCGAGCGATATGCTGAGGGCGGGTCGGGTCGAATCGATCTGTGCAGAATAAGCAATCGCACCACTTGTACGCCGACCGCTCGAGCCGACGCGACGCGTCAAAAACCGCGGGAACATTGACATTTCCGTCCTTGGATCGTTCGAAAAAAGAATGTGATTGTTTATTTTTTTTTATTTAGTGCATGACTGACAAAGCTATACTGTGGATTGTTATCGGCCTCCTTGGAAGTTTAATTGGATAGTGATGTGTTCCTGAATCCCAATTGGTAAGTTTATTTGGAAATAGGTTTTTATAAATTGATTAGCCAAAATGCACATTCGTAATCCAGGACGATTAAGAAAAAAAGTACCTTCATATAGTTCTATGGGGATTAATTCCCTTCTAAGTATTGTGGTCCCATAGGAACTCTTATTTAAATTCGTAAACTTCTGTTAGCAACGACAGGTTCGTGGCAATATTTTCACCATTCACTTTAATATAAATAAAGTGAATGGTGAAAATATTGCCATGAACCTGTCGTTTAGATCACATAAACTGTTAAGTCAAAAGATAAAGGTACATTAATTTACATAAGAAAACAATAATTTAACTTCACTAAACCGTTGTTGTTGAACCAATAGATCAAGTTTCAACTGTTTATACTAAATTGTTTATGGCATCAGTTTAGTAATAAAAGAGTGTTTTTTTGTGAATTTATACTTTGGAAGAGCCACTAAATAAGTTTAGGTTGAAGAGACTTTTTGGCAATGAGTTGAACATGAGTGATTGCCTGTCATTATTTGTTTTCTATGTTTTATTATGGAACTAGTTTTTGGCCGCGGCTTTGCCCTGGTGGAGGTCGGAAATGATCCCACGGGAACATACATAAGTTATGATCTACCAGTGTGCTAAATTTGAATCCAAATCCATCCGTCCATCCGTTTTAACGGAAAAGTGTAACAAACAAACAAACTTACTTTCGCATTTATAATATTAGTGAGGATATGTTATAAGCTAAATAATGATAGGTCAGTTCGAACCTTAACGGTTTAATTAGAAATATAATATATTATTTAAACTTTACTCATGCGATGTATCGACTTCATGGAAATCGTAAATTCCGTTGCTTAATAATTAAATAGTTTTTTTTTTAATTCAGATGTTATTCGAATAAAAACTAGCAATAAAAACACTCTTTAACTCTTATTAAATACCTTGAAAATATTAGGTACTAGAAACAGTACCAATCAAACAAGAGTACCAAACCACAAATTAATAATTGTGAAAAAGTTTTTCAACGTGCAATTTTTTTATCCAAATAATCATACCTACTTTATTTATAAATTGCTATTTTTCCTTTCACAATTATTTATTTTCAAACTTCTAAAATCTATTTCGACTATTCTAAACATATCTACTTTATAAAGGAGATTGTTCTAGACCGCCCTATAACCAACAACCATTTGACGTGTACGTTAATTTTAATTATATATTAATATACTTTTTAAAAATAATAAATTCAAGCGGACACTGTTTAATTCTTAATAGGTTTTTAAAAGTGACCTCATTGATTTTATTACCAATTAAACTCGCCATCTTTCAACGAATTGTCAATGTTAATGTCACAAAAGATTTGACAGTGTCGCTCTCGCTCATATTACATAAATATCGATATCGACGACGATGTCCATAATATCTAGTGATAAATAATGGATGTTCGATATTTATCACTTCCAAAACATTGAAAATGTGCAACATAAAAGTTTTTCATGCATATTTTTTTCATGGAATTAGTTCCGTGAACATTTTAATGGAACTTATGATGAATATGGCCTAGCACGATTATGATGAAAATATAATGAACAAAACAAACTCACAAAATGTACAGACCACATAAAGCTATCCCTAAACGTCAAATTTTCCCAATCGAAAATGAACCCTATACTTTTGTCCTAAAGTTGAAAAACTATCAAAGAAATTTGACAGATTGGGGTAACTTGATGTGCTGGCCTCTGTACTTACCAGTCGAATGAGGGATTTTGTCACAAGTGAGAAAATATTAGTTCAAAAGAGGCATTGGTAAAAAATACGTCACTGTCTCAGGTTTTTGACATCAAATAAGCTTTCTTATTTACGGATCTTGTTTTTGTTATCAGTAGCCAGTAAAACAAAGACGTATTTTTTACCCATGCCATCTATTGAACTATGTTTCTTCACTTGTCAGAAAATCTCTCATTTAACGATTGAAATGTCATTTACGACGCAACTCTAGTGAATTGTTCTCATAACCATTTCACGACTTCAATAGCCATATTTTTACTTTTTAAGTACTTAAACTCTATTTTTAAATGTCGCAAACTAAAACGTTACACATTGTTCGTTGGGAACAAAATATTTTATTTAAGCATTAATTTAATCGAAGTAGAATCATAGCAACAACGTGTTTATGTTTGAAACGGAACAAATTTAATTTACTTTTGACATATTGATCTGTCATTTTGGTCTACTAAATTAAAACCACAGATTAAATAGGTGGTCATCGATAATCGATATACAATGATTGATCTTCGAGAGAGCATCTCTACGTCACTACGTCAGTCGGAGCCACAGAGTACTTTTTAATATATGGAAGTCGGAGCGCATAGAGGAAAGTAATATGTCGGAGCGTCTCACCGAGACGAACCTGTGGCTGTGTTGTGTTGTTGTGACTACGTACCTATTTGGCGATTTCTTTTGGCGTTTTTGATTTTGTTTCTGTTTAACGGACTACAATTTGGATTGCTTTCAACGTGACCTGGCTTCGAATAACTGATTCTGTGATCTGCTTAAACGACACCTTAGCATTTTGACAACGGTTAACGGACTTCGCTTCAAGTAAACTTCAACCAATAAATAATGACTGTACCTAAAAGGCATAATACAACTGTATTTACGGTAATATTTTACTGTATTTGAAGTTTAATTCTTTGTAGAAACCAGAAATAGCGATTTTAGAAGGAATTACTTACGTTTTCTTTTATTAAAAATAACCTCAAAATCGGTTCCTTTTCTTTAAATAAATCTTTTCGCTAAAGTGTCCGTCAAGAAACTTTGTTCTTATGGGCTACTAAGGGCAGTTTACAAATAGAAAATGATTTTTTCTATGCTGTTGGCTCCAGGGCGAGCATTGTATGGGCGTAGAACAATCTCCTTTGGTACGTAGGGCTAAGCAGTGGTTCAGGGAACATAGGTGTGTTATTATGTTACGTATGTATATTGACTACCTTAATATTAGTGATAGCCTAGTGGTATGACCGTCGGACTGTCAAGTCATAGGTCTCGAGTTCGAACCCAAAGAATGCACCTCTGATTTTAAGGTTTCATGTGCTTAAAAATCGGTGAAGAAAAACATCGTGAGAAAACCAACATGTCTGGGATATACTTCTCAGTATATGAAGCTGAGTCAAAGGGCCATGTGCAGCATAAAAACTCTGACACCAGTTTAGTCACTAAAAAAAAGAACATTTACTACCCGAAATGAGTTTCCCAACTTGCTTACATTAGAATTCATTAGTAAGTTAACATGTAAATATGTATTCCTTTGAAAATGTTTTACTAACTGTCAATTTGATTGACAAGCCTTGCTCGAAGAGATGCAAAGGGCAGCGATTTGACCTCCGAAGACGATAATTATGCGATGTTAATAATACATTAATAGTACAACCCTTTGCTAACCTAGGTACCTGAGATCATTTCTATAAAACTTTCTCTTGTGATGGAATATCTTAATAAGCGGATGAACTTACGAGGCAATTTGATTGCTTCTTACTAAAATATGAACGATGGTTTTAAATTCATTTTAAACTTTTCAGGACGTGAAAGTACCCATGAATATGAGCAAGTTTCGCTATGAGACCAATTACGAAATATTAAAAAGAAAATGCCTTTCCATATACAATGCAACATTTAATGTATGAAACAGATACTACTCTACTCTGGCCCGAGCTAACATGGCAGATGCACTGCAATAACGCGGCATACGCAACAGAGCGCCCTAAAAGCGTTATCGTATTGAATACGCAACGCGTTTTTATATTACGCGCGTAACACACGCAATTGTTAATACAATTTTACAGATGTTGACTTACCAATTTTATTGAGCCGCCAAATAATCCTTTTAAGACTCTACGTAGAGTTTGTCAACTTTTCATTTACTTTTAGTAAAGAAGACATTATTTTCCTCTCTATCCATAAACATAAGATCACGCTTGTAAATCCAAATGGGTTAAGCAGAAGCTTACTTATAAGGCACCCACATCGCCAGTTATGTTTGACTCCCATGTAAAAGAGGCGAGTCTATCCTCGCCAACTAGACTCCGGGCTGTTACTGAGAAATTTCAAATGGAAAAACTCAATAACATTTTGCTCGACCAGGGAATCGAATCTCTGCTGAGCACAAGGTCCTGACCTTGTGCTCAGCAGCAAGCGCTTATCACCACTAGGCCCAGGAGGCAGTCGCAGACGATTTTCTTTTAAATACAATTAAGTTTATACTTATATTTCTTATCGCAATCAGAACTAAATTTCTATTCACACATTCCAATACACTATACATACTTTTAATTACACTTCCAATAAATCACTTTTTACTACCACTACTGAGTACCATAACCCAATAATTACATAGTACCTACAAACGAACCAAAGTGAAAATACTGCCATACTGATTAATTTTATTAATATTAATTACTGATTGAATTAAACGTTCGTTTACACAATAATTATAATTTTCATTACTAGTTAAAACTTGTAAGAATGCTATTAACCTCCTTAGTTTAATTTTATCCGATTGCGCTGGGAAACGTGTTGTAGCGCCAGGTGTAATGTGTTTGTCGGTGAACAGTAAGGGACTGTTATTGGTAACATGAAAAAATAAACGATACCTCAAAAGCCGGTCAAGCACTTGTCAGAAATTGGCGCAGGGTTCCGTACGTTATCTCACCGTACGATCAGGACCAGGCCCGTGCCGGACGGCGCGTACCTGTTCCACGCGCGCCTCAAAAGAAATGTTAGCATGTGAAGGGGCCGGCTAGGGCCGAAGCCTGCCGGGTAAGCGGGATTGTCCGAAAGGGTTACCGCTACCCCGGCATATAAAGGGCTTTTTTTTTAAGGCTGGGAAATCATCCAGTTACTTCTCCCGCTCTGGGTGGAGCGGAAGGGAGTGTCAGACTCTTACTGACTAAAACCCATCCATGTTCCATGCTTAGCCCTTTATGTTCCGGGGTAGCGGTAACCCTTTCGGACCATCCCGCTTACCAACTTAAAGGGCTAAGGAAGGAACATGGATGGGTTTTAGTCATTAAGAGTGTGACACTTCCTTACGCTCGACCCAGAGCGGGAGTAGTAATTTGATGATTTCCCACACTCAAAATAAAAGGGTTCCGTACGTAAAAGTTAAGTTTTTTTTAGGAATTAGGTAGCTGAATTAAATATAATAATTATTAAGTATATCGGTTTTCTTTTGTTATTTCTCTAGGATAACATTGAAAGATTCTATTAAAAGTTAATAATTTTCCTTTATCTAATACAAGATAAGTTTTCTTCGGACACGGAACACTAGGCCTACTTTTTCACTTTCGATTTGATTGTGACCGCAAATAGTTTTACAACTTACCTATAAATGAATAATATACAAGAAACTAAAATAACGGTGGTTTTACTAAAATATTCAGTATCTAAATAAAATCTCACGGAATATAGTGCATTTTTATGTAAATAAAGGCCTAAAACATCAAAATAATTATGTCAGAGATTTTTTTTTATGCAGTCGATATCGAATCTGACATACTGGCCATCATTTTGGTATATCATTCATCATATGGGTTCCAAATTTGAATTTGACTTTGATTAAGAGCACCTATGTCAATATTTATTCCGTTATTTTGTATAAAAACAGTATCGAATTGTTTTTCCTTATTTCAATTCTGGCGTCCAAATTCTTGATACTTACTATATCAAAAGTTTGTATGACAACAAACTATAATACTTCTTTCGTCTCGGCTTATTCATCGAAACGTAAGTAGGTAACTTCAAGTAAGTAGTTACTACGTTCAAAAAAAAATCATTGGGTTTTCCATAACAGCATTAGGTTACGGAACCCAAATGAATCTACTTGCATACATAGCCCTCCAGAAATTACTAAAAATAACTCCAACACCGACCTAACGAATGGGCGTCCACCTAATGAATAATTAATTTGTACTTAAAGTTATTTTTAGAATCGAATCCGACGAACTGTGATTTAATATCAACATTTCATATTTTAATATTTCACACGATATTTACTGTATAAGATTTCGATTAAATATTATATCCGAACCGGTTGGATCATTGGATTTTTCATCACGGTGTCCCGTAATCGTTCAGGGCTTGATGGACTGGTATCTAGTGTAGAATATCGGTTTGATAGAGAGGTCGTGAGAATTTATGTTGGTGTAATCACTACGCTTAGCAAACAGCTTGTTTATGGTATTATGTACGTGCTTTTTATAGGCATTGAAGGATGCTGTCACTACATTATATTACATTGTTTTAAAAACGCCTGATTACTATTAAAATTAATGACATGGAATTAAATTGGCTGCTATTTTTGCGCTAGCAATTGTTAATTTTAGAATTGGCAAAACCTAATAGGTTTTTTTAGGTTTCTGAGACCAGCACCCTAATTGCTGAATGATTCTGAAGGATATTGCTAATCCATTGCTTCATTTGTTTGAAAAACGTATCTGCTCAACAACGAAACAACGCAATGAATGTTGTTTAACTGTCAAAATGAAAGTCATTGCTACTAAGTGTGTTACGCAAGTACCCTGCAGGTATAAGGTTACTGCAGTTTCTTAGTAAAGAAGTCTACAAGTAATATATGTAGGAAATTAGGCCATTATTTCTATGAATTCGTTCCCATCGTAGACCAAGGCGCACTGGGCCGCGAGGTAGATTATGTCCCACTCCTTTTTACAGAGAGCAGGTCTGAGTGTCAGCGGGAACCACTGCCCAGGAACTTAAAGGGCTAAAAAAGGAACATGGATGGGTTTCAGTCAGTAAGAGTCTGACACTCCCTTCCGCTCCATCTAGAGGAGTCATTTGATGATAATAGGCTGATTATACATCACACGCTTAGACCCAAAAAGTTCAACCTAACGTTAACTTACATAAACCTACCTATACCATAATATCGCTCAGTGTATATGCATAGTTATAAATGATCAGCTCAACATCAATAAGAGGCAGCTATGAGAAAGAGGATAGCCTTTTTTCACCTCTAAACGATGTCTTAATCACGGCTATAAAGCTTTTATTGCCTTTATTGTTATACTGATCACTCGTGTGGGTACCAAAATGATATCTGCGGAGCTTACGGGATATTATAGTCTTAAGCTGATGTACGGTTATATTTCATGAATTGTTGTATGCAGCCTTGTATACTTTAGGACTAACAATCTACTACCATTTTGTTGTAATTTTCAACACACTGTAAGTGTAAAGTCAATAAGTATATGACATGTATTGACTTGCGCTTCGCCCGCAACTTTGTCCGCGTGCATTTTTTTTTAAATATTACTTAGGGATTATTTAACTCAAAGAGATGTCCGCATTAAGGAAGGGGCCCGTTAGGGCCGAAGCCTAACGGGTCAGCAGGATTGTCCGAAAGGGTTACCGCTACCCCGGAACATAAAAGGCTAAGGAAGGAACACGGATGAGTTTTAGTCAGTAAGAGTCTGACATTTTGGGAGGAGTCATTTGACGATTTGCCACCCTCAAAAAGGGATAATAAAACTACTCATTAGTGAAAGAATTTTCGGAATCGGATAAGTATTTCCGAAGATTACCACCTACATAAAAACTCACAAACACAATTTAACCTCTTTTAATAGATTTGCATTTTTTTGATGAGAGCAACTATCTATAAGGGTGACGCAAACCGCTTGATAGAATATATTTTTTTTTTTTTGTTAATTCGCAGTCAAGTAAAACGATAAAATGTGTCCCATAAATGAAATGGATTCACTTCGAAAACAACAATAATACTTACCTAAAAAAAAAAGGAATTTTCTGCTGGGCACAATCTTCCCAGACAAAAAGACGCGGGCGCAAGGTCGCAAACGAAATAATAAAACAGTAAACATTAAAGAAATAGACAAAAAGATCACTAATTGTTGGCGTGGGCGGAACGATGACCCTTCTCAGCAGGGAGCCACATTATCAGTTAACGCTAACTGTGTTAGAAAAAAAAAACTAGTTTTCGATCTATGATTTCTGATGAATGGTTTTTAATTCCATTTAAGGAATTCGATTAACTATTTGTCTTGTTAAGAATACCACTATAAACACCTACCGAACTTAGAATTGGTATGTTTTTGGTTTACCCACTTTACTGCGAAAGATATCACTGTAGGTAGGAATATCACTGTCAGAATTGTTATTAATTAATGATGTCGCCATTTTGGAATTAAATACTTAATTAAAACAACATCATCTTATGACAAAAATATACTTATATGTATATATTAGGTGAAAATTGTCTGCTACGGTACCTAATTGGTATAAATCTTTCTGTTTTCTAATTGAATATATATTTATTTAAAATCTTTATATTTTAGCTTTTTAATTGGCCAATCGCATCGGTGGGTGTTGACTGTGTTTAGTTATAAACCCATGAAGAGATTTTCAATAAATAAGTGTCTAAGACATTTCATTTATAATTAATTGTTCGACCGAACGTCGTAGGAATCAAGAAACTTCCCACTTCCCATGGGAAATATCAATGCAGTTACATTTGAAACACTCACGAACACAACTCAATAATACATGCACGGCAAACTATCGTCTCTTGCACGCGACTTGCCAATTTTTATGTCACACTTGCATAATTTACTAGTTATAAACGAGAATATAATTATATCAACCTCTTGCTGTAATTGCTTTAAATGTCGTGCTGGATCTTGTAACAAGCCACTTACTCTAAACTTTTCATATAAAAGGGGAAGAGGGGTAAAAAGGATAACGTCAATATTACGAGAGAAACTTTCACATAAATATATTATTGCTAACACCAATCTGATCATTAATTACGGCGTTTATAGCAAGCGAACCGCGATTAACAGTCCAGTATGTACCCCGCCTAAATAATTAAGTATCCGTTTAGCTATCAGAATATAAAAGTGAAGATGATACCATCTACCTCATTTTTTTGGGTATAATCATAGAAAGTGTAATCAAGTATCTATCGAGGAATGTTATATGGATATTATAGTGATATTTTACTAAACATTTACTTGTCCTTTTAGACATTATGATTGATTCTATGAAAGTAATTAATGAGACATAAGAAAATGACGCATATAGAATCAGGTTGAACTGAGTGACCCTTTCTCGGTAGATTAACGGTACCTTAGGTCACATCTGTCAAAGTAGGTAGTGATATAATAAGACAGATAGTTAGAAGGGTTGGTAGTAGTGCTGACTCTCCAGGGTTATCACCCCATAAGATTTCTAAATGTCGTTTATTGTTATTTAACCCATTGTATATACTTTTTTTTAACTTACACCCATCATTACAGGGTAACCTATTTATATTACTAAAGCCAAAAATGCAAGCAAACTAAGTAAAACTAAAGTACATACTACGCTAACCACTCTACGTTAACTAAAGTAGGTACATACTACGCTAACCGCTCTACGCAAACCGCAAAAAATCTTGTTGTGCTACTATTACAAAAAAAAAACATATTTAATTAATTCACGAATACTCTAAGTAAGTTGCGTGGATATCATGAAACAAGCACAAAGGATTTCATAGAATATGCGACACCGACGAAAAACGTATAGAAAGAAACTTTGAACTGTAAACGGATTGAATTTCAGCGTCTGAAACGGTGCTCTGAACATAAACAACAGACCATATTTCATAATATTATGTAGACATTTGCATACAGTTTGTTTACTTTCGTTATTTACAAAAAATTCCACTTCAGATTCGCTTTGAAAATGAAAACATTCTCTACCATAAATGAAATGTAATAACAGCACGTAACTATAAATAGCACCAAACCATATACATATATGGCCGCGTTTGGTACATTGGCTCAACTTATTTAAAAACCGAAGGGTTCCGTAGCATCGCACAATATTTAAAACTACAAAAAGAAAAAAAAACGTCGATAAAAAAAACACGGTTCCTTTCCGTTTCCTTTTAAAGGGGGTCCCCATTTAATTTATAACTTGATTTCATTTTGATTATTTATTGCTAATAAGCGTTATTAGAAGTACACAAACTGTGAAAATTTCAAATGTCTGGCTATTACAGTTCGTAAGATACAGCATACAGCCCGCTGACAGACAGACGGAGACAGGCTGCGGAGACTTAGTAATATGGTTTCGTTTGCCACCCTTCGGGCACGGAACCCTAAAATTAAGTCTGAATAATGCAATCAACGGAGTTTTTTTTATAACTACCATAAATGTGTTATATAAATTCATCATATTTTGAATTTTTAACATCTTATTAGTCAACAAATTAGTGGAGGATGTAAATTTTAGCATAGTTTTGTCGGAGATTGTATACTTTGTGGCTTATTAAATTCATGTGACATACTTCACGAGTCTCGTGGAAGTTTACGGCTCGTCGGTGATCGAAATAAAAAAATATATTAGATTAAATATTCATACAATATCGTTGATAAGCGCATCACTGACCCGATTTTCTTGAATACTTAATAACCACTAGATTTTCGAAAGTATTTAATATTAGCAACCAATATTGCTTTTCATATTTTTATAGCCCGCTTTCCCCTATTAGAAATAGTGTTTAGAAAAGCCGATCGATTTGAAATTGGAGTTAATGGGGATCCTTTTCGTGATTGATGAATGGCGATGGGAATGAGAATTTTAATATCTCCATCTCCCATGTCGATTTCAATTAGCCCTCGCACTTTGTGCCTATTTAAATACAATAAAATAGAAATCGCCAATCTGCATTAGCTCACGCCTTCTCTGTATCTCGGTATGAGAACAGGCATTAGCCCTGAGGTAGACCAAATAAAAGATTACTATGTATTATTAAATTGAATTAAATGTTTTTTGTTTTATTGAAATGAAGTTTTTCATACTTTTAGTGGCTAGAACAGATTTTCTTTCAGTCATAAATAAAATTAAATAAATTTAGGTTTTGACATGAATGTATTTATTTCTATTCAGTTGAGAGCTACGTCAGCAGCCCCCATGCAGTGAGAAGTTAATTTATGTCCAAACATCATTTGCATAGTAAAAATATTTTCTTAAAAAACACAAGCTATCAACAGTATTCCCGCGACCTTCATGTGGGCACCGTTTTATAAAACGGGACTTATGGCTAGTAACCATATTCATCATAAAATATATTTTTATGACACCTTTTCCAGTACCAGAGGTTTGTTTTCTTTTACAACTGCGCTTAGCGCAACGCTGTTCCCGCTAGAGTTGCTACAATAAAAGCAAGTACTGATAATAACAGTTCTTTTGAATTACCACAAAAAATAACAGTTGCAGTAAAGATGCAATCTGGAAACTTGTCCAGCGGGTGTCGTAACGCTCCGAAAAGTAATATTAGGAGCTGGTAGGGTACCAGCAGAGCATTGGTGGCCCAGTGACATCGGTTTCGACTTACGAGTTGTAGGTCGCGAGTTCGAACCCAAGCAGGCACTTGGGTTCGAACAATTAATTTCATCACCACCGCTATTAAAACGGTGAATGTAAACATCGTGAGGAAACCGGCATATCCTAGAACCAAAAATTCGAAGACATGTGACATCCGCCAACTCGCACTGGGCCCGCGTGGTGGATGGCCCGCTCCCTCTCTTAGAGAAGAGGCCTCTGTCCCAGCAGTGGGATCATTATAGGCTGATTATGTAGGGTACCAGCTATACCAGCCAGTATCAGTCAGTAAAGTCTCGTTTGCACTATTGTATTACGTGATACTTCTATGTTACGTGACAAGAGTAGAAAACACTATCGCGAAAATAATTGATTTTCTCTTGTAGAATAGGTCGGTCGGCTTTTGTTTTATTGCTATTATAGCCTGACCGCTGAACTGAGACCGTAGCTAAGGTAGGCGTGCGGTGCGAGAAGGGTGTGTTGACGCGACGTGTGAGCTCAATGATTCGGCAACTTATGACAACTGTCAGACCCGGGCTCCACTAAAGCGGAGACGGGGCGAGCGGAATTAAGATGTGTTTTAAACTAACGAGACTGGGCCTCACCCTTCCCACACCGCACAGCTATACCGATAAGATTCACGACGATTTTGACTTAATGTCTGTAAAGTGTTGCCAAAAAATGAAAAGGCCCTGTAGATACACTTTTTTGTTTGTAGCCTTAGTGTGGAAGAGGTTTTAGTGCTTCATAAAGTATTGTGCAATACAAACATTGATTAGCCACATTGAGCATAATGTTAATTGCAATATGTCGACGTAATTAAGGTGCATTTGTAGAACGCGTGTTGTTTATTAATTGCTTTATTATTGTTTGATTTGTGTAGTCTACTGCCTGTTAGCATGAATAACTAATTGTCATGTTCAGTTACGACACGACTTTTTGTCTGTTGAATTTTATCAATAGCCTACATTTGCTTTGGAGTACTTATTGTTTTTTAATTCAATCTTTTATTAAAATAGGTAACACTGATGATATCAACTCACTTTGCCTACCTAAACGTTTGAAGCAGGCGTGAAAATATAAAAAAGAATCTCCTATTCGAAATTTAAAATCAAACTACTTTTTATTAAACTTTTATGAGTTTATGTAAATGAGTTTCTAAATACGGAAACGAATATAAAAACTAACAATCTTTTCGTGTAATCTAGGCGGTTAGCTTAGGCAGTATTTTTTCGAAAACAGGTTCCATTTTTAAATTTTCTTTTCATCTGGTTTTTAGAATATGTTAGTAATATATTATTAGGTAAATTAAAAATCGTGTTTATCTAGATACCAATAGAGAGTAAGCATTGATGAAATTATGTGATTACAAATTTTACGACCAGCCTCTTGCAATGACATTAATAGGCTGTTAAAATAAAAACTAAAAAAATATTGAGCACTAAAACATGCGTGGGACCAGTTCCGAAATCTAGTTAACAAGATAGCAATTTAGAATAAATTCTATCTTGAAAGTTAAAATGTATAGCTATTCAAGATTTTATTGATATTTTATTTTAAAAAAGAATTAACAGTTAGCTTTAGAACGGAAAGGATTAGTAATGTTGTCGTAAAATAATAATGGTGTGTATTAAAATAAAATTTTAGATTAAGAACGAGTTACCATCGAATATAGTAATAATTATGTTAGGCAAATAAAAGACAACGACGAGGACCAAAATTAAAAAAAAAATAGGCAAGTGATATCTTGTTTACTATAACTATACTTTTAACATTTAAGTATATGATTGGGGGTAGATTTCACCAATAAAACTGAACGCGATCAGCGCATAAATCACATTTAAGAGCTGTCAATGTGATTATTTTATTAGGAATATTGACACTGACACCTCTTGCACGCGTTTTAGAATTGTGCTGCAGCGGTATCGTCCGAAAGGGTTACCGCTACCCCGGAACACATGGATGGGTTTTAGTCAGTAAGAGTCACACACTACACACACTATACTGCACTCCCTTACGCTCCACCCAGAGTGAGAGGGGTCATTAGATGATTTCCTACCCACAAAAAAAAAGGCCAGCTACTTTTGAGCGGGATTGTCCGAAAGGGCTACCGCTACCCCAGAACAAAAAGGACTAGGGAAGGAACATGTATGGGTTTTTTTTACACTATAATTATTTAGGTACACATCACAAATCTATATGTACAACGTAGCTCTTTAAACCTGTGCTTGACAAATGGGAGATGTTCTGTGAACGCGTGGACAGTCTGATATAAACAGACTACCTACAGTCGTAAAGTTGAGATTATACTTAACTTGTCAGTTCGACCATCAGGGCTTCTTAATAGCTCATGTTTTATTCATGGGCTAAAGTTTTTTGCTGTAAGGGCCCGTACGCACAGTTTGTGAATGGCCGCAGGGCAGGCTGCGTCGTGTATCGCCGTAACACACCCAAAAAGGAGTTTTAGTTACGTAAGGTCAGTGCTCAATTACTCCATATAGACACAAAATGAGAGGAGATTATGGACTTTTACCGACCGGTTTAGGTAGGTACTACGTCCGAAACTCAAATTAAGCGTTAAAAAAAATGTGTTTATATTAACTACAAATAATCACACTAATAAATATATTATACATACTTAAATAAAAAGACTATCTATCTAACTACTTATATACAAATGTATACAAAAAACAGTATACCTTTTGTCATAAAACAAATGAATATCGCTGGCAGGCGGGAGTTGCAGTTGCGACGTTATGGGCAGTGTGTATTGGGTCTAACAAGGGACCCAAGATCGCTTATCAGAGCTTGGCAGCCAAACTATGATTCTGTCATGTCGCAGCCGTTTGATTTGCCTTTTATCTTGTATAACTTGTATTAATAACCATTTATTAAGTGTCATGCATGTTTAGTTTTTGTCGTTTCTTTTTAGATACGTTCTTATCGAATGATGAATTTGAAATTGACCAAAAATAAGTTATTTATAGTTTATAAGTGTTTTATTGTAGGTTCGATAGTTTAACAAAATAATTAAGTTTCGCTGATCATATAAATAAGCTGTTGGATAGAAATGCGTATAGTCAGGTAGTTTTCACCAACAAAACTAACCAAGTACTTTTTTTTAGGGTGGGTATTTATCCAATGACTTCTCCCGCTCTGGGTGGAGTGGAAGGGAGTGTCAGACTTTTACTGACTAAAACCCATCCATGTTCCGTCCTTAGCCCTTTATGTTCCAGGGTAGCGGTAACCCTTTCGGACAATCCCGCTTAAACCAAGTAAGCCAGGATGTATCAGTGGGCAGCTGTATGAGAGGATTTACAAATCCACTGATCAGATAGCTGCAGCTTCCCACGAAATAAATTATATATTTACACAACGGTTTGTTACATAGCAAAGCCAGTCTTAATAACGTTCTAGGAGGTGATAAATATTCAACAAAAGTACACCCAGAAGTTTTAAATATTGGCCCAAACATAAGACAGGCGTGGTTTCTATTTCTCATAAAGTTATGGCACTGGTGATATTTTAAAAGAGCGAATATTTAATAATATTATTTTGATCATCTTCACGGCCTAAGGCGATTTCACATGTTCGATTTTTTTTTTCGAATTACTCATAATCACCATTAATCTATACTAATATCAGAAAGCGGTAAAGTTTGTGAGTTTTTGAGGTTGTAGGGTAATGTCTGGATCGTCTGAACGGATTTTGCCAATAGAAAGCCACATTATTAGGGTTGGAAATCATCAAATGAACCCTTTCGCTCCACTCAGAGCGGAAGGGAGTGTCAGACTGGCTAAAATCCATCCATATTCCTTCCTTAGCCCTTTATGTTCCGGGTAGCGGTAACTCTTTCGGACAATCCCGCCTACCCGTCAGGCTTTGGCCCTAACGGACCCCTTCACATGCTGACATCTCTTTGAGGCGCGCGTGTCACTTGAATGTATACTACGTTACTCTTACAATATTAGTTAGACTACTCGTACTAGATTACTCAAAGATTAATATACTCTCAAAATATCTAGCCTTGCTTTGACGTAATGTGGATCTTTATTATAATTTAATTAAGTACTTAGCGTTTTTATGAAGTTAAAAATAAAAAGTCGTAATATTTTGATGTGCCGACGCTCGTCACACCCTGTTAATAGCTTACCCATACCGACCAATGATTTATAAGTCCATTAACATCCATTATTAATAATAATTAGACGGTGATTTAATTAAACATGCATCTATTTATAAGTCTACCTTTTTTGTAATTAATAATTCGGAAATCAATGGGCTGTTATTGATTTGGGGAGCTAGAAATCTGATGGTTCCAAAGAGGTTTTGAGAAAGAAAGTGCACGTTTTTTCTTAATTATGATGTTGGAGCCATAAAATTGCTACGCGTGATAATATCAGGTACATAGACTCGATGATTTTGTACACGATGTTTAATTGATGATTAGTACGGAGGGCGTCGAAGTGAATTTCTCAAAAGATTATATTGATTAATGTACATTTTAGGCCCCCAGCTGCGCCCGCTACGGTGATCCATGGCTTTAGATAATTCAAACACGAGATTAGAGATGTAAGGGCTCCCTTATATGTAAACACGTTAATTTTTTGTTCGATTTAAAATTAGCTTTTTGAATATTAACTTGTATTATGCTAATCTGACATTTGATTTATTGGAGATAGTTGATGTTTAATTAGGAAAACCCTATAAGTAAGTTTTAAAACTACTTTAAGCTACGGTATTTTTCTGTCTGAATTTATAGTTCAATAATAAATTTCCTTTTTTAACCTTTTGACCGCCACAGTCGTGTATAGACGACAAACCAAAATGTGCCCAGCACGCCACGGTCGCGACTGTGTGACAGAATTTTAAACGTAAATAAATAATAATAATAATAATAAAAATAATTTCGACTTCACTACTATTTTGTAGGTATTAAAGGATGAATTCGGAGCTTGGCCCTGAGGGCACGCTTTTTCATTTTTGACGTGGCGGTCAAAAGTTTAAGAATACGTGTAGGTAGCATCACATAACATACATACAATAGGTATATATAACCATTGCTGGGGCACAGGTCTGCTCACGATGAGAGAGTGAACCTTCATCGACTACGCGGGCCATGTGCGGACTGGTAGACGTCCCATGTCTTCAAAATGTTGGTTCCAGGACTTGTTTTCCTCACAGTTTTGAGAGCAGTGCTGATGAAATAATTTACATAAAGTAATGGCCTGTTGGGAATCGAGCCTATACGACCTACAACTCGTTAACACATCACCACCACCACCTCCACATCGTCATCACCACTCATCTTACAACAAGTAGCCTGCATTAAATTGGAAGAAGAAGGCCTGTTGATACTAAAAATGTATTATTTAATGTAGACTAAAAAAAACTTATATCAATAAAACTAACTGCAAAACTTAACCTACCATCATCGGTGCAATGCCCTCATTTACCTATTGGCCCCGTTCATATAAAACATAATATAACATCACGCCAAAGGACTAATTGAATCGGTCAAAAATAAAATATGAAATCACATGGAAATAAGACCGCTCGTGATAAGAACTTCCATCACCGTACAGAAATTAGATATAATGCGAAGATATAATTGTTAAATTGCATTTAATGCTAATAAGTATTCCATTTGATTCTAAAAATCTGAGACGTCACATTGTTATATTTCATACAAATCACGTACAAATTCCGCGGTTTGACAGTTCATAAAAAGTAAAGTTGGTGACTACCCTTTCAAATTATTTGAAAGGGTCAAATACCGAATATACCCAAAGAGCTATGCAGAGTTACAAGTATAGCAACACACCTACAATTCACCAGCAATTGGCCCTTTATAAATAATAACGACAGCAATACTTTCCTCATTATTATGCCACTGTTATACCACATATGACTTAACTCGATCAAGTTTTTAACTGGTTCAACCAGAACGTGGTCGCAAGCTTATGTGAGCTTGTAAATTCAAGAAACATTACGTACCTAATGTGCACGTAATTAATGCCTTGTTAAGCAATTTGTAAGTATTAAGAGTTGAATTCAATTTTATGGTTTATTGAGTTCAATATCGATGATTAGATGTTAGGTAATGACTGTATGTGGGTTAATATGACAATGTATTGGAAGTTCCGTCGGAATAATTCGTTTTAAAGATATTTATTTTTCAAAGACCAAATTACATTTCACATAAAGAGAAACTTAACTGAATTAACAATAGATAGTTGACATTACGATGTTTAAGCTATCCATGAAACTGAAGACCACAGTTTCGTTTATAAAATATAGTTAGGACGGACTTTTTTTTTTCGAGAGTGGGAAATCCTCAAATGTTCCTTCCGTAGCTCTTTATATTCCGGGGTAGCGGTAACCCTTTCAAACAACCCGGCTTACCCGGCAGGCTCGGCCCTAACGGGCCCCTTCATATGCTAACATCTCTTTGAGGCGCGCGTGGAACATGTATTCTCCTGCCCTTATCTTAATTTATTTGGGGTCGGCGCAATATTATGTCTTTTTCTTCCATACTTTTCTTTTAACCGTCATGTCGGTAGTCACTCCCTTTCTAGCCATATCATCTCTCACACAATCCATCCATCGTTTCTTTGGTCTTCTTCTACTCGTATAGCCGTCCACATTCATACCAAAAACTGAGATTAATAATAGTGTAGACAAATTGTATAGATAATCTATCTTCTATGACCAATAACTACCTACATGTTTTAAATCAATAGATAACAACACACAAAACACTATTGTACATTGATTAGCTACGTAATACATAAATAAACAACAACAACCTTATAATTCTTAAATATTATTCGTACCTACCAAATGTTGTTATATTGTGCTGCATCGCTTGTGAATTTGGCTTGTAAACTGGCTTGGTCTTGAGAATTGAAGTATTTTTCAAGTCCTTTACGCCTGGTGCACGTCATGTGTATTCCATAACGATTAATTTTTGTATAGAGCTAATTTATTTCTGAGCAATTTCATTCGTAATGATTCGAAAGAATAGCTTAAGCCCAATTATCCAAACCTCCCCTTAGATAAGTTAGTAGGGCCGAAGCCTGTCGAGTCAGCGGGATTGTCCGAAAGGGTTACCGCTAACCCGGCACATAAAAGGCTTAGAAAGGAACATGGATAGGTTTTAGTCAGTAAGAGTCTGACACTCCCTTCGGCTCCACCCAGAGCGAAAGGAGTCGTTTGACAATTTCCCACCCACAAAAAAAAATAAATACAGATAGGTAGGTATGGATAAGAAAGTGTTAGTTACAGTAAAGGTGTCAACTTTATAAACAACGCTGAAGCAAATCATGGATGAGATGAGAGAGACGGTAAGTTAAAACCAAAGGGAAATAAAACAGATGACCCACTAATCCAAATCTTCAGTCTTGAATATTGGGACGGATACGACGATGACACCTTTTACATTTATATAATCATATTATAACTACTTAATCGTAATAAAGAAACCAACATACACAAGGTTGCAACACTTAGTTGCGTAAGGCAGCAATATATTCTTGAACTCAAATACGGAAGAAATGAAGATGAAGATGTAGCAACATTAACATTCATGTTAAATGTTTGATAATCATAATTTGTTATTGATGAAAATGAGATTTGATTATATTAGAAATACATTATATGTAATGACTAACAAGATGGTTTGGGATACTTCCTTATGCTGCAATAAACATTCCTATAGATAACCAACACTTTTTTGGATATTTATTTGTAACTTGAATATTGAAATAGATTCTGTGAAGTCTTTACTTAGTATCCTCCTAGTATCTTTGTGATAACGAGCTACCAACCACAGCCACAAGTGAGTGTTCTTTCTTGCTGTGGTATTGAGTACTGCCGTAGCGAATGGTCGCCACCGGCCACACATCTGCGACAAATTCTCACAAAACGCATGTAACAGGTGTATTGCTTATCGTTGGGCTACCAGTGCTGGCTGTGGCCGTTGGTGTGTTTGGCTCCAGCCCTTAGGGTGCATTTCCACCAGAGGTATGCTATGCTACGTTGCTATGGATGCGTTTGATATCCACCTATCATATTCATTGATCAATAGCACTGGTGGAAACGGGTTCTGCTAAGCTATGTTTTTTATACGGATGTATGCATGATCTGGATACATGTTCCGGATGCATGCTATGGATAATCGCGAGTGGTGTAGAGTATGTGCAGAGCGCCGCTTCCTGTTCCTTCGCTACATAGCTTAGCATCAGTGGAAACGGTCACATAGTTTTATAGCTTTCACATCCTCGCAGCATAGCTGCATAGTACAAGTCTGGTAGAAAGGCATCCTTATTCTTGAGTTGGTTGTTTCAATTGTTTCTTTATGCATGACAATCCCATAGTGTTTCTTAATCCGCAAGAATTAAATCAGCCAGTGCTATTTGCCTTTTGAAATTCGAACTGTTGAATAATTTTCGTATATATTGATATTACGATGATTTAAGGTGTGAAGATGTATTTTATATCCAAACCAAAGCGTGAGAATCTGATCAAGGTCAGTTGGTAATCATAAAAAAATGTCGTAAAATAATTGTTCATTATTAAAAAGTTTACAACCGTCATAAAGGAAAAGGAATTGGGAAAGACGATACCAAAAAACTTAAACGAAAGATTTTTAAACTCGTTACTTATAGGGTATTGCACCCAAAATGTTATTTGTTACACAATCGACCCTGCGAAGTGAAAGAATGTTCATCTGATCGAAGGTGAACTCTTTAAGAAAATGAAAGTATACCGCAAAATTGAAATTATCATTTATTTATAAATACTTTTATTAAAGCCACTTAATTATGTTGAAATCTTTCCCTTTGTACGTCTTTTTGTGCAATGGATAACCAATCATGTAACTTTAACTAAAAAGGCTTCATGAGTTGCACTTATTTTGCAATTTGTCGTTCAGAAACTGAATCTCTTTTCCATTCGCTTCCTACCTGAGCCCGCTTCCCTGGCAACAACTCGACAATAACTCAGAATCCCTTTTTTTTTTTTAAGGCTGGGAAATCATCCAATGACTGCTCCCGCTCTGGGTGGAGCGGAAGGGAGTGTCAGACGCTTACTGACTAAAACCCATCCATGTTCCTTCCGTAGCCCTTTATGTTCCGGGGTAGCGGTAACCCTTTCGGACAATCCCGCTTACCCGGCAGGCTTGGCCCTGAGGGGCCCTTTCATATGCTGACATCTCTTTGAGGCGCGCGTGGAACATATACGCGCCGTACGGCACGGGTCTGGTGCTGATCGGACGGTGAGTCACCCATTACTCACCGTCCGCAGGCCCGCGCCTACGGTGGCCGGGAGTCGTCACGTGGCTCCCGACGCCCGGGGCGTCTCCTGCGGCGGCTGGGACGGGAGGACCTTTCTCTCTCCCATCCCGCCACCTCCTTCGCGAGCATAATAACTCAGAATCCCTGGGTTATTGTTGAGTTATAACCACCATGATTACAACATTCACACATACACACACCTATTCTATCACAATGGATGCTGCTACCATTATTTTCCCAAATATAAGCTCAATGTTTACCAATTGGTCATCTTTGTTATACCCATTTGAAAAATTAGGTATCATTGTCTTCACCTACAATAATGATTACGTTTGTATAGAATAAACAATCATTTATATAATTGTCATTGGCTCTTCCTTGTGTTACTGTTACATCACCAGAGTTTGTGTCATTAGTGTTTCTTATAAATTTCGCACTACCGATGTGTCACTAAGAGAAAGCGTGGTTAAAATATTAGATGACGTTATTAGGTGGGTTTTTTTGGAACTGATCTTTGTTTTAACTTTAATCGTGGTAGTGTTTTTTGTTTGAATAAATCTTCAAAACTGTAAACTGGAACTGAACTGATGTGATGCTAAACTCAAGTGCTATTTCAACCTACGCAATTTATCCTTCTGACGCCATGAGATTAGGTCACTATTAGGCATAACTTTCTGACCACCACGAAACTGAGATTCGATGGCACAAGTAAAATAACCAATTATCCGTTCCTATCACGAAAAATACAATATGGAATTTAATAAATGCAGACTTCATAATTGTTAGCTTTCATTCACACACAATAGCAACAAAACTTTCCGAGTAGATAACAATCAAGAACAATTAAACAACAAACAGAATGTCAGTCAGACAGACATTTTTAATGGAACATGAATATCAAGAATTAACCTCGACTTTAGCAAAAAATAATCAATCGTTTTACCAATTTCTTAACGGTTTTCTACGAACATGAGAATACCTTTGGAACCACCAGTGGTGTTAAGTAGGTAATTATTTTTATTATTCCGTTTGGCTTTAGCTCCGACCTTTGAAAACCTGCCGTTACTCGCCCCGTTTCGTTTACGGCAATGGCTCTTCTTAATCGCACTACAGGTGTTTAGAAAACGTAAATTAATAGATCAAATGTATCTTTCTATTATTCGATTGGGCTAAAAATATCTTGTGTTATATTTTGATGGAAGTCATTCCTCCGATATGAGAGATTATAACCATCATTCTTTATGACCGCCCATTTGCTGTTCATAAAACATCGGATGAATATTGATGGCATCCAAAATATCGGTAGCGTCGTACTTCTGGTTAATAAAGTGTTTGGTTATTATGTCTATAGAGGTAGTGAGGTTTATTGAAATATTGTTATTTAGCTTGTTGATGGTTAAATTGTGGGACAATGTTTGATATTTCTAGTGGAGAGGTCACTACCGCAATAAGTCTAGATTGCGGAAGACAGAGAATGAGCAAACAATCATGATTTCCTTTGCTCTGTGTGTTGCTATTTCACTCAACATTCTCTTTGACATTTCGTATACTGATTGGTCTTGAAAAACCTACTCTAAACGGTGGAGTTTCTTGCTCATTCTTCTCCATACGAAACTACCTTTTGGAAGGGGCGACTAGAATCAATTCTATTTCTTGTTCATTTTGACGTTCAAAAGTGCCTTTCATGTGCCTATTTGAAATAAATGATTTTATTTTTGACTTTGAAAACACAATTAAACCAAACAAGACGACAATACTGTTCTATTTCTTGATGTTGGGGTCCAGCTCTTTCATTTCGTTAAATAACAGCTTTAGGCGAATCTAGGCAAGGCCTGCCTAGTTAGAAGCTAAGGGCGTTAAGACTGAGATACAAAAGTAACTAGCATCCTCGCTATCAAGGGCACGTGGGCTTGGCTAGGCGGGAACGTGTTGCTTTCAACGACAGTATGTACCGGCCCTATCTGGCCTGGAGCAAACTAAACCTACCTTAGATTTATAGTCTTGTAAATAATTAGTAAAGGTTAATCAGAAAAGTTTGGCAGATAAGCATCCAACTGATGCGCTTAATGATACGGTGGATAATCTTGATCAAGTTATGGCCCAAATAACAGCCCACATTCCACCGTTTATTGTCCCTTTTACAAATTCCTACCTAATGAGAGATGCTATGCTCATTCATCTTCATTTAGTCACAGTCATTTAAAAGTAGGCGTAACAGTTCCCTAGGCTTCCGATACTGATGATGAATTTTCAATTTGACTAAAAGTTATATTTATATGAGAACTTTGGAAATTCGAGCCATCTATAACAATTTTATATATCAGCACGTTGTTAAAAATGCAAAGCATTAGAATGTTTATGTGCGTGCATTATCGATTCCGAGGTCGGCTCGCGCCACAGACTAATCATTTTACAAGTTCTCTAAATTATAAAAACCGGTATACTCTTGTTTTTTACTGCGTGAAACTTATCTGTGGTGTCGAGATGTAGGTAAGAGGCCGAGCTTGCTTATTGATTGCACCGGGTCTCGTGGCCTGTGACCAGATGAAATATTTTTTTATAATCTATCTAATGACCTCCATGAACTCTCACCGAAGCGTTCAGTCGGCTCTTTCATATGAATGTTTTACTAGTATGAGAGTGATAATTAGCGGAAGTAATGTTCGTGGCAGGGATTTATCGGTTCAACTTGATTGATTGGATATTGATACAAAGTTGCCGACAGCATTTAGTTAACTTGGATTAGAGAAGATTAAAACACTTGTTGAGTGTATATCATTATTTAATAATGAAGTATTAGGAAAACTTTTTAGATATATTGCTCAATATTGCTGACCGTGCTTGACTCGTTAATTTGGGGGCATTCGTTTTAGTAACGAGAAGCGATACGGCGATTTGAATAAATAAACAAGACACATTCTAGAAAATAATGTCATGAATCTCTCAATATCAATAACTAAAGATCTAAACAAGAGTCAAAAAATATAAATAGCAATATCACATCCCAATGCTGTTCTATTGTCAAACAATGTAGCAGGTAGCACCCACAGTAGCGCAAGATCGTAGATAATGCCTTAACAAATCTATCATACTTAACCCAACATCGTGTCCATAACAAATGACGATAGAAAATCCCTAAGCTCCGTTGTATAAATCAAGCATCTTTTAGATATGCAAATGTTCGGAAGTTGACTCCCATTATCGGAACAATAAGACAAAATAACAAGCAATCAGTCAGACTACCGACAATCGGCTACTTTGTCAAAGGCCCAAAGGCCCGAAACACAACGCCCTGGGCCACAAAAAGACAAAAACCAGGATATCTTGAGACCTTCTGGTGGCGCTGCTTGTTAACACAAAAGAAAACGGTCGAACAAACTCAGTACTTTTAATATTAGTTCCGCATTTCATCATGGCTCAAGCTAAACTGGTCATTTCGTACGTTAGGACGGTGGTTAACCCATGACCTCCCATACATTTGGTGGCGAAGACAATTCACACCCACGCGACGATAATGCGTGAACAACTCTATTGATTATGGTCGTTTTAGAGTGAGTGATGGTATTTCGATGCTGGAATATGGTAAAAGGTTTGACCCTTTGTTGGCTGTAGAAATTCAAGCAGAGACAACTTTTGAACTTATTATTTTGAAGTTGATCACGCTGAGAGGCTTTGTTTGATATGGTGAAATCAAATAAATTATATAGTTTCCAAAAATGCTTCTTTTTCATACTAGTTTCTCTTATACGAATTTGCCTCTGTCTTCTCTTGTTCTATGTTAAAGTCAGCGCAATATGTTTTTCGCTTCCTTTTTCTCTAGTCACTTGCCCATATAGGAACAATACAATCTGTCTATTTCATCTTCTTTGATCTTTCTCTCTCTCTCTTATTTACCTACCTATATATCGTTTACTTTTTTTCCTATATATCAATATCAAGGATTCAATTTAAGACTTTTCTGTTACTCGAACCACTTTCTTTCTGATCTTTAGTATGCCTATCATAATATATCGTTAAGGAAAAAATGTGGTTAGGTGCCTAATAGTGGCTCTAAATCAATTCATCATAGTGTTTGTCGATTCCTATGACCTGAGGATTTCTCTTCGAGAGACTATCATTTCTTCCAACCAACTCTAAACAGTTTTCTAATCAGAGGGCACGTGCCGTTATTTAGAAGGTAGAAACCATGGTTTAGGTAGGTGCGAATGACAAGTAATTTGTCTCTCTATTAATAAATATCTTAATACCAATAAAAAAACATTTGGTAAAACGCTTGTTTCGATAAACGGTCCTCCATCATTTTAATGATCTTGCAATACTTATCGTTTCGTTTTGTAGGCCTGGCCCCAAAGTTATGGTCAAAGTAAAGTTGAAGTTATAAAAAAAATATTGTTATGACTTTTCGAGCAGATCCGTTTTCAAAGCCTAGGATCCAGTGTTGGGATCATGTTAAATCGAAAGTTGTTACATAGCTATGCAGATGTTTTGTAAAAGTTTCAATATATTCTAAGCTAGTGGTAAAAGTGGATTTTAGCGAAAACTGTAATTTCGGTGTCGTGTAACTGGTTTTATTTAATTTCCGAGTTCATATGAATAATTAATATTTCTATACTGCGATTTCGAAAGCATTTAAAATATTCGGTCGTGATATTTTCTCTCTCGCGTTAATTTCTGTTTCTAATATTAATCATGAATTCATTTTGAAATAATGTTATGGTTTTTTATTATAATTTGTGAAGGTCGTATAATTAAGTTGAGTTTAAAACACTTACAAGTCATTTAATATTTATTTTTTGATTTTCCCAGATGATGAGGAAAACATCTGTTCAAGGAATGGGCGATAACAACCAATCACTTCTAACCAATGCCATCTGGCGGACAACGACAAAATGACAAACAGAGCTAATCTCAAAATTAGTTCACTATCAGAGCGCCAGATGGCGCGAGTGTTGATTCTGATCATGGCGGCCAGCGCGGCGCGAGCTTCCAGCTCGGGCGAAGAGGTGGCGCTGGCCAACATCACCAGGTCTGCTAGTGGCGATTATTTCTCTCTCAAGGGTAAGTTTTGCTATTTAGGAACATACCTAGTTCAATCAATCAATGTTCAATGTTTTCACTAATGTGACTGTAGAAAGCTAATGCTTTCTACAGAACTTTTACAAGCACAGAATACAGTATCATTAATAATGCTCGATGCTCCAAACGCCATGTGACTTGTTATTAATGTGTTGACAATAATTGCTAATTAATTGACCTTACCTTATCTTTCCAGGGTCAGACTGCGGCCCTACCCGGTGTATGGAGGTGTCTCACGGCACCGCTCTAGCAGCCATCGTAGCTGACGACAGCGGCTGTCGGTGCCAGTGTCGCCGAGACACTCCTGCCTTCCGCGAAGATCAGCACGTCTGCGTCAATCATATTGACGGTAAGAGTAAACTCACAAAATCCATAATACAGTAAGTACAGAGGCCAACACATCAAGCTACCCCAATCTGTCAAATTTCTTTGAAAAGTTTTCAACTTTATCACAAAGAAATAAGGTTCATATTCAACTGGGAACATCTGACAGGTTGTGATAGTTTAATATTCTGGCGTCTTAATTAAAATTGTTAGGTACCGTCAGAAAGAGAATTGTTACAAATCAACTCATCTTTGTTTGATTGTCAGTGTCACTGATCAAATGTTATGTGAATTGACTGGATCACTAATGGACTTACTACCAAGATATCTACAAATAACCATACCACACGGGAGCAAATACTTTAAAATATGATCCGTTTATCATGTCGAGGGATAAAACACTTTTGAACTATCTTTTAGCCGGGAGAGTTGTGTAGGAATAACGAAGTAAACCAAACCATATGATTGTGTGGCCTATCTGGATGACTTTTTAACATTTTAGTTAACACAGAATTTAAAACTTAATAAGGTAAATGAATGCATAGATTGACCCACATTTATTAGTATTCAAATTATAACAAACTAGCTGCTGCGAGCGGCTTCGCCCGCGTGGATGTAGGAAATTATCCCAAGGGAACGTACTACCGAGATAAAAGGTATTCTATGTGCTAATCCAGGTCATAAACTACCTCTGTGCCAAGTTTCATCCAGATCCGTTCAGCCGATTGAGGGTGAAGGACGGACCCACATACAAACTCACACACACACTGACTCATAAACTTTCGCCTTTTAGTATTAGTGTGATGAATATGAAACGGAAATAATGTTTGTAGATAGGTCCAAGGTTAAGATCCTGTTGAGATAAAGTACAGGAACAATCTCATAACGTGGTGGGAATAACAATGAGAAAAGGTCAGAGTAAAAGGTTCAAAGTATAAACCTTTTATGATGATCTGTCATTGTTGAGAACAATGAAACTGTGTGATGAACACCATTAGGAATAATAGAAGAAACTACATTAGCTTATGATTATTGTGGAGTGAAATTAGTTAATTAACGTTGTTGGACAATTTATTTAAATAGTATTTTCTATTTTCCAGAATGTCTGATGGCCAGCTTCGGACGAGGGGCAACCAAACCACAAATCCCTTTTGTTTTCTTACCTTTGAAAGGACAAATCATTTATCCGTCAAAGGAAATCATTTTTACTGGTAAGTAAAACAATACCACAATGCTTTACAAAATATTAGCAAATTACCAAAAAAAAATGTAATTGAGCAAAAAGATTCTTCCGATACCGGGAATCGAACCCGAGCCTCCTGGGTGAGAGCCAGGTATCCTAGCCACTAGACCATATCGGATATGAGAAACAAGCTGAAATTACAGATAACTCGTTCCACAACATGTGAACTTTTAATGAAAAATATTATTATTGATGTCTTTTTTTATAATGCGATATTTAACATTCTTATGATAATGTTGATCTTTTTTATGATGCCGGAATATTGATATCGTTTAATATTATAATTTATAATTATTTATCTAAAGTCAACATAATGAATCAGCGCGACCTTCAAATTTCCTCCAAGAAGGTCATACAAGGTTTTAAATCAATATACATAGAACAATTTTTTTATGGTTCCTTTTTAGATGTTGAAGACGCGATTTGCGCGGTGACAAGCGCCCAGTACCTGTCCCCGTCAGGATGGGTCACCCTCCGCGATTTGATCGACAACGACGTCCCCTTCGGACTGTACCGTGATGAAGGGAGCACTTTCTTACAGGTAACACTTTTTTATATGTTTTCTTTCGTGCTCAATTCACAGCCAGCGAAGTAAGCAATTGACTATTTGAAAAGGTCAAAAAAAAATGAAATCACATAGAAAAAGTAAAATTGCATTTAATGCTAATAACTATTTCATTTGATTCTAAAAATCTGTGACGTCACATTGTTATATTTCATACAAATCACGTACGTAATTCCACGGTTTTGTCAGTTCATAAATAGTAACGTTATTGACTACCCTTTCAAATACCCAATAAGGGCAACCCCTTATTGGGTATTTGAAAGGACAAGGGCAGGCGGGCCCCCCCAGAGCAGGGGATGATTGCTTAGAACCCAACGCTAGATAATGTTTGTACTGCCGCGGCTTTGTTGGATGGAGATCACAAAACGGTCACTGGCCAGAATAGACAGATACACAACAGTAGTGCGGACAGTGAGTAATGGGTAGCTCACCGTCCGATCAGGACCAGGCCCGTGCCGGACGGCGCGTACGTGTTCCACGCGCACCTCAAAGCGATGTCGGCATGTGAAGCCTGCCGTGTAAGCGGGATTGTTCGAAAGGGTAACTGCTACCCAAGAACATAAAGGGCTGAGGAAGGAACTTGTATGGGTTTTGGTCAGTAAGAGTCTGATACTCCCTTCCGCTCCAACCAGAGCGGGATGATTTCCCACCCTCAAAAAAAAAAGTGCTTCAATAGAGAAGCTATTGGACTCTTCCCGTGTTTAAAACACACAGAAACTTTTAGATTGTTGAAAAACTGGTATAGCAGTCATTACCATTATAATAAACTACCATTAAATAAAGCCTTAAATGGGCACCTGAACATCGAATTCAAATTAAAAACCTGCAAACCTACCTACAGGACCAACAGCCCACATGCCGAAGATACCCATTTGGCTGAAAGCATAGTCTGGTATACCACCCAAGTAGAAAATAACAATATTTGCGAACACACCAGTCACAGTAAAAGGTTCATAAAGCTTATCAAATAAGGCGATTATTTTCACATATTTATTGGAATCTTTATAAGGATGAAATTAAACGGGTACCTCCTAAGCGGGTAATAATTACATTTTGGTAAATTATAAAATCTTAAGCAACCGCTGAGTTTATAAAGATCTTTATCGTATATGAGAACAATATGATGTGGAGCAGTTGGTTGTCAACACGGATAACGAGATCCAATTGCAAGATATGCCTACTAGTAAGC
Organism: Hyppa rectilinea; assembly: GCA_951799385.1. Classification (NCBI taxonomy): domain Eukaryota; kingdom Metazoa; phylum Arthropoda; class Insecta; order Lepidoptera; family Noctuidae; genus Hyppa; species Hyppa rectilinea. The sequence continues at coordinate 10,242,421 of OX637318.1, read as the reverse complement.
GGGATTGTCCGAAAGGGTTACCCTTACCCCGGAACATAGAGGGCTAAGGAAGGAACATGGATGGGTTTTAGTCACTAAAAGTCTGACACTCCCTTCCGTTCCACCCAGGGCGGGAGAAGTCATTAAGAAGATGATTTCACACCCTAAAAAAGAAATGATTATTTCTATTCGTGTGCCTTCACCCACTCATTTTATTTTCACCTGAAAATGATGCCCAAGTAGATTAATCTCAGTTTAAGTAAGTTGCAACTTTTGATCATGATTCAAGTCTTAATCTTCAAAGATCTGCACTTGCTTTTTGGTAACTCCACTCCAAAGTTGGTAAAAGTGAACCCATAAAATTGATGAGGCCATCTATCTGTCCATCTGTCATACTTTTAGTTTTGACATTGACGTGGAAAGTTGGTCACAAGGTTTGGGTCGGCTACCTCAGGCAGACACAAACACCTGCTCTTGATATTTTGGGATAGGTATATTTTATGAAGCAGGGGGCGAAAACCAAATGTTTTTAGTTTTAACGATACTGAGCGTTTATAAAACTGCACTAAGATAATTCAAGAAAGGGATTTCTTGATTATTTTTCTACAACCGTAAATTTTGTGCCCACCTGAGAAAATCGACCCAAAACTTGTAGTAAACTGCCTACGCCAATGTCAGAATTAAAATTGTGACACGCACAGATAGGTTAAAAAAGCCCCAAAATGGAGAAATATTCATTTTTGATCAAAATTCAATTTGCGCGATGCGATTCAGTTAGTCGCGAGTTAGCGTAACATGATTTATGTTCATTTGTTTTCAAAATGGTTTGGTTAATCAGAAAGAATCTCAAAATTCGGAATCTTCTGAATCACGGAATATAACCAACAGACCTTTTTGTCCCTAAATAAACCATCTTAATAGGACCAACCTTATAATTCTAACAATATTTCTTTCAAATCAAATCGCACATTATCAACTCTACCTTTCTTTCGGTAAAAAAATAACGTGCCACATCTTGCATTCAAAGTGCATCTGATAACATCTGGGGTCAACTATACTTAATCCATAACGCGGTTATGCACACGCGTCGAGCTCGTAAATGCTTATCTTTTACCGGACCGAAGACCGGTTCGTTTAATAGCCAAGGACGACTTCAAGATAAGACTAATGTTATTGGAAGCAATAAGATTGACATTCGCACCTAAACCTGTCGATGGAAAGGATATTAAGAGTGACGAAAGTGGATATGCGTAATTTGACATTATGTTATAAATGTCAGACCAAAGAATTCCTTTCAAAAGTCATGTAAATGTATAAGGTTTCTAAAGAAGTAAAAGGTGCAGCGGTGATCAAATTAAAAGTGTTACAGCATTTTGCTATTTCGTCGTTCTTCGATTATTGAATCATAATAGTTGCGCAAAATCTTTTTTTTTATAAATGGAAAGTAAGTTGGCATCTTCTTTATTATCATAAATAATTTATTATTTATTCTCTCTTCACAAGTTAGTTAATTAGTAGTAGTAGTGTAGTAGTTCATTAGTTAATTTATATACAACAAACACAGAAGAGATAAAGAGGTTAGAAGGGCCTTGTGGGCGGAACAGGCGCGCCACACATTTGCGCGGGCGCTCCAAACTCAACCGAAGTTAGAATCACCGGTCAACAGTCACGCTCTTATTGTGAAAGCGTTCAATTCTCCGCGGAAAAAAAGAATTATGCCGTCTTGCGCAATAATAACGTGTCGGAAAAGAAGTCAGGAGTGTAATGTGGCCCGAGGAGGGATTCCTTTTCACGGTAAGTCCAAAAACCTTAAAATACGAGTGATATTTGTAATTATTACAAAAGTATTATGTAGTTTGTAGACAAAAACGATAAAATCGCATTCAGATGCAAAATAATACATTGCTTGCAATACATGGGTACGATCTTGTACGACGTGAGCGGTCGCTCAATGTATTGCGTTCACTGCGAACGTCACGAGCGTTGAGCCAAAGCTGCAATTCTGGGAAATCTATGCGCGTCGATAGTGTTGTACCAAATTGTAAACAATGTCGATATTATTTTATTTTAGTTTGCAATTTTGCATAGCATTTTATTTTGAAAAATTCGAATTTAAAAGATAGCAAGCGCATGTTATTTAATAAATACGTATTATTTCAGGGACAATAAAAATATTTGCGTGGAAATTCAGTCTAAATTATTATTCAATATTAAAATATGTTTTTATTTTTACTTGTGTCATTTATTTGCTGACTTACTAACTTTAAAAACGTTCAAAATCTAGTCGCAGTTTCATCTCAGCGACAAGTTTGATCAAAAAACTGATCAGAAATGTAGGGAAATTAAAGGTGTTTTTGACAGATTGAGGCTGTGATCAGACTGTGAACATTATTAAAATAAAGAGAATTGCCCCTCTTAATTACTCCTTATCCCAATAAATACGTTACTCATCAAAAGTATTTAATTTGGATTTCAATGAATGTCTTAGGAGATTTTACGGTTTTAAAATAACTCCGCAAGGCGGCCGGTCATTAGCTTCCTATAGTAATATGTATTATGTGATAATCGTAAGTAATATTCTTATAGTAATATATTATTGTAATAGGCTTTTTCCTTAAATTAACGCGGGTGAAACCGGTGGGTACAGCTATTATTCATAAATTAACATGATAAAATTAATAAAATACTTTTTCACAGAGTAATTAACAATAAAATAATTAGATCATATTATGTTTATTCGGCTTAGCAAAAGCCAAAATTTCTTATTAAAAGAAATTTTAAAATTTCTTTTTAGTTGCTTTTTTAACTATAGCTTTATTTTACGTTTTATGTTATTCAAAATGCTATTTTTCTTTCTCTCTATTATTATGACGTAAAACAAAGCTGCAACTAGCATAAAACGAAAGAAAAGTTTAATAAATTTAATTTAATTTAATAAATTTTACTTAATTCGACTTTGATTTAATTTAATTTAAATATGTAATTAGGAAGTCCACAATATTTGTACCGTACCCGCAACTTAAAAAAATGCAAAACTTTAATTAACAAAGTTACAGTAATTTTATCGATATGATTAATCGACCTTTTGGTGGCCGTAACATATATGAGAAATAAATTGCTTTTACATGTGTGTGAGTGTACGTCCAGAGCAGTATTTCCGTTAGTGTGAGAACCAATAATAAACATGCGATCTAAGTGCGTGTGGTTTATTTGTGTGCGTAATGCGCGTACGTATTTATCTCTTGCTTGTAGTGGAGAGGCAGAGTGGGAGACATGCGGCGACACGCGTTCTAATACAAATCAGGAACTACTTCCCTTCTAACCTCTTTATCTGTTCTGTGACAACAAAGGACACGGTGCTAAAATACAAATTCCTTAATGACTGTAGTGATTTTCCTTACTCCTCCCTTACGTGAACGCATGGTGAACGAATTGATTTTTTTATGCAAAAATTGTTGTGTGGTCCTTTTAATTGGTGCAAACGCACAAAGTAGTAATAACATAATTAATGTGCTCACAATTTCATTAAGTAAGCATTATAAGATAAGATACGGAATCAGAAACTGAATCAATGAGAATAACAACTTTAAAATCCGAATCAGTATTGCTTGCGGAAATTTTACGTTTCAACTACCATTTTGTACAATTGAAAATAAATGATTTAATCTTTTATTTTTATGCTATAAATCTTTGAAATGTCAGGTTTACCAACTTTAAAACATTTATATTCCTGAAATACAAGTTACGGCTACTTGGCTACGATAAAGCGGCATCCCGAGACATCTGGTGTCGCTCCATAGCTCAGATTGTATCTTTAATGTTGAAGAACTGTCCATATACTGAGAATTGACAGATATGTATTACTAGCTTTTTCCTAGTAGGTACTAAAATACCCAGTAAGGAACCTTCTGACCTGGATGATGTGAGGCATTCGGAGAAGTTCTCGGTTTTTATTTTGATGTTGGGTATTTCGGGAATTGTAATCAGATTCTTCTGAATCACCCATTATCCTACATCATAATAATACTAATCGATTTCGACGCATTATTTAATAAGTAAAATAAAAAGCAACGTAATAATTTAGATACATAAAACATGTCCGATATGTAATATAAAAACGCACGAGCCAATTCTGATAATGAAATCAGTATTTCCAATGTCCACACTGCGTAAGGAATTAATGTCTCTACGTAAATTGAAGTAATCCAGTTCCATCGCCCAATCTTTATTGCTCTGATGTCGATATCAAGATTGAAATTAAAATAATGTTATCAAGAACAGAAGTTTTAACGTAGACTGAACGGCATCGATCGAAATGTGTCCGTTAACATTTTTAATAGCATTATTAAATGAAGACGATAATCGCGTTTACGACAATCGGGCCGTAATAAACTATCATGTAAGATATGAATTTAATTTGTTGATATAAATTGGGTCGGCAACGGGATACATCGTCATGAAGATGTTATCTTGTGCTCACAATTTTATTTATTTTTTGGGCGGTCTCGATAAAACGCTAGTTTCTTGGATCCATCAATCGAGCAAATGTCTGCCTCGGACGAGCGCGTGTTGAAATGCTGCACGGACCCGATGCAGCCCCAGATAAACACGAAGGCGTCAAAGGAGCGATTTGTATAATATGTCCAAATACTTCGCATTTAGATCTGTTCACGGTGATAAAGTTATAAGATGGATTTGCATTTCCATTTTGCTTTCTGCAGGTAAACTTCGAGTAGGCTGGACATTATGTTAACAAATGTACACAAACGGTTTTGGGTAATTCATACTTTTTATTTCTTAAAGCTTTATATTTATCAAGTGATTTGTAACCAAAACTCACGTCTGCTTAGTGACAAATGCTGCAACGAATTGCACCTGATAACTGTTGATTTAATCTCCTTAAAGTTGCGGTTCAAGAAAATAAACGTGCAAAGCTTAACGCAATTTTTTACATCTTTAGATCGCATTATAAAATTTTGGAACAAAAATCTGGAATGATGTGGTAAATCTTTTCAATTTATTTGACAGTGGCGTGGGTCGGCGACGCTGCACGCTCGGCTGGAGGGTCGCCTGGTTGCCGCTCATGTGCTTTGCTCCGCGTCTACTCCCTCGCACCTTGCTGCTAGCTGTGCAGCGTTCCGTATCGCAGGCGCAACCCAAAACGCTTTGCTTGGTGAGTCACACATACCATTACGACTGGAACGGTTAAGTGTAAAATTAATGTAACTAATCGCCTAATACTTATGTGAATATCAATATATGACTCATTTACAGATGTGCGATCAATACCCTTCCACGCTGGTGAGCTAGTAACGACAGAATCAGCATCCCAAAATCAAGGACTCAGTGTTTTAGAGTCCCTGGCCATCGGTGTATGCGTGCTTCTACTGATCTTCGTGTATGCAGCTGGAATTATTTTCTATGTTCATTACAAGCAAAGGCAGAAACGGAAAGAAAAGGACCCGGAACAAAATCATTCAAACACTATGTCTACTGATAACGGGTCGCTTGAGTCACGAATCGATATGAGCAATGTGGTAAGACTAATTCTTGTCTAGTAGGTACTAAATAACTAAATTACTTTTACCTTTTATTTAAGTTAGTCTGTACTCGGATGCGATCGTTTCAGATGTTGAAAACTAATCCTTTGATGAAACTGAACGGTTTGGGCGGTGACTTTTTACACGACGGAGGCTTCTCCGATGGCAATGAACGCTCTGAAAACAATCACGATTCGTCGTCCAATAATACACACACTCATAATTCAATGCATAAGGTTAGTAATGCAAATAAACCACGATAAAATACATAAAAAACATATTATGTAAACATATGTAATTCTTAGTTTCAGAAATTGAATGCCAACTCAGTGATATCAGCAATGGTACACTCTCGTAGGAAAAAGACTCTCAGGCCATCCATAAGGAATGCTAATTCACCGGAAAGAATGAACGAACGTTTCCAAAGACGTTCTGTGTCTCCCGATACCCTGGAACGAGCACCACATTCAGAACTATCCATTGTAGATTGCTCTATGGAAAATAATTATAACGCAAACCGACAACTGCCATCTTCAAATGGAGACTCTTCGTACAGAAAAAAATTGTATTTCAATCCAGTCTTCTTCGAAACCGAACTTCTCAAAGTAAGATTAATACATTATTTAAATATTATGATATCTTGAACATTTCCGAACATGTATTTATATTATATTTTTATCATTCCAGAATCCACCTCCGGCGGCTATTGAATTTTTAATTAAAATTCGAGAAGTGATGTCAGTTGCTAAAGAAAAGATGACATCAAAACGATTTATTCCTATACTATCAGATATTCCCGAAGAAGATATGTATCATGCTATAGATCTAGGGTGGGACATCCCTTGCGCACGACGCGGTCGCAGATTTAGCGCAATTAGTCTTAAACAGGAAAATAGTCGTAAAACTGCTGTTTGTGGAGGATGCCCAGGGTGTGATAACAACGCGCGACCCCACAAAGTAGCCCTCACTAGATCTAACTCTTGTAAGTCATGTGTTAGTGAAGATTATAAGCAGAGAATTGTAAGAAAATGGTTAGATGAAGTACCATTAGTACCCAAAGAAACTAAACCAGTGAAGTCTGTAGCAAAGGTCAGTGGAACCCCAAGAGCTATTGAGCCTAAGAAGAAAGAAGATGTGCGTCCTAAATCAGCTGAACTGATTAGAGCCGAGACACCAAAACTTAAGATCACTGAAACTAAACCTAAAGTAATAGAAAAGAAATCCAAAGTTACAGAAACGAAACCGAAAATTACTGAAACGAAACTTAAAGTTACGGAAACTAAGCCTAAAGTTACTGAAACAATTTCTAAAGAAAACATTCGAGAAATAGAATCTAAAGAAAACTTTACTAAAGAACTGTGCTTACAAGAAATGAAAATTATTAGTAAACCGATTAATCCAAAAGAAATTGAAATTATACGAGTGACTACAGTTCCGAACCTCAATGGGTTAAACAATATTGTAAACAGCCACGAAATAGAAAAAATATCAAAACCTGTTGCCCCAACTCCACCCCAAGAGAAGAAAAGTCCATCCAGCCACACATCAAGGCGAATTAGAAAGAAACTTCCTCCGCCACCGCCTCCTCCCGTAAATCCACCAGAACCCCCTAAAGCTGATGATGAAGAGGCACCAATACCACCAGAAGTTAAAGTAAAAATGGAAGCAGTTATACGTGAACTGAACACTTGCAGACGAGTGGAGCCTACAGAATTAGAAGAAATTAAAATGGAAACAATTGCTCCGATAGCACCCAAAATTGTTATACCCGTATTAGCGGCTGACAATCATTACTACAGTGATGATAATACGCTATCTAATAAAAAGAAAAAGCAAATATATGGTAGTCAAGATAACTTCATGGAATTTGACAGTTTGGAACGCAGCATGATGAAGAGGCGTAGGTTCTCGGTTGCCTGTGGACCCGAATTATTCCATAATGATCGATTTGAACATAGTCAGAATTTACTTGAAACTAGGGAACGGCTAACAAGTAGCTGGCTTGATGTGAAAAAAGCTGTCGAAGAACCCAAAGTATTTAATCAGAGTGAAGTTTTTGTTGATAATATGGAACCCATGTACAACAATCTTGACGATCTATCAAAGCCTGGTCCATTAACCATACAAGTGCGCGGATCACCAATCGAAAGTAGGCGTAATTTCGCCAAAGATGATTTTGATCCCGATACTCTCGACCGACGGGATACAAAGAAACGCGTTGAGAAAATACTATTGAAATCAGCAGGTAGCTTTAAGTACAAGTCAACGTCTTCAGAAAGTGAATCATGCAAGAAATCTCCAATAACTATAACGACGAGAAAGATTGGCAACCTGAGGCAAATATATGAAGCTAAAGCAAAAGCACAGGAGGAAGAAATAAAATTCTACAACAGACGTGGAAGCATTGCATACGGTCAAGACCTACAAGCATTCATGAGATCTGGTAAAGCGCCAGATTTGATCAGACACATCGAAGGACAAAAAGATCCCAAACCACCTATAGCACCAAAACAACGCCGAGGATCCGATTTATCTCCAAAATTCTATAGTTCGACTCGCGAGAGCCCACCTGGTGATCGTCGCAGGATGATGGAAGATAGAGATAAATTCCCAGGGTACACAAGACTTGACAACTTGAATGCTCGCCGTTCCGGACGTCGATCTGCCAGGACCAGATCTCGAAGAACTGATCTAAGAAAACTATACAGAACCGAAGACTCCGGATACATGAGCACCGACTCAAACGAGTCGAAATGTAGAGCGAGGTATTTGATGCAGTTGAGACCAGTCAAGACCTCAATACCAGAACCTGCTCCAGTACCAGCTGTTAGATCTGCCGTTATTAAAACAGCTGCTCTACCGATCGAGTCCGATACAGACGACTTGGAATCATTGTGTGATGGAAGGAGTGAATCTGGCGGGGAGAGTGTCGAGACAGATTCTGTGTTCTTTGGAAACTTCGATGATTCGAAGGAGATTTTCGCTGAATTGGGACTGAGCGCTTTTGAGCCTCAAAATCAGATGATGCAGAGTCATGAGCAAATTGATTCAGGGTTTATGGGAGAGACCAATATAATATTAAGTGGTGACAGCGATTCGGAGCATAGAAGTGTTATATCAATCATGACTGGGCACGATGGAAGAGCTTCGGCTGCCTCGATTAGTAAATTAGACGATTCCCCGTACTTACATACTATAGAGTGCTGAGTAAATGTATAAAATATGTACGTATAAATATAGAGCTTGTACATAACGATTATTAATTACGGCAAAATCGAATTGTAATGAGTACCATTAATTATTATTAAAGTGTGTAATTAGATTTGTTATTAAATAAATAATTTCATGTTAAAAGTTAGATTTTTAATAGTATAATTTGCAAGAAATATTAATTTGTAATGTATCTGTAATTTAATGTGTATATTGAAGAGTGTGTACGTATTTAAAGTAAGTTGATAGTCACCGAATTTTACCTCAGAACTTTGCGGTTTTACCGTTACATTGTTAAGGTACCCTTAGACTACTGGCTTTCTATCGGCCGATATTTGGTCAGTTTGTTAATCGAGTAACCGATTATTTACTTGTCTCCGCATATTAACTGATTATTTACTTCCCGGTGATCCGGGCAGTTTGCTCCGAGCTTTGGCACCGGATGGTGATGCGTAATTTCCATTTGGACGCTGTCGAGTTTTACTCTATCGCTACTCCTCGAAACGTAAAATTGGATGTTGAAAGTAGACCCGCGCTTTTTAAAAAAAACTTAAGACATTTAAGAGCACTCGGTCGACTGTTGTCGCGTGCCCACTTACCACTGTTTAGTTAGCCTATAGCGTGTGCGCTAGTAGCCTAACCCGACCAAATTATCGTCCGATAGTTTGTCTGTAGTATGGAAGGGCTCTTACTGTTAAAACTTGCTATTTCTGTACTATATTGTTTTATCTTGTGAGAGTTATTTATTTGAGATGTTCGTTAGACGAACAGCCCACCATTTTAGTTCGTGCCTAAATGTTTTAACTTATCTCTTTATTAATTACCTAATTATTATGTCCTTTGATTTAATTGTTATCCTTATATGCCATTTTATGCTCAATTTATGTTTAATCGTCAGTTTTTAGTTGTAATGTATATAAATAAAGATAAAATAATATAATCTCTTACGAGTTTGTAAATTTTTATAGCCGGCCGGTTGTGCAATGAAATTTTTATTAGTTTTTCGGGAATAAATGGATTGGAGTAATTTTTATGGTGTATGGTATACGTAAGAGGCTCAATTATTTATTGAAAAGTTATTTTTAAGCAAGATCATTAAATGTTATAACAAAGTAGTTTTCTATATAAATGTAATCAGTAATTTAATCAGAAGTGAGTTCGGGACTGTGTTGTGTAAAGATAATATTTTCAGACTTTGTAAACAAAGTAATTTTAGAAAATATTTTTGTATCAATAAAATATAATATGTTGTGTTATAAATTCTGTTCTTTCACTTATAATTAATAAACCGTTATTTGATTTTATTAAAACTACTTTTTCGATGACCCAAAGAAAAGAACCCTTTGAAAAAATAAACATTAAATCTACTTTTGTAATCAAATACTTAGTTCTTATTTTAAATTCAGCTTTTTTCTTTCTTTTTTGAGACACTAAATTTAAATTTGATGCGCCAAACGTTCCAGTACGTTAAAATTATCACCGCCATCTGTTAACAGTCAGAGCAGGCGTCGATTTTATTTCATTCGAATTAAATGTAAATTTTAAAATCCTACGCATCTTAAATCACAATCTATCGAAGTCAAGCGATATCTTTGATCGCACCGAATTAATTTATGTTTTTCAATTTGCACTCAACTGCGTTTTGATGCAGGTATTCCATCAAATAATTTAAATTCAATGATGACAGAATTGCATTATTTATTTAATGTAAATTTTCAATGTGTTTTAATTGATGCTAAAAGTTATACATACATTATACTTTATCATTATTATGGAGAGTGAATTTTTCAAGTGGACGTGGATGGCCAAACTTAGGACTTTCAGTAATAGGTAAAGAGGAATCGAACCCGTTGATTTTGAAAAAAAACCTATACCTGCCGGTTGATTCTAAAAAAAACTCACCGTAAAAACTATATGAAGTGAGAGTGAAGTTAGCTGTCATTTGACCTAATTGACACTATTGACAGCTCTCACTACAGACTGATGTTATCTACACCCTCTGCAGTATGTACACTCGCCAGCACATCAAGTTACCACAAACTATCAAATTTTCTCAATCGATTTTGAACTTAACAGTCAAGGTTCTAAGTTCAAACTGCAGTAACCTATACTGCAGTTTACTGCTGATGATATTCAAAGCTTGTTTAGTAATTTGTATTTCGTATCAGAACAAATTGCACATAACTGATGGGCAATTTGTACTTGCAATCAAAAGTGGTTAATTGCACTATTTCAGTGCATATTTCAGACGTAATCCGATCAAAACAATGCATCCATGCAAGACTTAAATATAAACTACGATAACTTGGCGCACCCCTCCAAATTACTGTTTCAATATTTGTAGTCACATCCTTACGAAAGAGTTTGTATGTAGTTGTAAGCATTAGCCTTCAGTAGCAGGCCGGCAGCAACATGCGTTGTGAGTCTTGGTGGCGGTTTGTAATTACTTTCACAAATACTTTCAAACGTTTTATATTTTGAAGGGGCCGGCTATGTTATCGTAGTTTATCTCTACCTAGGTAAATTGTCAACAAAATTATTTACTGAGTAAAAAAATGAACAAGTGCATTCCATGAGCACTGGATTAAACTGTATCAGATATAAATGTTTAATGTTGTAAACATCTTAATGATAGTGAGAGTAGGTATCTATTGATAAAACCTAGCGTTATCACACATCAGACTAGACTGCTGTTTCGACAGAAGATTTTATAGGCCCATTAGCTCAGTTGGTTAGAGCGTCGTGCTAATAACGCGAAGGTCGCGGGTTCGATCCCCTCATGGGCCACGACTATCTTTTTGGAAGTCTTAAATATTATTTGATAAAACGATCAGGTCTCACAGGGTTTTCAAGACAAAATTTGGTTTTGCCAATCATCGGACAGCTTACGAAAGGAAAGAAATGTAGTCTGGGTCGCTGTCGTCGAATACGGTGAAGAATACAGTCATATATTATATACTAGCACTTCGGCCGCGACTTCGTTGACATGGATTTAAATGGAGTTAAATGTAAGCCTGTAACATTCAGGAATAATGTACCTTCCCATTAATGCCCTTCCCATAGGTATCGGATCAGTAGTTCCGAAGATGACCCCTACAACCTCACAAACTTACTAACTTTACTTACTTTTGATAGGTAGTTCTAGTAGTAATTAAATGATAAAATATGAAAAATTATTAATATTTTATGATGATAAATAATTTTCTTATATTGACGTTTAAAAATAAAATAGAAATTATCTCACCCTTTTTCATTCTTGTGAAATGTTCGTTCGGCGAAATGAAGTTTTAAAAATTTCAGTTAGTTCATGAATCGGTTTTAATCGATCTCTTTTTCTTTCCGTGTGGTTAGTTGCTAACTTTGGTGTTAAAGTTTTTATACTGCCTGTGGGATATCTCTCAGACATGCTGGTTTCGTCACGACGTTTTCTTTCGCTTATTTTTGAGCAGGTGGTAATTATACAATACGCACATGAATCCATAAAATCAGGAGGCCTTGGGTTCCACAACTCGAGACCTATGACTTGGTAGTTCGACGGTGACACCACTCAGCCATCACTGCTGGTTTTATTGATTGTAAATAATAAAGCTATCGTAAATTAATCGTTTCGCGATTTTAAATATTGTCTGCATCGATTTAAAAACAAATGATGGTCAACTGATACAAATATACTGAATTGTGTTTACATTTACTTAGAAGAAGTATCGAAGCCATCAAAGTCGGACATCAATTTAGTTCTTAAATATTAGATATTTTAAGCTAGCTTCCAAAAGAGAGTAGTGGCCCATGACGGGATCGAACCCGCGACCTTCGCGTTATTAGCACGACGCTCTAACCAACTGAGCTAATGGGCCGATGGTACAGTTTATGGAAATATTACACTGGATACAATCTAGACCAACATTTCAGTGAACAGCTCAGATGACTTTAAAAGCATTTGATGTTGTTATGTTTTATGTTGTAGTACTTAACTATTACTTTTGTAACATGAAGCGACCATAAGAATGCTGCACTTTTAGGATTTCCAAAACAAACGACACAATGATCCTCGTGGCGATTTAGAAAAAGCTTGGAATCAAAATTTCTGCATATTTAAATTCAAACTCAAAGTAATTATTGCAAATAAACCAATTACAGGCACTTTTGAATTGTCAAGGGGTCCGTCAGTCAGAAAGATGAAGCTAGTCTCCCATTCCAAAACAATAGGTACCTATAGAGAAGAACGGGCAAGAGACTCCATGGACACTCTTTTAAACAAAATGTGGTTACAAAATATTGGATACATCTACTTATACTATATTAATAATATAATATTATAAAGAGGGAAGATTTGTATGTATGTTTGTAACGTATAAACTCAAAAACTAATTAAAGGATCTGGATGAAATTTGGCACATAGACATATAAGCTACTTTTCATCCTAGAAAAATGTACAGTTCCCGTGGAATAATTTCCTACATATACGCGGGTAAAGCCCCTCGCATAAGCTAGTAATTCATAGTATTATTACAAATGTGAGAACGATGCAGAACGTTAAAACATTGATCATTCCTTTATTTTTTGTCAAACGTACACCACTAGAATATAAAAGTTGATGACCACATTTCACAAACGAAAAGTGCAGCATCAATAAAAAAAGATAGTTGTGGCCCATGAGGGGATCGAACCCGCGACCTTCGCGTTATTAGCACGACGCTCTAACCAACTGAGCTAATGGGCCGATGAAAGTGGTCTGCAAAATGTGCGGCATCATCTGCCTAGCCTTTTCCCAACTATGTTGGGATGGGCTTCCATTCTAACCGGATGCAGCTGAATACCAGTAATTTATATCAAAGGGGTTCGTATTACCCAGTAAGTGGGTAATACGAACCTCTTTGATAAGACTGGCTGTCAGATTTTCGGGCTTCTGACGACCCGTAACGACTGTCAAAGATGCAAAAATGACAGCCGAGACCAACGGCTTTACGTGCTTTCCGTGGCTTAACCTGATGGATCGACCTGTGCAGCTGTTAGTACTTAGCCACGAGCTCCACGTGACACGAATTTTATCGATTATTCATTGTTTGTATTTTAAAGCTGATGATAATAATATACCTACCTGCTCGCCACGGTGGATATAGATATTGCAATAACTATCCAGTGTGTAAGGTTAAACGAGGGACGTACTTTCAGGTTGTATAGTACTCATGGTAATCAACAACTTTGTCCACGGGACCAACCCTGAAATATGAAAAAAAAATATCAGCTGTTCCATACCTACATTTTGACGAATTATGCGAACATAAATGTACTGAACAGCTGATGTTTTTTTTGTTTTCAGGTATAGTTCCACTGTCTAAGTTGTTCGTTTTCATGAGTATAGTGTACCCTCTGAAAGTATGTCCCTCGTTTAACCTAACACACTGTATAACTTAGAAATTGTCAGTTAGGTAGATACTACATATGAGACGAACCACCACTTCAAAGAGCAATATAATTTAAATATTACGTTAATGTGAGAAAGGGATGAAACTATACAGAAGGTATACTCCTTCACTTTCACAATTTGAAGCAATATTGAAATAATATGACTGTCACGACCCAGTTACTAATAACGGGTAATAGGATAGGGAGCGTTCAAGTATTACGTAACTAATTTGGGGGGAGGGGGGGTTCTTTCAAACGTTACGATGTGTTACATGGGGTTGGGGGTGTCAAAAGTCTCCAAAAATTGCGTTACGTAATACTTGAACGCTCCCATAGGCACTTCTTGGTATAACTGGTTGGCAGACTTATGGGCTTCTGACGACTTATAGGTTACTACTGAAAAAGATCCACGAATGACAGCCGGAACCAACCGGCTTTACGTGCTTTGCGAGGCACGGAATTTTGGTAGGTACATAAAGACCCCCATCCACTGACCAACCGATTCAAGCATGGCTTAACCTGATCGATCGACCCTTGCGGCTGTTATTACCCATCTACACGCTCCCGAAAGAATAATAATTATTTTGTTTGTTTTGAAGACTGATGCTACTTACACAACATGCATTTTAATATGTTTAAAATCCCTTTTATCCCAATTTTATTGGCAACCAGCGTTGACAAGTGATTCAAAAAACTAAAAACCTAAAATTAATTTTATTATGCAGTTTTTACAGCCGGCATGTTAATTTATAAACATACAAATATCGAGATCACATTACATACGATCCGCGCGTAAGACATTTTCCTCATTTCAAAACATTAAATGCGGGGAATAAACGTAATTAACATTCATTTCATTCGTTGTAAGTTAAATGTAAATTATAACAGTTATCACGTTATCAATTTAATGTGGCTGTAAAAACAACTAAGGGCCAATTTCACCAACAAAACAATCAGTCGATTCTGTAAAAATCTAAGTGAAAACTTAAGTGATGTGAACGTGAGGTAATTCCACCTAATGCTAGGGTTTGACATTATTGACAACTCACTGTAAACTCACTTCATCAACTTTTTTACGGTGAGTATTTTACATAATAGCACTACTAATCGCGATCTGAACCGTGTTCAACAACTATCAGTGTCAATATTTACTAAGAACTAAGACAGTGACAGCATTTAAACACGGCTTAGATACTGTGTGGACGCGCTCAGTTTAATTGGTGAAATTAGCCCTAAGTAACGGGTGTTTGTTTTTCTGAATTGGGAACCCCACTGGATTGAGATTGTATAAGTTGTTGGTGGAATACAATCTGATTCCCGGACTTCCCAGACCCGGCTACTAAGGTTGATATTTTGTCAAGTAGAGAGCAGAAGACAAGCAAACTGACATTACATCAGCTTCGTGTTTGCAAGTTTATCAGGTGTGCAGTGAATACAATCTTACGTGTAAGTAAATGAGGGGCATTCGTCGACAATTTTGCCGGTGTAGGTACAGTCGCTAAAACATGAAGTTACCACAAACTGTACAATTTTTCTCAATCGATTTTGAACCGTAAAGTTAACTGTTTAAGGTTTAAATAATATGGACAAATTTGACAGGTTGGTAAAACTTGATGCGCTGGCGCTGCCAGTCCCCATTGGGTATCATAATTAAATTGTCACAGTATGCGGTTTAACAGTAGTCTTCTACTACAAATATTAATAATGGTGACATGGCGTAGCCAAACTTAAACATAAAAAGTTACATTATAAAAGGATATTACTTATACCAAGGGCTTCCACTAAGTACGACAGATCATAAAATAAAGAAAACTACACATCACAGGGCAGACGATAGTACATCGTTGTAGATTAGATAGACCTGTGTGAATGTTATGCAGATTATACAGCCTCGATGTTGATAGCAACTGAAAGTCAAATGAAGGTTGATTCTAATGAAAATTCAATGTGTTCTACAAGAGATGATGGATGTTACATCTCTATTGTGCTATGATAAGTGTGGGAACCATTGCGGCCGCGATCTACATACGCGTCCCTGTTTACAATGCAATGTAGCATTCCTCACTTATTGAAATGTATGGATTGATGCCTACATGATCACTTGAGCTAAGTGACGTAGTAGGAACGTCATTTTTCTTACTTTATTAGGTACATATTGCGTAACTTTTGATTAATTTTAGATGTATTTGGATGGTGTCTTAAAAATGCTCTTGCAATTATTTATCGATGTGTTTGTGCAACCAGGTATAAACAAAACAACTCAAAACCAGATTTATTAGCTGTATTTCGTATAATAAAATCAAGAATTAAAAATTATAAATTCTCCTAGTTCTTCTGTGTGGGTAAGGCCTGATGTCACCAATGTAACTGAACACGATCAACTCATCTAAACTGCGTTCGGGAGCTGTCAGTTGCAAAACAATGACACCGACACCGAAACGTGGTTTATGCGCTAGTCGCGTGCAGTTTCATTGACGAAATTCGCACTAAGTCTTTATCGTACAGTAACATACATCTAATACTTTTAACTTAACTACTGTGAGTCAAGAGTTCAAGACACCCAGCTGTTTTTTAAGGATGGTCAAATGACTGGCTGGGAGTATCGGAGTCTTACTAAAACCCATCCATGTTCCATCCTTAGCTTTTTGTGTTCCAGGTAGCGGTAACCCTTTCACGCAATCCCGCTGACCAAGACACCCAGCTCTATTTGCTACACGACGGTGTAAATTCATCCATGAAGAGTAAGTTATGACGTGTAATGTAAAAATAATAATTATAATTACAAAGTAGAGCGGAGCATCTGATCTGTTATGATTTAATTCGGAGTTAACCCCAAAATCACAGGTGCGTGATAATCGTAAGCTTTAACCCTACAATTACGGTGATTAACCGGTGATTTTCGGTGATCGTCTAAAGTAGCATGAGGCGCTACTTGATCATCGAGATTAATTTTAGATTACTGTTATTATGTTCGTGTAGGTGAAGATTTTTCGTTACTATGGTAACGTAAAAATACTTTTTTTATAAAATTAAATTATATATTATACTATTTAGTTGTGGTTATACTACTTATTTTTCATGAAAACAACAGTGATAGAAACTTATAAATTAAAACCGAATACATTTTTAGATGCTTACCTACTCAAAAACTACCCAAGTAAAATATTATTTTTATGTGTGACCTAACACCGAAATGGCGACCTTCCCCTACTATACCCATGTACCCCGTATTTCGGCCCAGAAGTCACGGACAAATTGGTATACATAATTTAAAAAAAACTCGCGAATGCATAACCTGCACTTTTTAAAGTCAGATAAAAAAAAATCATAATTATTATCTTGGTGAGAATTGGGCCCTGATTTAATTTTTTTAATGAGTAACAGAGCTTGCATTTCTCGTTTTCTCTGTGTTTTTATTTGGTAGTAAGTATTTAGATCCAAAAGCTTGTTTCAGAGACCAGTCTACATCGGCCCATTAGCTCAGTTGGTTAGAGCGTCGTGCTAATAACGCGAAGGTCGCGGGTTCGATCCCCTCATGGGCCACAACTATCTTTTTGAATTTATTATATTGACGTTTTTGTAGAAATTATAATAACAAGACTCTATTAGAAGAACATAAGTTATGCTTTTAATTAAGCAGTCCCTTCAATACAATCTAAACTATACATAGTTTACATAGAATAGAACAAAATCGCTTTCCGTATCAGTCTGTTTACGCTTTAATCTTTAAAAAACGACAAAATGCACTATAATGCAGTTTTTACCATGATTTAATTTATTTCTACAGAAAAGTTTATAAATGTGAATACGTTTTGATATGTTTATGTGTCACCATAGCGCCTCTGCAGTCAAGTCCCCTGTTGCACACCCCTGCCGCCTTTGTAGATATTTTTTAATAAACCATGCTTACAACTGGGTCAACCAACGTGTGGATTGATGGGACAGCCTTACACCATTTTCAAGTTCACCTAAGTGTTGCCAAATGCATAATTGCTAATTACAGAACTTGCATCTCTGCAAATAAATTATTCTTATTCTTAAAAAGTCAATCAATCTGCCAAGCCTTTTCCCAACTACGTTGGGGTCGCCTTCCAGTCTTACAGGTTTTACATGGAGCGACCGCCTATCTGACCTCCACAACCCAGTAACTGGGTAATTTACCTAATTGGTAAGACTAGCTATCAGACTTTCGGGCTTGAACACAGAACTTGCATCTAATGCAGAACAAAACAAGGATTCGCGACTCTTTTCAAACTAAAACTCTAAGCAATTATTTCAAATAAAAATAGTACAGGCTACCTATGGAGAAGATCGGGGAAGAAACTCCTCAGTCCTAACTCCAAAAAGTACTTAAGGCTTGTCTTATAATTTTTACGTAGTAATAAACGTCAAAGAAGATGACATTGCTATTATTACAAAGCCAATTTGGATGAAAATTGGCGAGAATCGAGTTGAACGGCTTGCAATTGAAGAGGCCTATCTCCAGCTGTGGACTGCTGTGAGCTGATGATGATGTGAATCACTGCATTGCCTCTCTTGCGATTCTTCTTGATGAGAAGATCCTTAGTTGCCTCCTCAAAGTACTTAATATTATTATTATTAATAACAACCGCACGGATTGATCCATCAGGTTAAGCTACGCTTGCCGGTGTTGTCCTTGGATGGGTGACCATCTTTACATACCGAGACTCCTTCGTGCCTCGGAGAGCACGTTAAGCCGTTGGTTCAGGCTGTCATTAAAATTTGTGCATCTTTGACAGTCGTTACGGGTCGTCAGAAGCCCGAAAATATGACAGCCAATCTTACCAAGGGGTCATATTGCCCAGTTACTGGGTTGTGGAGATTAGATAGGCAGTCGCTCCATGTAAAATACTGGTATTCAGCTGCATCCGGTTAGACTGGAAGCCGACGCCAACATAGTTGGGCAAAGGCTAGGCAGATGATGACATGTACATATGATTATGAATATTTAGCCTTTAAATTAGGTAAACATTATGTAAAGTATTAATAAGCTAATGTTGTAACTGATATTAACAAAATGTGGCGAATAGTGATTGTTCGTACAATTCAGTTTATTGTATAATAAACATTAATATCGTAATAATCAGATAAACAGCTTACCTTTCCCTTCTTATTTTATCGTTTGCAGTAGCACCCTTGATCCAGTTTTATTTTTCACACGCTATTCTCATCGGCCCATTAGCTCAGTTGGTTAGAGCGTCGTGCTAATAACGCGAAGGTCGCGGGTTCGATCCCCTCATGGGCCACAACTATCGTTTTGAATTTGTTTCATTGACGTTTTTGTTAATTTTATAATAACAGGACTCTATTAGAAGGACATAAGTTAAACTTTTAATTGACCACTCCCTTCAATACAATCTAACTATACATAGTTTACATAGAATAGAACAAAGTCTCTTTCCATGTCCGTCTGTTTACGCTTAAATCTTTTAAAAACTACAAAATGCATTATGATTCAGTTTTTACCATGATTAAATTCATTTAAACAAAAAAGTTTATAAATGTCTCATGGGCCACAACTATCTTTTTTATTGATTCTGCACTTTTCGTTTGTGAAATGTGGTCATCAAATTTTATGTTATAGTGGTGTAAGTTTGACATAAAATAAAGACTCGTTCAATATGGAAAACTTTTGATAAAGCTTTTTCTAAATCGCCAAGAGGATCATTGTCCCGTTTCTTTTGGAAATTCTGAAAGTGCAGCGTTTTTATGGTGGCTTCAAGTTGCAAAAGTAATAGTTAAGTACTACAACATAAAACATAACAACATCAAATGCTTTTAAACTCATCTGAGCTGTTTGCTGAAATATTGGACTAGATTGTATTCAGTGTAATTTTTCAATGAACAGTCCTCATCGGCCCATTAGCTCAGTTGGTTAGAGCGTCGTGCTAATAACGCGAAGGTCGCGGGTTCGATCCCCTCATGGGCCACAACATTATTTTTGTTTTTTTTTAGAATATCTTTCGGCAGTTTTTCACTAAGTATGTACTTAGATAATCACCGATCATCTTGCAAAAAACCTTACGCTTATCCATAAATACTATGATTCGATATTTGCAGATACTTAAATACGGTTGGTTGAAACTTTGCGCTTCACCTAAAAGCACACATTCAAAAATGGAACATTCAATATTTGAAATTCGCTCACAAAATCCACTAAACAGGTTTCAAATCGCTCAATTGTGTAAGCACTGGCCGGCGCAACAGCAGTTTTCTTAACTTCTAAAATAGTATTTATTATTATTTAAATAAATACTATTTTAAATGTGAGGTAGAGTTTACTCTCTGTATGTACTGACTTCGCGGTCTGTCACTGATTCGCGAAATAGTCGCTTAAATACATAACTTAAACCGATGTGTCGCTTCACGTACCAATAATTTTTGCAGTATTTCTGTTTCAAACTACTTTTTCGATTTTATTGAATAAGGTTATTAGTGGAATCATGTTACATTTATGACATTCTGGAAAAAAAACACGATTTCAGGCAGTTACCGTCTTATTGCAGGTTAAATGCCTTGTGGCATCCTCCGTTCTATTTGCCGTCATTCATAAGTTTAATTGGAATTTGTTAGGCAACCTACCTATAAGTACCAAAATGTTCGACTCGAAAATGGAACCAAGCAGCAATGTCACATTTTTCAAGTTAACTTCAAAAATGAAGAGTCGACACGTCTAGCCAACACTTCGAAAAAAATTGCTGTAACTAAGCGCTATAATCAAGCGCTGGAACTGAACACGTACCTAGGTTAGTTATTACTCCTTGTTACTCAATATTAACTAGTAGACAAGTTCTTGTAAATACAATTATAAGTATGACCCTAGGTAGCATCATCATACTCCTTCATTTATCCCAATATATTTGAGGTCGTCGCAACATTTCTTTTTCTTCCAAACTTCTCTCTATTAGTCATGATCTCGGTAGTTACTTCCTTTCAAGTCATATCATCTTTAACACAGGCCATCCTTCATTCCTTTGGTCTTCCTCGACTTCTATAGCCATTCACATTCATACTCAAAACTTTCGTGACGATATTTTCCTCATTCCTCCGCATAACAATACAATGACGGCCGTAGCATAATAGGCATATTCGAAAGGGTAACCACAGCCCTTGAACACATAGGGCTAAGGAAGAAACATGGATGAGTTTTAGTCAGTAAAAGTCTCCACCCACAGCGGGAGGAGTCAATTGATGACTTCCCATCCTTAAAAAAATGTACCTTGGACCTTTTTTGATATGACGTAGATATGTACATAAAATGATTATGTTAAGGAAGGGAACAGGTATATACATAACAGTTTCATTGAAACCGGAACAGTAACAATATTTGTACGGACAGCGAGCTCTCTACTGTTCTGCAGAACTTGAGGTAATAAACACTTCGTGATTTTATCTCACAATTTAGAGGAAGCTGTTACCTAGGGCATGTGTTACGAGCATGTTGCTGTGACGTCACTGCAGGTGGTTTTTGACATTGGATTATGTCTGTGATGAGGGCTGGTGATATGATGGCTGGATTGGGGAAAGAAGAAGCAAGTAGGTAGTACGTTTGTTGAAAATTAATTGAATAGGGCCCGAGATAAGAGTAGTTGGACTATTTTATAATTTAGTTAATGTGATGTTTACATAACTTACGGTACCGGACCTGAAGCATAGCAGTATTTTCAATATTACTACAGTTTGAGTATGAGACGGAGCTATACAGGAAGTTACTCCATCTCTTTCCTACTGTGAAGTAATATAAAAATATTACTGCTTTATGAGGAGGTGGTCGCTCCCTAAGACGTTTGTTTTGTTTGATTTACCTATCTGGTTTGATATAATAAGTTAAATCATTGAATTGTATTATTATATTTCCAACTGTCGTTTGGCAGCTGTGGCAGCAGTCTATTCTCTCAATACATTCTTTTCTAAATCAATATTCGTTTTCCACCTGCCATTTACTTATATACTTACTATAGAGCTCTTTGGAAACCTCCACGTCTTTGATATACCTATCCCTTTCTGGAAGCCAAAGCAAGTACAGACGTCAGCACTTGAAGCTATCCCTAACTGTCAATTTTTCCCAATTAAAATTGAACCTTATGCTTTTGTTACTAAGTTGAAAAACTAACAAAGAAATTTGACAAACTTTATGTGCTGACCCCTGTACAGTCAACAGCAAAAGTAGATGATCAACATCAGAAATTCAATACTAAAAAACGGAGTTCGCGTCAGACCTGTGTGGCGTCAGACTGATTCAAAAGTTTGTGATTGGAAATTATACCAAACATTTACTACTAGTACAGCTGCCATATATTCGTGAACTCCGTTCATTAGTATTGAATTTCTGATTTTGATCATCTACTTTTGCTGTTGACTGTACCTAAAAGATCAAGTGATCAGTAAAATGACAAATATTGTCTACAGCCAACTTATTTGACAGCGTCGTCATCGCTAACACCGTGTGACAGATGCTGTCAAAGTTAACTTTTCTGTCAATCTGAGCTCAGCTTGTGATACTACAGTTGAACACTATCTCACACTAATCCAACATCTAGTTTTCAAGACAAACAAAACCATTTCCTAGATAAAGAACATCTAAACATGTACTTAAAGTATGATTCACACACTCGATAACCAATTGCCTATCGATACAAGTTCATAATCGAGTTGGAACTCGTAGGAAATGCTCTTGACCTTCTTCGGATGAAAATAAACATTCTACCAGCACTGATTTGTTAAGAAGATTATGCAAATTCTCACCAATATTCGTATTTATGCATCACTTTCGTAAAGTAACGGACACGTTGCGGGTTGCCAGGGCATAAAACAATGGAAATCTAACTTTTTGGAAATTATCAACAAGTAAGTGAAAATAAATTGCCAACATCGTGAAAATTTTGAATCTTTCAAGATACGAGTAGCTCAACTAATATGGATTTTTGCAAATTTTGCCTTCAATTCTCGGTATTTTTTGACAGTGTCGTCTGGCAACACTGGCTATGTAACAGTACACAGTAATCTCACAAAGTGACACCTCCGCATTTTACAGCTTTCTATAGAAAATTATGTGCTTTACAAACTCGTAAGGAATTGCATCACTTCGAAGAAATTTATTACAGTTTATTTTAGAGAACCGCTGTCTGAAAAGTTTCAAGCAGCAGTTCTGACTTTACAGGGTACAATTATAAAAATGAGTAGATACTTTTTTGTCGTCTGTTAGTCCAGCCTGTTGTAGGTTCTCTTTGATAGTTTTTTAACTTTATTACACCAAACATAAGGTTCATTTTCGATTGGGAAACTTTGACAGATTGGGGTAGCTTGATGTTGGCCTGTATACAATATTATGGTATCTTAATCTGCACTAGTTAAGGTTGATTTTTCCTTAACACAGTACTCTCATAGCGCATCACTGTCCTATTATTAAAATTGGGTAAAGACATCATCATCCTAATTACGTAACTCACTTTCAACCACAATTTGAACGATTTTGAAGACTATTGCTAATCCATTACTTCACAATATGTTCGAACGATTTGTCTGCTCAACAAATTAAATACCGCAATTAATGTTGTTGAACTTTCAAAATGAAACCCATTGCTACTGATAGTGTGTTAGGCAAGTTCCCCGCGGCTAGTGATGCTTGCACCAAAGAACACAAAATTCAAAACATCGATCTATTTTTGTCAATCTTTTGACGTTCACAGAGACAGATTGATGTTCTATTATTATTATCACTAAATACGTACCTACATTTAGGTACATAACATTTTAAATTAATGATAATGTGTAGTATACGCGGACCTAAGGGATTGTTCAGTAAGTATTATGTCCCCTCATTCTCTAATAATACTAGAGCGACAACGAGGGAACCAATCAAAAGTCGTTAGCAAAAGAGGTCAGATAAAAATAGAAAGAGATAAAACGTCCGGGAATGCGTTAGCCTGTTTGGAACACTCCCGCAAGTGGTAGCGTGGCCGAGCGGTCTAAGGCGCTGGTTTAAGGCACCAGTCTCTTCGGAGGCGTGGGTTCGAATCCCACCGCTGCCAAACATTTTGTTTCACTAGGTATTCAATAATCTGAAATTTTGTGTTAACAAAACACATGAATGAGTCAACAAATTGCTTTATCATTGATATATGACACTCAGTATGTTAATATAACACATAATTATTTATTTATTCAAATAACAGAAGTAAAGAACAATATTGTCAAATGAATATGTTTAGAATCAAATTCCTAGACATCAAAGCATGTTTGAATGTACAATAAACGTTAATTCATAATAACTACGCATTATTGTCGCAATTACAATATCTTTTGAAACATCTATCATTTTGGACGGGTCTTACGAATCAATCGACTTTGCTTATCCCTTCATTATTAGTGAATTATAATAGCTTAAGTATAGTGATGTGTAATGCTGCTGGAGAATTTACTTTAGGCATCGATCATTTATTAGTGATCGATGACTTTAGGCTATGAATGGTCCCTGTCTCTTGTCTTTGGGTGGGGTCCGACTAGGACTGGGAGTGATATTAGGCCATTTATTTGAACTTATGATATTGGGCAATTTTGTTTTATTTGAACGATTCCTTCTTTCGTATTGTACAATTTTAGTAAGACAAGTTATTTTTATAGTTCGCTTGGTCATGGTCTAGTCTCCGCATGAATTGTATTTTGTTTTTAGATTTTTTTCTTGCCAGATTTTGAATTGCATGACTGAGTGTAGTTACTGACTTATTTGTTTAATACTATAAGCACATAAATTTACAGAGGCGGACAAAATGCCATAGATATTTTCTACCAGTCAACCTTTGGGTGATGCAGAGATAAACAGAGATAGGTGCAATAAAATAATGTTAGTGCAAATATTTATTAATATATTATTATATAATATTTTTAATAATAAATAAATATGTACCCAATTATATATAAAGTACAATAAGGTAAGGGACTTACCTTACTGTATCTTACTAAATTGGTGAATTAACCGCTAATAAAATTCCGAAACGACTTATTACTTTACTTATTTGAACTAAAACTAGTATTCTATTTTTTTTTAACAAATTCTGAGTCACATCACTATTCTGCTTGACGCTCTACGCAGTAGTTTAAAACACAAAGCACTAATAACTCATATTGAAAGTTGGCAGTTCCAACAAGAATACAAAAAAAAACAATAAGTAGAGGAGAGTTAATCCCAGTAGGTACAGAGGCACAGCAACTTACCCCAATCTGTCAATTTTTTTTAAGTTTTTCAACTTTATTTCAAAAGCATAAGATTCATTTTCAATTGGGAAAATTTGAACGTTTGTGCTGGCGTCTACACAATGTATTACATACTGGTAAACCGGTTAATTGATACGATGAGCATCAATCATCATCAATGGCGTTTTAAATTTCGAATTAATAGAACAATTTTGAATTACGCATTTTTTCTTATGCAAAGGAACGTTGTCAGTTCAATATGCAGTTATAGTTTTTATATTATGACCAGAATCACTTTATAATGATTCAGTGGTTCTTGTAGCAGTTATTTCTAAGAAAATAGATTTAGATAGCCATTTCTTTAATAAATATTAGGCGTGTAAAAGATTTACTACGATTTAATGGGCGTTTTACTAGTAACGTTTCAATTAATGCTGCGTTGGACCCCCAGTTAGTAGGTACTTGAAATTTGAGAGTAATTGAAATCAATTGCTTTAAACATTGATCGTAATAGGTAAATAATTGCCAGCTATGATATAAAATTTATTCAGGGTCGAAGTGACATCGACATCAACCCAGTTATTTTGTATTGAAAAAAAAATCTGCTGTTTCATAGAAAAGTTTTTAATAACCGACGAATAATTTCACGCAAGGATTTTAATAATCATGTAGGTTACTGAATCGTTATAACTAGCTGCGCGTCGATGTCCATTCTACCCTGTATAGGCATCGATCACGTAGAAAGAAGTGTATTGGCTTATAGTCTTCTAGAAGAAGTGGAAGATAATAATGATCTAATGAATTAATGTAATTATAATAAGCTTAATTTTGTTGGCATTGTATCCTTTTATGATATTTTTTTTTACTGTATAATAAAATTTTAATTAATTTAATTTTTATTGACTACTGTAACATTGCTGACATTGCATTTTATGAGATTGTGTAATTGTATAATTGATCAAATTTAGATTTTTACCAGTAGTGTCACTGGTAAAATCAAAATCTTGTATGCCATTCGACGCAACATAGGATGGACCAATCATTTTATAAAACATCACTGTAGGTATTTATTTATTTGAACTTTTCGCACACAATAAAGGTACAAAGGCGGATTTAATGCCTTAGGCATTCTCTACCAGTAACCAAGGGTGGTGAAGAGATTAGATGGCAGGTGCTTTAAATAGTAGGAACATACAAAACATTGAGACTTGAATAAAATGGGTACATAAATAGGATAAAACCTTATATTATCAGTTTATACTATAGTACATAACATACATAATTATTTACTATAATAGATAACTATAATATATATCATATAATATACACCTACCCCTAGGTAGGTAGGTAGGAAGGTAGGCTAGTAGGTACCCTGTGTTGACAAAATTAATAAATAAATTTGATTTCAGAACATGAATTCCATATGCTAATTCTCATAAACAAATGACACTAAACTCTTTTCGTAAAATAAAAAACGTCATTACGTTTTAATCCTTCAACGCTTATAGGTTATTTTCACAGCACATCAACTGCTCGTAAAGCTCATTAAAGTTTCTATTTCTAACTAATATTATTTTTTAGAAGGTACATAAATCTTGCATTTATTTAGTCTATAATACCTTTTTTTCATCTGCATGTTTCTTTTATTATTTAAGAATATCATAATTTTGCAAAATGAACATTTTTGACTCGCGCTGTTTCGGTTGTTGTTATTATGTTGTCGACATTATTTGTTCTGATACAATGAATTAACGCCGAATTCTTGTCAGATATTCGAATATCATAATTATAATGTACCAAAATGGATCACCCAGTAGGTACAGGTTCCTTCTTAACAAAAATTATCGTTACACATAAGCACTGACTTATCAATAAATTAAAATAACAGACATAGTAAAATGTTACAACCTGAGTCGCAAAATTAAATGCAAATTTTCAGTTAAGAAGATTTCAAACTCACGCGTAGTTATATTTGTCGAATTATCTAATAATCTAAATCTAATCTAATTACGATCAATAATCTAGCTGTTAGTATTATCCAACGACGCGAGTTCCGTACCAGAACGAATAGTAAAACAGTTTATCCGTGTGTAACAGCTCCGGTGCAATACCACATGTCCGCAGATGAGTCGCACAGGTGCTCTCTACATCCACTCGCCATTTATCCGACACTCGCGGTACCGGCGAGTCACCTCGCGTGCGCACTCCCCGGGAACACATGTGTTTGCGAAATAATCGAGCTCAAAAAAATCGGCTAAAAGTCCTTCCAAATAGTTTAATGGAACATCCCTATTACTCCCGAAAATCGCGCGCCGCATTCGAAATTTAAAATAGTAACACAAGTGGTCTATGATTAAAAAAATATAAACAGTGGACTTTATCAATGTGAATAGATTTTTAATTTGATTTGTAATCATCAGTAAACATCGCTATGTTTCATTGTTCCTGTATTTGAGTGTTCACACGGTGAAGACCGAACAACGAAGCGTTAGGTAAGCCACTGTTTTTAAATATTTCTAAACAGGCGCGGTTAATTGAATTAATATTTTATCTGTTAACTTAATTACGTCATCTAATTAAGTTGCGTAGGTATCATAATATTGTATTATTTCATTTATTTACATAAATATTACAGATGAAAGTGTTTATTTAAATATTTTTTTCTCGTAAACGGTGCGATTTGCATTTGCGAAAGTAGCACCGTTGAAAATTACACTTCGGTACTGTGCTTTTAACGAGCGCATTGAAAAAATACATTTTACACATCTCTTATTGGTAGAATAGAAAGTTTTTTTCAAGAATTTTTGTTCTCGTCTTACGTAAAAGCAAAAGCAACAAATAGTTTAATTAAAACAGGGAAGGACCTCAGAGAAAGTGTTAAGAACCTTTAAATTATATTCAGTGTTCACAAGATCGTGTGTATATGTGCATATACTTAATTAATTACACATACAGATGCATGTATAACACGGTGTGCTTGCTTCCGATAATATTGTTCCGGTGGGTTCCCACAAGACGCCTCGGTAAAAAGAAGCGCTCTCAATAATTAACCGGAGTTAATTGACGCACACACTGTACAATACATTTTGATGCGGTATTTCACGTTGCCTAGATTGTAATTAGCTATTCTACTATTCTTATAAACTTTCTAAAAAACGCTTATCGACAGGTGCTTTAGTTCCAAGAGAGATCATACTTACGTTATTTTTGCAATACTCGGTAGGTATGAGAATCATAATTTCAAGCGTTGTAGAAAGTAGGCTGGAGATATTAGAAATCATAATGGGCATTATTTATAAATATTGAAAAAATATGGAGCATAAAGAGTTCAGAACATAAAAGTATGGAATATATTTGCTGCTAATCTCCCCATAGATAATTCTTTAAAACTTATTAAGGCACCCGCAGACAGGCGCGACGATGCTGCGACTCGTTTCTGGTAGTAAAATTTCCTTGAAATTTTCATAGAAACTGTTCTACTAGAGTCGCGTCGCCCCTGTGGGAGCTTTAACAGTGCAAGTAGGCGTATGATTATTAATAGTGACGGTTATGCAATATGTTTATGTTCTCTGTAGGTACATAATATGTAAGACGCAGGTATCAACAATTAACAAGCTAATGGGAGCCTTCAAAGCCTTCTTTATTTTAACTCTTGTATGCAATGTCAAAGGCTGTGTAATGCGCGCATCGCTTCTGAAAATCGAGAAAAATATCTACGCCAAAATGTAGAAAGTTAATAATAATCTTTATTTTTCTCTCTCCACAAAAGTTTACATAGTTATGACATAAAGACATTAATTTATAGCTTTAAAAATAATTAAACACTGTTTTTTATCAAGAACTTAATAGGGACTCCGCTCAGTTTGTAAAATAAATCCATTAGAAAAAATATGATTGCAGTTTGGAGCTGCTGAATGCTAATTAATATCAACTCCAAATTTTTTTATATAATATTTCGTAATATGTTTAGGAAACGAAAATTAATTATCCAATCTAAAATCTAATTAAGTGCTCTAGAAATAAGGCATCGATCACAATCTAAGGTCAAGGTGCATTTTGATTAATATCGCAATTTAATCAATAGATCAGTCAGTTTCGTCAAAAGGTTAATTTAATAATAGTTTATTAAAAATATCCGTTATAAATCTATTTGCGCTTTTGACGTTTTGATAAGTGCTTACGTCAAAGACTTTAGTGATGCGCAAATGTTGTCTATTGTCTAGTATTTTTTTGCTGATTAGTCGATTAATTAACATCGATGGTAGCAACACTTCTCGGAATTGAGTAGAAAAACTGAAATAATTAATTTAATTACTTATTTGTTCAAGAATATTGCTTGACCGTATTAATTTAATGATTTGCTCCTACTACTTCATAGGTAAGGAGATTGTTCTACGCCCATACATTGTTCGCCCTGGAGCCAACAGCATAGAAAAAATCATTTTCTATTTGTAAACTGCCCTTAGAAGCCCAAAATAACAACGTTTCTTGACGGACACTTTAGAGAAAAGATTTATTTACAGAAAAGGAACAGATTTTGAGGTTATTTTTAATAAAAGAAAACTTAAGTAATTCCTTCTAAAATCGCTATTTCTGTTTTCTACAAGGCATTAAACTTCAAATACAGTAAAATATTACCGTAAATACAGTTGTATTATGCCTTTTAGGTACAGTTATTATTTATTAGTTGAAGTTTACTTTAAGCGAAGTCCGTTCCGTCCGTTGTCAAAATGCTAAGGTGTCGTTTAAGCAGATCACAGAATCAGTTATTCGAAGCCAGGTCACGTTGAAAGCAATCCAAATTGTAGTCCGTTAAACAGAAACAAAATAAAAAACGCCGAAAGAAATCGCCAAATAGGTAGATATTCACAACAACACAACACAGCCACAGGCACCGACTGACGTAGTGACGTAGAGATGCTCTCTTGAAGATCAATCATTGTGTATCGATTATCAATGACCACCTATTTAATCTGTGGTTTTAATTTAGTAGACCAAAATGACAGATCAATATGTCAAATGTAAATTAATTTGTTCCGTTTCAAACATAAACACGTTGTTGCTATGATTCTACTCCAATTAAATTAATGCTAAAATAAAATGTTTTGTTCCCAACGAACAATGTGTAACGTTTTAGTTTGCGACATTTAAAAATAGAGTTTAATTAGGTACTTAAAAAGTAAAAATATGGCTATTGAAGTCGTGAAATGGTTATGAGAACAATTCACTAGAGTTGCGCCGTAAATGACATTTCAATCGTTAAATGAGAGATTTTCTGACAAGTGGAAAAACATAGTTCAATAGATAGCGTGGGTAAAAAATACGTCTTTGTTTTACTGGCTACTGATAACAAAAATAAGATCCGTAAATAAGAAAGCTTATTTGATGTCAAAAACCTGAGACAGTGACGTATTTTTTACCAACGCCTCTTTTGAACTAATATTTTCTCACTTGTGAGAAAATCCCTCATTCGACTAGTAAGTACATTTTGTGAGTTTCTTTTGTTCATTATATTTTCATCATAATCGTGCTAGGCCATATTCATCATAAGTTCCATTAAAATGTTCACGGAACTAATTCCATGAAATAAAATATATGCATGAAAAACTTTTATGTTGCACATTTTCAATGTTTTGGAAGTGATAAATATCGAACATCCATTATTTATCACTAGATATTATGGACATCGTCGTCGATATCGATATTTATGTAATATGAGCGAGAGCGACACTATCAAATCTTTTGTGACATTCACATTGACAATTCCTTGAAAGATGGCGAGTTCAGTTGGTAATAAAATCAATGAGGTCACTTTTAAAAACCTATTAAGAATTAAACAGTGTCCGCTTGAATTTATTATTTTTAAAAGCATATTAAAATATAATTAAAATTAACGTACACGTCAAATGTTTGTTGGTTATAGGGCGGTCTAGAACAATCTCCTTTCATTTATTTTATTTGAATATCATCACCAATAATCAGCTACCGGTAATGACGATGATCATTCAGTTGATATGCATTCATCGAGTTCATTGACCCAGTTAACGAACCTAACAGAAACCTACTTACACTTATTTGACTAGGCCTGCCTTCCTCATATAGTTTTAATGAGACAGCTCTAACAACAGACTCGGTCCGTCTAAATAATATATCGGTGTTTTATCGATATCTATATAGAGATAATGCCTCGTTACGATGTCGATCGATATAATTTGATGTATGAAAAGTTTGGTTAATAAGAATGGTCGATGAAATAGACATTAATATATAACTGTATTCTTTTGTATGAGTGAGTGCTTATACTAGTGATTTGCAAAAAAAAAACCTTAAAAAAATGGTATTTCCTATTCTACCAACTGGCGCGATAGTAATTGACGGGCTATTATAAAGGCTTTTATTTTATCTTAAAATTAAATTAAGCAATTAAATGTATTGGTAGAACAGGTTGCATGTTCAAACGTTTCACCTGTAATTTGATCATCAACAAGTGTGTCTCTGACCACGCGCAACGAAGGGTTCTGTAGTGGGGTTGAAGTTATGTCAAGAATAAACTTGACATTGTAGTTGAAAATGTTCATATACATTCCAACTGCATATTTAATTTTGTACGCACAATATTGGGCGATTGGTACGTTAAGCCGTTGGTCCCGGGTATCATTTGTGCATCATTGTCAGTCGTTACAGGTCGTCAGAAGCCCAAAATCTGACAGCCAGTCTTACCAAGGGGTATCGTATTGCCCAGTTACTGGGTTGTGGAGGTCAGATAGGCAGTCGCTCCATGTAAAATACTGGTATTCAGCTGCATCTGGTTAGACTGGAAGCCGACCCTAACATAGTTGGGAAAAGGCTAGTCAGATGAATATTGGGAGATTGACCAAGTTATTTTGAGACTATAGACGTCTAATAAGTTTTGCTGTAATGTAATATGTATGTATAGAACATTTTTAAAGCTTAGTGCGCTCGGTGGTGGGATAGAATGGGTAAAAGGGAATAAGGTAATGTTCATACCCAAATATATTTAAAAACATCCTCACAATAAAGAGCTTTCATTTTATACGTCACAAGGTATGTACAGTGTGCTGCAAAAAGTTTTGTTTATTTTTTTATTTGTCTCACAAAATTGAACCCCTTATTCAAAATACATAGGTATGTTTGCGTAACACTTCCGTGTTTGGATCAAAGAAATTGATATTTGCACCAAGTACCAAATTTCAACTTAATCGGTCCATTTGATTGGAATCAAATTGGCAGTGACAGACGGACAGACATACGAGTGATCCTAAACGGTGCGAGTTTTGATTTGAAAATTATAGAACCCTAAAACTAATATCTTGTCAAAAATCTTAGCTGGGTAACTATTATGTTGCAAATATTGTTTGTTTTAAAGTAAGTTCCATGTTACATTACGATTATAAGAGCTTCGACATAATATTTCATAATATTAATCCACAACAAAAGTGACCATATTTTATTATAATTCTAACTCAAGCTTTGAGGTCTTATTTCCATAATAATGGATATTTCGAGAGTTATCATTAAATTACTTCTCCATAAAATCTAAAGGCAACGTGACAGAACGACGCGACTCTAGTAGAACAATTTCTATGAAAACTTAACCATTTGAACGCCTTCTTGTTATCGTGAATTTCCCAAAATCCAATTTTTATGATATCTATATAAACACTCACAACACAAAAGTAATTATTAAATTGTTTATTGCGTGTTATAGTGTTCTTGAAATTGTCACATATTTGTGGCGTACAGGGTATGCGCTTGCTTGTCACGAATGGCAACAATGGCGTTCAAAAGGTTCATGGAAATTGTTCGACCAGAATCGCGTTGCTACGTTGCGTCGCGACTGTCTGCATGACCCTTATTAGAGAATCTACAATAGCTAAAGCCCGTAATGTGTCATGCGCCTAGTTACAGCAGTGTATGCAGTTCCACTCGATTGCGCAAACGCAGCCACTGTAGCTATCTATTATGAACACACTATGGTAGTCTTAGCATTTTTATGTAATTTAAAATTAATTACGGCAGTGATCATATTTTTTATGCGCATATTATTATCGTGTTCCACAATCGTATTGTTGGCGTTAAATATTATATGTATATGCTCTTCTATTTCTGTTCATTATCCGGCAAATTGCATGTTTGTTAGGATTAGAGTTTTAAATGCTTAAAGATTTTTGGTTTGGCTTTTCCTTATTTTAAGATGTTACGATGCTTTATTGCGGTCAGTCTCTAGCATTAGTTCAAATGCTATTGGAGTAGCATTGCCAACAACTTTAAAGTATGCATCCATTTGGATTTATTATTATTCTTCTACAAACTTGTATGATTTAAATCTTGCTAACCATTTATTGGACTCTCTTTGAATGCCGTCTCCCTCGGTTTGCAATTTGCATCTTTCTCTTGATTTCGTCGCATTTTCTTCTCTTAGATAGGTACATACAGTTCAGTTGTTAGCAGCATCAATACCTTGGTAGTTTTAGTTTACCGCTGTTGAAGTCTTCCTATTTCTACCTAAACTCCTTCAACTATTCAAACATCACGGTTCCGTTATACCAATATGACATAACATTAATATAAATATTTATTACCTAAATCTTTACGCAACTACAACAGGTTGCATATAAATTGCAGCATTAGGTTTTTCTGCTGATGAAATCTAAATTTTGGACCTAGCCTTGCTAGTTTGTTACCATTACAAAGGTCGGTAGACTAATATTCTAGATTTTATTACTACATTAGTAAGGGTGTCGTAAGAAACGACTAAGAAATTATGGTAAAGATAGTCGGCACTTAGCACTCGCAACTTAGCGGGGTGCTCGATAATTTCAGAGGAGTGGGTATTATGAAATTCCGTTTTTAGATTTATGGGATATTACCTAGGAGTATCCGCCACAGCTGTATGGACTTATATATTATTATGTTAATAAGTATATCTTAAAACTCGTTAACTCTTAAGTTAAAAAGTTCATATTACCGGAAACGGATTTAATCATAACAGAAGCCAAAATAATTAGTAAAGGCAATCTTTTTGCTGAATTAACACATTCAGCAAACGAAACTATTCCATACATTTATTCCACACTAGAATTTTTTACGCTTCAATTCCTGTATAAGACATATTTTCGAAGCAAAAAAACTGTTCTGGCAATGCAGGCGTCCGAATATAAATGAACGAAACTAGTGATTGTATGACTTATAGAATAGATTGAAGTAAACCTGTCCCAGTCAAGTGATTTCTTAAACTTTTTATGATACGCGAGTATTGTTAATAGCTATATAAAAATCTATAGCACGGCAGCGGCGCTTGAAGTTTGTACAAACAACTTGTATTCCAACGTTAATTATCACAACACAGTTGCAGTTTTCATTAACTCATAATGACAAGTTTCATTATTAAGTATTCATAAAACGGAAGCTTTTCATAAATCCGTGAATTCCTTTGACAAGAATAAAACCTTGAGTAAGAAACATCAGGGAAGCTAATCGCTGACCGGCACCAAACCTTATTAAGGTTAATGTCGACACAAAAACTGATGAAAACCCCCATACATAATGTACTTAACTGTTAATACATAGTATAGTTTACGTACCGCCTCTGTGAAGTACAGAAGGCGTTACCACTTCGGTGCGGCCAATGTGGCCGTCATAACGGTCCACACGAGGTGTACCGATCCCCACCTCGGCTGGACCACGGCTACCGAACGATAAACTGTACTTAGGTACATACATACCTAAATATTCGCGAGTTATGGCCACTTTGACATAGTTGCCCAGCCAAACTGCTTTAACAGTTCCAACTACTCATTTGTCTTTCAGGTTACTGCATTGGACATGTGTTTAGATTGCTTGTAGTACACGAAACGGATGCCCTTAAGACAATACGAATCCGGGAAGTAACGGAGTATTACCGGTTAGTTTGCAAGCTTACGTTTGAAATTTCCATGGCCATAGGTGTGTTAGTTGTTTATTTTCTGTGTGATATCTAGAAAACAGATGCTCATTGAAGTTGAACGTATGTGTAATTCGTTTAAGCGGGATTGTCCGGAAGGGTTACCGCTACCCCGGAACATAAAGGGCTACGGAAGGAACATGGATGGGTTTTAGTCAGTAAGAGTCTGACTCTCCCTTGCGCTCCACCCAGAGCGGGAGAAGTCATTGGATGATTTACCACCCTCAAAAAAAAAAAAAGTGTAATTCGTTTAAATTCGTACTCTATTCAATGGTTGTGACAAATTAATTAAGAGAGATCGATGCGCACGCGCGGCGTTAGACCTATTATGGTCAATTCGGTAACGGCACCGAGTAACTAGTGGGTAACGGGCGATATTTTATTATTGCACGCGATATTCTGTAACCACTCGGAACGTTGAGCGAGTGATTTAGTTTAATATACTGTTTTACATACGGTTACGTGAAGTCATCTGATGGTTGGATGTGTATAAAAATGATTTAGCAGGATTTGGATAAGCTTTTGCGGCTTTCAAGTGGTCATGCATAGTTTTCAAATAGAAGGCACGCGTCGTGTATTTGACATAGACTTGTGAGACTTTAAATATTAGAAGAAAACAAGTGCGAGTCAGACTCGCGCACGACGGGTTCCGTAAAATCTATAAAAACGGCAAAAATCACGTTCGTTGTATGGGAGCCTCTTAAATATTTATTCTGTTTTTTAGTATTTGTAGTAACATCAGCAACTGAAATAATCTGTGGAAATAACAACTGTCTAACTATCAGGGTTTATGAGATACAGCCTGGTGACAAATGGACAGACAGACGGACGGATGGAGACAAAGCGGAGTCTTAGTAATAGGGTCCCGTTTTACCCTTTGGGTACGGAACCCTAAAAAACTAACACCAATACGCTTTAAGTAATTCTAAAAACGAAATATCACTCGAAGCGCACTTAACTTCACTTTTTCTTTTATTTACGCCGAGTCTACACGTGTGCTATTTTGAAATTTTAGATACGGAGACTGAAATGCATACACTACATTGAGTTTAGACAACTTTTTTCTTGTATTTATAATTTATATATTTTGTAACCAACTTATTTTATTTATTGTATGATTTCCCAGCCTTCAAAAAAAACTCTTATACATATTATAATATATTGTATACTAGCTGATTTTTTTTTAAGGCTGGGTAATCATCCAATGACTTCTCCCGCTCTGGGTGGAGCGGAGTGTCAGACTCTTACTGACTAAAACCCATCCATGTTCTTTCCTTAGCCCTTTATGTTCCGAGGTAGCGGTAACCCTTTCGGACAACCCCGCTTAGTATACTAGCAGCTGCCAGCGGCTTCGCCCGCTACAGAGGCCAGCACATCAAGTTACTACAATCTGTCAAATTTCTCTGATAGTATTTCAAGTTTATTGCAAAGACATAAGGTTCATTTTTAATTGAGGAAATTTGACAGTTAGGGATAGCTTGATGTGCTGTACTACGGCGTCTGTACTACGGGGATAAAAATTGTATCCTATGTGTTAATTCAGGTCATAAACTACCTCTGTGCCAAGTTTCATTTAGATCCGGACAACCGTTTGAGCATGAAGAAATGACAAACATACAAACACACACTCTCACAAACTTTCGTCTTTATGAAATTAGTGTGATATATTTTGTAACCAAATATTTTTTTCCTGTTCTCTTATATTATATACGGAGTATTTATATTACTTTTAGGTTGTGTATATTATAATAATTATTACAAATCATCATACGATGTTATATTTAGGAACAACAACGAACACTACCCACCTATTAAAGTTATGATAATATTAGAAGTGTATGAAGATTTGTTTGAAGTAGGTCATAGGTTCAACTATTATGTACAGACGCCAGCACATCAAGCTATCTCTAACTATCAAATTTTCTCAATTAAAAATGAACCTTATGTCTTTGCAATAAAGTTGAAATACTATCAAAGAAATTTGACAGATTCTGGTAACTTGATGTGCTGGCCTCTGTACCTACTAGCACCTTCAAAACAATAGAATATAATAAAGCTTGAATATACAATAAAATATTTAACAACAACAAATCCTTCTTTATAATGTTTGTCAATCCGTACAATTGTTCACGTTTAACACTAAATTAATTAAATTCAAAATCACGTAACAAATATAAAATGATCATTACTATAAATCTCGGTAATTTTGACGGCACAATGATGAAGTACATACCTATTCTTTAAAGGAATATATAAACACCTCTGTACAATAATGAGACAATAAAGACATTGCAACGGTTCTTAGTATTAACCGGAGAACATACTAAACCGCCAAGTAAGGGAGTATTTTCTTTAAAGAAAATGTCGCTAAAACAACATAAGTACGCTTTATGATATTTGATGTCTGTGGATAAATGAAATTTAAATCTTAGTAGAGATTTATTGTGAAGAAACTTTTTTCAACGTCCTGTGTTTTTCATCACCATAATGTTAAAGGTGCGACACGACAACACGACGAGACTAGTGGACCAATTTTACGAAATGGAAATTGTTCTACCAGAATCACGTCGCACCGTCACGTCGCAACTGTCCGCGGGAGTCTTAAGCCGAACTCTGGCGAAGCCTAACTATTATATTATTGTTAAAAAAATCTTGTCCTTATCCCAATTTATTTTGGGTCAGCACGACATTTTTTTGTCCTTCGTACTAGTAGTCGTAATCTCGGTAACTTACTTTTTAGCCATATCATCTTTCACACAGTCCCTCTATCCCATCTGTATATATTATATTCATCAAAAATACGTATACCTGTTGGTATAAAGGTACAGAGGCCAGCACATCAAGTTACCACAATCTGTCAAATTTCTTTGATAGTATTTCAACTTTATTGCAAAGATATAAGGTTCATTTTTAATTGAGAAAATATGGCAGTTAGGGATAGCTTGATGTGCTGGCGTCTGTACTTATATCAAATAACGGTTTACAACTATCCTGAACTTTATTCACACCCATTTATTAAGGTGGAAGTGACAGAGTAAACCACGAAATTTGCTAGTTAAAAATAGTATCAGGTGGTATGTTGATCAAAATATATGATTAGAGACCGTAAAAAATAAACACACCAATAACAAAACACTGTCATTGAACGACTATTTCATAAAATCATGACATTTGAGACCAATTTTAACTTGGAGAGTATTGATGATTCTCATGATCTAAGTTCTAGAAATACATAAATTTACAATTATAAATCGTATCAACCTACAACCAGATACTGACCAGCAAGTTGCAAAAAACGTAAGAAAATTTTGCTGGTTACGTTAGCGCGTTCCCCTTAACGCAATACTTGGGAAATAACACTTATCAAAAGCTTTTTGCTAAGTTAAGAACATACTTATCCACGACAGTTCTATGGCCAGCCACTTCTACATAATATTTTAACCAATAAAGATGGTTGGCTAACGGCTTATTGATTATCGTGTTTCAATAAGCATCAATATTAGACAAGTATTGATAAATCCAATATTATGACGGCTTTACTTTGGTAAAGGCTAAAACATAAGCAAGCTGATAGCTGATTATGAACATCCGAAGTAGAAGCAGAACCATCATCATCATCTGCTTGCCTTTTCCCAACTATGTTGGGGTCGGATTCCAGTCTAACCGGATGCAGCTGAATACCAGCATTTTACATGGAACGACTGTCTATTTGACCTCCACAACCCAGTAACTGGGCAATACGATACACCTTGGTAAGACTGGCTGTCAGATTTTCGGGCTTCTGACGACCAGTAACGACTGTCAAAGATGCACAAATGACAGCCGCGCCGGGACCAACGGCTTAACGTATGTAAAGATGGTCAACCATCCACGGCCAGCCCCGGCAAGCATAGCCTTACCTAATGGATCGACCTGTGCGGCTGTTAGTACTTAGCTACGAGCTCCTTAAGTAGAAGCAGAAACCATCTTTAATATACATTTACAAACATCAAATGCCACCAGGCGAACTTACTAGAAAACCAAACTGCCTCCAATTTATCACAACTAGCCACTAATGAAATATTGTTTCGCATATTTATTTAACTGGCAACACTAATGTGCGATCACGTTTACGATTATGCTCGCAACACTAGCGAAAAGTCGTATGCGATCGGCGCACGCGCCTTGCATAATGTCCCTTCCCTGGAAGGCGAGCCCTCTTCTCACATCGTTGCCATTCATACTGCCCATTACGTATTTTATAGTCATTTAAATGTTACAGAAATATTAATTACAGACTGTTTTAGTAGGGGTAACTAATTTCTATTTAAATTGTAGTTTATGGCATGTTTAGGATTCTCTCTAGTTTATTATATGGATTTCTGAAAGCATTGATCAATAAAATGCTGTTAAGTCATAAATTAGCAGTTAAGCAAGCAGAAATCACTATTGATATGGCATTTGATTTGACCAACTTAAATATTTGAAACCTTTTGTAAACCCGGTTTGTGATAAAGCGCAAGCCTATTTTAAAGATAGGCTTTTTATTCCCAAAATCATACACAAATAAAGTTGCAAAGCCAAAACTCCTGACTCAGTAATAACAGCCACACAAGTCGATCCATCAGGTCAAGTTACGCTTGCCGGGGTTGGTCCGTAGATGGGTGACCATCTTTAGATACTGAGACTACTCAGTGTCTCACAAGAAATCACGTTAAGCCGTTGATCCCGGTTGTCATTCATGGATCTGTCGTTACGGATCATCAGGAGTCCGAAAGTCTCATAGCCTGTCTTACCAAGGGGTATGGTGTTACCCAGTTACTGGGTTGTGGAGGTCAGATAGGCAGTCGCTGCATAGTAGAATACTGGTATTCAGCTGCACCCAGTCAGACCGGAAGCCGCACCCCAACAAAGTTGGGAAAAAGCTAGGCAGACATGACACAAGTAAAGTTAGACTCACACTAAATCCCGTGGCGGACACGTGAAGTTCATAAAGCTTCAAAAATATTGTACAAACGCCAGCACATCAATCTACCACAATCTTTCAAATATTTCCAATTAAACATGAACCTTATTCTTTTGTAATGAAGTTGAAAATCTATAAAAGATATTTGACAGAATAGGGTAGCTTGATGTGCTGGCCTCTGTACCTAAGTTCAAACAGTCAGAGCAGTTCTGTTTTCATGATAAATCAGACGCATGTTGTCACCGAAGGAACTAGCCATGCGTATGATTAACAAGCGCAGTACCAGTTCCATTATAGGACAACAGTATCATGGCACTAGACCGGAAAATTGACCAAACGAAGAAAATGAAACATGACTGCTAGCCTTTAAGACTTCAGTAACTTAAACCTCCTTACTAATAAATTTTGCACAGTGTGTCAGGTTAAACGAGGGGACATACTTTCAGGTTGTGTAGTACTCATGGAAATCAACAACTTTGTCAATGGGACCAACTCAGAAATATGAAAAAAATATCAGCCGTTCCATACATTTTAACGAATTATGCGAACATAAATGTAGTTACTGAACAGCTGATATTTTTTTTCATGATTTCAGGTAAAGTTCCATAGTCAAAGATGTTTATTTTTATGAGTATAGTACGACGACGACTGAAAGAGACGAACCAGTGTGTAACTATTCACCTGATATAATACGTTTATTAATAAGGGGGTAAGACTTGAAATTAAAAGATTTTATTAAGAAATGTGTTAAAGTGTTACCTAAGTCTTAAGTTTGAAGTTTAAGTATTGTATAAAGACTCGTCATACTCTACAGTCACACCATTACTACAGTTTTGTGAGGTTTACTATGTCATGTAAGTTATTAAGCATGTTGTGAATTTATAATAAAAAAAAAATACTTCAATACCTACTTTACTAGGTATTGAGATTTTTTTTCTTTTTCAGAGGAAGTAAAGCAACGTATTCATTATAAAATTCCGTGTGTGCTGTAGAAATGGAAATGAGGTAGAATAGGAACGTAGCTAGACAAATCACGGTCTAGTTGCTACAAGACAAAGTAAAAGTCGGGTCGACAGACATCACGACTTTGTCACTGCGCAGTTCGCATACTAAATGCGATAATAATTGTTTCGTCTGCTCCTGCCTTAATATTTGGCAGTGGGCTTTATGTTACTCTGTTAATTTTTGATTTTAGCAATCAGCATCATAATTGGAGCTTTAAAGCTCGTTGAATTTATAATTAACTTTCTTTAACTTATTTTGAGCTCACAATGTATTTATGTTTTAAGAAAGCCTTTTATTCAAGTGGCAATACACTTATGCAAATTATAAAGCACAATCCACAGGTGGATTATTTTACAACAAACAATATTCCATTCGCATTTACATTGCTATTTCATTCATTTTCAAGAAAAATCTAGTGAAGTCTGAGTGCTATTTTAAAATGAAAATAATTATGTATATTTAGGTTAAGCTATTCACCTATCTATAGGCCTGTGTCGTCTGATAGAAATAATAAATTTGAAAAAAACTTATTTTTTTCAAAATCTTAAAAAATAGCTTCACGTTTAGAAATCAAAATTTTTAAGAGTAACAATTGCAATATAAATAATAATTCCATACTATTATTATCTACAAGCGACTCGCACGGGTGCAAAGTGGATGCTAACACGTGGGCGAAGTCGCGAGTGAAAGTCATTAGAAGTACACGTGTAAACCTTCCTCTTGAATAACTCTACCTTTTGATGAAAACCGAATTAATATCCTTTGCGTAGTTTAATAGATTTAAGTGTACAGAGGAACAGACGTCGGGAAGCTACTTTGTTTTATACTCTGTAGAGACTGGTGCCTCTTTTGTATGAGAACAGGCCTCCTTTAAGACAAATGTCTTTGCCCTCCATTGTAGTTGCAAGTAGGTAGGTACCTAAATATAATATTTTCGAAAATCTGCCTCCTACTTTTATTTATTTAAGAAAATCTTCCATATTGATTGCGACACCGTCTCGCAATTTACCTTTGCTCATTGATTTGCAAATAGCCAAATATTTTGAGCGCGCGCGCATGTTGGAGGAGCGGAAAGTACTTACTCGAGAATGAGATTCAGATCACGATGTGTCGTGATTTGAATGATAAACTTACCACAGGTGATTAGACTTGAAATACCCGAGAGCGAATCGTAAATAAAGAAGGAATTTTAGGAGACCATGCGTGGAAGAATCGATTAATACAACACGACGAGTACAAAAGAGATTTTTATTGCTAAATGATCAAAGAGCTTCTTTATTAATCATTATTATTATATTACGTTCAATTATATAATAAAATTTTCACACATTTTGACATAAAACTGTTTTTATTGACCTCTCAAAATTCATAAAATTGAGTTGATCGGTTTGCATAAAAAGATTAATTTTTTTCTTAATTGTATAAGTTTTCAGGTTAGTTATTGCTGTTAAACGTATAATTTGCATAGAAACAAATCTTCCAATCAATTAAGCAATCATTTAAGAACATTTCTGTTCGATTTAGCACATCAAATTAATTAATTATGTAAAACAGATAAGACCTTAATGTCTCGAGGATGATTTCATCATTTAATGACATGTGTGTTCTCAAAATTGTGGCAATTTTGTTTTTATTTCGAAGGTTGGTTGGAACTAGGTGGAAATTCTAACATGGTGAATGCTTATGCGTGGTTCCGCGACGACGGTGACACGGGCTCTTGACCGAAGGTTGGCTATGCACCCACAAATACCAGACAGTAGTATAAGTTTAGTTGCTTAAGTTAGTTCCATACATTCCGGTATAGTTTTCGTCAGAACAGAGAAATTGATTTACATCATACATTATTTTATAGTATAAATACGTCTACTATAATGATTCAGAAAGAGAATTCCCGTAATGATCTAGCGAAAACCAAAAACTTGACGAAATTTAGGAAAACTACTGTCGGTCGATTCTGTAAAAACCTCACCGTGCAAACTAAGGTGAAGTGAGCGTGAAGTGAGCTGTCGTTCCACCTAATGCTAGGGATTGACACCACTGACACGCAACTTTAAACTCAATTCACCTACGTTTTCGCGGTGATATTTTTTACAGAATACAGCACTACGGATATATAAGGTGTTAAAAAATTAACTCTAAGAATTTCGTGGGAGCATTGTACTCATCGTAACGAACAACTTTTACTATGGGATGAACCCTGAAATCGCGAAAAAAATATGAGCTGTTCCATACATTTATGCACACGTAACTCAATAAAATGTATGGAACAGCTCATATTTTTTTCGCGATTTCAGGGTTCATCCCATAGTAAAAGTTGTTCGTTACGATGAGTACAATGCTCCCACGAAATTCTTAGAGTTAATTTTTTAACACCTTATATTTGGCAAATTCAGACTGACATTAGATTTTTTTTAAATGAATTGTCCCTTCTAGTTTTTTGTAACATGTCATGCGTTTAAAGAGATGAGATCTTGCTTACATAGACACAGATAAGATTTAAAAGGGCCAAACACGTGTTCCATGTTCACAAAACCCTAAGACAAAACAAGAAGCTTTTTAAGATTCAGTTAACATCTTTCATAATCTCAGCTAACGCATAAATTGGCGCCTTTTTCGATTAAAACCATAGATTAAAAAGCGGGAAACCTGACCATCGCATAACGGAGTCAACATCGCATATAAACTGGAACTAATGTTCCAGTTTATATGCGATGTTGCTTTTTTTTTTAGTTTTATAGGAAGCTGTACTTCTGCTCTATGGCTGTGTAGACTGTCAAGCATACACCCTCATTACTACGCGGTGAGCATGCTTATTACAGAATATTAGCTGCGATACGTTGCCCTTTGCATTACATTGTGGTTTTTTGAATTTACTCAACTGTGGGAACTTAGAAGTTGTTTAGTGTTCGCGTAAGCAGATTGGCTAAGTGCGGACTTACGTGGGGACGTGTCTAATTTTGTGACCATAGATATAAGTTACTATGGTTGTGACTCTCTCATCTCGTTACGACTGTAAATATGGTCTTTATCTCTTAACACACAGAATACAATTTTCAATAAAGGATTACAATAGAAAACTCTTTGTAATGAGACATGAATAGGGATGATGGCAGTGCAAAAAAATATCTATAACTCTATATAGTCCCACTTAGTCAAAATATTAGACACGTGTTTTTTGCTAGGTATAAAAAATGACTTATGGGTATGATAAAACGCATTAAAGTTGGGGAGTGGGGCTCGCTACATCACAAACTCACAACTCAGTATAAAATCTACAAAGGAGTGACGCCATGACGTACTACGTACTGAGTGATAAGTTTTTATATCGGAACATGACTTTAGTTTATAGTTTCGGCCGAGCCAAGGCTTGACAGTAATTTGAGTCTTAGTACAGCTGAGAGTATTAGGTACGTTTTATCATTTAAAATTGGCGTACTTTGTGAAGTTTCACT
Organism: Hyppa rectilinea; assembly: GCA_951799385.1. NCBI lineage: Eukaryota > Metazoa > Arthropoda > Insecta > Lepidoptera > Noctuidae > Hyppa > Hyppa rectilinea. The sequence continues at coordinate 10,197,706 of OX637318.1, read as the reverse complement.
GTTCTTAACCGTCCTACTATACTATAGTGCGAAGCTCATCATTAATAATACGACCAAGACCTTTAAAGCACAATTAATTCATACACAAAAACAAAACACCACCTGGCTAATAAATATTCCACAAAGACTTAACAATATTAAGAATTATTTCTATCACTCATCCATTTCCTAAGTAAAAAAGCAGGAAGCGTATAGTAGCGTAGCTCTGGGCAGTTACTCGCACGCTCCAGTGACTACTACTCATCGTACCATATCGCACCCGTCATAACCACGCAAGTTTTAGCGAAAATCATCTCTAAATACCCACACTCAAGTACATTGAAGTTCCAGAATCATTGCCCCCCGGTAATTGCTCCTAAGTGAATGAACGGGCAATGCGTATCGTTTATTGTTTGTTGAGTTTAAATAAGGTAAGGTACGTAATTGTATTATGAACTGCATAGATTTTAAATGTTATGGAACTGTATTCGCTTTTTGAAAAGACGTGTTTAGCAATTAACTTAATTCGCACAGTAATAAAGTAGGCGTTTAATAAAGTTGACGCCACATGGGATTAGGAGACGTTTGAAGTGTCAACTCAAGCATTGTTCTGATTTTAATTAAAGTTACTTTGCTTTCGTAGAAAATAGGCCTTAAAACCCGTAGCTAGAAACTAAAATAGATTGGCACCTCACCCTAAAGAAAAACCTAAGGAGTCCTTTATATCTGAGAGTGCTCGCTAAAAATACATATTTAATATTTTTGAGCATTTTACTCGCTCCCAACCTTACAATATCCATACTCTAAGGCAAATTATTTGTGGAACGATAACAAACACAAAGGAGATTGTTCTACGCCCATACATTGTTCGCCCTGGAGCCAACAGCATAGAAAAAATCATTTTCTATTTGTAAACTGCCCTTAGTAGCCCATAAGAACAAAGTTTGTTGACGGACACTTTAGAGAGAAGATTTATTTAAAGAAAAGGAACCGATTTTGAGGTTATTTTTAATAAAAGAAAACGTAAGTAATTCCTTCTAAAATCGCTATTTCTGGTTTCTACAAAGCATTAAACTTCAAATACAGTAAAATATTACCGTAAATACAGTTGTATTATGCCTTTTAGGTACAGTTATTATTTATTGGTTGAAGTTTACTTTAAGCGAAGTCCGTTATCCGTTGTCAAAATGCTAAGGTGTCGTTTAAGCAGATCACAGAATCAGTTATTCGAAGCCAGGTCACGTTGAAAGCAATCCAAATTGCAGTCCGTTAAACAGAAACAAAATCAAAAACGCCAAAAGAAATCGCCAAATAGGTAGGTATTCACAACAACACAACACAGCCACAGGCACCGACTGACGTAGTGACGTAGAGATGCTCTCTTGAAGATCAATCATTGTATATCGATTATCAATGACCACCTATTTAATCTGTGGTTTTAATTTAGCAGACCAAAATGACAGATCAATAATTATGTCAAATGTAAATTAATTTGTTCCGTTTCAAACATAAACCCGTTGTTGCTATGATTCTAGTTCAATTATATTAATGCTAAAATAAAATATTTTGTTCCCAACGAACAATGTGTAACGTTTTAGTTTGCGACATTTAAAAATAGAGTTTAGGTACTTAAAAAGTAAAAATATGGCTATTGAAGTCGTGAAATGGTTATGAGAACAATTCACTAGAGTTGCGTCGTAAATGACATTTCAATCGTTAAATGAGAGATTTTCTGACGAGTGAAAAAACATAGTTCAATAGATAGCGTGGGTAAAAAATACGTCTTTGTTTTACCGGCAACTGATAACAAAAATAAGATCCGTAAATAAGAAAGCTTATTTGATGTCAAAAACCTGAGACAGTGACGTATTTTTTACCAACGCCTCTTTTGAACTAATATTTTCTCACTTGTGAGAAAATCCCTCATTCGACTAGTATGTACATTTTGTGAGTTTGTTTTGTTCATTATATTTTCATCATAATCGTGCTGCCATATTCATCATAAGTTCCATTAAAATGTTCACGGAACTAATTCCATGAAAAAAATATGCATGAAAAACTTTTATGTTGCACATTTTCAATGTTTTGGAAGTGTTAAATATCGAACATCCATTATTTATCACTAGATATTATGGACATCGTCGTCGATATCGATATTTATGTAATATGAGCGAGAGCGACACTGTCAAATCTTTTGTGACATTCACATTGACAATTCCTTGAAAGATGGCGAGTTCAGTTGGTAATAAAATCAATGAGGTCACTTTTAAAAACCTATTAAGAATTAAACAGTGTCCGCTTAAATTTATTATTTTTAAAAAGCATATTAAAATATAATTAAAATTAACGTACACGTCAAATGTTTGTTGGTTATAGGGCGGTCTAGAACAATCTCCTTTACAAGTAATTAATATAGCGGTTATGTCACGTCTCAGTGAGGAAGCAGAACTTCGACACGAAAGTGCTATTACGATAGACGATAGTTTACAAGGTTTCGGCGCATTACTTAAAGTTGTAAGTAGTACATACAAGAGAAGCTAAACAAATACATAAACATGTATGTTCAGTGAATGGTTGTATGTAGCGAGACCACCCCGAGACTACAGCGTGAGAATATGTTCGATTTTCCGCGTCCCGTTTAAGTCTTTTCAGCGAAGCGACTGTGAACTTCAGTGGAAATGAGTTGCTTTGTTTTTCTTTGTGGAATTGGCTAAGAAACACACTGAAAATGAAGTTAAACACACAGTACAAGCATATACATTGTTTAAGAGGAGTTCCTTCCTTAACTTCACACGGGGTGCAGTCACTGTGCGGAGTTTTGTTTTGTTTATTGTCCTGCATTAATTGCAAAATGGAAATCGGTTGTCATGGTATGAGCATGTTATGCGGAGGAATGAGGAAAATGTTGACAGGAAAGTTGTGACTATGAATGTGGATGGCTATACAAGTAGAGGGAGACCAAAGAAACGATGGATGGATTGTGATAAGATGATATGGCTAGAAAGAGTGTGACTACCGAGATGACGACTAATAGAGAAGTATGGAATGAAAAGACATGTTGCGCCGACCCCAAATAAATTGGGATAAGGGCAGGAGAATGATTAATTGCAAAATGTAAAGAACGGTAATGTTAAACAGTTATAAAAGCCGAGCAGATTTTTTTCAATCCCTCGCTACATCTGTATAAAAATGTGGGAAGTGAAAATAAACTCTATTAAATAGGATTGATAGAGTTTATTTTAGCACCCTATCTTTGTTGGTGGATTTGTGGCTACCACAGAACAGTTAAAGAGGTTAGAAGGGCCTTGTGGGCGGGACAGGCGCGCCACACATTTGCGCGGGCGCTCCAAACCCAACCGAAATTAAAATCACCGGTCAACAGTCACGCTCTTATTGTGAAAGCGTTCAATTCTCCGCGGAAAAAAAGAATTATGCCGTCTTGCCCAATTATAACGTGTCGGAAAAGAAGTCAGGAGTGTAATGTGGCCCGAGGAGGGATTTCTTTTCACCGGTAACTCCAAAAACCTTAAAATACGAGTGATATTTGTAATTATTACAAAAGTATTATGTAGTTTGTAGACAAAAACGATAAAATCGCATTCAGATGCAAAATTATACATTGCTTGCATTATATTGGTACGATCTTGCACGACGTGAGCGGTCGCGCAATGTATTGCGTTCCCTGCGAACGTCGCGTGCGTCGACCCAAAGCTTCAATTCTGGGAAATCTATGCGCGTCGATAGTGTTGTACCAAATTGTAAACAATGTCGATATTAAGATGTGTATACGAATGATTATTGTCAGTAATATATCAATGAAAATAACTTTGTTTATATTAACACCAATTATTGTATAATGTGGATTATTAATTTAGTTTCTTAGTTGGTTTTTCGTCTAAAATCTAATTTACGATGCAAACACTTTTTTTTTAATTGTCCATAAGATCCTGTTACAAGAAAACTGTGGTTTGAAGCAACTGGTAGAATTGAATGGATAGGTACTAAATGTAGCACAATTATTATTTATGATCGCAACATTTTGCAGAAAATGATTATGTAACGCGGGTGAAACCGGCGGGCACAGATATTATTCATAAATTAACATGATAAAATTAATAAATACTTTTTCACGGAGTAGTTCACAATAAATTAATTAGATTATATTATGTTAATTCGACTTAGCATTCGATATGGACGTGAAATTTGAAAATTTCTTTATAGTTTTTTTGCATATTGTAGCGTTGTTTTACTTTTTATGTTATTGAAAATGCTATTTTTCTTTCTTTCTATTATTATGCCGTAAAACAGAGCTGCAACTAGCATAAAACTAAAGAAAATTTAAATTTCCCGGCAGTATCTGATGTTCCCCCTTAATTTGTCTTTGATTTAAGTTTATTTATATGTAATTAGGAAGTTATTCGTACCGTATCCGCAACTTGAAAAAATGCAAAACTTTAATTAACTAAACTACAGTAATTTTATCGATATGATTAATCGACCTTTTGGTGGCCGTAACATATATGAGAAATAAATTGCTTTTACACGTGTGTGAGTGTACGTCCAGAGCAGTATTTGCGTTAGTGTGACAACCAATAGTAAACACGCGATGTAAGTGCGTGTGGTTTATTTGTGTGCGTAATGCGCGTACGTATTATCTCTTGCTTGTAGTGGAGAGACAAGAGTGGGAGACATGCGGCGACACGCGTTCTAATACAAATCAGGAACTACTTCCATTCTAACCTCTTTATCTGTTCTGTGGTGGCTACCAATAGGCTTTATAATTTCTTCTTCCTGCATTTTTCTTGTGCATAAAGAATTATACCTAGATGATGTCACATTTAAATATTGCTGTGAAGCAGGTGTAACTTTAGACTACACGTTTATAGTACATAGATGTGTGTTGTAGATGTATGTTCATTCAATGGGCGGAGATGATAACAGCCTAGAAGATACACACCTCCTGTGGACAAGAGTTGGCTTTTCTTGTACATATATTACATATATAAAGAAGCGGTTATTAACAGGCTGTTTTTATTTTACATGTGCACTTTCGAGTTACCTCCTAGCCTTCAGTCCCCACACCAATTCGTATGCACTACTAAACTTGCCATGTAAACAATAGTGACCTGAAGTACCTACTAATATCAAGATCATAATGCAAATTTAAGACTTATATGGTTTTCTCAAGGATGCCATTGCCAGAACTGGATCAAACTGGACAACACGGGAAGCACCAGCTTTCAAATAAAAAAAGAATCATTAAAACCGGTTCACCCAGTCGAAAGTTCTGAGAACCTCCTCCTTTTTCGAAGTCGGTTAAAAATATTCAATGTAGGCAGTTACAATTTTGACTTCGTTACTGTTTTATTATACGTATGTATAGATAAACTCTTTCTCACATGTTCATATTACAGTTCTAATTCCCCAATTTCTTATTTCAGAGTGAACAACAACACCTACAAGATGAATGCATAAGGTAAGACTCCACTTGTCTTTATCAAAGTACCTACAACACGAACTTGTACGTCCGTTTCATCTTAGTGATAATATTAAGCATCGCATCGCATTACCGATGCTTCTGATTGTAATAATAATGAGTTGGGCGCGACCGTCGCGTCGCTTACCACGCGTCGCTGATAGTATAATAAGATTAGATAAAGAAATATTTCTTGAAGATACACTGTCCTTTCTTTATTGAATTATTTTCTCATAAATATTTGTGTAGTAGTATGTATAGGAAATGTAGAAAAAAACTTGCTCATATTTTTTTAAAGCCATTGTCACATATACCTGACAGATAGGTCGTCCATGTAAAATACTGGTATTCAGCTGCATCCGGTTAGACTGGAAGCCGACCCCAACATAGTTGGGAAAAGGCTAGGCAGATATACCTGAGAAGCAAGCGCATGCCCTGTACGCCAGCGACACAAATATGTGACAATGACAACAACACTATAACACGAAATAAACAATTAAATCATTATTATTGTGAGTATATACTTAGATATCTTAAAAATTGAAGCTCTCGTATTTAATGACAGAAAGTAAATTAAAAGACACCATGGATATTGGGAAATTCATGATAATAAGAAGAAATAAATTTGTAGCTTGGCATGGAGGGCACGCGCGTGCCTTTATGCTCTGGCGTTCAAAAGGTTAACAAATACCAAAAAACATTTTCCCAAACCCGATTGTTTTGTGAAGCCTTGGCATTTTAGCCTCAATAATTTGATAAAGTTTAATACTGCGAGACTTTCGGTCACCTTGTATTGAATATTTACAATGTACACTATATTCGCACTGTCACTTTCAGTAATTTTATCACCATTTAATTTACATAGCGTTCGGATCACAGAACAGATAAAGAGGTTAGAATGGAAGTAGTTCCTGATTTGTATTAGAACGCGTGTCGCCGCATGTCTCCCACTCTTGTCTCTCCACTACAAGCAAGAGATAATACGTACGCGCATTACGCACACAAATAAACCACACACACTTACATCGCGTGTTTACTATTGGTTGTCACACTAACGTAAATACTGCTCTGGACGTACACTCACACACGTGTAAAAGCAATTTATTTCTCATATATGTTACGGCCACCAAAAGGTCGATTAATCATATCGATAAAATTAATGTAGTTTAGTTAATTAAAGTTTTGCATTTTTTCAAGTTGCGGATACGGTACGAATAACTTCCTAATTGCATATAAATAAACTTAAATCAAAGACAAATTAAGGGGGAACATCCGATACTGCCGGGAAATTTAAATTTTCTTTAGTTTTATGCTAGTTGCAGCTCTGTTTTACGGCATAATAATAGAAAGAAAGAAAAATAGCATTTTTAATAACATAAAACGTAAAACAATGCTACAATATGCAAAAAAAACTATTAAGAAATTTTCAAATTTCACGTCCATATCGAATGCTAAGTCGAATTAACATAATATAATCTAATTAATTTATTGTGAACTACTCCGTGAAAAAGTATTTATTAATTTTATCATGTTAATTTATGAATAATATCTGTGCCCGCCGGTTTCACCCGCGTTACATAATCATTTTCTGCAAAATGTTGCGATCATAAATTTTGCTACATTTAGTAGTACCTATCCATTCAATTCTACCAGTTGCTTCAAACCACAGTTTTCTTGTAACAGGATCTTATGGACAATTAAAAAAAAGTGTTTGCATCGTAAATTAGATTTTAGACGAAAAACCAACTAAGAAACTAAATTAATAATCCACATTATACAATAATTGGTGTTAATATAAACAAAGTTATTTTCATTGTTATATTACTGACAATAATCATTCGTATACACATCTTAATATCGACATAGTTTACAATTTGGTACAACACTATCGACGCGCATAGATTTCCCAGAATTGAAGCTTTGAATCGACGCACGCGACGTTCGCAGGGAACGCAATACATTGCGCGACTGCTCACGTCGTGCAAGATCGTACCAATGTAATGCAAGCAATGTATAATTTTGCATCTGAATGCGATTTTATCGTTTTTGTCTACAAACTACATAATACTTTTGTAATAATTACAAATATCACTCGTATTTTAAGGTTTTTGGAGTTACCGGTGAAAAGAAATCCCTCCTCAGGCCACATTACACTCCTGACTTCTTTTCCGACACGTTATAATTGGGCAAGACGGCATAATTCTTTTTTTCCGCGGAGAATTGAACGCTTTCACAATAAGAGCGTGACTGTTGACCGGTGATTCTAATTTCGGTTGGGTTTGGAGCGCCCGCGCAAATGTGTGGCGCGCCTGTCCCGCCCACAAGGCCCTTCTAACCTCTTTAACTGTTCTGTGGTTCGGATCACTATCTTAACTAGTTGAGATGTCGCCCTAAGATGATAGAATAATAATACAACTTAGTTAGCACCACAGACATAGGTATCAATGATTAGTCTTAGGTCTCGGGTTAAGGCACTGACAGTGTTAGTCATTTTAAATGTGGGTCAGAAGTCTTTTGATCGAACACACGACTGCAGCAAAAAATAATGTTTTTTTTTTGAGGTTGGGGAAATCATCAAATGACTCCTCCCGCTCTGGGTGGAGCGGAAGGGAGTGTCAGACTCTTACTGACTAAATTCATCCATGTTCCTTCCTTAGCCCTTTATGTTCCGGGGTAGCGGTAACCCTTTCGAGTCTTTCTACGAAGTTTCTCATAAGAGCAAACTGGGCACTATTCGCTACGGTAGCCCGAGTTTTTCGAATCTAAAAGAAAACGAAACACTTTTTTATACCGTTCTTACCACACCATTGGGAAGTAACACTCTATTCCCCGTCCATTTGACTCGATGCTGTGCCTGCACTTATCGACTCTTGAAGAAGCCTTTATAGAGCTATGAGGAAGAAAAAGAACAGGTTGAAAAGTTCAATCATCCTCCGTTAAAAAGGGAGGATCCTCAGCCCAGACGGGGTGTTGTAGGTATATATGTTAGTCGCGCGGTAAACTTTGCTTGCGCGATCTAGAATTTTGCGTGACCTCATTCGCATGTGGCGTTAACGATGCCGTTACACCTTCTAAGACAATTCTATAAATATATGTAGGTATATATAATAAATAAGTGATAGATATAATCCATAAACATCATACAACAAATGTCTTACATTAGAACTTGCAACCAGGTTCTATATAATACGTTGTGACTGAACGGAAAATGACATGAAGCGATCTAACAGATAGTGGAATATCAGAGTATGCGAGGAATTTAAATGAGACGCGATTCTATCTCGTGAATGATGTTAAGTGAGAAACGTATGACAAGCATGCTGATACTGATTGGTTATTTCAAATATGGAACATTGAAGACATCTGGCGGCTTCTTGTCTTAATTTTGTACAGTGAGTAACGCAACTCAATGAGTAAATAAAACTTTTTTCGATGCCTGGTTTGCAGAACTTAGAGCTTCTTCATGTTTACTGAGGATAGGTATATGGATATAAAAATCGTTTATTAAGTGGACATAAAAGAAATAGCACAAGATACAAAAACACAATAAAAGGTGGCTATTTAAAAAAGATGTACGAAGGTTATGGCACAAAGACATGGCTTTAGAAACTCTCTGATACTCTGGTGATGAATTTTTTATAGCGCCTATATAGGTATGTTATGATAATGTGTCCATTGCTGCGTTATTAGTGTGGTTATTATGTACCGAAAGATTATCTATCCATCCGGTGCTTTACCGGTGAAACAATCCTTATCCTCTAATAATCACTATACCCAAGCTCCTTGGAATTTTAACACACACATACCACATCACTTCACGTTTGGAATTCCTGAAGGGTTAGCCTGAAGTTTACCAATAGTACACCAACATTTCGCCAGTTATGTTAAGTCACTGTAATACGTGGGGGGGGAGACAAATTACATCTACCAGGTGGGCCAAAAGAAATCACCCTATTGCTCTATGCTCTTATTTTTGCAAATGGCGGCCAATATCAAATCTGTTTTGACATTTGTGGACTAGGCAGATGTAGAATACAAGGGAACAAGCCATGGAGCGATGCACTCCCCAAGTCTACTTCTCGACTTGACCAATAAAATTCAAATAAACATAATCGAAAAACAGAATCGAAGTTTTTCATTTAGAAAAAAAAAAAGAGCCAAACAACATCGGATGACTTCTTTTGGCCCACCTTGTACTAGGCACAGAGCCCGACTCCGGGCTGTCACTATGGAATTCCTGATAAAAAATCCAATAATACGTTGCCCGACATGGGTGTCTAACTCAGGACCTCATACGCACCAGTATCGCATGCAAATCAACGAAGCAGTAATTGGGATAATCTACCTGTATTATTCTACCTTCTAATGGTAATAACGTGTAAGTCTGTGAGGATGTTTGTTACTCTTTCACGCAGAACTGCGGAATACATCTCAAAACATCTGAGCCACGTAGGACTATTTCATCCCGGTAGTATGTACAGACGCCAGCACATCAAGCTATCCCTAACTGTCAAAATTTCCCAATTGAAAATGAGCCTTATACTTTTGTGATAAAGTTGAAAATCTATCAAAGAAATTTGACAGATTGGAGTAACTTGATGTGCTGGCCTCTGTACGTTCCCTTTTTATTCAACAAAAATCCCGCATCTACGTTCCCTTGGATTTTCGACATCTACGCGGGCGAAGCCGCTGGCAGAAGCTAGTGCATGTATGTTGCAAAATAGTTTATTATACGTTTATGTGCACTGTCCGGTTGTGCGTGGCCTGATGACCGATTACTGTGCAACATAAACCTGTCTCTTCGACAGTGACCAGCCATCGGTTCAACAGTTGAAGTGCGCAATCGTTTTGACAAACAAATTGTGGTTGTAAATTATTCTTTTAGGTACAGAGGCCAGCACATCAGGTTATCCTTGTCTGTCAAATTTCTTTGGTAGTTTTTCTACTTTATTATAAAAGTGTACAATTCATTTTCAATTGGGAAAATTTTACGGATTGGGGCGTCTGTACTAACTGATCAGAAGGACTGTTCGCAAAGGAAACCGCTGCTCTGGAACACATAAGGCTGAGGAAGGAACATGGATGGGTTTTAGTCAGTTAGAGTCTGATACTCCTTTCCGCTCCACTCAGAGTGGGAGGAGTCAATTGATGATTTCCCATCCCTAAAAAAAGGTACTGAGTAACGGATCCGACAGACGTGTTCATAAAATTATAACGAAAAAATTTTCTGTTTATCCCCTATTTTCCGAGTTACATTGTTTTTTTTTCTTTAATTACCGAGTCTCGACTTATTAGAAGCTTCTACGAAAAACCAAATCGGTCCAGTCGTTCTCAAGTGAGGCACTTACCAACGAACAGCATTTCATTTTTATTTATGTAGATATTTCTTTATTGGTTTACTATTTCGACGAATTTAATAAGCATCGAAGTCGTCTCTACACTTTAACCTTTCGTATAATTTACAGACACAATTAAAAAGCTATTGTGTCTCGCGTCGGTCTGCGTTCTAGCAGTTTGAATTGTATGAGATTGTTACTTTTAGCTCCTACTTTTATGGACTGCCTCGTTGCTCTAGTGCCCTCTGCACTAGAGCAAACTTATGTTGTCTACTGACCACTTTAAGAATAAACTATTTTTTGTGCCCCCATTTTTCACCTACTTAAAACCCACTATCTAGATGATATTACAAATCGCCGCCTAAGCCTCTACACAACGCCCATTTTTTTTTCTAGGTCTCTTACTGCCTCCCTTTAGGCCTGCAGAGCCAGGCGGCGTTATCGCCCACTTTATGAAAGCCTGGTCTAGTGGTCGCAAGCGCTACTGCTGAACTTGATGACACGGTGACACACACGACACGGTTGACGCAGTGGTTGAGCGATTGACTGCTGCGCAGCTTGTCGCGGGTTCGATTCCCGCACGGAACCAATATTTGTACGACCTGCAAGTACTTGTTCCGGGTCTGGGTGTTTTTCTATCTATAATATGTATGTATATTTACAAAAAAAAAATTATATAAGTAGTTTATCAGCCATCTCGTTACCATAACACAAGCATTAGGTTGCTTAGCTTGGGACTATATGGCGTTGTGTGAAATGTCCAAAGGATGATGCCCTAGTTTGATTCCCAGGTCGGACAATGTGTTATAATTTTTTTACACCTGGAGTTTCTCAGTGACAACTCGGAGTCTGGATGTGTGTCCGCTTGATGACAATAGGCTCGGCTCCATTTATATAGGGCTTAAACATAACTGGCGAAATGTAGGTACGTACCTACTAAAGGTACGCCTCTGCTCAAACCCTTTGAGGAATACAACTTTGAAGCAAAGCTGCCATGTTTGAAGATTAATAAATTTTGCTGTCACAAAGAACCATGATGATGACGATAGATGACAGATAAAAAAAAGGATCAGATTTTAATTTTTTTAATACTGATAGCCAGAGGGATCGATTACAATCACCCATCGCGGCAATTGAAATTCTAAACGCAGACCTATTATCCTCTTAGTCTTTATTTCAAATCTAGATAGCGTTTAATAAAATAGCTAATTGCACGTTACTAATGAAAAACTTCTAGCAACAAAGCGAGGCCTATTCCAACGTTCAGCTTTACATACGTGCAGACTGACAGGCACTTAAATTAATACTACCATGTAATCGCTGCTTCATTGTTCAGGAGTGCGAACGGATAGCTCAATAAAGGCGAGGCTATGAATGGGTGCAAGTCATTTTGAGCTTAGATAGTATACTGGTTGCATTAATGTCGTGTGAAGGATGTAGGAGTTATGCTGATCGCGTTTTGTTTTATCGGTGAAATTGGCATTAAATGCAAATTTCACCAATGAAACTGAACTGAATGTGCTGATCGAGTTCACTTTCAGATCAGCACAATTAAAACGTGTTTAATAAATACTTAAACGTTTAAATAAATAAACAAATATACGCACGCAAACGTAAGTGTATGGGATGTAACCTAAGCGGATGGACAATTTTAATAAGGTGCTTGGAAACGGACTAACGGTCAAATGAAAGGCTAAAGTTTGAGTTAAATGACATACAGTTTTAGGGGTTTTTCCCAACAGTGGACTGCTATTGCCTGCTGTAGGCCTCTCAGCCTATGTCGATGTCAGCGGGATTGTCTGAAAGGGTTACCTTACCGCTGCCCTGGAACACATAGGGCTATTTTTTTCTTTTTTTTTTTTAAGGCTGGGATATCTTCCAATGACTGCTCCCGCTCTGGGTGGAGCGGAAGGGAGTGTCAGATTCTTACTGACTAAAACCTATCCATGTTCCTTCCGTAGCCCTTTATGTTTCGGGGTAGCGGTAACCCTTTCGGACAATCCCGCTTACCCGGCAGGCTTGGCTCTGAGGGGCCCCTTCATATGCTGAAATCTCTTTGAGGCGCGCGTGGAACATATACGCGCCGTCCGGCACGGGTCTGGTGCTGATCGGACGGTGAGTCACCCATTACTCATCGTCCGCAGGCCCGCGCCTACGGTGGCCGGGAGTCGTCACGTGGCTCCCGACGTGGCTCGCGCGTTTTCTAGTTATCGGAATTACACGAACATTCGTATCTCAGAAATTTGGTAAGTTATTTAACTGATTGTTATTTTGTTTAATAGATTTTCGTTTTTTAATATAGTTTTTAAAGGGTTCAGCGCATCCTAGGTATTTAATCTGTTTCTATTGAAATTACCCGAAGAGGGTAAATCCGAATCAAAAATAATTCGGATTTAGCCGATATTGCTTTTCTATGGAGATTGTCAGTGGTTCTCAATATTCTAAACGTTTATTTTATTTGGGTAATTCGAATAATTCATTTTTTTTTTACCTAAACTTGTATTTTGTTGACAAACACGACACGAAGTTCTTGTTGTGCTACTCAAACTTGACAATAAAATACACCCTTGGAATATACGTCATTGCAAATTATTAATGATATTTTTCTTAAGTGCCATTGGAATTTGGAATTACCCGAAGCCATATAATTTATATTAAATTTTGTATTTGAATGAATTCGGTCAGTGGGTTGCCTTAGGGGCGGATTTATTCGCTTAACGTGTACCTACCGAATTTTTTCTCACCTTATTTCCACTTACTTTGGTAAATACTATATAAATATAAATTGTTTCAGAATCATGCCGTATAAATATATTTAAAAAAAAGAACCAAAGTACACACAAGCTGATATGGACAAAGCAATTCAAGACGTTAAAAATAATGGGCTGTCAATGTACGCTGCAGCGAAAAAGTATAAAATCCCCTCAACTACTCTTTATGACAGAATCAAAGACAACGTTATGTCAAATACTATTTTAGTGTGGCTACCGAGTTATAATGTTAACATTTTTGTTTAATTTTCATGTCAAACCCACGTGAAAGTAGGTTAATTTGATAATTCAATTTGACTGTTTATGTGTGATTTTGCTACCTACTAATTTAATTACTTAACTGCCTAATTTTCAAATAAAACTTTTATTTTTTAATTTTCAGTCTTATTTTCAAACCCTTTTGTAGTCATAAATCCTTGAAGACGCTTACGTGATTATTTATTATAACGATAATAATTTCTTTTAAACTATGAGAATAATCGCGTGAGTAAAAGAATCATATCTGCTCTGTACCTGATAAAAGATTGAGAACCATTCACCCATCGGCGGGTAATTCCGAAATAGAAATTTCACATAAACGTGTTCAGGTTGTTCTATGACAAATATCGTGAATATTATTTTTGGAGGGTAATTACGATAGAAAAGGAAATATGTACCTTTTGCCAAAAGTGAATAAAGTCCACTGTTAACTGTCATTCGGAATTGCCCGAATATAATTCGAAATTACACTAGTGCAAAGAAAAAGAAAAGTAAGTTTTAAACACTTTTGTTTTAAAACTACCGCGATATTTAAGAATAATCTCCTAATAGAGCTTTAGGCTATATATTAAAGAAGACGTAGTGACTTCTGTAGAAGTCACACAATTCACTGATTCTGCCTGGTTCATCAAAATACAATTATTCCATCAATTTGTCTGAAAACCATTCGGAATTACCCGAATGCACCTATGTAAAAAAAAATCATTTCTAAATAATATTTTATGAAACTTAATCTTACTTAAATATTGCATAAGTAAATATTATAGGTTATGTCGTATTTGTTTGAGCCTGGAATGCCGGACCTAACATTTCTAATTAGTTGTATTAATATTCAACGAACAAGATCAATATAGAAGTGTGATGAATATAATATATTCATCGCACTTCTATTATAACAAGTTGGAATTATCCTTGTAGCAACAAGTACTTAATACTTAGTAATATATTACCTACTTGACAAAATGGCCCTGACTATGAATAGACTAGGGCCCATTAATACAATGGTTTTAATCTAACATGGCCGCAGGAATCCGCTTGGTGTGAGCAGCACAGATTCGGTCGAAGTAGCGGTGCATGAGGGATGCCTATGTCCAGCAGTGGACGTTTTCCGGCTTATGAAAGCATGATTCTGGAGTTTCAAATATATGTATCTAAGTAGAACTTAGTATGGCTTAGAATTCTGTCAGATTTTCATCGAGATCTCGGTACTAATAAAAACCATAGAACCTTTTAAGAATACGATCCAAGGAGTTGCTGAGGTTTTCATGTCATAAGGCACTAAAGAGGTAGATTAGGTTTAGAAGGTGGAGAAAATAATAAGCTGCTCCAGCACCGCTCTTCCTCATCCCTCCTTTGCATGAATGCAGCGAAGAAAAAGCTATGCTTAGATGAGATACGTGTAGATGAAGATAAGGATCGATATAATAAACCCGAAAGTAGGTAATTTTTCTACCATCGTAGTTTTTCTACCATTTGGTAGTTTTTTTTTGAGCGTGTTGATTCCCCAAATGACCCTCCCGCTCTGAGGCAGAAAAGAGTGTTCGACTCTTACTGACTATAACAAACATTTCGTCAACTTCATAGTAAGAGTACCTATCGTCCTATAATCCTTAGAAAAATCCCAACAGATTTTTAACTAACAACTCATCACATTAGATAGAAACACGTTCTAAAACATGAACTAACAAGAATGTAAAGGAAACATCTAATGATCCAGTGGAGATAGCACGGTGTACTGGAGTATTATTTTAATAAGTATCCGACATGCACGCCATGCGGGGCGTAATTAGTTGCTAAGCACTAAGCAGTAGCTGGTAAACAATTATGTCATAATTTTGGAGTGGGAATGGATACGGGACAGTGGTTAACTTAGTTCCTAACATCATCATAGGCCATTCAAGCATTTATAAGCCACCAGCTGGTCATTAAGCGGGATTGTCCGAAAGTGTTACCGCTACCCCGGAACATAAAGGGCTACGGAAGGAACATGGACGGGTTTTAGTCAGTAAGAGTCTGACACTCCCTTCCGCTCCACCTAGAGCGGAAGAAGTCATTGGATGATTTCCCACCCTCAAAAAAAAAGGCTCTCACAATTGATAAGTATAATTGTTGCTCAGATTCTCTAGAATTTAATTTTGATTTGCGGGTAGGTGCATGCAATTTTTTTTTGATGATAGTAAATCATTAAATTTCTCCTCCCGCTCTGAGTGTAGCGGAAGCCCATCTTAGACCTATGTGTTCCGGGGCAGCGGCAATCTTTTCGGACAATCCTGCTGACCATGGTAGAGGCCATGGTGAGATTTAGATGGTGATTTTTAAACACTCAAAAATTGACACTTTCTCCTCGCAGAACCAGCATCAAAGTTTAAGAGAATTTAAAATAATGATGTAGGTGTCTTAGGATAACAATGTATGGTGACTATTATTCCATTAGATGTATTATTATTCCTACTTGAAATAAACATAAATAGCAAAACTTTTGTTTTAAATACTAATATTGGTGGAACCAATCTACGATAAACAGCATCCTAATTGCCTAACACATTATCAATCACAATCTGAATGATCTTGAAGGATGTTGCTTATCCATTGCTTCGTGTGTTCGAAAATTAGTATGCTCAACAACGTAACTATCGCAATGAATATTGTTGAACTGTCAAAATGACACTCATTGCTACTGTTAGTGTGTTACGCAATTACTTCGCAAGTCATAAATGAGATGGTTGTATTCCTTACAAAGATACTGACAATCGGAAGCCCATAATAATCGTAACAGTAGACCTGCAATATTGACCATAAATATACCAGACGATAGCTTACAGCTACCATCGCAAGTTCAACGCTTTATGGACCCCATCAAACTAATATTATAAAGACGAAAAAATGTGAGTGAGTGTGTTTGTGTAAGTTTGGATGTTTGTCCATCTTTCACGCTCAAACGGCTGAACGAATCTGGATGAAACTTGGCACAGAGGTAGTTTATGACCTGGATTAACACATAGGATACGTTATCCCGGTAGTACGTTCCTTTGGGAAGCGAAGCGAAGCCGGTGGCAACAGCTAGTTTAACATAAATGTGCCAGGCGATAGCTTACAGCTACCATCGCAAGTTTTAGCTTTATGGACCCCATAATACGTTAATACTACCATGGCTAATAAAAATTGTAAAACCACATTGGTGCGTGACAATGTTGCTAAGCAGTTTATTATACTCTACAGATACTAAGGAGGAGAAATATAATAAATATCTAGCCCCGAGTCATTTTGATCGGTTGTTACAGTCTTAATTTGAGTAATTTGTCATAACCTATAATTTGACGGTAAAGGTTTTCGTGGTGGAGAGAAATAAGACCACGTAAATCCGTCAACAATATAAAAAACGAAAGAATGGAGAAAGTCTATGGTCACAAAATTCCATTACTTCCCTAGCGAGTATCACACACAAATCAGTACTCTTACCTTGTGTGACGATGACCGCAATGGGTGTGCCAAAAAAAGTGAAAAATTCTACACTGAATCGAAGTGTTTATTTGATTAGAGAAAAAGGAGTCGAAAATAGATAGTATTAGGTATAAAATAATGAGTTGAATGAGTACTCTAAAAGTAAGGTTGGTATATCTATATTTAAGTCGAACTTAACTGCATACACCACCATCTTTAGTACGTTATATAATTTTTACGAGGCCTTAAACGTACCTATCTATCATTTACTCCGGCACCCTAGTTAGTACGTAAATACTGAGGCTCATCAGTACAACAATATTTCATGTTGAGTGCAGAGCATCTTGACGCCTATAAGTCCTGTATGGATCTTATATCTTTGCATTATTTACATATTATATACTATTACCTTAAATTCTGAAAGCTATTTCAGGCATGTGTAAAAAGTAGTTACTTTCTCCCTTGAGCTTTGTTCGACCCGAAAAAACATTTGACAAAAAAATAAAAATTATTCATCGATATCGCTCTACCCGTGTTATTAGAAATACTCTATCATACTTACATTTTGACGTTCAAAAGTGCCTTTCTTGTGCCTATTTGAAATAAATGTTTTGACTTTGACTTTGACTTTATCAAGCAAAGATTTTGTGGATTTTCGGTTGTCAATATTAACTCAGTCATCCGATATCCCCATTCAATAGATTCATAATAAATCAGCCTGTTTGCTTTAAACAACACAAGTGCCACTTAATATTCGAATACCACTTCCAAAAATTCAATTAAGTATTTCGTCTTAAATCCTATCTTAGTTAAATAAACAACTCAATTTAAAGCTGTATAAAAAAAAACAATTAACCAGGTGCCATTTTACTTTCCTCGTAACACACTACATTCCTTTTATCACTTTTTTCAGTAAACAGAGCGGCTCGAATCGTTTAAGGCGCTCGTACATCCTCCATTAAGTACAGTGCTGACCATTACGCCACAAAGGTAGTGCGGGATGTAAGGCTGTATCCAACCGCAAATGGCCGGCATTATCCCCGCACGAGCTGCGCACGCGATCAATGTCATACACATCTGTCATGGCGACGATGTGCCGACAATCAGCGTTCCAACCAGCCAATAGAAATGTTTGATGGGATTTTTACGACGGTATTTTGTTTTGCTTCAATAGGTGCTGTTTTAGGGTTCTGTGCCTCAAAAGAAAAATGGAACCCTTATAAGATCAATTCATTGTGCGTCAGTCTGTCAAGAACCATTTTTCTTTTTTTCGGGAACGTATCTAAAAAAATCAACGCAATAAAACTAAGTGCAGCTATTTATACGACCTATTTTGACACATATTTGGAAAGATCCCTTCATTGTGAGAGGTTCGACCCGCACTCAGTCGTTTGTTTTTAGTCACCGCAGTCCAAAAACTACTCAAATAGATTTTACGAAACTTGAGAGAATCAATCACAAAGCAATTTGATTGCAAACTATGAAATCCACATCAATAAGCATTTCTTTGTAACTCTAGACAATTATATCGTCATCGCAAGTTACAATAAAGCAGAAATTCCAATAAAAAAATCACGCGTTTTTGCAACTAATGCGCGTTTGATGTGGTCGTTGTCTTGCGGACCGCGGATCGCGCGCGGATGACGCACGCGCCGTGTGCCCGACGACTCTGCGGTATGCGGTTTTTCACATCACCTATCTGCCGCAGACAATAATTGAGTAACATGCAACCCTGTCACACTAAACATGGCGGGAAAGGAAATGGCTCCTAGAGATGCCTCGTCCGCATATGTAGGACTGTTATTACGCTTGTCTCACATTTCCTTAGTAATCAGCAACTTGTTGATGAAGGGGCAGTTTTATGGTTAATTTTAGGTCTCACTTGACAGAAAACCCTGTAAATAATACAAGTGAGGTAAGACTGCCTATTAGATCTTGTCATTCTTAAAGGAAACCGACTAATAACTTAATCTTGTTTGTAAAAACAGTTAGGTACATATAATTTTAAATAATAATTATCCATAGTCACTGTACGGACTGCATGCGTCAAAATGGAAATCAATGACTTCGTAAAAATAACTGAAAATCACTTCACACTTTACAAATGTCGATTCTGCAATTCATGAAAGTTACGCTCTCATGAACTGCACCGGTATCTATCAAAACCTGAATCAACGAATCACTAACGAATTTATAACAACACAAGTAAAGTTTACTAACGAATTTATAACACAACTAAAGGCCGAACGCGTATCTGAGACCGTTCCTGAGGTAGTTACGCGGTCCGGGAGGGGTGACAGATGCCACAAGTGAATCAGCGAGCTCTCGCTTCTAGTCACCATACCCTACCCCCCCCCCTCTCCTCATTTATTTCAAATAGGCACTTTTGAACGTCAAAAATAAACAACAAATAGAATTGATTCTCGCCCCTTCCTAAAGGTAGTTTAGCGTGGAGTAGAATGGGCAAGAAACTCCACCGTTACTCTTTTAAAATGTTGTACAATGTTTTGTATACATGAATTATCACATTATATGTGAAGACGATCCACCCAGAATAAAAACATTACACCACAAAAGGTGAAAAAAAAACACATATAGCAAAAGCAGGTAAACTTAATTATGTCATAATTACATGGTGCTCACATATTTACAAACAACGCACAATGCGCCGCAACCTTAGCAATGGTCTCAGTTAAGCGGTCGGGCTAAAAAAGTCATGTTATAGAAAAATACTGTCACCACCTGTCATTTGGTCCCACTACATGACAAAGTCACAATTGCCTAAAGCTTTTTTATCAGCCGACAATGAGTCAGCATGTCTCAAGTAACTACCAGCCTGTCCGAGGTGGGTCAGTCGCGATGGAGGTCAGAAGTCATTTCATAAGGTACCAACTGCGATCAACTTTCCTGGTATAATTGTTCTCTAATAATGAAATCACAGTAATGGATCTTTGATAGCCGTTTGATTAACGAGAATGATAAATCAAAGTATTCCCACTACTTGTGAGCTTTACAATATTAAGTAAAGTTTTTGTAGTTTTGATTTGAGATTCATAATAAGAAAATTCTCCTCGTAGTTCGTTGATTAATGACACTTTCTTATATGTATAACGTGCGCTTGCGACTGCGATGCTCTTCCTGTGAACATGTTACCCTGAGTGACAAACGAACAATCATTAATAGAGTCTATGGTTTTTCTAGCCATTCAATTTACATTGCTTTTACGGTAGCTCGGAAACAATTTTCTGAAATGTAGAGAAAGGTTTTAATAGCTACTAAAAATTCATAGTTGAAAACAATGGGAAGGTACCGTACGTGAAATGGCATTCTGTAATTTATGACAATTCAAAAAAGCCATCATACAACTTATACTACCAATAGATTTTGCAACTAGTGAAGAACCTACAAGTTAAAACTTTGATTACAGTTTCTTGATACATTCACTAAATATAAACTAACTTTCTGCATAAATAAAGTTTTTACTGCTACTAGTTCATGAATATTTCCATTTCATTTTACAACCAATTTATTGTTAATATCGAACCATTATTCTATTACATCCTATCAATTGTCTATCACGAGTACTTGGCGCGTTGTGATTGCTCTTGGAGGCTTTCCCGATCGCCTTGGCAAGCTCAATTACGGGTGCAATCAAGTGCGCTGTGACAGACGAGGGAATTGCAGCAAATTGCAAATAAAAGCGCCGTTTGCGCACATATGAATGCCTGGACACCATATGCCGTCTACATTACCTATGATTGTGGCATTTGCTGCGATATGACACTATTGCGGCTTTCACCATCGCACTAACGTACTACGAAGGTGACGTTTAAAGACTTCTGAGATGGAAACGAGAATACTTTCTCAGTTGTACGTGTTTGCATTGCTCGCCTTTTTACGGTCTGTCTCGAGACCGCATGAGAGTGTATTTATATCGTTTTATAGCCATACTTTATGTGAGTTCACACGTGGCCCGAACGTACGTGCCTAGTGAATAAGGAACGTAGACGAAATGACAAGACACAGCATTTTGCACAAGTCACTGGAATAAAAATACTGAACTGAATTATACTCCATGCTATGATGAATCATAGAATCAGTGTTTATAACAAGTCGTTCTAATTTCACGTATACGTTTTTAGAACAACATACATTTTACCGTCATTTGTTAGATTGTAATATATTCTATTATTCAAACCAGTGCTTCCATTTTGTCCTCATTTTTCAGCTTTAAACTTAACCTACCATAGTCATCAAAAGATTACAGCCGAACGGATTTCAATAAGCATTCGATATTTTTTCTTTTATACATTTGACATATAGCCCAAACTAAAAATAAAGAAGCAGCTTAAAATCTGTTCCAAAGACCGTTAAAAACATAAAAGTATTATTGCATTTAAAAAACGAAGACGCAATTTAAAAGGTTTCTGTCAAATGAGGTTAAAAATCGAATTGCTGTGTGAACGAACAAGAGTTCATATCATAGTTGCCCTTTTCAATATTTCAAACATAATCAAGCCGTCAAATTTCCAAAGCATCCAATTCCCGTCCGTTACTCCAACCACAAACCCTGAAGACAATCACAGCATTTATAATTTCTTAAGTTATCTTCAGAACAAGTTCTGTATTGTTGCTCTATCGCTTTCTTAATAAGGTTTGACAATATTGTTCACAGCACAATAGCTCCGCGGCGATGACGACCCACGATACAGACAAAGACTAGCACTGATTGTGATGGTGAAACCACTGAGGTCAAGGTAAAAACCTGTCAAGCTTTACGATATTTTTATTTAGCACAGTTTTTGCACGATCAATGCGATACGATTGAGATTTTATAGTCACACTTAGCAGAAGAGAATGTTTTAGGAGACAATGCTCAGATATCTATTGACTTGGCAAGAAAAGTCTTCACTTGTCATACCTATACAGAGTTTATAAATTATTTAGTCTGTTATTTCACAGTGGTCATCCACGAGAAAAGCATGATGATACATAAATACATATATATGACATATATATGTATATAATTTTCGATAGTATATTATACAATTCGATTCTAAAATGAAAGTGTATAATATCTTAGACATTGACATTCGCAGTAACTTTGAATAGAATTTACTCTCGACAGTTTTACGTCAAACAAGCCTATTATGCTGCTCGCATCCTTACAAGGAGACCGCATGTGGAAACTGTGGCTACGAATGAAGAACTTGTATCGCAATACGTCAACGTACATATTAGCATTTGTAACCGGACAAATGAAAGTTTTCCATAACAAGATTGATTTAAGAATCTCGATGGGAGATATATTTGTATGTGCATGAATTTGTGATTCTAGAAATGCCTAAACAATGTAAATGATAACTTTCATATTCTGGTTTTATAGCAAGTAAGTACCTATTGGGTAAGTTCAGAGAGTTCACGCAAGTGCTTGACGCACATAATGCTAATGCGCTTGTCTCGTTGAACACGCATAGATAATGCTGACACCTTATAACCGCAAAACTTGAAAATACTAAAAAGGTCCTGGTTATGAAGTTTTATTAACCTTTTGAACGCCATTGTCGCATATACAGGTCTCCAAAAGTGATAATGCGCATAGAAATCTTCGCCACTGTTCGGCAACGGTCGTATTCCCCGAGCGTCAGAAGACGATATGTATATAGAGTGGTTATGTGCATTTTCTTCATGCATAATTTAGTAAGATTATGTGTTTTTTCCTAAAAGAGATAAATATTGATTTATCAGTAACGAAATTTGATTCAATAATTCCATGTAAGTAAATAGCGAGCTATAATTCATATAAGCCTAAATCTGATTTTTAATATGTTTTTTCTAGTACTTAATATGTATTTTACGTAGGTATTTTTAATTTTTTAATATTGAAAAAACGTGAAAAATGTTAGTATATTTAAATATTTTACAAAATTAAGTATTTAAATTTGAATAAGATAATTAAAGTTGAAATTAAATTCACCTTTGAAAACAAAACCAAGAAGGGTGTGTAATAGCAGCTCTATATAATTCCAGACAAAGAGAACGCGTGCAGTCACCACCAATATAACAAGACGACTGACGGACCTTTGACTGACCGCCGACCGCCGCCGACCGCCGCCGACCGCCCGAATTGTTTCCGATTGTGTACACATGATATTGACTCCTATTTCTTTCGAACAAGGTGCAAAATGCAAGTGCATTGTTAAGGACTCGAACGATTCAATGATTCGGGTGTTTCCGGGAATACGATAATTAGCGAAGATCCGCATGTGCATTATTAATTTGGGAGTACTGTACGTGACAAGCATGCGCATGCCCTGTACGCCATCGACACAAATTTGTGACAATGCGGTACACGATCAACACGAAATAAAACAATAAATCATTACTTTCGCGTGTGTTTATATAGATATCTTAAAAATTGAAGCTCTCGTACGATATTGGGAAATTCATGATAACAAGAAGAAATAAATTTGTAGCTTGGCGTGGAGGGCACGCGCGTGTTTTTATGCTCTGGCGTTCAAAAAGTTAACAAACGAATTCGACAGACCCACTAACATAACCATTCCTTTTGATGATAACATGACAAATAATAACGTGTTCAGGTCAACCGACAATCGAGTTGTTTCAGAAAATTCTTGGGATTTATTTCCTAACATAAACCTACGAGTAGTCGCGGTAACCGTTGGTTAACCACCACACGGATACGATTAAGCCTCTCGCTTCTATCATACCTAACACTGCAGTTTTTGCTACTCTTTAATAGCGGTGATAGTCATAACAGACGATACTTCCGTACATCAGTTGTCTCATTAATGTAACTACAAATGAACGATGCTCTCTTTCTTTTATAAGTTTTAAAACAATAGACAGATTGTTGAAGAGTCTAGTCTTTGCGTCTACGTTATAGACAAGCGTAACAATTTTATCGACCTCATTAAATGTCGCGTAATAAGTGTTATCTAATTTCATGCTTTTTGTTTCAAGAGTTAAGATTATTGATTGATTTATGGGGCGGTCTTGCACCAAATGCGCAATTGCAACCGCTGATGAGATCAGCCATATAAAATCAATCATGACCATTCTGGATTGAAAATAAAAACTTATAAGATGGAGATCTAATTTGTGGCACGAGAGCAGAATCCAAGATCAAGAAATTCTTCTACCCCATTACCGATCCTTAAAACGTATCTAAAACAATTTACCACTACGTGCAGTGTCTATCTACTTTAAAATACGGTACTGGAAAAGAGACTCTTTCCGCAAGTCCGTCTCCTGTAAAAAATTGACGTCGAAATTGTCCGTACCTGAAGCGAAAATCGGGTAACAGTCTGTCTAGTGAGGCGACAAAACGTTTTTACCGGTCTGAACACAGTGCGCTTCGTCTTCGACTAACACAATAATGAATGCGCTATTGTCTCTGCCATTCAATCTACGCATGCTTGTTTACCGTTGCACGTTTAAATTAATATATTTCAGTATCTATTTTGTGCGATTGACAGGACCGTAATTGGCGATTGTTTAGAATCGAGATGCCAGGAAACAAGTGTACCTATAATGAATTCACTTCATCAACTGATGCTAAAACGTAAAGTAAACACAGAAACGAAATAGCTGAAAGCTGGACTACAGCAACAGTCCGAGGTGTTGATTGACCAATTAATCTAACAAACAGTAAGACAAATGTGTTAATTAAGCGTATAATACTAACTAATCTACGTGGTGCGTATATCGGCAGATCATTAATTACATCGGCTGTATCTAAAAGATGTGTGATAAGTGCGACCAATGCACATAAACAAGATGATGTGTCCCGAAGCCCACGGCGAGGCGGTTCATCAATCAGGCGTAATGGGCAAGATAATGTAATGACGTTACCTGCATACCTCCCATTTGCATAGGATAGAAGCGAGAATTGTAATGAGGTAAATAATAACACTGTTGCCATCTTTTTTGCGGATATTGTGGTTATAAATCTCGATTAGCTATTAATTTTATGTCCTTATGGATAACTGAGAGTAGGCCCGTAAAATAATAAATTCAAGACGCGATCGCAGTTAGATTCAGAGTCCTAGTCTGAAGTCTTTATTTAAAATAAAGAAGCTGTCAACAGATTTGTTTTGGGTTATGTAAAATAAAGTGAAACTGATTGACTCCAAAGAAAAACTTATTATCAGCTATTCATATAAGTACTCATAAAGAAGAAGCTAATACTCAATAATAAATCAAGAATTAACAATAACTTATTGAATTCTATGGATTTATAGTAAATTATACCTGTGCCTACATCCGTCACAATCAATGTGGGAACTTTGACGGCGTCTCAATGGCGGCTGATTGACGTTTCGAACTGTCATTGTCATAAATATAATGTACTGCGTTGAACTATCGATTCTTTTAATTAAGTATCTGTTGGATTTTTTAATTACTTGAGGTATACATATTTTAAAGAAGCACTTTTGATTGATTTTATTTATAAACCTTGTAAACATTTTTAATGCGTCGTATTAACAACGTTTGTAATATTCTTTTTACAATTTTAATAACTGGTAGTAAGCCAGGTGATTGACGCTTCACTGATTAATACTTCTGTGGTTGTATTGCACGAAAAATTTATAATTTATTGAATAGACAACGCTTGTGGTTTTTTTTTAACACTTCTTAATCTTGGAACCCACTTGCCTGGAAGAGATCGCAGAAAGTGATAACGCCGCCCATTGTACAATCAAAGTGTTTTTTGTTATGTATTTTTGTGGTGTACAATAAAGTATTATAATTAAATAAAAAGTCTTATATAAAAAATATAATAAAGGAGAAAACACAAAAACTCATCACGCGTTCCTAGTAAGCTTCACAATAATAACTTTTAACGTGTTAATTACCGACCTAGGGATAGATAAAGCATTGTCTAAACACGCTAGTTCGTATACTAACATTGGGCAGACATAAATTACTCAAGCCGGTATCTCGGTAATAAAGCGAATGCAAATTATCTCACTCGATACAATCTAAAGACGGGTAGGTCGGTGATTTAGATGTAGTCATTAGTGGGTTTAATTGAGATTCAGCGAGAACACGCCGGTCGTGTGTTTTAACTGATATATCCGAATTAATAAGAATAGGTACTAGGTAAGTCGATTATGTTTTTGTACAATTTAGGTTATCTTATATTAAATGTGAGTGAATTTCACCATTGAAACTGAACGCGATCAGCACACAAAGGGTCATTATTTTATTCGGAATTTTGACACTGACAGGACTTAAACGCGGTTTAACGTGCACTAAATTAATTGGCTTTTCTTTACTATGGCAAGAGCCTCCGTCGTTAAAGTTAAAATCACTTAAGTACAAGTTATGCATAATGTGCTTTTCCGAAGAGTTTTCTCGATTTATTAGCTAGTCCCGTTATGCTGTAAGGATTATAAATTAATATTTAACTCTTAGTCATAAAATACTTGGGTCGTTAGAAGATAACAACATTGTATACTTTGCCTTATAAGGTAATTCCTAGGTGGCTGGTAAGAATATTATGTAGAATATTTTCGACTATTGTTTTTGTAAAAGCTCCACAGACAGGCGCAACGCGGCTCTAGAAGAACAATTTCAATGAAACTTAATGGAAACTGTTCAACCAGAAACGCTTCGAACCGTCGCGTAGCGCCTGTCTGTAGGAACCTTAAAGCAAGCACAGAAAGACTGTCTCCGTCTTAATTTCGGATGCGAATGCGAAAGTTCGTCTATGAAACCGTTACTAACTTAGGTACATTAAAAAGCCGACTCACGGCCCTATCGAATTCATCGATTGCTGTCACTATCAATAACTTCCCTTTGATTTTTAATCTGTATGCGACATCACGATGTTGGCATCAGTGAGCTAGATGTAGGAGCAATATATTACCAATAAAGATCGTTCGAATAAACAAACAGCAACAAACTATGGTCCTACAACTCTATGTAGTAGGTTTTCATTAATACTATAAATAACGGTTTATTGTTATACTAGCTTTTGCCCGCGGCCTCGCTTTCGTTATTTTAAAATTTGGCAATCAATTTGGCTCTATAATAAAAAAAAACAATCATGATTCTAAAGACAAGTGGCGCGATCTATTATTTTTATATATTTTTATTATTATTTTTATCTTGGAAACTGTATTTTTTTAGGTATGAAAGGTACTCTATGTCTGTTTATTCTATTCTATGCAAAATTTCAGGACAATCGATTCAGTGGTAACAGAAACACTCTGTAATTTCAACTGCCTACCTATTACGATTCATAATATACAGCCCGCTGGTAACCAGCACGGTCTGACAGTGGAGGCTGACTAATAGGATTCTTTTTCGCACCCTTCCAGTACGGAACCCTAAAAACGACGTTCGTTTTTCCATACTCCATACTCCAAGTTCTTATGAACTAAACTTTCAAGCAAGTCAAATGTAAACTTCAGAACAACAGGTTATAACATACAAACAGGTGAACATGTCGAGCATGTTCCAATTAAGTGTTGAACGGAGGCCATAAGTCGAAGCACGTCGACGGACGCCTCGCCAACGCCTAACGCCTCGTTTGTGCTAACGCCTCGTTTGTGTGGTGGACTTGTGCTACCGAATGTCGGCCTACTTTGTTTATGTGACGGCCCGTCGCGTCGGCTCTCAGCCTTTTTGATGAGTTTGACGCGAGTACTGTGAATAAAGACGTCGTTTCATATTTATGAGAAGTTCCGGCGGGTTTTGTATGAGCAGATTTAGACATAAACACCATTTCTGGAAAACCTTATTGCGTCGCAAAGATAATGTGGATAAAAGATAAAGACAAACTATGGATGTATTATTTAATAGTTAGAATGAAAAAAAATCATTTAATAGATGGTGTAAAGTGCTCTTTCTCCGATACTTTATTGCTATATTTTGTGTTTCTTTCAGTGCAAAGATCACTTTATGTTCTACAGATTTTTAAGTATATGGTCATCATTGTTATGTATGGCTGTCTTCTATGTAATTATTTTCTCGTCACTTTTTACACAGTGAATCGATTAACATAATGTCATTATTGACCACCTAGTAATTGCATAAAACGCATGCCAGCGATTAATTATCTCGTTGTTATCTCAATCGCCCGTCAGACCTGTCAGTGTTGGCGTTATTCTGTTAATAATTAAATAAAGTCAAAGTCAAATCATTTATTTCAAATAGGCACAAGTAAGGCACTTTTGAACGTCAAAATGAACAAGAAATAGAATTGATTCTAGTCGCCCCTTCCAAAAGATAGTTTCGTGTGGAGAAGAATGGGCAAGAAACTCCACCGATCAACAAATAAATAAGACAGACAATACGAGTACTACAGTGACTCTTTGTAATGACTTTAGTGTGACATGTAAAAAAACGTATGAATTCGTAATAATTATCTACATTAATCTGATTTTTACTAGATTATGATTTAATTTTGATTTGATTTTAATTTGATTCTGATTTGTTTTTAATTTTAACATTATTCTGATCTGATTTTAATTTTACTCTGTTTTGATTT
Source organism: Hyppa rectilinea (assembly GCA_951799385.1). Lineage (NCBI taxonomy): Eukaryota > Metazoa > Arthropoda > Insecta > Lepidoptera > Noctuidae > Hyppa > Hyppa rectilinea. Next base: position 10,168,924 of record OX637318.1, on the reverse strand, counting down.
TAATTTTATTCTAATTTATTTAATTTTTATTTTTATTCTGATCTGGTGTTAGTTGATTAATCTTGGATCTAGTCAATCGATTCAAGTTTATCAACTTTTATTATTATTATTGTATATGGGAATCTTTGCCTGAAATAAAACACAATTATTATTATAATTATTATTAATTATTATTATTATTAATAAAAATGAAATGTTTGTTGGTATGCGTATCACATGAGAATGGCTGGACCAAGCTATTTCTTATTGTTCTAAAAACTATTCGAAAAAGATTTTATGCAAACAAAAATTGGAAAAGTTTTCCGGTAATTTTTCAACGACGAGAAAATCGGAACGTGCTCAAAATGTTACGGCTCTAAAATTCATTACGATAACGAATAAAAACTTTATTTCAAAGCTTTCTTTACAATATTTTATGGTCGATTAGCTGTGATATAAAAGCTACAATGTTATTTATGCTAGAGGTTAGCCGGACAGACGAGAACAGAACAATAGGGCCTCTTTTTCAATAGTTCTATTTTATCATTTGTCGCTTTTAGTTGGTGACCGATATTTATCCCAGTTTAGTTAGAGTACAGGCCTCCGGGTCAGCGGGATAGTCGAAAAGGGTTACCGCTACCCCGGAACATAAAAGGCTAAGGAAGGAACATGGGTAGGTTTTAGCTAGTTAAGTAAGAGTCCGACACTCCTTTCCGCTGTACCCAGAGCGGGAGGGATCATTTTATGACGATTCCGCACCCTCAGAAAAAAAGGGTAGAGAGCTCCTCTCGGTGAGGGACAGTAGGCCATAATCCACCACACGGGTCCAGTGCGGGTTGGTAAATGTCGCAATACCTAAAAATTCGAAGACATGTGACGTTGCCACGACATGCCGTGTCCCTCACGATGATCTTTGTTCATCATCTAACAGATGCAAACGATGCAGTTTACTGTAATTAATAATAAATAAAATAAAATTCATTTATTTCGGATAACTAATTGATCCATAATTACATACATTTATAATTAAAATAAATAAAATTAATTTGAATTGAATTAAGAGTTAAAAAAAAATATTATAAATGTTATTATTATTATCATTTGTTTAATAATAACATTTATTAATAAGTTTACCAAATTATTTCTAATAGGAGGCGTGACAATATGATTGGCTCTCGTGTTAACCTTTAATTTACTCTCGGTCAAAGTGAACCGCAGATTAAGTGCTGATTAGTGTCTCATTAAAGTAAGTTTAACATCAATTTATTTCGTGTTTACATAATTTGGAGGCGTGACGAAATTTTGTTTTGTGATCGAAGTATTAAAATGTAATTTGTCAGTCGAAATGGTCAAGTCAATAAGAGCTTTTTGATTTATCGGCTTATAGTATTTACAAAAGGTCGTAGAGGTGGATAGTGATCGATTTATCTCTAAACTAGGTAGCGCATAAGTAATCACCTGATTTCCTAAGGTTATAACTTTTTCGTAAATATGAAAAATCGTTCAGGTTTTTGTAATATTGTTTATTTGGACTTATAATTTTGTTCTGTTTAAGTCGAAAAAAAGTTGCGGGGCTACTGGACGCCGATTCCAACATATTTTGGAAAAACTAAGCAGATGCTAATTACAATTTAAATTAACAAATTTTCTTTCTTTTTATAAATATTGAAGTGCCTCAAACATCGACAACTATCATTTTGACAAAGAAGAGATATTTGACTAGAAAAGAGGTTTCAGTAGAGAAGTATAGATAATATATAAGGTGTTAAAAAATTAACTCTAAGAATTTCGTGGGAGCATTGTACTCGTCGTTATGAACAACTTTTACTATGGGATGAACCCTGAAATCGCGAAAAAAATATGAGCTGTTCCATACATTTAGGCACACGTAACTCAATAAAATGTATGGAACAGCTCATATTTTTTCCGCGATTTCAGGGTTCATCCCATAGTAAAAGTTGTTCATAACGACGACTACAATGCTCCCACGTAATTCTTAGAATTAATTTTTTAACAGCTTATATTAAGTCTCTTCAGAATCAAATAAAAGTGTAACTAAATGTTTTACGATACAGGTAGTTTGAAATGAGACTGGGTCCGGATAAGGCTATATTTGTAATTTTTGATTCAGTGTCCATGACAGCAGCAAATTTAATTACAAATAGTGAGCATCTCACAATTTGTAATAAAATTTAATAATAAAACCACTTGTACATACGTAATAGAATTTACTTACTTTCAAAGCTATAACTTCATAGGTAGGGAGCTCCACCTATTCAAAATTTAATTGAGTTTTTTTTGTGATTATTGAATTCAATTATATCATTTCCTTTGAGGTTTTAATGTATAAAGTCTTTTGAAAACTGCAGAGGCAAATTGAAATAAATTATTTCTATGACGAATGCGAAACTATTTTGTGCGTCCATTTTTCAGTTTATTAATACACCAAATGATAAATGTTTTTTTTTGTAAATAAATCAAATCAAAAGTCATTCAAATCAAAAGTCATTTATTCAAATTAGGCTGAAGATCAGCACTTTTTGAAGGTCAAAGTTACTTAAGACAGTCCCCCAAAAACGCTCACCCTTCACCACTTCCTAGTGCTTTAGCTGGGAAGAAGAAGTGGCGCAACAAACTCCCCAGCAGCACAGCTGTCTGTTTAGTTGGAAGAACTTGACTCTACACATTTATCGTATGAGAAGTAATTAACATTACGAAACACATCACATTAAAATCAATAATTTGCAATAGGTTTTCACAAACACTTTTACACGTCAATATTTTTTTTAAACTAGATGAGGTTGACGTTTCTTAACTGACTAGGTACTCTGAGAAAGGCCGAAACAAACTCAGAGGTCACAGTCTTCAGACATTTTCTTGGTCAAATCATGTGAAGACCATGTAGGTTGATGACTGAAATGGTATTTTAAAGAAAGAACTGGCTGATGATAAAATTTAATTGGTCATGTGTTCCGAATGAATGATTATTTATTTATTTATTTAAATAGAACGGCCGAAGCCAATTACACTATTTAATATAATTTGATATAAAATATAATTGATTTAACTCAGTCACGCATTCTTCTCACAAAACTTCAAACATTCTGATAGTATCACCTTCCATTCATCCGCAAACATATCAAGATTTGTGTTTGAGTCCAGGAGAGCGTTAATAGCGCCTAATGTCCGAGGGATGGGTGACCTCGAGTGCGCAACTGTGCGGCAAGTTGGAACAGCCAATAAGCGGTGTTTCCTGCCGCGACAGTAATTGTCTGGGACAAATAGTTTGCAGATTACATTATGCAACTCAGGGTCATCGATAATCCCCCGAAAAGCTTTAAATATCAATATCATCTGATCGCGCGACCGTCTTACTTCTAGAGAATTGAAACCCAAACAGCCCAATAGGAATTTACTGGGATACAAGAAGGGATAAAACCCGTACATATGCTTGTAAAGGTATCTGAGGAATGCTTTTTGCACTTTCTCTAAAGCTAACGCATACTGCTTCTCAAAAGGATTCCATACGCACGCGCTAGACTCAAGGTTGCTACGGACCAATGCCCCAAAAAGAAGCCTGATAACGTGGGGGTTGTGGAAGTCACGACAATTTCTCAATACAAAGCCAAGGCGCCTGAAAGACTCCTTGGCAGTGGATGCGATGTGGTCGCGAAAAGTGAGCTTACGGTCGAATGTGACTCCCAGGTCTTTCATGGAATCAGTTCTTGTGATTGTTTCTCCATTCAATTTGTATAGAAAGTTGACTGGGCGCCGCATTCGACCGAAAGACATCACGTAACACTTTGGCTTATTAAATTCCATTTTATTTTCTAAGCTCCACTTAAATACTGAGTCAATGTCTGATTGCAGAGCTTGGCAATCGTGGTCAGATTTGATTTCATAAAATAGTTTCAAGTCATCAGCATATAAGAGGGATCTGGCATTCGCAACCACATCAGGGAGGTCATTTATCACCAAAATGAAAAGGAGAGGGCCGACTACCGAACCTTGACTCACACCGGAGCGAGTGTGGTATGGGAGTGACTCGTACAAACCTAATCTGACAAATTGTTGTCGGTCCCGCAAATAATCTGCCAGAAGCCGTAGAAGTTTTGGAGCGACGCCTAACGCACTGAGCTTTGACAGCAAGACGTCGTTGTTGACTTTGTCGAACGCCTTTTGAAAATCAAAAACCACATCTACTTGGCGTCTGTGATCAAGACTAGTCGAGATGTAATTGACTAGTGTCAGTAAGTTGGTATTGACGGATCTTTTTTCACGAAAACCATGCTGCTCATTGCACAGGTGCTGCTTTACTTGCTTGTAAATTCCTCGATGGAGGACATTCTCGAAGACTTTCGCGGGGGAAGATAGTATCGCTATTGGACGATATTCATCGACTGAAGATTTATTGGAAGATTTCGGTATGGGAGTCACACGTGATATCTTCCATTGTGGTGGATATATTCCGGATTTAAGGGCTAAATTAAAAATGTGGCTAAGGGGCTGAATGAGAAATTCCTTTCCCTCTTTTAGAAACCATGGAGGAATATTATCCGGACCAATAGAACTGTTTAGTTTTAGCTTGTTAATTCCTGTGCTTATATCACTGTCGGTGAAGGTATCAATATTAATATAATTACTAATATTACAGTTGCTTGGACCGGCTACATTTTCATGGTCTAACTTTGGTACTTCAGGTTGGAAAACACTCGCGAAATATTCTGCGAACGCCTCGGCAGCCGCCACACCAGAGTGAACCTTACCTTTGTGGATTACATTAGGCTCAAACCCGCCTTTTGATTTAATGTTGGAAATGTGTTGCCAGAACTCTTTGGGGTTTTTTTTAATGCTCCCTTCGATGCGCCTGATATAAGCGTCATAAGCAGTCGATATACGAGATTTTAAGCAGGATCTACAGTCAGAGAACTGCTTATAAATTTGGTCACATTTGCTCTTTTTCCAGACAGTATGTAATTTTATTTTTTTCTGGATGTCCTGAATAATATCCGATGTAAACCAGGTTGGATATCTTCTATTCATCTTATTGCTTCTGCGCTTTTTAGGGATACAAGCGTTAAATAAGCTATAAATGATATCATAGAAAGCCTGAGTGCTAGTGCGAACGTCATTGGATGTTAAAACTGCCTCCCAAGATAACTCAGAAAGAAGTTCATAAAGAAGACTGCGATTACATTTTTTGAAGTTCCAGTCCTTACTACGATCCACATTACTGGGTTCAAGCTTTTCGCTTTCATCAGATGACTGAAGCTTTACCTGGATGTCCAACGGTGGATGATATGCATCGGGGTGCACCAAACCCTCAACTGATGTTACAGAAACGTCACGCAGGCCTGCGCTTTCCTGAACTAAAACAACGTCTAACATTCCCCCATGCATATTCTCAACAATATTTCTTTCACACATATTAGAAAAAGTTAGAAAATAACAATAGTAATTGCAAACATTTACGGAGGCACTGTTTAAGTTTAAATCACCTAAAATTATAACTGTTCCTTTTAAGTTATTTATAAAACTCTCCACTTTCGTAAACCAGGTCATATAGTCGCTGTCACTGGCACTTGGCTTAATATACACAACGCATACGTACACAGTAGAACCATGCCACATGAAACTAGACCAGAGATCTTCACCGTAGTCTGTCTCAAGTTCACGACGACGGCGTAGAACTATGGGCGCGCGAGCCATAAGCAGCACACCCCCACAAGGTGTACCTCTGTCACGCCTCTGTACATTCCACTCGCTATTGGCGAGTTCTGTATCTTCAACCGAGTTATTTAAAAAAGTCTCTGTGGCCGCTATTAAATCTTGTTCGGCTATATAAATATTGTTGCGCCAGACGCGGAGCTTTGACTTAATACCACGAACATTCTGGTATACAAAATTGATTTTTGAACTTCGGGTGCTTGCTCCACTCGCCGCCACAGGGCTGGCCACAATACCAACACTATGCTGCCTTATCCCTCTGTGTAGGCTGTTCATGAAAGGGCTGTGGGGCAACTAAACGCTGGCTATTAGACTGGACGGAAGACGGTTTCCTGTAATTGATCCACGCCTTGATTCTTGCATTCACTGGCCACACATCTGCGGAGTAGCAGCATAGCATGCAGTGGGAACGCCAATTTTGAATGACTTGTAGTTTCCTTTCGGGGTAAGTTCGTCAATGGTACAAGCATCAGTGCCACATACGCTGCGAAGGTAGTCTCCAATTTCATCAGCTGTAGACGCCATGTTCCATAGGTGTAAGTACTTTCGAGCTTCAACGGCCCTTAGTGTTGTTACGCTAGGGCCGGCCGCTCCTTGAATTGACACTGGGCGATGATTCTTAGATTTCTTAGTTACCCGCGTCCACTCCTGGGAATCCGATGCTTGTGAATTAGAAGAAGCAGTCTGCGTCACCGCTTCATCTGGCGCAGGATAGGTATTGGGTACACTAGAACTGGCACGAGGGGGAGCTGGTTCAGTGAGAGGCTTAGTTGAAATGTCCTGCTCGGTACCGTTTGCAGATGTAAGTGGTTGAATGCAGATGTTTTGCTCCAAACGATGTAGCCTAGTGCTCAGTTCCTTGATGGTGTGCTGCACAGCAGAGTTTTGAGTCTTCAAGTTCTCCATGGCCAATTTAACCTCTGCGTGGTCAATGACTATAACCTCAATTTGGGCTTTAACAGCATTCGTGGATTCTCTGGTGCTTTTGAGATCCTGTTTCACCAATTGGAGTTGCTCACTCATAAGTATGCTGATGCTATCATTGATTTTTGAAAGCATACTGCTTAACTGTTCTTGCAGTACGTCTTGGACAACATTACGGATGTCATCAGCTGTCAAGGTATTACTGGAATTTGGGGGCGAGTGCAGTGCTTGTCTTTTAGCGCCTCTCATGGTAACATTCGCATTGAAACGAATGGGAGTATTATCATCCTTAGGTACTTTCGGATTTTTGCAACAGCAGGACGGGCAATACCAAACTTTGGACGCAAAGAGCTCTTCGTCGCAATTTGTTAAGCAGGCAAGGTGAAATGCCTTTTCACAAGTCGTGCAATTACGATGATTTCCTTCATCCAATCCACCATCGCAACATCCCCATATCATTAAATTGTCAGTCGATGTTGACATTATTAGTCGTGGTTTACAGTAATAAAAACCTTTAACCACGTCAATAAACAAAATAAATACCCAATGCGCGGACTAGTGAGCGTTAACTCGCGGCTTGCCAGTTGTGTATAAAAACAATAAGCTCGGTGACACGCTGCGACACAGAACACGATACTTTCCAACTAAGGGACACAGAGCGGCACCGTGTGCAGTGGGCGGAGCCACCTCGCGATGTTAGACACAGAGCGACACAAAACGCGACTCTTTCCAATTAGCTAACACTGTGTTTTTCTCCGAGTTCGTTATTTAAATGTTTTGCAATGAAAATGTTTATAACTTGAGAACCACTTGCTAGTTTTAAGTTCTGTTTTCACTGTTATGGAGTACACTTGTAGTGGAACGTCACAGTATATATCATAAGGTTTATTTCGGTTTTGCACGTATCTCGATTTTAAAACACGGAGGTCATTACGACACAACACGTTCAATAGTGGCGCGCGCGACAATTATCGAAACGAGATCATGATCTATCATTTTTTCCTACAACCATCTTTCTTTTATAAACATTTCTTCTAACTGTACTGACAGCTGTGCTGCTGGGGAGTTTGTTACGCCACTAATTCTTCTCAGCTAAAGCACTAGGAAGTGGTGAAGGGCGGGCGTTTTGGAGGACTGTCTGTAAAGTAATTTTGACGCTCATAAAGTCTTCAATTTCAGCGTAGTTTGATTAAATGACTTCTGATTTTAATTTTACACGGCAATAAGCCCGTCTGTATTTTATAAAAGGCACTTTTCCCAACTTTTTTCGAGGATGACGCCATCCTTTCACTGTATGTAGGTATTATCGCCAGTAGCACTAGTAAGGTAGTAGGCACTTCTATTTTTACAAAGTTATTCAATCTGCCTAGCCTTGAACTATGTTGGGGTCGGCTTCCAGTCTAACTAGATGCATACGACTACCAGTATTTTACACGGAGCGACCGACCTCCGGCCTCCACAACCCAGATACTGGGTAATACGGTGCCCCTTGGTAAGACTGGCTTCTGATTACCCGTAACGCCTGCCAAAGATCTACGAATGACAGCGCGGACCAACGGGTTAACGTACTTACCGAGACACGGAGGACTTTCAGTATGACCACCCATAAACGGGCTAGCGTAGCTTAACTTGATGAATCGACCCGTACGGCTGTTATTACTTAGCCACGAGCTCCTCTTTTACAAATTTATTATCAAGCGGAAAGCAAAGTAACTCGCTGTTTGTACAATTCCAAGTATTTGCCTTTAGGGGTTAGGTAAATGAATCCACGGCTAGTATTATAGCTGTACCATGTGCTATTATCTTAAGCGCTACTTTCTGTGGTAAGTCATTAGCTGGCCGCCTCTGTCTGGCTCCCTTATTACACGTCAAGCCGTTAGCCGATGCATTGGATTATCTTAAGTCGATCTTGGATTAATGTAGTGTCATCATAGTAGCAAGCGGGTCCTCTGATAGATGCGACCTATTTGGTATACTCAGAATATTTTGCTTGGTGGTGGTGGCTTCATTTGTTTTGCTGAATAGCAGGATATTCTTTATTTGAACAAAATATAATTTAAAAACTCTATTGCAAGTCAACTTTTTAAACTCTTGACTTTTTTAACTAATGTTTCGTCTTTGTTTGAGAAGAAATTTAGAAAAAAACACATACGTCAAGGTCTTATATTTTTATTTTTATGTAATGGCATCGCATCTACTATAAAGTTGAAGAACTAGTCACAAAAACTATTTTGCAGCGATTAATTTGGACAAAATCACTAATTTAATTATTCCAAATCCGAAGTTAAGCACATAAATAAACTCATGATAATAATATCATGAGTTTATTTATATTTAATCCAGTTCAAGGTAATAATTAAGATGTTTCATATCAAAAGGTTAATTGATATAATAATCTATACCCACTAGTATAATAAAGAGGTTAAAGTTTGTGAGGTTGTGGGGGTAATCTATGGATCTAATAACCCGATTATGAAAAATAAATTACTAATGGGAACCTACATTATCCCAGAGTTATGAGCTAAATTTAAAAAAAAAACACGAGTATGAAGTCGCGGTCATAGTGCCTAGTATCTTACGTAATTAGGATAAGCAATCTAATCTTGAAATATACAATTCTTTTAATTACATTTTTGTAAAACAAGAGCCAATCGGCTCGTCAAACTTGCGTCCAAAACTGACCGATAGTACGCTTCTCTCAATATACGTCAACTTGCGTCCAAAACTGACCGATAGTACGCTTCTCTCAATATACGTCAACTTGCGTCCAAAACTGACCGATAGTGCGCTTCTCTCAATATACACATATTGCTATGCCAAACCACCTAAGTCCCCATCAGAAACTGCTAACACAAATCAATTCACATCAACCGTCTTTCTAATTCCACATTGATATCTGAACGGGGATAAGCATTTATCTCTATAAGAGCGGACATCTGCCCGCGCGCGGTCGATGTCGCGTCACGTCGGGATGCAGTGCGTGTGTAATCTAGACACAGTCGATTATGCTAGTCGGGGATCGAAGCGGCACACTCACGCGCATCCACCCGTTACGTGAAGAAGATGGACACGCAGATGAACACAGAAGGTCCACTACCAAGTTCCAATACGGTACTTCGTCATGAACTAAGAAGATTAATAAAAAATCAATTGTAGAGCGTGGAACTCTTAAATCGACATAACGTGAACATAGACTAAACAGTGATACAGTGTAATCTCACTAATCCGACACTATTCAAAACCGGAGGGTGCCGGATTATTGGAATGTTCGGATTACTGGATTATAGTGAAAAAGTCATAGGTAATGAATAAAATAAAGCATTTAATAGAGGGAATAAATGTATGTAACAGGTGTAGACAGGCGAGGGAGACGTGGGCGGAGGGTGCCGGATTATTGGACGTGCCGATCTATCGAAGTGCCGGATTAGTGAGATTATACTGTATTAGTAATCAAATTGGTTTAAACAACATCAAGCAAAACCCATAATAATTAATTCTTTTTGTATGGACTTTAACAAAAAAAAAAAACTTTTCTGTCGTTTTTTGCATTGTTAATTTTTCATATATTGCATCTGAATGTCATTCATTAATTTAAAAAAGAATTAGATTTCTTTATTTCTCCTTACTCCGCCCTTCCGTCCGTGTTTAAGATACAAAAAACCTAATGATGAGCCAAGCCAAGCACCTCTGAGTCTACGGATTCATGTGAGTATTGCATGATTAGGAAAACATCGTGAGGAAACCAGCATGTCTGAGAAATATTTCTCAACAGCATGTGAAGCTAAGTCAAAGACAGCATAAAAAAAACTTTCGACACCAGGTTAGTCACTAACCACACGAAAAGAAGATGGTGAGCATGAGCGAATCAGAGCCTTTTTTTTGAAGTTGGGAAATCATCCAATGAATTCTCCCTCTCTGGGTGGAGGGGCGGGAGTGTCAGACTCTTACTGACTAAAACCCATCCATGTTCCTTCCTTAGCCCTTTATGTTCCGGGGTAGCGGTAACCCTTTCGGACAATCCCGCTTACTAGCGAATCAGAGCCTAGCCTGGAGTCATTTTGTGGACTAAACCTTCTAAAATATCCCCTATACATTTTCCACCAAGAATATGAACAGTATCACCACTACTAATAACGACACGTAACTGAATTCAAGAGCGCAACGAATCGTTTCATTTTATACGCTCATTATTCGGATTACAAATTAATAGAATAAAAGCTGGATTGAACTGTCCGTCGAACGGGTTACGCCACGTGCGGTCTTTACCGCATTAAAAGTTATTTAAAATTCACAACTGTTATTGGAATCTATTGTCAGTGGATTAGATTGTATGTTCTTTCAATATTTTTTTGTGTGTTGTGGTAATAAAGACTTTGTGGAAACAGTTAATCGGTTTCCACAAAAAGTTTTGACTAAGGTTTTTTTTTCTTATTAATCATTTATCATTTCCATCAATGATTTGTGAAACGAAAGACCACTTGAGCTGCTGTGCTTTGGGAAAAGGAAATAAATATCTAAGTACCGTATCTAAGCGCTACATTCAGATAATTTTCCGGGACTAACAGAAATTATATTAAATTGACAAGTAATTAAATTAAACAAAGAACTGTCTTTTCTAAGACAATAATTTCCAACAGTCATTAGAGCTTTTCGTTTAAAGAATTTCTTGCAAAACTGTTTACCTACTGGGAGACGAAAATCGTCAAACGTCGTCAAGACGCGCGGTTTCAGTGTCTATGGCATTTAATTTTATGTTATAGACAAAAAATCAACACTTGTAACTGGTCACTTTTGTTTCAATAACTTGTCTTGTACCTCTTTGCTACTAACTTCTTTGGTACGCGGGAAAATACTGAAAGAGAATACTGTAAAGGTCTTTCTTTATTGTCAATTTTGTTAATTTACGGTTTGTGACCCAAATAAAATATGTTTCTTCTTTTTATTTCTTCTTCATAAGTAGGATAAATCTGTTTTTTAATTTGTCCAAATAGGTATTTATATTAGCGTAAGCAACACATCCTAATTCGAGTCATACAATAACATCTCATGCATTATTTACGCGACTCTCCAAGATGATGTTAAAAAACCAACGAATTCCTCGAAGTGAAGCTCTCGGGTCAACGGGGCATATGTCCGAAGTTCGAGGTTAAGTCTAACGATGGTCATTGTCCACTGCAGGTTTGACAAACACGCTCAACACGAGTTACTGACGTTACATACGAACGCTCGTAGTTACATGTTTACTGACGAACCGGCTGACATCAAATCAAACATCTGCACAAAATTTTCGGGTTCTAAAATTCGAATTTTGAATTTGACAGCTGACACGTAGTCCAGTGGTGATTAGTATGTAGTCAATCTGTGGGTGGTAGGTGTTACTTACTCAATATTGTAATCAAGTTTTTATGTCTGTCATTTTATCTGTGAGACGTAGCGCCTCGGCTTTAATTGGCTGATTATTTTCATGAAGATAGTTTAAGTTCCGGGGCGGTTCGTGGCAAAGTAATAACAGCCGCACGGGTCGGTCGATCAGGTTACTCTACGCTTGCCGAAGTTGGTCCGTGGATAGGTGACAACCTTAACATAGTAAGACCCCTCCACGCCTCAGATAGCACGTTAAGCCGTTGGTCCCGGCTGTCATTTGTAGATCTTTGACAGTGGTTACGGGTCGTCAGAAGCCCGAAAGTCTGACAAGGGGTATCGTGTTACCCAGGTCAGATAGGCAGTCGCTCTATGTAAAATACTGGTATTCAGCTGTACACAGTTAGACTGGAAGTCGACCGAAACATAGTTGGGAAAGGCTAGACAGATCATGAGCTAGAGTTCCAAAAAAGTAAGGCAATAAAATACTTTATATCTAGTAACGTTTTTTGTATTTAAGAAGCAACATCTTAAATGCAGGGATAATTTTGTCCAGTATACAATTTTAAGTTATCTTCAATACAGTAAATATTTTAGCATCGTAAACAGTTTTAGTGGTTATAAATCAGTGCGGAGTAATTTTCTAAGTTCTCGCAGTTAAACGGTAGTTCACGGTCGTTACAACGTAAAGTCTTTGTAACGTTATATGAAATATAGCTTAAGTAACATGAAATTAATTTGAGATATGATGGCTTTGTCAAGTTGTAAACTGTAGTTGAATACACAGAAGTAATTGAACTTAAGTCTTAGACGGTAGAGATTAACCAGCCAACAAATCGATAAGTAGGTCGGCAGTTCGGTAGGTCGGAAGGTGTCTAATTAAATGAATATTAAACATTTTAGTCAAAACCAAGTATTTGAGGTGCTCGTGACTTAGTCATAACAGCCGCTCATCGATCAGGTGAAGCATTGTTTTCCGCGATACGTCTATGGATGGTGACCATCTTTACATACTGAGAATCTCCCATGCCTCGGAAAACAAGTAAAGCCGTTGGTACCAGTCATTCTCCGATCTTTCACAATCGCACCGGGTCGCAAGAAACCCTAAGTTCTGACAGCCCGTCTCACCAAAGGGTATCGTATTACCCAGTAACTGGGTAATGGAAGTCAGATAGGCAGTCTGCTAATGGTATTCAGCTGCAGCCGGTTAGACTTAAAAAGGCCAGGCAGATGTTAAGTTAAAACAACAAAATAAACTTTTAAAGTAGATTTTAGGTAGGTACCAGTGTTTTATATTATTTTCTAACAAATGGTTCATGAATTTACCTACAATGTTATAAATAGGCTAATTGGTTCATTTTCTTATATCGATGCAAGGTGCAACCATAATAAATGTCATCCAGGTCCTGTCAGAGGGCAGCCGAGTAAACAAAATTGACGACCAATAAACTGATTTGCCGCTCGCAAAGCAATACAAATAACATTTATCTCAAGTTTATTTCATTTTTATTGAAGCAGCTCATCTAACCTGATGATGTAAATTATCTGCTACTGATAAGTGATAAAATTTATACGATACTGGTATAATTTTATTTTGGCATTTACAAAACTTGATTGGATTGTTAAACATGGCTAATTTATCGGAGACGAACAGTAAAGAATTAAACAAGAAAAGTGTTTGTGTTGCGGCAACCACACTAAATAAGTAGCTACGCAGAGTGCATCAGTAAGGTGTGGTCAAAAACCCATTGACTGCCGGAACGCAGATCTAAGCGAGACAGGCTTTTTAATTGTTTCTATAATTACGTCATACGAAAGGTTAAGGGTGTAGTACACGAATGATTCTTCATGGGACCAACAACATAATCCAAAAAAATAATATCAGCCGTCTCATACATTCGGGTCCAGTAGGTTTTTATATGTGGTGACCCAGTGGTAACTGGCTCGAGTTACGAGTTGTCGTGGGTTCAGACCCAAGCAGGCGCTTTATTGTGTGTAAATAATTTCATCACCACTGCTCTTAAAACGGTGAAGGAAAATATCGTGAGGAAACCGACATGTCGTAGAACCAAAAATTCGAAGATACGTGACGTCAAACCCGCTTGGTGGATTATGGCCCACCCCCTCTAGAAGACAGGAGGCCTGTGTCCCACCAGTGGGAATATTATAGGCTGATTATATTACGACACATTTAATGATTCTCGATTACGATGTTGGTCCCATAAAGAAAGTTGTTCAGTTTGATAGTGGGTACACACTTTCTGATAGATATAGATGTAACAGAATTGCAGATATTAATTACACGTACTAACTGGTACTGGTATCCAGATAATAGTACACACGGCTACACATCAAGCTATACAAAACCAGTTTACGCTGGTCTCGCATCGTACGGAAATCCTATACAATGCGAGATCAGCTTAAACTGGAAATGTATAGCTTGATGTGTAGCCGTGCGTACCAGTCTCAATTTTCTTTTCTCTTGACTTTTCTAGCTTTTCAAGATTTATAGTTTTTGCTTAAAAAACTGATTTATAATAGTTGCTCTTCATTACCTAGCTTGTTTTTGCTAAAAACTGATTGATAATAGTTGCTCTTCATTACCTAGCTTTGTTATTGGTATTCATTTGTAAGTCATCTGCTCACATAATATTATAGACATTCATGTCTATCTCTTAGATAGGTACTTCATGAAAAATGCCAAGATTTTAACGTTCTATCTCTATCTTTCGTGTGGTTAGTGACTAACCTGGTGTCAGAGTTTTTATGCTGCCCATGGGCCACTGACTTAGCTTCACATGCGATGCTGCATGCTTTTAACGATAATCACACCAATCAGTACTTTCAGAATTCCTTTCATACTTTAACTATAGCTAAAGTATTTACAGGGGCTACTAACATGGGCACGCCACGATAGTGGCGGTAAGGCCCCTCTTTGAGGAGTGGCTAGAGAGGCGTCACGGCGCCCTCACCTTCCGCCTGACGCAGGTCCTCACCGGACATGGATGTTTCGGGAGGTTCCTGCACATCATCAGGCGGGAGGAAACGCCCGGGTGTCACCACTGCGAGGATCGCCCACAGGACACGGTAGAGCACACGGTGCAAACCTGCCCCGCTTGGGCGGAGCACCGCCGTGTCCTCGTAGAGGCGATCGGCGGCGGCGACCTCTCGCGCCCGGCCCTGGTGCAAGCCATGGTCCGGGGCGAGAGGGAGTGGCAGGCAGTCACCTCCTTCTGCGAAAAAGTAATGCTCGCGAAGGAGGTGGCAGGATGGGAGAGGGAAAGGTCCTCCCGTCCCAGCCGCCGCGGGAGACGCTCCGGGCGTCGGGAGCCACGTGACGACTCCCGGCCACCGTAGGCGCGGGCCTGCGGACGGTGAGTAATGGGTGACTCACCGTCCGATCAGCACCAGACCCGTGCCGTACGGCGCGTATATGTTCCACGCGCGCCTCAAAGAGATGTCAGCATATGAAGGGGCCCCCCAGGGCCAAGCCTGCCGGGTAAGCGGGATTGTCCGAAAGGGTTACCGCTACCCCGGAACATAAAGGGCTACGGAAGGAACATGGATGGGTTTTAGTCAGTAAGAGTCTGACACTCCCTTCCGCTCCACCCAGAGCGGGAGCAGTTATTGGATGATTTCCCAGCCTTAAAAAAAAAAAAAAAAAAAAGGGGCTACTAACATAATTATGCACAATTTTCTTCATAGAAAAAACTAGTTAGTCGCATGACAATAATTGCGAAAAAATGTAGAATGTATCGACACTAGGCTATAGAAAGAGTCGCAAAGTCACGTGTATACGCGAAATCTCGGCCTCGCCATGAGAACCTCGTCACCGGAGAACACCCAACACAATAACAAGCGATCGTCAATTGTTCTGACGTCACTCGTCACGATCAGAACAACGTTCACACGGTAACGTCTTCACATACTTTGACAGAAATAATAACTGGGCGAACTGACAGCCCGCAATGATTGTTTGTATCTAATTAAAGTTTTTATATGGAAATAACTGTACTGAGTACTGGAGATGTTTCCTGTAAATTGTTACCGAAAGGTCTCTTAAAGTGTGCTAGTTGATGCTGGGTTAGTAAACACTATGATTTAGGAGTCAAGACTCAGACGTCAGGCTGACACTGAACTTTAATTACGACGCACACGCACCGACTGGTTTAGCACCTTGACTTGTCACGCGTCTAACTTCAGCCAATTTCTAACCATAAAACACGTTGTTTGTTGGCGATAGATTTATGGATATTGATTGATTGCATCGACTACGCGTTTATGCCCATTTCTCTTACATTATCAAGTGGAAACATTTACGATTGACGAGTAACATGCCAATTACTGACAGTTAAGTTCCTTAATAAGACTGTGAGTTGATTGATTGTGATTGCTCCAACTGCACTGTTCCTAACACTGCGCGCGCGCATCTGTAACAGTGATTAATTTATTTAAAATAAGCCGCTAATGTTCTACCCATTCAATTAACATTTGATGAGGTTTTTTAATCTATTCGCAGATTTATTAAGATCTGTCTAGACTAGATCTAGGTGTTGCTTTTCTTTAACTGTTCAAAAGATACTTACTGAAATGCTTATTTAAATTTGATTCGGTCTTCATCGTAATATGTTTTGCATTATTTCAGTTTCACGTCTGCCATTTTGATTCTTGGCCCGATGCTTTTAACATTTAACCAATCATTGACCTCATGCTCAGAGTTGGGCATTAAATTGTCGATAATCTTTACGACCTCATCTTACCTTATTGATATTTTAAGGAGCAGTGGATCCAGACGCCAAGTAACATATAACAGAGTGCTATAATTAGCTGTCCACGATCAGATAGGGATATTGGACTTGAATAACCAGTGAAGATCCACCTGATGACACCCGTTATTGAATTCCCTTACATTATGGCGTACGAAATCGTTCATAAAATTACCGTAAAACGCATACCGAGAAACACTCGCGATATTCTAATTTACATTACAAGCTCGTAATACGACTAAAACCGAAAAAATTTAACCAATATTTTTACACTTTTACACGTACAAAATACATGTTAGATACTGCTAAAATATGCACCAACTCGGGTTCAAAAAATGTAGCAAGCGTAAGTGTATGAACATCTACTATACTTCGTAGAAATAAGTGGTCCTCAAGTATAGTTGCTTGACAACTTCCACAAAAGCGTAGAGGCAGGGTTAACAAACATTTCACCGAAAACTTTACTCGGAGTTCATACATGTCTAATGGTGCGTGGCAATCGTTGGTGAGCAAACAGAAGTATTTGACGATCTATGTTTGATAAACATTACAGGGACGCAGCTTACTAGACCGAACGTCTCCTATAATGGAAATTAAGAGGAATAAAAATAATACGTACCTAAGTACAGAGGCCAGCTCATCAAGTTATCATCTGTCAAATTTCTTTGATAGTATTTCAACTTTATTGCAAAGACATAAGGTTCATTTTTAATTGAGAAAATTTGACAGTTAGGGATAGCTTGATGTGCTGGCGTCTGTACTTGGCACGTGTCCCTATTTGCCTAGCTGCAGGGTTTGTGAACCTTTTGGTATATTTGTTCACTTCTGTTTTCTGCTGGCTTGTATAACTATTGATGTGCGTAATACCGTTTTAAATTATGATGCGCATAATTGATCGTTTAAAAAGTGATTTGAGGAATCATGGAATAATGTGTTTGGGAAGCGTAAATATTTATGGTCTTTTGTATGGAGTCAAGGGGTAGGAAAACGTCAAGCTTACAATACAAAACAGAGAATGTAGATATTTGCTTGTAGAACTTTTGACTGACATCATCATGAGCAAAATCTGCCTAGTCTTTTCACAAATATGTTGCATGCTACTGAATTCCAATATTTTATATGGAGCGACCGCTTGTTTGCCCTCCACAGTCCAGTGAATGGGTAACACGATACCCCTTGGAACAGCTAAGTTACCCGTCTTTTGAGTTAAAAGAAATGACAGCCGGGACCAACAGAAACTGAGTACTGAATATTAAAAATAGAAAGAAATCAATCTCCTAATTCAGTTGCTAGCTAGCAGATATTGTTAAAGGAAATATTCCCATTCAAAAAGAGGCATAAACAAATTTTAATGAAATAAAAAGTTCACATGTCAATAACACAATAAAAGATAATGAAACATATCGAATTGCAAACACCTATGAATTAAAAACTAAGTACTTACGTTCAATGACAGTGCGTTTAGATAACAAAGACTTTAATTGTTAAATAAGATCTAATCAATAATATCATATACCAAATAACTGTACCTACTTAAATTATAAATCTATTCAGCGTTATGTCAGAAACAATTAAACAGTATAATTGGGAATTACTCGGAGAAGCTCGTGGCTAAGGAATAACAGCCGCTAGGGTCGATCTATCAGGTTAAGCTACGCTTGTTGGTATTGGTTCGTGGATGAGTGAGCATCTTTACATACCGACCCTCCTCCGTGCCTCGGAAAGCACGTTAAGCCGTTGGTCCTGGGTGTCATTTATGGATCTTCGACAGTCGTTACGGGTGGTCAGAAGCCCGAAAGTGTAGATAATAGCCAATTTTACCGAGGGGTATCGCATTACTAAGTTACTGGGTTGTGGAGGTCAGATAGGTAGTCCGCTTTATATAAAACTAGCTGACCCGACAGCAGACGATGTCCTGTCTTAACTGTGATACCTACCCTACCTACCTACCTACCTACCCTACCTACCTAGCTACCTACCCTACCTACCCACCCTACCTACCCTACCTACCCTACCTACCTACCTACCTACCCTACCTACCACCTACCCTACCTACCCTACCTACTTACCCTACCTACCTACCCTACCTACCCACCCTACCTACCCTACCTACCTACCTACCTATCCTACCTACCTACCCTACCCTACCTACCTAGGCTAGGTAGGGTAGCCTAAAAAAAAATAAAAAAAATGTATTCTGCTATTCAGGGCGGAGACAAATCCAACGAAACAAAAACCATGAAAATTGGTCCAGCAGATCTCGAGTTATAACGAAGGGAACAAACCCGTCTTTCTTTTATATATATAGATACTGGTATTCAACTGCACACTGCACCTGGTTAGACTGCAAGCCGACCCCAACATATACAGAAAAAGTCTAGGCAGAATGAAAAAAAAATTGGCAATAACCATAAACTGTTTTCACCAAAAATAGTTATTCATATTCATGGCTGTTATTCTCTTCAATTAAGTAAAACCAAATAATTTGGCAAACACTAGGGCGGTCAATTTCAAATATCGAATCTTCAGAAGCCTATCGCGGTGGGGTGGCAAATATTTGCGTAGGTACTT
The DNA here is from genome assembly GCA_951799385.1 of Hyppa rectilinea. Lineage (NCBI taxonomy): Eukaryota > Metazoa > Arthropoda > Insecta > Lepidoptera > Noctuidae > Hyppa > Hyppa rectilinea. The sequence continues at coordinate 10,149,596 of OX637318.1, read as the reverse complement.
ACTATGAGCTGGGGACGGCAGACCCAACCTAACTGTCTCAAGTGTCTACTTTTCTCGAGGACCTCATTAGGTACGGCTGGCAAAACTTTGTTTGTAAGCCCGCTGAAGTATTTGGATAAGCATGACTTAGATCTAAATGGATTTTACTTTGTTATGCTTTATTTTTCTGCTTTTCCAACAAGCTTTTGTACTTGTACTTTAAATATTTGCGGTTTTGCTTTTTTTTTAGGAAAAGAATTTTCGTACTATTGGTATATCCAGTCATGCTCTAAAAAGCAGAAAACGAAGATCGGTTTTTCCATGTAAACAAAACTCTTTTACTGGCAAACACGTCAAGTGCACTATGTACAGTCCGAAATATGCTCAGCAGTTGTTTTAACAGCTTTCATGCTCACTTGAACTACATCGCCACTTACAGCCTTAAGAGCAAAATCCAGATGTTAAAATAATTGCCAGGGTCACGGGATCTTCGAAAGAGAGACCTAGCACAGGTTACTGAAGGAATACTGGTGGGTTTTAGTCAGTTAACCTTTTGAACGCCATTTTCATATATACGTGATAAGCAAGCGCATGCCCTGTACGACAACGACTGATATGTGACAATGCGGTACACTGTAACACGAAATAAAAAAAATTGTCATTACTTTTGTGGGCTAAACAAATTAAAAGACACCATGGATATTGGGCAATTCATGATAACAAGAAATTTTGTAGCTTGGCGTGGAAGGCACGCGCGTGCGTTAAAAAATAAAAGCAAGTTCATAAGTAATAGATTTTCCAACAAACGGTATCTTATAGAAATCACAACAAAGTTACAATGTCATTCATAGAATAGCCATTGAACGTTATTATATGGCAATTTACGATATAAATGTATCCGGTCTAGTAACTCATGACCTGATCGGTATAGTACGGTACAAGACTATAATAAATGGTGTTCAGAACCAATCAGATTATAATTATGTAGTACATCGTCACCTTGTGTGGCCACCAACTTCCGAGTGATAAATTGCTAGTAACATGATATTGACACTGATGCTAATTTATCAAACCATTAAGGTACTCGGTAAAAAGTAGCATCGATGATGTACTTATAAGCTTGTATACGTAATAAGCATGTATAGTAATAACAGACGCACGGGTCGATCCATCAGGTTAAGCTAAACTTACCGGGGTTGGTCCGTGGATGGGTGACCATCTTTTCATACAACAAAGGGGAGAACTTTCTACGTGAAACCATGTGTAATTAGTAGTTACTATCAATATTTACTTAGTTAAAATGTCTTATTGTAGTCTAAAACATGATATCAAAATGATCTAATTTTTCCTTCCAAGTCCTATAGTTTTTCTTTTTATATCACATTCCTAAGAATCTAGTTCTGCCCCCATTAACAATTAATTAAGGTAATACTAACTTACAAGCAAGGATCGTATAAGGAATAGTGCAGATTAGCACTGTTTAATGAGAGCGCGGTGTATCTGAGGGTCTCCCAACGTGAGTCGCATATTATTCATCAAGCAGCATTCCTTACCATTTCAGGGAGCTCAAATTCCATCCAACTTTGTGAAATTAGCTTTAATACGTAGTTTCTAAACGTCCCTTCGAGGTACAGCTTATGAATTAGAAGTCTTTTAACCCAGTAATCAATCTTCATGAGTACTGAGCTGCTACTAGGAGTAAATAATGTCTGACAATTAACCAGTTCGACCGGCGTCAGTCCCCGGCGCCTACGGCTTTGAACGAACCTCTGCAATTTTTGCGATCCTAGTACACATGCCACGCACGACAAAAATTCTGCCGCATTTATTGGCACCCTTATCACAATAACTGTAGACCTAAATTCCTTTGAAGTTACTTGGTATGTTGACTAATATAATTAGAGCTATAATGTGTTGTTATATAGTTTCCATGTGTGTATTTAGACAAACATGAGGCAGTCTCGGTAATGGCTGCAGATCATTCGTTATCTGTGCTAGCGAAATCAATAGATGCATCTGCACAGGTCTGCACTGGGCGACTTCCGGAGACGTAATGTTACTTTGTAAAGGTCCATTTTACGTCTCGGGAGCGAGGTACATTATTTATTTTTCGTTTAACTTTAGGTTATACCCACGGATATTTTAAATTTTACCAGATCACTCTAAATCAAACATGAATCAATTACATATTATAAATAAAAATAAAATGCTGTTCGTTGGTGAGCGAATCAATTGAGAACAGCTCGGCGTTTTTTCAAATTGTTGTGTTAAAATGTTCTTAGTCCAAAATAGAAAAAATCAAATAAATAAGAAAGAAAAGCTTGACCGATTTTTCGGGCAAAACCAAATGCTTTATTTTCTAAGGGTTTTTCAATGAATTATTGAACTACCTACACATCAAACAACCTACTTATTTTCATAAGAATAAATATGCAGTGTACCACTTATTAGTAGCAAGCGAACGCTAAAGCTAAAAACACCAATCATCCGCGCACACTCTGATCGCACTACGATACATCTACATGTTCTATCAAATGTCAGATGTTGATGATAATCTCATGCACGACATTATCAATCAGGGGCCAGATTGACTATATTACAGCAATCACATCCACTCGCGTATCAATAAATCTTGTACAAGCAATAATCAGGCATATTAAGTGGCAGTCGGCTGGTAAGATTAGCTGCAGTGATGATAAGTCAGTCGCGAGTCATCTGTTTATAATTGATGCTCTATTTACTCAAACGTGAGATTTCTTTCGTGGATTAGCCTAGCATTAGATGCATCAATCAATGCACTTTTACTCAATAGATGTTCGCCTATTAGAAGCCGTTGGCATAAAAGAGCTCAACGATTTATACGGTTATATTTATTGTTGTTTTGAGAGAATTTTTCTTATGAACCTATGGGGTTTATATGACATTTGAGGGGTTAGGAATGTTTGCATGGCTTTACCCTGTGCAAGTACCTACCCTTTTATATATCTTTAATATCTCCGAATATCTTTTATATATCTTTAACAGACTTCAAAAAAAGAGAAGATTCTCAATTCGGATGTTCATTTTTTTAAATCTATGTTCGTGCCAAACTTTGACATATAAAAACTGATTTAGAAAATTGTTTTTTCATGTGAAGAAAAATATTTCCCTTACGTTTACTTAATCGAGTTCAGATGAATGGTTTTAGGATGTTCTACTTAAGTTACTGTCACTGTTATTTACATAGCAGGTAGTCAGTGTCTTTACTTTTGTTTTTTTTTGGCACCGTCTACCAAAATTAAGGTTAAGTTTCACTTTTTAGTGTTTTTTTGGAAGACGGTCTTATTTTTTTCTTGTAAGTATATACCAAGTTTTTTTAATTTAAATTGTGTCGCAGGTAAGATTTGGATTTTAACCGGGCAATGCACCCTCGAACTTTTTAAAATAACCAAAGTATTTTACTCAAATGTGAGCTATAGCTCTACTACATAGTCTAGAAATTTTATAATTTCTGGACTATGTAGCGAATGAAACTAAAATATTTTATACAAAATTTAACAGCATTTTTAACATTGTTAGCAACAAATATGTATAACTACGTAAACATAGACACAATAACATAGGTATCATACCGTTAATCATAAACAATGGTTATTGGTTTTCTATTTGGAGTGTTGGAAGAGTTCCTAGTTATTAATTCTTTGCCGCCACATGATTCCGTTGTAGGCGAACGAAGTATTTGCCTTGAAAACATTCATCTTTCGCCACAAACCGCCACTACTTTACTAAAACGATGACACACGGTAAAATATAAATGAAACCCGCGGTATTTCGGTTTAAGCCAAATATCTAACCTCTACTACAATAGACTATTTGCTGAGCTTCAGTTAAACGCTTTGCTATTGAATGTTGATAGGTTATTCTACTTTGGTAGTCTTAAATTTACGGCTCGGTAAACCATAGATACACCGCCAGAGCATCAAGTTCTACCAAACTGTGAAAAAATGCCATAATTAGATACAAACCATAAAATCCGGGTATCCAAAATATCCGCAGGTAATATCATCAATTGGGTATTTGAAAGGGTAGTCAATAACGTTACTTTTTATGAACTGTCAAAACGCGGAATTTGTACGTGTTTTTTTGTGAAATACCTATAACAATGAATGTGACGTCACAGATTTTTAGAATCAAATGAAATACATATTAGCAATAAATGCAATTTTACAATTATATCTTCGCATAATATTTAATTTCTGTACGGTGATGTAGGTAAGTCTTTTATGTATGTGATTTCATATTTTATTTTTGACCGTTTTAAATACCTAATCAATTACTTAGGCATGTTAAAATTACTGTCTGTGCAAGCAAAAATCTAGGTACAGAGGCCAGCATATCAAGCTACCCCAATCTGTCAATTTTTTTTGATATATTTTCAACTTTATTACAAAAGCTTATGGTACAGACGCCAACACATGAAGCTATCCCTAACTGTCAAAATTTCTCAATTAAAAGTGAACCTTATGTCTTTGCAATAAAGTTAAATACTATCAAAGAAATTTGACAGATTGTGGTAACTTAATTGATGTGCTGGCCTCTGTACATGTTCAATGACCCTAACCCTTTCGGACAATCGGCTTACAGTAGACAACTCTATGGTTGAACTGCGAGATGACATTAAAAAAAAAATAGCACACCCAAGGTACGGAGCGATTAAGGAAACCTAGCGGTTACCTAGATATTAGCGCGCTGGGATTGATAACAACAATAAATCGACATCTGTCTAACGGACATACGAATGGCCATATTTCAACCTTCAATGCTAATATGTTACGATTGATATTCTGAGAAATGATTGACTGCGAAGTCGGATACCAGCTTGAATCGACAAATTGGGTACCTGTATGTACGGGCCCACCGCTGAGCGAGTTTGTCAATGTCATTAGAACCTAACATTGTCACTTCAATAATATTTTTAATACCGTTTTTTGGAGTTTTAAGTGCGATTTTGTTTGACAGTTAGGTAAACACCTACCAATAGCACGCGCGGAAACACGGAATTACGAAGAGTCAACAGTATTGACGTGTGCGCACGCGCGGATGAAAAGTAAAGCAAATATGAACAGCATCGAGTTTTTATGGATTGCTACAGTTGTGTAGTGACTTAACAGAGAAATTTTACACACGTAGGTAAACTGGAGACTTGGTAACACAGCTATAAAATGACGTGTCCATCTAATATTTGTGAGATTTACAGTTAATTGACACCGGGTTGCGACATGGGTTTAGGAATAACCAATCGGATAGTTACCTACTTGTTTTCAGTTATCTGCTCCAATAATTTCCCCTGAACTGACTCTTACAACCTACTAGATGGGTACTTACAGAATCCAATAATTGAAATTCTTATTTCTGTTCCGTTTAAGGTGAAAGCGTCAAGGTATCCCGCAGAATGCAAATTTTCTTTCGATTTTCGTTCAGCATATTGATCAAGGTATGATTTGGAGCGGCATTAAATATTTACATAATTATTATCTAACTTCAAATTACCCTATCGAATGACTATTACATGAAATTTTAGGCCAACCCATTCAGGGACACTGAACGAGACACAATAGAATTTTTGTTGAAACGGCTAAGGGCATGTAGTATCCCTTAGTGTTAAGTAGTTTTATTGCTTATCATTATGTACAGAGGCCAGCACATCAAGTTACCACAATCTGTCAAATTTCTTTGATAGTATTTCAACTTTATTGCAAAGACATAAGGTTCATTTTTGATTGAGAAAATTTGACAGTTAGGGATAGCTTGATGTGCTGGCGTCTGTACAACCACATATTTTGTTACCATCGCGAATCATTTTTCAATCAACATTCAACCTGATACTGGCAAATAGCTAAAAAAAAGTAAAAACATTTTAATTTCGCGGGCTTACGACCTTAACATATCTTCATATCTTTCCACGCTCGTAGGTCGTCCTCCATAAAAATCTCGCCATCGTAAAGCAACCGAGGAGGAAATCATGTGAACGCAGTGAAATTGAACAATGCACTTGAATTTTTGCACCGATGCGTTAGCTTTCACCACTCTTGTTATATTTCATCTCGTTTCGATCCACTATTTCACTAAATTGCTTTCATTTGTACGTCATTTTACGATTTGTTTTGAAACAGTGTATGAAACAATCATAGATTAGTTTCACTATCACTGCGAACTCGGTCCTATGTCTTTTTTAAAACGGTTCATTTTGCTGATCTATCTTGAAGAAACAGGAAATGCGGCTTAACTTAAGGATAGTAATCTATCTATACTAATATTATAAACCTGAAGAGTTTGTTTGTTTGTTTGAACGCGCTAAACTCAGGAAACACTGGTTAGAATTGAAAAATTATTTTTGTGTCGGATAGTCCATTTATCGAGAAAGGTTATAGGCTATAGAACATCACGCAATACGTTCGATATTGCAATATAACCGAATTCCACGCGGACGAAGTCGGGGGAAAAAGCTAGTAAACAATATTACTTAGTTTATTACAGTTGTACAAGACGTTTGCACAGAGTAGCCATATGTATTTTACTATCCGTTATACAAATGTATTTAATTTTTTTCATTTTCTTTTATGTTTTACTACCACGGAAACATAGGGCCTGTTTTAATTTTATCACTTAGTAATTATTTGCCAAGTGCACCCAACGATGCGGGCTTCATATGTTATACAAGCGTAAGCGTAACATAGCCTTAACTGACGCTTCGATCTGTCAAAGTTATGCCAAAATGCACTTCTGACTTATCGCACCGTCGAAACGAAATAAAGGAGAATGAGACCCCAACTGTGGCATACAATTAAATGTAAGCAACACAAATGACTTGCATCGTCTAAACACAAGTGAGTTTAGTGAGTCATTCCCGCTCGTCCACACCCCGTCGTCCACACTGCGGACGACTAGGAATGTTGCGTTCTGTTCGTCTACACTGTGGACGAATAGAACGCATTATTCCCAGTCGTCCACACCCTGTCATCGCACGTCTAGTCTAAGAGTTAATAAAGAAAATATGATGATAGTATTTCCTTATTTAATAAACATACTTCTATCTAAAATAATAAAAGCTTTTTGCTTTATACTAAATGTAGAGCAAAAGAATGTTTCACATTTTAATTTTACACATTGGGTATTGTACCAATATCAGTTGACGAAACGAAACGAGGTGCGGACGACTGGGAATGTTGCGTTCTGTTCGTCTACACTGTAAACGAACAGAACGTATCTTTCCCAGTCGTCCGCAGTGTGGACGACGGGGTGTGGACGAACGGGAACAACCCAGTTTAGTGTGTCCAAATAGGCAATAAATCGCACTGTGTAAATCAGACAAACGTTAAACGAGGGACATACCTTCAGGTGGAATAGTACTCATGAAAATCAACAACTTTGTCCATGGGACCAACTCTGAAATATGAAGAAAAATATATCAGCTGTTCCATATATTTTGACGAATTATACGGACATAAATGTACTGAACACCTGATTTTTTTGTGATATCAGTTAGGTATAGTACCATAGTAAAAGTTGTTCATTATAATGAGTACAGTGAACCCTGAAAGTATAGTGTCCCTCTTTAACCTAACACACAGTATATCAATGTTAGAGTTTGCTCCACGAGCTAGATTTAGGTATATTCACCATTTCTCAATGTTCTTGTTCGCCCTCCAGGTGGTGCTAGCAATGCGGGTGGCGGGAGGGCGCGCGGATGGCGGCAGCGGGGGCTAGCATGGCCGCCACGCTGCTGCTACTGCTGGTCACGGCTGCGACCGGCGCGCGCCTCGGGGAACTGGCGCGGCGGGACACTGGAGACATCTTCACCATTACCGGTCAGTAGCAGAACACGATGCTGACACGTGTAGTATTTTTGATCATCACCATCGAAGTATGGAAGAAAAAGACGATGTTGCGCCGACCCCAAAGAAATTAGGATACGGGCAGGAGAATGATGATGACCATCTGCCTAGCCTTTACCCAACCATGTTGTATTGGACACTAGTGAGCTTCTAACCACCCGTAACGACTGTCAAAGATCTACAAATGATAGACGGGACCAACATAACAGCTTTTCGATGCATGGCGGGACTCGATTTGTAAGGGATGATCATCCATCCTCGGACCGACTCGTCAGAGTATTTTTGATCTTAGCTGGGTAAAAACATGCAATTTTGATGCCCAAACGACCGAACGAGAATGACCAAAACGATGATCATTGATGCAGTTGCAAAATCCCCGATGCTGAAGCTAGCATGTCAGTTAAGAACCTTTAACTTTTAAGGTCGTTTACTTATTTATTGAATATGCAGGCAGTCGTTGAGCTTTTAAAATACTTAACCTCGCTATTAAATTGAACACGATTCTATTACCAGTGGCCATAATACACGGTTTTATGAGAACTATTAGCTATTGCCTCATGATTGTGGGACTTAGTTGCCAAACGCTAACACGTCGTACTTGTGTAGACTTAATAACCTATTTATCATCAACTGCCGAGTGGTACATACAAATGTCTGTTTTGGCAAGTAAAGAAGTTACTTAACCACCGGTCATTTAGCTTACAGGTGATGTTTCTCATCATTATCCTCCTGCGGTTGTTCTTATTTATCTGTCTTTTCTTCTCAGAAGTCACCCTTTTTAACGACATCATCATCGGCAATTGCAAATATTTTATACCTAATATTTTCTTGCTGATTCCATAAAATATTCATTTATTCATATTATTTCCAGGCGATGTGTGCAGCGCGGCACAATGCGCGGAGCACGGGGCCGGCGCGCGCACACCCGACACGAGCGGTGAGTGCGCGTGCGCATGCCCCCAGCGCGCGCCGCTCTTTAGAGAGGACCGAGAGCTTTGCGTCGATGATCTGCCAGGTAATAATTATGAGCAGATACTATTGAGTGAGTGCAGAATGTTCGCTCCTGAGCGGCAACTCTCTGCTCCAATTTGGAGCCATGCTTTCTACTGTGTGTCTTACATCAATGTAATTGTTTCTCTTTGGTACCGTATATTGATGTCATGGTTAGAAATCAGGTCTGTCGGTAGGTACTGAATGGTTGTCTGCAAAAGGGAACGTTCCATTATGCAGGCTGGCAGAAAAAATATTCTGCTTGGATTCGATCACTCCAAAATTGTAAGCGAAGCGTTTGTTTTATTCTAAGGTACAATTAAACAAGATCGCGTCGTTTGGTAAAACTGAACAATTCTTCTTCAAATAAAATAGATAAGATTCAGTATAGCTTCTAATTAAATACGCGACATCGTCATATCCATTCAGGTGCCAGGGCTCCCAAGAGCCCCACGCCCAGCCCAGCCCAGCCCGGTACCCACGTACAGCAGTGCCAAATAAATATAATTTTAAATCGATCTCGTGGCTTCTCTAGATCATATCTTCATACTTTTGTAAGAAATACCATCTTTCTAATAGTTATCTGACACTGAACCCTGAAAACTCTTAGAGAACGCGTAAGATTTTCATCGCCTTAGTTATAGTACGCGTCAAACTTTATGGCGGCTCTGAAGTGAGCTACTCGCTGCGCAGTACCCTCACCCCGGCAATCACATGAATGTGTTACTGCGCAGTGACTCGCCTCATGTTCCGAGTCGCCATAAAGTTTGAATCTGGCTGAACGAATGAATCTTCTTTCCTATATTTTTGCGGATAAACACACTGTTTCATACTGTTTAACAGTTTCAACGAGCGCTGCGTTTTAGACGTAAGTACCCACTTTTTGAAAAATCTGCCTATCACCCACATGACATTTATCTCAGAGCTAAGTGCGAGCTAAAAAACGGCGGTAATGGAGGATGACTAGTGCCCAAAAATAGTAGTAAAATCATAAGTATCGAACCAGATTCCACTTTACCGTTTTGCAACACGGTAGACTATTTACAGTTCTTTTCTTTTTGCGTTGATGGCAAAAGTATAAATATTATTACGTTAGATGAGTTGGGCCCAGAGGCCTGCATAAAAACTCTAACACCAGGATATCTAGTCACTAATCACACGAAAAGAAGAAGAGTATGTATCCACGCCAATCGCGGCACCAGTTGTGTTTTTAGGTCCCCAGAAGCGCAGTTGTGTGGACATTCGCAGAAACGAGTTTTGACCAGCATTTTAGAAGTTTTCGCTTAATAAGTGGATTAAGGGCCTTTGATAAGAGAAAGTAATGATTTTTGACACGTCACGGTAAGGGCGGCACATCATGCTACGAATCAATTACCGTTACTAATATTTTTTCGATAAAACTTAATAGTTAATTATGTGTCAAAGCAAATAACGAATTAGTACGTCCTGCAGTTTCTGCTGGGTGTTCCTTTAGAGGAATGTGTGTGAGATTCTGTTTTGATTGCTGATTATTTATAAACGAAAATAGTTTTCCTCAATACTTCGTTTAATAGTACCTAATAATAAGCTATGAAGCCGAAAAAAGTCGGTTAAAAATAATTATAAATCGGTTCTTTTAAAACAACTTTTCATTGAAAGTGCTACCCTGGTGCCTTGCATATTTTTTTCACTGTTTCACTGAATAACATATTATGAGACGAAAATGCCTTCCGAAGCGATCTCATAAAATCGAATGAATTAAAATGCATTTTAATAAAATCGATTTAGATTAGGCTTTAAGTTTTATAAGGTAAACGTGGTACTAAACGAGAAATGTGTATCAAATATTAGATGAGCATTCATCGTTTATTACACAGAACAGATAACCTCTTTAACTGTTCTGTGGTTTATTACCACGTTTATTTATTGCTATTTGTAAAAGCAAAATACTCCTTAGTCATCGTTAAGAAAGATGTGCAGGATTTCGAAATCTTACATTGATTCTGTAAAAATACAGTTGATTCTGTAAAAATATCACCGTGAGGACGTGGGTGTATCCGCGAGCAAGTTACTTATTAATAATCATGTTTTTACTTTGGATGTTTTGCATAAAAAAGTATTTGTTACTCGGAATAAAAATTTCAATGGAGGCGATATCATTGTTTTTAGGAATCGATATAATAGGGCAATAGTACCAACATAATAAAGAGAAAAACTATAAAAGCCCGTGGGAGTTCGGCAACAAAGTGAAGCGCTTTTCAATAGCAATATTACGTTGGTACCTCCTGTGGGAAATGACTCCATAAAAACAATAGAACAGCTTTCCATTTTCATCGCTTCTAATTAGATAAATAGCTATCTCACATTTGAATAGCTATCTAAATTTTCCGATGCTATCTCTTAATGTTACATCAGTTGCTTTTATTTGCTTACTGTTTAATTCTTTATCATAGCGTAATAAAGATGACTCGTAAATTATAACTAACTGCCAGCATCGTGATTTCGACTTGGGAAAATATTTTCGTATCCTTAACACAAGTAAATGCAAAATATGAATGTAATAGAAAATATTACATTTCTAACCATCCGCATCCCTCCGAAATTATACCTATTCACGGCATAATTTCTCTTTTGGAACATATTGATGGGTATAATTACACTTTGGGTTCGAAGCACGAGCAGTCGCGTGATAACTACCGCATTTAGCGACACTTACGATGTAAATGCGAGGGGTTCAAATGTACGCTGTTAATAACACATCGGATTTTCGAAAGAAGCTTATTTTATCGAATGGCCATACCATTCGATAAGCTATAAGCTTCTTTCTTCATTTTTCTTTACGTTTTAGTCTTGATTCCTTTACAAATGTGACGGCCCATATAATTTTACGAATGGTAGACCCTTGATCACGTTAGTCCTATAACGATATAGCTTTTAGTGGCGAAAGCATATTATTCTATTAAGGCGTTCCTTATTGAGAAAGAGTTTTTAAGCTAGTGCATAATTATGTATAAATTATTAATTAATATTTTAAAATTGTTTTTTGTGTGTAATATTTTAAAATTGTATTTAGTTATAAGTTTATGTTAAATCTTTTGCATGCCTACGTGGTAAAATATGGCTGTACTATTTTATTATGTTTTTGTCATCGTAACCCATATTTGCAAAATAAAATTATCATAATCTTTATTTTTATCTTAACAAGTTTGACAAATAATGGTGTTCAGAACTTTTGTCGATTTCGTTGCCTTTTATACGATCTCCACCATTTATTTCAAGTACGCAAATATTTTGTTTTGCAGAATGTTCGTTAGCGACGTTTGGGACTGGCAGCGCTGTGCAACGAATACCGTTCGTTTATTTGCCACTGAAAGGCCAGATTATACATCCGTCAAGGGAGATTACTTTCCAAAGTAAGTTTTTGTATCATCACTTTTTCTCTTGATTGTCATCATTTGTACAAAGCTAGTTCTTGTTCAGCTTGTATGCATTCAACTTTTCCCCAGATGTTAAAACACCAATATGTGCGGTATCAGGCGCTCAATTTCTTACAAGAAAAGGCTTCCTCGATCTTCGGAACACTTTGGATGCTGATGTCCCTTTCAATCTATTTCGTGACGAAGGCAGAACATTTCTGCAGGTATTCAATTTTCTTACATACTAGATTCTGTCCATTAAATGTTACACTTTCAATTTTCAAATACTTATCATGTGATATTCGCAGTGGAGCGGGGAGAACGATGTGCGTGCAAGAATGACCGGACGAGTAATGGTGGTTCGATTGCTGTGTCGGGATGTCGCCGCCACTCCCACGTCGCCACTTGATTTGCGAGGAGTGTTCACACCATGTGTCGCGTTCAGGGTGCAAGGAACTCCACCGAAACCGTATTCTAGTATGTATTCCACTTTGGCTCACATTCGTATCTTACGTATTACATCTTAGTAGCTACTTTTGTTAATTATATGTTGTTTTCAGATATAACAGAAGTTCAATTCGCATCAAATGCACAAACATCAGGATCGACCAGCACTTCAGGACTCACAGTATCCGAGTACGTGGCTATTGGCATCAGCTCTCTACTTCTCGGTCTCATCTACGTTGCATCAGTGTTCTTATTCCTACACATTCGGAAACGTCGAAAGGCAATGTCTGATGAAGACGGCAACAGAAGACCAAAGGGACTCAAAAAGAAAGATGGATCTGTGATTACTGAACGAGATATTGTTAGAGTAAACAACGAACGAATTCAAACTCTGCCTAATGCGATGGGTCAAGATGATGGAGTTATTAAGAAGAATCCATTGTTAAATATCAGTCGACAATTACACGAAACTAAAAACTTTCCCAGCGATTCAGGCAGCAATATATCAGATTCTGATGATTTTGGTGATAGTGTACGAAGTGACGATAATTTATACACTGTGAGTAGATTTTTTTCAATAATTTATATTTTAGGTCTGAAAGATTATATTTCCTATATTATTTAGATATGTTAAAATATGATTTCAGAATCAAACAACTTCGGCAGTGATCCATCAGCATTATGGTGATTTCAAAGCGAATAAAAATGACAATTCAGAAGTAAGTCATCGAGATGAGTCAGGAGGCATTGAAAGGCTCCCAGATGAGCATGTGTCAATTGTAGAAACACAAGATGATAGAGAAATAGCCCGACCAGTCGGCACAACACGCAGGAAATTGTATTTTAATCCGGCTTATTTCGAACCACAGCTAATGGCGGTAAGTAACAAAAAATATCTTATTTGTTTTTTATTCAAAAAATATCTCATTTTATCAAAACATAATTTAACTTTCATACTGATTATTGCAGGAACCTCCAGCTGCCGCGCTGGAATTTTTGGTCAAAATCAGGGAAGTAATCTCAATCGCAAAGCACAAAATGGCAGCCAAACGTTTTCAACCGATTCTGAACCAAATACCTGAAGAAGAAACGTTCCAATCTAACGGAAATAGTATAGATATATATCAAGGAATGGGGAGTCAAAGAAGTGGTAGTGTTGTTAGTTTAAAAAGAGAGAATAGTAGAAAGAAGAATTGCATTGGCTGTCCAGGTTGTAAGATAGACGGTGACAATAATATGCAACAAATTGCGAAGTACAATATCCCAGCCTGTGTAAACTGTCTTAGCAACAAAGGAGATAAGCAAAATAGTATACGTAAGTGGTTGGAAAACATTCCCACGGCAAAACAACACTCGTTGTACCACGACTTCTTACCCACAAATCAAAACAGTTTGGCAGAATCACTATTATCGCTTCCACACAGTGAAAGTCGGCGTAAAGTAAGAAAACAAAACAGTTTTTCAAGCTCCAACTCGATGTATTTGACAGATAATTTTTCTGTTCCCAAAAAATCTTCCACTTTATCTGTTAGATCGGAACCTATGATGAGAAACTACAACATACCATTGCCTGAATTTGAAAACCCAGATTGCCAACGGATTGATTTTAATAGCTATTGTCAAACTGTGGCACGAGTAGACGATATCAGACCTATTGGCCTGAACGATTATCGATCTGTTAGTCTTCGGAATGCCGTACTAAATCCTAGAAAACCTTTCAGTAACAAAAATGCTTTGCCCGATATGGTCAACGAAGCCATAGCTCTGGATCACTGTACAAAATCTTACAACCAAAGTAGTTCTGATGATGAAAGAATCAGTAATAAAAACTCTACCATTCCCATTCCAAGCCCATTCGCAAGAAACACTTCTGAGAGTCCTTCAGGAAATGATTACGAGACTGACAGTTTAGAAAGAAGTACTAACAAGAAAGGCTTATCTACACCGACGACTGACTATCCTGATGTGCCTTCATCGCAAGCCAGCCCAAGCTTGAGTAGCGCATTGCCTTTAGAAGAAGAACTTACGATGAGGAATGCAGTATACAAAATTCATTCTAGCAGCAACAGCGACACTCCGTCTCCACACCGAGAATTTTGCATAGATCAGAGTCATTACGAAACAATAGAGAAAAATCAACCACCCCCGTTTGAAACACCGAAAGCTAGCTTAGTCAGTGAAGTTTATGTCAATAATACCTATAACTTTGGAAGTGCCCCAACATCACCTAGTGGCTCAGATTGTTCCATGGGAAGTAGGAAATTGGTGACAACTATTAACGATGCTGAATTAAAACCCGGTTGCTTAACTATTGAAGTGAAAGATTCTCCTGAAAATTATATCAAAATTCATGAGTCTGATGGTTTCGAACCAGATACTTTAGACAGAAAGCATCCAAAACACAAGGAAGCTATCGATACTCAGTTCAGTAGAAAAGACCTAATAAAAAATATAGACAAAGAAGATAGCCCACCTAGCCAACAACGTATACAACTCAGAAGTAGTGGTACTTTCCAGAAAACAAGTGACAAAGTGGAATATGCGACAAAATTTAACAGTCTCAGGCATGAATATGAACAGCGCAAAAATGTTTATGAGCGTCCAAAGTTGTCTACAGGTATTTACAGCGGTTCGAAAAGTCTCGAAGACACCACAGACGATACTTGGCAAGAAGCCGAAGAGTGGACAACAGAAGAAGGTCGAATACTGACGCTTGAGTTAAGGCACTCTAAAAGACAACGGCAAAGTACGCCTCCCACTATAAAACAACTGAAAAATCTAGCGCGTCCTGACGTGTTGCCACCTTTGCCGCCCGCGGACGATGGTCCCATATATGAGCAGCCAATTTTTCCGCCTAGGAAAGTTGAGACCGAAGTACTTAATGAAATTCATCCAAAAAACGTGACTGGCAGAAGCCTCAGTCCGAGGGTATTCACGAAGAATATGACTATTGACTCCACACACGATAGTTCTATTACTCCTGAATTACACTATGGACCTTCCTGCAGTCCAATGAGAGCTTCTGTCCAATCACAATCCTCGGAATATGAAAACATGGAGTCCATGAGCGGTACAGTCAGAAAAGCGGGCGACTTAAGCAGGAATTTGATGAGAAAACGATCATGCAGAACTGGTAATATTAACACTGATACTTTCGTTAAAGGACCAAAATTGGATGGGCATTCTAAGGCACGATTCCGAAGAAAGAAAGGTATACAAGACTCAGGGTATTTGAGCAGTGACTCTACTTCTTCAAGACAAATACCAAGAAAATTAGTGATTGCGAAAATAGTGAGTTGTAGTGAAAGTGACGATACGGAGAACGAAGCGCGGAGTGAATCTGGTGCTGAAAGTATAGAGACACATTCTGTTTACTTCGATAGCTTTCGGAAGGTGCAAACTGAAGTAGAGGACGATTTGAGTCTTAGTAGTAAAAGTTTTAGTGACGTTAACGGAAAGTTTAAGCATTCCGATGACTGTTTATAACGCATTGCTATTAATTTTAGTTGTGGTGCAATAAAGTATACTTAGGTAGAAAATGAATAGTGTGCAATATCATGTGCAATAAGTGAAATGGTGTTAGTTTTAATTCGATAATTAGCAGAATTAATCATGGATTTAACATTACCTTTAAATATACACACATCAAAAGTGTCTAGGGATCAACATATATTTTTGCAATAACTTTTCTCTTGATTGATATTAATTTAAATTTTCTTTAAGGATTCATCAAATAAAGTGTTTTCGTTTGTCACAGTAACGATAAACCAAGTCACCTTTGCATTAATAAAGAAATTTGCCATTTTCCTAATAAAGGGATTTTTGACATTTGAACCACTAACATTAAAGTTCGAAAAAAAGACTGAAATAACAGTTTTCTTTAAAATTTTATTGGGTAACTTAAACAATTAATAATCCGTGTTTCTACCGCGAACACTAACAACACAAGAACATCGGTTTGGCATACTCAAAATGAGTTCATCCAAATCACGCTGTGGAATGGCCGCCCATGTTCGTTGCAACAACAAAAAAAGGTCTTCTTGCAACTGGATACCCTCCATATTCGGCAGAGCTCTTCTCTGTAGCATATCCCATGCATGCTCAATCGGGTTCAAGTCTGGCGACTGAGCAGGCCAGGGCAGGACATTGATGTTAGCTGCGGCGAGAGTCTGTCTTACAACTCTTGCGGTGTGCGGTCGTGCATTATCATGCATTAACTGAAATAAGGGACCGATTTGCACTTGTAGAGGAACGATGACGTCAGATACAATCGTCTCAGCATAAATTTGAGCGTTGAGGTTGCCTCTGATCCAAATCAACTCAGTTCTTCCGCCGATCCAAATACCCGCCCATACCATGATGGTTCCACCACTATAAGGATGGACTTCCTGGCAGGATTTTAATCGCTGTTGGCGTCCAGGGGTTCTCCAGTGTCGTATACGTCTTGTATCCGGTCTCATACCAAAACGAGACTCATCAGAAAAGCACACGAAACGCCATTGTTCTTCTGCCCAATTTCTGTGTTCAAGAGCCCATTGATATCGAATCCTACGATTGTGCATTGCTATAGGTGGTACCCGTAGCGGTCTTCGGGAATGAAGGTTCACTTCATGCAAGCGGTTTCTGACTGTTTGGTCGCTAATTAAGTTCCCTGAAGAGTGATGAAGCCTCACGGCTAACATCATGGCGGTTATTGTTGGAGCTCTTCGAGTTAAGATTTGAATGTATCGGTCTTGTCTCCGTGTGGTGCAGCGATACCGTCCTTCATGGCGCTCAGCCACGGTACCAGTGCTTCGGTAACGTGTCCAAAGTCTACTGATAACACCTTTTTTTGTTGTTGCAACGAACATGGGCGGCCATTCCACAGCGTGATTTGGATGAACTCATTTTGAGTATGCCAAACCGATGTTCTTGTGTTGTTAGTGTTCGCGGTAGAAACACGGATTATTAATTGTTTAAGTTACCCAATAAAATTTTAAAGAAAACTGTTATTTCAGTCTTTTTTTCGAACTTTAATGTTAGTGGTTCAAATGTCAAAAATCCCTTTATTAGGAAAATGGCAAATTTCTTTATTAATGCAAAGGTGACTTGGTTTATCGTTACTGTGACAAACGAAAACACTTTATTTGATGAATCCTTAAAGAAAATTTAAATTAATATCAATCAAGAGAAAAGTTATTGCAAAAATATATGTTGATCCCTAGACACTTTTGATGTGTGTATATTATATTATAACATTATTTTTGTTTCTGCAAAAGCCAAAAAGGGCTGTATTCATTATTATAATCAACTTTTACTACGGGACTAATCCTGAAATCGATAAGAAAATCAGCTATTCATCATATTCATTTTTGTTCACATAAATCGACAAAATGTATGGAACAGCTGTTTTTTTTTCGCGAATAAAATAACCGCTTCTCGACTTTTGCATAGACTAAAAAAAACGTTGCACTTATTGAGTTATCTTTTGTACATTTTCTTGTTATGTTATCTAAACCAATGTTTATAATTTTATAGAAACAATACTTATTTAGTTTAGAATTTAAAACGTGTAAGACACGCTAGATAATGCAATAAAATTACTTACGTGTCTAATCTAAATAATAAAAGTACCTCTTAAAAGCATCGATTTTATTTATTTTATAAGGAAATAGAATTAATTAGTCAAATAAAGAGGCCGGACGTGCAATGCAAGAATAGAATAGTTAAATTATCATACCTATTATTAATTTGTTATTCGATGTACAGTGTATGAATATTTTATTCGTAAGTTAATATAATTTGTATTAGGTGTAATTTCGGTAATAGGCGAAGAGTCAGGCGGCAATGAATAGCTTCCTAGTACCTGACAGTATACAGTGCTCCAGAGAGGAGAGTAATAAACACATCCTCTCCGTCGAATTTCAAGAGCACGAATAATATGGTTGTGGCATTTGACGTTAGTTGGGAACAAACAATCGTGAGGGATAATAAAATGATGGCTCTGGGATTAAAATGTATTATAATATTACTGGTAGATCAGTATGAACGACAAAAATATAAGATGTTTATCCTTGGATGAGTGGTATCCTGAATGCAGACCTTACACCTAGCCGAGGCACCAGTCTCCCATAATATAATAATTAAAACTATGATGTATTGTTCTCGATCATTTGAATACGTACCTACTACTAGCTTGTGTCGTGTTCGGCTTCGCCTGCGTGGATGACGGAATTTTCATACAAACAAAATCCCCCCATTTCACCCCCTTGATGGTTGAATTATCGAGAACCTTTTCTTAGTGCTCGTTTTCACGTTCCTAGTCCCAGTAGTTTCGCCAGTGCGTTGATATATCAGTCAGTCAGTTTCTCCTTTTGTATACATATAGATACACGGTTAAATTTAAGTCGTTTTAATCCCCTTAAGGGGTCATTGTACTCATTATAACGAGCAACTTTTACTATAGGACGGACCCTGAAATCGCGAAAAAAAAATCAGCTGTGCAGTACAGCGAACATAAATGTACTAAAATTTAACCGTATATATATACTTAGATATTATGTTGTGGTGAGAAATAAATCGTATATCTTATCTTGGATTAGCATCGCGATTGTTGTGCTTTAGATAGATTCTCGGCCTAAATTTCAACTTTTGATTTTGTTTTTACCACGCAATGCCAAATTCGTTCCAGTTCCAGTGTCCACACATTTTCTAACACCTAAGCAAACAACACCATATATTTAGAGAACAAAGCAAAAATATTTTAGAAATTCAAACGACTCCCGACGCCCGGAGCGTCTTCCGCGGCGGTTGGGCCTCACGGCCCTGTCCCTTAACCATCCCACCCGGGATGGTCTAAGATGGCGTTGAATTCATACGCCCTTTAGGTACTGATACTGCTCGTTCGGGCTGGTCACTCATTGTTGGCTATATTTCCTCTACTATTGGGTCAGATTGTTTGTTACCAACAGTCAGGGTATACAGGTTGTGGGTTATAAAATATATTTTAAAATAGATTATGTGTTATGTAAAATTATAAAGTAGCTGATAAAATGGTGCTAATAAAACGCAAAAAAGGGGAAACCGGGTACTCATAGTTATTAAGTTTACGTTACGTTATGTTCGTTTACGAATTATAATGTTTATGTTTTTACCGTGCTTATTCTTTAGTTAGAAAATCTTTCAAGTGAGAATCATGATGTCTTTTGTTTTAGAACTTAAGGATTTATAAAACGACTCATTGAAATATCTTAATAATCTTGAAAAGTTTCATAGCCATTGAAGTCACGTCCTATGTACTTATACTTGCATTAATTGGCATCAAATTCTTTTTTGATATTTTAATAATTGAAAGGCCCTTTATTGCAGGTATATGAACATAGGTAGGTACACCTGTTTCTGTTTAAGTTACTTAATGCAATTAATATAAAAAAAATGTTCGAAGCAACTATGAACAAATGCTCAATATTTAATTAAAGAAAATATTATGTTAAAAATATTTATATTTTAGTTTATAATTTTAGTTTTTTATAATAAAAACGCTCTCTTTACAGCCAGTATTAAATAGTGGCTATTGTTTGTACATTTTACTTTTATTAGTCTAATTTGTTATAATATAATACTTAAATTATTTTATTGTCACCAATAAGTTAAAATAAGATTTTTTAAGGACTGCCGAAACTGAAAGTTGGCACTTTGTAAAGATTTATGGAATGTGTTGTTATAATTAAAGAATGAAAAATAGTACTGACTTTTAATTTTTGGTAAGTATTCCCATAAATTTAAATAATAACCTTAAAATATTTGTCACCACATAAGAATGCTTAAAAACATATCACAGGTACAAAAACTTATCTTAAGAATAATGATTTCTTTAAATACTAACGACCTGCCATACATACAGAGCAAAATAACCCCAGCTGAGAAAGTGGGAAATCAACAAATGACTCCTCCCGCATCTGGGTGAAGCGGAAGGCTGTGTACTGACTAAAACTCATCCATGTTCCTTCCTTAGCCCTTTATGTTCCGGGGTAGCGGTAAACCTTTCGGACAATCCCGGTGACCCGGTGCTGGCCTGCCTTGAGGAGCTGAGGTGGATCGAATGATCGATTTTCTCACCCGTTCGCAAAATGTACGTGCATTGACGACACGGTTGGCGCTGCGGTTGAACGATTGACTGCTGCGCAGCATGTCGCGGGTTCGGTTCCCGCACGGAACAAATATTTGTACGACCTGTAAGTATTTGTTCCGTGTCTATGTATGTATTTACAAAAAAAAAATGTACACATATATAAGTAGTTTATCAGCCATCTCGTTTCCATAACACAAGCATTAGGTTGCTTAGTTTGGGACTATATGGCGTTGTGTGAAATGTCCAAGGATATTATATATTATTGACGTAGTGTTGCGTACACCAACCCGTATTACCTAACTACCTATCACCTTGTAATATTCCATTCAACTCACCAGCTTCTCATAAAATATGAGACACGGTCTTCATACTCTCAAGTACTTAAAAAGCTGGACTACAGATCTGATCAAAACAGTTTCACTTCATTCTTAGCACTTTTCTCTCAATTTTTGCACCTTCCTGATAAAGCCACATATGACCGTAGTCTTAGACACCTTTTGTAAGGGGCAACTAGAATCAATTCTATTTCTTGTTCATTTTGACGTTCAAAAGTGCCTTTCTTGTGCCTATTTGAAATAAATGATTTGACTTTGACAGTAATTAGTACTTCTCTCTTAAGAGATATTCCCGTTATCAGTCTATACACATAACTTCACTGTCAGTTCCACCTTGATCTTTGTTCAACGGCTCAACGCCCGAAGCAGCTTCTGCCCTCATTCTATTTTTAAATTCCAGGTATTTTTCGTCACCACCAGCAAAGAGGTCGATTTCAGTACCAATTTTACTTTGGACAACAGAACTCTTTGATTCACCCATCTTCACCATAGAATAATCTAGATATTTCAGTACTAAGTCGGTGCGATTCAAGATAGATGTTGCATAGTTCTGATAATCGTATAGTAATTGAGTGTTATCTAGGATTTCTTCGTTGTATTTCGATAGTTTATCGTCTACGGTGGTTATTTTGATGTTAGGGGTTGTTATAATTAGTGTTAAAGGCACGGCGTCTTGTATGTAGTGTATGAGGGCCAGAACTTGTGCTGGTGTCCTGAAAACGAAATTGAGAAACTATACACAATCAGCCTACAATTTTCCCACCACTGGGACAGCGGCCCTGTCTATAGTGTATTTTTCTTTAGTTGTCCCATTTGGTAAACAAATGTCGCGACTAATAGTAAGATTTCTAGGTAATGTATGTGTCTCTGAAGCAGCGTGCTTTTTTTTAAATAATTCATGCCTTAAGTATATTATTCAAAGTTCAAGACGTTTATGCTTAACTCAAAGTAATAATAATAATAAATTCATTTATTTCTCACCACAATATTTAAAGAGATTATGTACATGGGAATATTGTTAAACTCTATTGTGGGAGACTGGTGCCTAAGCTAGGCTACTGGCCTGTGTTATAGGACACCAGGTCCCCACCCCGAGTAACAATGTCAGGTCGTACTAGAGCAATACACCTTTAGTTGCGGCAAGTTCAGTGTTGTGGGAGGTAAGTAATATGAGGCTGTGTATTAGGTGTACATGAAGTATGTGTGTGTATGTGTGTGTGTGTATGTGTGTTTGTGTGGTGTTAGATTACTGTACGCGTCGATATAGGTGTTATATGGAATAGTTGTAAATAATATTAAAGTGTTTGATTGTTACGAAAAATCAGAATTTTCGTCCCGTGTTTGTTTACCAAATTGGACACTGTAAAAGAAATACACTATATAAGAGAGAGTGGGCCATAATCCACCACGCGGGCCCAGTGCGGGTGTGCGGATGTCACATGTCTTCGAATTTTTGGTTCTAGGACATGCCAGTTTCCTCACGATGTTTTTTCTTTGAAATTAAATACACAGAGTAAAGCGCCTGCTTGGGTTCGAACTCAAGGCCTACAGCTCGTAAGTCGAGGCCGATACGACTAGGCCACCACTGAAAAAACCATGTTAAAATCAAATATGGACTCTATGACCTGGGCCAAAAGGTACATATTTGTATATTATTATGATTTTACTACACATAAATAAAGCTAATACGTAATCAAATAATTACAATTAATCCCTATAAATAAGCCTATGATGTCTGCCTCCCAATTTATCACAAGGCTCTTCTACTAACAGTGAGTGTCCAGTGAGTAATTTGAAGATTGGCAAACCAGGTAAATAAATAGTAAAAACAAATAGAAAATACCTTGAGTAAACAGAAATATTCAAAGAATCATTCTCATTCGTTGTTTCACTGTGCATAACAACCATGACACCATTAAGTACATGGTAAGGAGACTTTTTATGTATGGCAACATTGTCACAATGAGGCACTCTTTCCATCAGCAAGTACTTGCAGAAAACATCTAGAGACAATGCTTGATCATTGTGTCTCTTAATATGCCTGACTGTGAGGTCAGTTTCCTCTGTGGTAGCTAGTACTGCTAGCATTATGTTTGAGTCTAAAATTGAGGAGAAAATAAGGTTAAGAAATGGGGTAGTAAAGTTTAATTGGTTTTATCATAGCTGCAGTAGTTGCCAGAAACGGCAATCCTACAGGGCCGGAGAAAGATCAGGCGCAAGGACAACGGCTTAAAGTGCTTTCCGAGGTACCTTTTTTATAACATAAATGCATCGCACTTGGCCGGTTTTTTATTTGAGGGTGGGAAATCATCCAATGACTTCTCCCGCTCTGGGTGGAGCGGAAGGGAGTGTCAGACTTTTACTGGCTAAAACCCATCCGAGTAACCCTTTCTGATAATCCCGCTCACTCGGCAGGCTTCGGCCCTAACGCAAGAGCGCGCCTGCGCCTGCGCACACACTTGTGTACCTACTATGATATTTACCGCACCGAAGGTTAGTCTTCGCTAAGATTGGTCGTTTTGAATCAAAACTCAGTTTGGAATAGTATTATTAGTAGCCCGATTTAATGTTATATAATAGTAAGAAATATCAGTTTGGACTGCATTAAATGGGCCCAAAAGTTATAATGATAAATATCTCTATTCTCTCTTTCGTTCTTCGGCCTTATCTCACTAGGACACCATAGTGGCGCAAACATGGACGCACTGCCATTAAACGTGTAGTTGGTACGCAACCGATCGTACTCGCAGTGAGATACCCACCGTAAAGCTGCGTAGATTTTGCTGGCAGCGCAACCATGGCGCAAGCGCAAGCATAGTGTCCTAGTGTGATAGAGCCCTAAGAAATATAGAGAAGGTTGGTTTCTAAACAATCTATGTCTATATTTCATGCATAATCAAAAATTGTCTATGACCAAACAGACACTGCAGACCAAAAAGTTTAACACACACAAAGTGCCTGATACATTAAAGCAATGCAACCAACTGTGACATGTTAGTTATAAAATAAATACAAACCCATAGGGTCACTAGAAATAACATCAAACTCTGCTCTCATAATATCCAATGACGACAATTTGACATCTTCAATGGGCAAAAGATATTCTTTTCCATTCTTTTTGTAAAAAAGAACACCATTAAACTCAATTTTGCTTGCAACATTGCTCTTTAATTCTTCCAAATCAATTAGAACTACTACAGCTGAGTTGACATTGTATTTTAGTACTTGTGACCCTGTTTCTTCCCAGAATGGTGATTTGTCAGTCTTTTCAAATAACTTTGTAGTGTATTCTATCGATTGACCGGTTGTCCCGTGGATTAATATGTGGACGTCTTCTAGGGACCTGCAATCAATATGAGATTTTCTTCTTTATTATTTAAGACTTAGATGTGATGTGATAGCAGATTTGAGAGGTATTTTTCATTTTGTTATTGAGCTCTTTAAGTCCTGAATTGAGCTACACAATGACAAATGCTTGCTCTGACTGGTCAAACATGTGCGGTTTAGTTTTTTCCTCAAAAGACGATTTGAGACAAGGAACTTCATGGTCTTCACATGACATTTTTAAGACTGTGACATCCGAGTTTGTTTCGGCCTTTCCTGTCTGTGGAGTAAGACAAGAAGCACTAACTCAAGCTTATAATATGACGTGTAAAAGTGATTCTGATATCCTATTTACAGAATAAACCATTTAATTTAGAATTTGTAAGTATAAAATTCTTTTTGTCCACCTTTGATCTTTCAGGCGTGATATGTGTCCGGCCCACTTCCATTTTAATGCCAGAGCTTGAGTTAAACCGTCTGTTGAGTGACAGAATGGAGGGGGCCAGATGGCAAAAGAAAGAAAGGGAGACCTTCCACCAGATGGGAGGACGAAATTAAACAGTCCAAACTGGACACAGAGAGCGCAATCCAGAGAAAACTGGCTCAAGTTGGAGGAGGCCTTCACCCGCAGAGGGGTTTTTACAGAATAATTTATATATATAAAAAAAAACTTGTAAAATGTAAATGTTGTTTTCTGGAAGAAATAAAAGGCTTTTTTATTTTATTTTATTTATTTATAAGTATAAAACTGGACCTAGACACAAAATACTAAACCTAAAAGTCATTAAACCTACATTATTGTACCTATGTACTTAGATTCTCATTAAGAAAGCCCTGTGAGCATCAATGAGTCCACCCCTTCGCTGACCCCAGAAAATAAAGGGGTAACAAACATGGATGGGTTTTAGTCAGTAAGAGTCTGACACTCATACAAGCCATTTGATGATTGCCCACCCTCAAAAAAAAAAAGCCTCAAATCAATTCCTATATTTCATAAAGGATTTATAACGGTGTCCTTTTATCTATTAAAATGTTTGTTTAAAACAACTTAAGAAAACATATTTCTGATACTTACTCATTATTGAGATTGCATACATTTAAAACAATGACTATTTTCTTATTGCAAACTTTAATCCATGGAGTTTGTGTGTTGATTCTCAGGGCACTGGCCATCTGGAAGTTAAAAAATAAATGTTATTCAAAATTGGATTCTTAACCAATGGTTCTTGTGTCTTAAATATTATGTAATAAATAAATGCTACTTAAGTATGCTACCATGGCCTACGTGGAAAAGTTTTCAGACTTCGTACCCAAATAGGTCTAAATAAGGATAACCTTCACAAGTGGGGGCTCAGATCACTGATGTATGCGGCCTCTACCCACAGACAATGGTTCACCTCCCATCTTGCACTGCATGCCCCGTCACATGCACATGTGAGGACCTTATGGCTGCATCAGTGAACGGTATTTATGTTGCTGAATTTTGGGCCAAACAAATTTAAAATAAATATATTTGAGTACTATTTTTGCTATCGACAGGCAAAGAAGAAGAGAAGAGTACTACCAGACATGTCAAGTCATTGACTGCCATGCAGCAAACACTATAAAAAATGTGTTGTTTGTGGTCACCGGTGACTGGTGTGGTGTCTAACTTGTTGATAAAGAATTATGAATGTAATCCATTATAGAATACTTTGGTTAAGGTAGATTCAGCTCAATTTCCTGTTCTGCATTTGTAGGACTTCAGCAATACCTAAAAGGAGAAACATAAACCAAATGGATTACCTCTTTAGCACCATCTTTGAACACAGAATCGTCTAAATTAGGGTGTATCTTCTTATAAGTTGAAAAAGCAACAGTTTGGTGCAGATCCAAAAAATCTTTGTATGTTTTCTCATTACATTTCACACTGTACTTAGCTTCTGTTAATTTCCTCATTAAATGGGTTATTATTGGGAATGTATCGTCACCCTGCGGTTCAGTGAACGTCGTCGTTGATATGTCTGGACGTTTGAAATTCTCGAAATTATCGTCAAATATAAGAGGGACTGCGTCTGCTTTGCGAAATACTCTCAGACATGCTTGACCAGTGCAAGCAGTATCATTAATATCATACCTCTCCACACCGGTAACTATTTGGTGTATCTTTAGATTATCTTTCCCCGAAATAATGGTTATTTCTTCCTTTGACAACATCAAGTAAAAAAGATCACAGTTTGCGTTCCTCAATATCTTAATTTCTAAAGGTTTTGCAACACCACGGAGTTTTAATGAGGATACCAAATCTCTTTGGTAATATTCCTTTACTTCCCCGTTTACTGTGCACAGTGTAATATCAATATTCTTAACATCGTTTGGGTGTTTATCGGAGAAGACAAAACATGTGATGTCGTTTACAACGGATGCCGGAACTAATTTTACTAGCAGTTGCCGCACATTTTCAGATAGTTCTGACATTTTAAGTGTTCGGAATCTACACAATGCTACTGCAATAAAAACAAGCACTATATTTTGTTGTTAATTGTTATCACGAGGAATTCCTTTTCCCGCTACTGTCTCGATGACGTCAATGTCACTATAACTCTGTCAATGTCAAAATAGGGTTCTAGCACCTAAATATATTTTTCCCGAAAGGTATAATTATATAATATTTTATTTTAACTTATTAATGTAATATTGGTCAATATTGATATGAAAATTTAGTAAAAGCTAAAATAAATCGAATTTATGTTTAATGATTAACAACAAACACATGAACTCACGTCCAGGAAGGGTTGGGCAATGGGCAGATTTGTTCTTTTTGACACCCACATCTCGACAGGTAAAATTATGTTGCATGTAATTAAGTGTGTGCCAAACTCAGGACAAATCCAGACTAAAGGCTGCTTCCATTTAACATAAATTACAATACGTTTACCGTGCTTTTACCATATTATAATAATGGGATTTTTGTCATATCGTAGTAAATTATATGGCGTTCTGTAGGTTCTGCCTATTCCTATAGGAAGAGAAGAAAGTGTGAGTCTATGTATGTATGTAACTTACTAAGTTAACCAACTATTCTCATGAGTATGGGTAAATTTAAAAAAACAGATATGGCAGCCCTGCGTATTCACTGTCAATCAGTCAGTTTCCTATATAATGATTTAAATCTTCAGGCAACTGAGGCAACGATCTAAAGTACGGCCTTGTGGCGAATCCTATTTTATGAAATTGTTTTTCTAGTTATTGTACTTTTTGAATTTTTGTTGTTTTTAGCAATTTCCTAGCAATTCACCAATAATTTATTTGTCACATGAAGATACTTTTGGAGTGCATTCAACATAAGTACCAAACTCTCCTAAAATGAGAGTTTGGTACATACGTTGAATACTAAGACGGTTGAGTTTTAAAAGAACCATCGATCACTGTCAATAGGAATACCTAGTAGCCTTTTTTGTTACGAAAAGCGATTCGTAGGTTGGTGCCTATTAAAAACTTGGGAGGGTTCCAAAACAATAGGTACCTGTTTCCTGCCTTCGTAGGTACCTAAGTATAGTTTAATGACAACAGTAGCTGGTGAATGTGGGCCTGAAAATGAGAAGAACAAACCTAAATTTATGTTCTGCGATGTCGGCTGTCTTTCCAGTTCTTAGCGCTTGATGGCGCACTTCTCCCGATCAACTCCGACTTTCGGAGTCTTGGTTCGCTCCCAAAGCGATAGCAAAGTAGATCGGACTGATAAGTATACACCGAATTAACACTGGATGAATAAAATGGCGGCAGGTCAAAAGAACTACCTACCTATCTGTGTTTCCCGGATTCCCCTTACTATAATTACTAAAGCTATAGGGAAGATTAGTTTAGAAAACAATGGTTATACCAGATAGTCTTGTGTAGGTCAGAATGTTGGGCCAAAAAAGGATGAATAAAAGGCAATTGCAGCTGAAATGAGACTGCTAAGAGGGGTTTGTCGTGTTACGCGAACGAATAGAATTAAGAATTAATGTAATAGAGGACGTCGGAAAGTGATACCAGTAGGTAACTGAAAAGTTGTGTGGAAATCGGTTGTCATGTTATGGATACCCATGTTATGCAGAGGAAAGAGGAAAAAGTCGTTAGGAAAGTTTTGAGTATGAATGTGTCCTATGGTTTTAAGAGTTATGAGAGGGTAATTATCACTTGTTTAAAAATCGGTGAAGGAAAACATCGTGAGGAGGATGCTTGAGAGATTTTTCTCAACAGTATGTGATGCTAAATGAGGGGCCCACGGGCAGCATTAAAACTCTGACACCAGGTTAGTCACTAACCACACGAAAAGAAGAAGAGTAATGGCAGACCAAAGAAACGATGCATGGATTGTGTGAAAGATGATTTAACTACGAAAGGAGTGGCTAGGTACCGAGATGACAAAAAATACACAAGTATGGAAGAAGAAGATTTGTTGCGCCCAGACGAAGTGAGATAACGACAGGAGAATGATGAACAACACAAATTGTAGGACTATAATAGGTATGTTGGTAACCTACCTAAGTACATACACAACAAATTAAGATTTTTATTCACAAGCTGCGTCAGCTATTCAAATGGGGGCATATGTACCAGTTACCTCATGCATAACATGACATGCATGTGAACGTAGTGCATGATTGATTAACTGTTCAGAGGACAGTTTTCATGAGGACAACTAGCCAGTGTAACTTGACATTCGTGGCCCCGCTTCCAGCAAACAAAACGTCCAAACCCACGGCTCAGATTAAACTGGCTCATCTGCTTAGAGCGACGATCCGTAACTTTTGAATATCGCTATACAAAAGATCGTTTCCCATCTCACGGAGGCCTGTTATTACGGTGACAGGCTGACTGCATACAATACACGTGATTTGAATCGCATGCATAATGCAACACCAGCTCCATGGATGTAGGTTTAATTTTTTACTTGGTTGGAATAGATATTAAATCAGCGTCTAGACGGTTTACGGTATAGACGCCTTTGGAGGCTTTAGTAGAACTAGGTGCGTACCTTCAGATTAAAGTTCGACCCTCATCATACCTGCTTATAACTAAATTTGGCAAATACAGATGTAGATACCCACCTAGAGCAGTGGTGGCTAAGAGGTAATGGCCATGACGCACGAGTTGTAGGTCGTGTACTCGAATCCAGCCAGGCGCTTTACTTAGTGAAAATAACTTTGTCATCAACTCCTCTCAAAACAGTGAAGGATAATGTGAGGAAACCGGCATATCAGAGAACCAACAAATTCGAAGACATATGATATCTACCAACCCGCTCTGAGCCCGCGTGGTAGATTACGGCCCACGGGCCCACTCCTCGGAGTGACACCATCTAAGGAAAAAGATAAACAAAAAAACCCGCTTCTGTGAATAAAATAATTCTCCTGCTCTTATCGCAATTTATCCATTATAATAACATACACCTTTGCTAATACCTATATAAAATATACACGAATATAAACATAACAATATTGATAATTTAAAAAATCATTGTTTTACATTAAAGCAAAGTAAGCCTAAAATTCTGTGTGAATTCCCCAGCCTATTAATGAAAAGGAAATTGGTATTAAAACCACGTACTCGCAACTAGTAGGTAACGCAAGGCAAAATAGGTACGTGTAGCATCGAACCTACTTACATTAATTTTAATGAAAATAACTTAGAAATATCAACACCGAGTTATGCAAAACATGAAACTAGTTTGATGGTAAACCCCTGAGTTGTCTACCGACAAACATCTTAACTTTTGACCACATTCATAAACTTTACGTAGGCATCTATTCGAGTATGTACCTACATACTTCGAGTGTTTCATCGTAAGATTTGGACGACTAAATTACAGGTCAGATTTACAATAATTTGTTTTAGTTGCGGGATAGTGGAGACCGCATAACTACCTTTTTTTTTTGAAGGTGGAATATCATCAAATGATCCCTCCCGCTCTGGGTGGAGCAGAAGGGAGTGTCAGACTCTTACTGACTAAAACCCATCCATGTTCCTTCCTTAGGTTTAGCGGTAACCCTTTCGGACAATCCCGCTTAGCATAACTGCCCTAGGATAAGGTTTAACTGTTCCTGAACGGCCTACTGCTTATATACACAAGGAACCGAGAGGAACTAGATTGAAATCTACGAACAGACAAGCTAAGCCTTATCCATATAGAGATGTATTATAGTTTTGATAAGTACACTGTCGAATTAGGTATACCCTGTAATGATAGATGTAAGTTGGAAATAAATAAATAAAATAAATAAATATTTATTACCGTGATTGTAGTAACGGATTAATCGCTTTTTCAACAGAAGTTCAAGGTTGACTAAAATGAGCTTGTGCGATTGATTTAATCATGGTAGCTTTGATGAATACCTAATCAAAGCTATACATCTACCAATTCAGTTATTGCGGTTAAGTACTAGCTACGCTTGCCGGGGTTGGCCGTGGATGGGTGACCATCTTTACGTAACGAGACTCCTCCGTGCCGAAAGCACATTAAGCCGTTGCTTGGTCCCGGCTGTCATTTGTGCATCTTTGACAGTCATTACGGATCGTTAGAACCCCAACATAGTTGGGAAAAAGCTAGGCAGAGGCTTGGGATATACGTATTCAATTATTCTAGTTGTACAACACTAAGCACACACTCAAAGCCAAAAGTGTTACGAACAAATAGTTAGCCCGTTGGGCGTTAGGACAAGGTCGCGAATCGTGATGCTGCGCTAATGCACCGCATTGCACCATCTGCGCCTATTGTATGTACGCATTGCCCACACATAGGCCATCTGATGAATGGTACAGAGGCCAGCACATCAAGTTCCACAAACTGTCAAATTTCTTTGATAGTATTTCAACTTTATTGCAAAGACATAAGGTTCATTTTTAATTGAGAAAATTTGACAGTTAGGGATAGCTAGATGTGCTGGCGTCTGTACCTATAAAATTGATAGATAAAGAGAACTACTTAGCCTAATTCTTAGTAGCAACATCGCTATTTTCAAATTGAAGTCTGAAAACGACCCAAAAGCCAGATTAGTAGTAGTATTCTGTTAAACTCTAAACGTGAAAACTTTGGTGAAGTGAACTTGAAGTGTGTTGTCAATAAATGGCAATCACTAGCAGCGGGTATCTTCATCTAAGTTTTCACGATAAAAATACATAATATACGTAAATGGTTAATCTATACAAATAATAATATTATAAAGAGGAAAGATTTGTATGTAAATTTGTAACGAATAAACTCAAAAACTACTTATCGGATATGGATGAAACTTGGCACAAAGATAGATTATAGTCTGGAATAGCATATAAGCCGGTAAAAATGTACGGTTCCTGTGAGATAATTTCCTACATACACGCGGGCAAAGCCGCTGGCAAAAGCTAGTACATAATATACGTAAATGATTAATTGACAATAATCCACACTTCGAACCACAAACTAACCCCAACATACCTGATAAAGGTTATGATGCACTGATGAAACCGGGACACGAAGTCGTAAACTCGCGGCACAGGAAGCGCACCGGTTCCACCGGAGATCCCTGAGGCCCCCGTCCTAAGTACTATGGAAGTCCATCCCGTTTTAATTTATGGGGGTCGGACATAACTTTCCTTATACATTATGTACCTACCGGATACTTTTGTAGACCTACACGCAAGAGAAGATCAACAAAATTTGAAGATTCGTGTGATTAAAATCGAGAGTTTTATCCTTCTCGTACAAAATATATATTATAGCAGATTTTTTTTCACGATTTCGGAGTTGGTCCCATAGTAAACGTTGTTCAGTTTGGTGGTCTGTAGCATATCCTTTTGTATATATAAGGTCCCATTAAAATAGATGGACAAATTTTAACACAGAGCTTAGTACGTCTAGCCAAAGATACCCAGGCAAAAAACACACAAGCAGTGATAGCCTAGTGGTGTGACCTCCAAGTCATAGGTCTCGAGTTCGAACCCAAGGCACGCACCTCTGATTTTTCGGATTCATGTGCGTATTGTATAATTATTACTTGCTTATAATCGGTGAAGGAAAACATCGTGAGGAAACCGGCATGGTTGAGAGATATTTCTCAACAGCATGTGATGCTAAGTCAGAGGCCCATGGGCAGCATTAATACTCTGACACCAGGTTAGTCACTAACCACACGAAGAAGAAGAACACACTGATTAAATTGATTTTAATTTGACCTAAAATAATAAAATGCCGCCACACTAGAATAAACGCATCCATTATGGGTAGGTACTTGCACACTTCTTGTAAGTATCTGATGCGTTTTTCTTAATACTTTTTACCATTGTTCTTATTTTGGTAGTCTGAATGTTTTCTAAAAGATTGTCCATATATTTTAATGGGACCTTAAATATAATCTTTCGGTTACATTCCGTACAAAGGCGAAAGTAACTTTGTCTATTACCTAAACCTGGAGAAGGACATAGGCTACTTTTAGTCATGGATATTTGTAAAAAAAAACTTACATTCCTTCCAGCGTAGTCCGGTAAAAACGCAGACGAAGTCGTAGGCAACTGCTAATCTATACTAATATTATTAAGAGGAAAGATTTGTATGTAAGTATGTTTGTAACGAATAAACTCAAAAACTACTTAACGGATCTGGATGAAACTTGGCACAAAGATAGTCTGGAATAGCATATAAGCTTTTATCCCGGCGAAATGTACGGTTCCCGTCTTCTTATTTTCGTGTTAGTGACTAACCTAGTGTCAGAGTTTTTAAGCTGCCCATGGTAAGCGGGATTGTCCGAAAGGGTTACCGCTACCCCGGAACATAAAGGGCTACGGAAGGAACATGGATGGGTTTTAGTCAGTAAGAGTCTGACACTCCCTTCCGCTCCACCCAGAGCGGGAGCAGTCATTGGATGATTTCCCAGCCTTAAAAAAAAAAAGGCCTCTGACTTAGCAGACGATTCGCGTGGGATAATTTCCTACATACACGCGGGCGAAACCGCTGGCAAAAGCTAGTATCCTATAAAATAGGCAAATATCTTCCACTTTTCTGCCCTCAAACAACAAATCTAATAAATGTCCGCCAGAAACCGAAAGCACTTAACCACGTTCGCCACTTCGGCAAGTTCTCGCGCTCATGTAATATAGATGACTTGGACCATTGTTACCTACTTAACATGGGAACTTACACGTGCTGATTGACACCATTTATGTTCCCCTATAAATAACTCATTCTATGTTGGAGGTAATTGTGGCTAATTGGCTGTGGGCTGACACTGTTTTTTAATTGTTATTACATCGATGTCAAGCTGTTTGGTTACTGATTTACCTACCTAATAATAAATATACCTAATACCTAATGAAAATAGAGGAAAAAAACAGTCACTCTCAATTCAAAGTTAATGAGGAACTTGAGGAAGTGAGGTCATTAGAAGCGGGATAAGCCAAAAGCTATATAGGATACCTACCTCATATATTTCTAGGATAATCAGGCCAAAATGGAACACAAATATAGGGACAACTGACAAGTTAAACAAATAAAAAGATTTCGTCATTAAGGTACTGCAAAAAAAATGATTTTCGGTCCTAATTAAAACGCGTTATTAACGATCAATTCTGGCTGTTTCTGCATAAACTATTATTCACTTAACTCTAGAAAATCATTTAAATGTTTTACACAACGAGTGACAAATTCGCCAGTTCTTACGTAATTAGAAGATACATCGTGTTTAGGAAGCGTGTCTGACTCATTGAAAATTGGCACAGATTCGGTTCACGGTTGAACAACTCCTTTTTCAGGAAATTCTTCGCTTGTCATGTGATTAATTTAACAGTGATTTGGAACGTCTTTCCAAGTGGAGCCGCTGATTAGACACAGATGGAAGCCATTAAACATCGGTTATTACAATTGTGAGTAGATAATGATTAATTATGTCTTAGATAAATCTTTCTTCCTTTCTTTTTCGTGTGGTTAATGATCTAATTTAGTGTTAGACTTTTTATGCTGCCCCTGCCTCTGACTTAGCTTCACATGCTGTTGACAAATATCTCGCAGACATGCTGGTTTCCCCTCGATGTTTTCCGCCACCGATTTTTAAGCAAGTGATAATTATGCACTACCCACATGAATCGAACCCGACACCTATGACTTGGCAGTTCGATGATCACACTACTAGGCTATCAAAACTCGACACTTGTAACTGCAGATAATTCGGAAGCAAACGATTCTAAAGTTATCATTGAATTCAGGCCTTAAAACAAGTAAAGTAAAGACATACACTACAAAATCCCTTCAAAACAACATTGGAATATTCCAGACCGCCATGTCCTACCAGTATAGTTAGATTATTCTAATATTAGCCCGACAGGACCTCCGGACTCCTGTCACCTACGAGCGTGGCCGTGAGCCGCCGACGACGGTTTAAAATAGTTACTTTAAATGGCTACTTCCTTCGACTGTGATTGTCATAGACATCACTTGAATGTGCAGTGGATTGAGGGGATAGGGAGGCGAATGCATTTGTTTGAAATACTTGAGTCTACTACCGTCAACTACAGTGTGAAAGACTTTAAATGTATGTATGTAAATGTGAGTGTATGTAGTATTCTATTTGATACTACTCTAGTATGGTAGGTATAGTAGGTCGCACGCCAGTAGTAACAACAATAATATACAGGGTTTCTTATTCTATTACGACTCGATACTACGCTAGACAAGCTCAAGGTCAAATTGTTACCAGCGTCGTGCGATCGACTGTATTTATGTAATTCTGAAATACCTGATTTAACCGTTCTTATTAAAAATAAGCCTAGCTACAGGATGTCGCCCGTCCAATATTACAGGCCTCTTTACCTCCAGAAGGACATTTGCAGCAGCATCGATACGGCCGCCCACACGAAGTAAACCATGCTCATCCAGGTACGGTGAGAGTGTAAGTAAGCGACTATTTTGATCTAAAGCCTTACCTTTTCGTATTGCTACGAAATCCTCTGCGAATGACTCTGCTTGTGCGTGCCTTAAGAGCAGCCGCTCTGCACGCTCCATCATCTCCACAGTGTAATCAGTGACAGGTATACCTTTTAATTTGTCAATGAATTTTAAAACGGCAATGCTTATGTAAGCTTAAGCAAGAAATAAAAGGCTATTTTATTTTATTTTATTTTTTTATTTTTATTTTATTTATTAAAAAAGTTAAACTCAGCGCTTAGAAATTTGCCGGCTCAGCGGTATTGTCTGAAAGGGTTACTATCCCGGAACATAAAGGACTAAGGAAGGAACATGGATGGGTTTTAGTCAGTAAGAGTCTGACACTCACTTCCGCTCCACCGCTCCCGGTGTTATTTTATGATTTCCCACACTCAAAAAAAAAGCGCTAGATATTTACATATCTAGCGCTTTTTTTTGCAAATAAATGCTCTAGCAATCTTACGATTACATCAGCAGTAATGTGATCCATATCATCTTTCACACAGTCCGTCCATTGTGTCTTTAGTATTCCCCCACTCGTACAGCACTCCACATTTTTCTCATTCGTCCGCATCACATGCCCGAATACTAGGACAACCTATTTCCACTCAACTTTTGAGTCACCGTGCCTCTTTCAGACTTCCTCATAGAATTGATATTGCAATTGGAAATTTTGCTCTTTTACCAGGACAACCGATTCCCTCTCAACTTTTTAGTCGCCGTGCCTCTTTCAGACTTCCTAGAATACTTCATAGAATTGATATATTGCTCTTTATCATCCTCCACAGCTTCTTTTCCTTCCCTGTTTTGTGACAAACTTGTTCTAAATTAATTACATCGTAGATCATTCATACCTTACCTACTCCTAGATCAGTGGCAGCGCAGTGGTAATGTGCCTGATTTAAGAGTTGTAGCTCATCCATTCAAACCCAGGTATACGCTTTACTTTGCGTAAAGAATTTCATCACCACTGCTCTCAAACAGTCACGAAAAACAACGTGAGAAAACCGACATGTCCTAGAACCAAAAATTCAAAGTCATGACATGTACCAACTCGCACTGGGCCCGCGTGGTAGATTACAGCCCACTCTCTCTCAGAGAGAGGAAGTCTATATCGCAGCAGGAACATTAAAGGCTGATGCTGTTACTAATAATAATAATATAATAATAATAAATTTTATTTCTCAAAAATCTTAATAATAGGTTACAGAAATAGCTTGGCAGTATTAATTTCTAATAGGTGGATGTAGCCACTGAAACCGAACTAGGCAATGCCTGTATTTCGATTTCCAGCGCCTTTTCCCTCGATATTGCAACAAAAAAAATGCCAACAAAAGGTATGGTTGGTTGTACTATTAATTAAATTTTGAATGACTTAAAACTAACTTAAATGCTATATTGTATAAAATTTAAATTACCCATAATATAATAAGCAAATAGTCTATAGGTGAGTGAGAAGTGTTTGTGAGTGTGTGTGTAGGTAATATGTGGAGTTTGACTGATGAGGGTGTGTGTGTTGGTGTGTGTGGGTATGGGCGGGTGAATGCGTGTAAGTGTGTGTGAATGAAGTGCATGATCATGGTTATTATCTAATATTATTTTAACATTCTAATTACTGTACAACGCCTAGTAATAACTCCGTTTCTTCATAATTTAGTTGTTGCAAATATTCACTTACTTTTTGTTTACATTTAGATTTAGTAAGCGGGTAAATATTTAATTCTTTATTGATTTTGCTATAAAGGAACGGACCTAGGAATTCGATAAATCTTTGACTAAATTTGGTTTTACAAGTGATCCGTTCCATACATACTCTTTTATTTCTTCGATTTTGCGCGAGTGGGTCATAAGGTAGTTTTGTATGTTGTTTAAGGATAATGTTGAGGATGAAAAGTTGTCTTACGGTCAGAACCCCACAAATCTGATATAGAGATACAGTAGGAAAAAGGATAGGTTTAAAAATACACACTTTTAGAATTGCGCGCTGAGCGATTTCAATGGACTTCATAGTGGTTTTAAAAGTACCCCCCCAGGATGAGATGCAATAATTTAGTAAAGACTGACATAGGGCGTAATAAATTTGTTTTAGGAGATAAGGCTCAGCAGCGTGTCGCAACTTTTTAAAAACATATATGAGTTTGCGTACTCGTGCACCAAGCAGCTTGAATGCAACTACCTTTACCATCAGTCTTCCTTCCCTTCAAGTGCTTCACCCGGTTCTATCTCTCAAGCCATCTCTCTGCCTTTCTTCTTGATAAATATTTTAAGTCTGTATGAGTCACATAGGTAAACATGATTGTATTTAGGAATAATCATGTAGAGTTATTTATAAAAAATATTCAAGTTTATAGTTCCAAAAATAAATGGAATGTAACTAATGTCTAGTACCTATGAGCTATTAGTCACACGCACGAATTTCTATTATTGGTGAGGAACATTTGAATAACTAATGGAAAAGCAATTTATTTTTTGGATTCATGTTATTTTTGTTGATCGTCAAATGTTTACAAAGCAACTGTACTAATATTGATAAAAATAATCGCTTTCGTATGCTTCATTGACGTAGATATGCCATCGATTTTGAACTGACTAAAGTAAAGGAGCTAGTTTTTTATTTTGTGTATGTTTATCGATATTTTTGTCAATTGTGCACAGATTTAAAAAAAAAACCTTAATCTGGTAGAGGCAGAAATTATGGTAAATTTTCTTGGGTAGCTTTTGAGTTAGCTTCAATAATACGAACCTAGTTTTGCCACTTAGTCTAAGAGGGTGATATTATAATCTTCTTTCTAACCTGACTGACTAACTGTGACTAACCTGTTGTCAGAGGTTTTTTAAGCTGTCCTTGGGCCGCTGACTTAGCTTCACATGCTGTTAACAATTATAACTTTCTATCACTGTGTAAGCAACACAGCAAAATAAAGAAAATAAAATGTCTTCAATCTTAATACTGATGTAGTGTATTTTTTTAAACATAATATCTAGTAATAGTGATCGATATTACGTAATAATTGACCAGTTGAAGAATGAAGGCATTTCATTTTTCAATTCCGATCATAAATAACTCGGCTATTTACGTCTAACAACTTGATGTGAACCATCAGGAAAAACATTAATATTTTGACTACCATTAAGTATATTATTTATTTGTCCTAGACAATATTTTCACGAGGTATCCGTCGACATTGACCATTAGCTCATAGTGACTCATCTATCGGAGCAGTGCCAAAGGTCGAGATGATTCAGATTTAGTTATTCTCACTCCTGTCAGGTTCGGCCGAGTGTTTACGTCACACGTCGCGCATCGCGGTCGTAAAACGCGCAGCATCAAAATTTTTGTGGCATCTCGCAGGTCAACCTATAGGAGATTGTCGGCTACTTAACCGAGCTTGCCTGCGGGTGTATCAATAAGTTATGGCCTCCAGCCAGGGCATCTAAGCGACTACGCATTAAGGGCACCTCGTGTGGGGTACGGACCTCGACTTAGGGCGTTGCTGGGGGATTGCAGCAAGGAACAGGCTGGATTGGATTAAGCTGCATCGAATTGCTATCATTTAGTTTTTTATATTTTATCGTGACCTTCATTGGCGTGATGCAGGTATTGTGAAAGCTACTAAGCTAAGCCCTACTGATAAAGGGACATTGGTGAAGGAAAACATCGAGAGGAAACCTGGTTTTACCTATTAGAGGTACAAATATTATAAAATAAATAACCTTCCCTGTCTGTCTATTTGACGGCGTTGTTCTTCTAAACAACGCAACAAATTTTGACGCGGGGTTCACCATAGTTTAGAGAATCTATTACGGAATGTTGATGTGTTTTTAATTAAGTAATATTAAACTTACATAAAAAGAAGTTTCAATGCTTTGTCAAGTCGTAAAAACCGTGCGAAGAAGGGGTGGGTCGCTGGTAATTAATAAAAGTCTGGAATCGACAAGCTGCCTTGAGCAAGCGTGGTGTTTAATGTTCATGTCTTCTCTGTATGAGAAGAAGCTTTCGCCTCGCATTGGGACAGATGAAGACTGATATTATAGAAGCGAAGTTGATATTGTAGAAGAAAAAGAATAAAGTTCTTTAACACGACTTGCGCAGGAGTTAATTGGTAGAAATTGTCACGAAATTATTATATCTACCTACATATATATCGATGTATCTACCTGAAAGCCAGCTACTCAGGGTTCAGATACTTGAACTGCAATGCGACCCGATTTCGAATCCCCAATTCAAAAAATTATCGTTACATACTTTATGTGTCGAGCTCGCAAAATTTCCCGGCAAGATGTCGCATCTGTTTTTTGTTTCAGCTAATCATCGAATTTCCTAAGCTTACTTCCTTGCAGTTCTTGGATTTGCCAGATGTCAAGAAAGAAAGTGCCCAGGAAAAGCTCTCTCCCTTGTAAGGAAAACCGATATTACTTATTATTTTACTCATGAACCTTGTTGCTGTCATTCCCAGAAATGTCTCTGTGGCTCTAACTTACAGCTACATTCTCATTTCTATTTCTAATTTTATATTATATTGTGTCACCTTCTTATATATTGAGAATCTGCCTAACCTTTTCCCAACTATGTTGGGGTCGCCTTCCAGTCTAACTGAATGCAGCTGAATACCAGTATTTTACATGGAGTGACTGCCCATATAACCTCCACAACCCAGTCAGTAACTGGGTAATAAGATACTCCTTGGTAAGGCTCTCAGACTTTCGGGCTTCTGACTACCCCTAATAAATAACCCCTCGCACGTCCGCAAACATTGCTTGAAAATGCCTCAAATGTCGAAGCATTTTGTAGGTAGGTATTTAATTATTTTGGGTAGACCTTCAGAAAAATGAAGATTGAGAATGGCAACCGATTCCTTATGATCCAACGGGTGCACACGCGAAATTTGAAGCATTTTTCCTAATGATCCCCCGGGGGCTCATAAGGACGCTCGAGAGGTATATACCGTTCCTTCTAATAATTTGAGAATACTAGACATATACTAATCTATATCACCGATCCGTACTGGGCTCGCGTGGTGGATCCCCCTCCCTCTCACAAAGAGGAGATCTGTGGCGAATCCCAGTAGTGGGAACGTTACAGGTTGATTATGAAGATAAAGATAAAGATAAAGATAATTTTATTTTGAAAATATGGATAACACATAACGATGACAAAAAACATATAATAGTACAGCCATATATTACCACGTAGGATGCATCCTATGTAGTAGTATGCTAAACATATCTATACTTACAAATCCGTAATTCCCTGTCTGTTACCTCTTCATGCTTTATCTGGTTGACCGGATATCGATGTATTTTGACACACAGGTAGAACATGCCCCGTGTTAGAACAGAAAATACTTTTTTTATCCTTGTTGCGAAGACGCTTCAAAAACGAAAGTTGCGCTGCAAATCAATTGGGGAATCCATTGACTCCATTCGGCGCTTTTTTTCATGCATAATTACATAATATTCATAACTCAGATAACAATTTATATTACCAACCTAAAAATCTAAAACATTTAAAAGTGAAAAGTCACTCTTACATACATTCACTCACTGATTAATCACGAAATCTCAAAAACAACTGAACCTACGAAGATGAAATTTGGCACAGATGTAAGAGTAGAGAGATAAGTACCTACCTAGGAGACGTCAAGGATTTTAGGAAACTTTCCCCGTAAGGGGGTGACATAGGAAACGAAAGGTTGTACCCCATATAGGCTACTTTTTATTGACAAACCCCGCGGGCGAAGCTGCGGGCGAAAGATAGTATTTATATTCAAAATACCCAATTAGAATTACCAACCTATTGACCATTAGGCCGATTCATTCATCAATAGCAGGAAACGGTTCATATCGACGCACATAAGCAAAGGAATGATCAGATTGTGCCTCGCTTGCATTGACAGTTGGATCACGTAGTAACTGACACTAGTGCACTGTTAGCTAGCTAGCAATGAGTTAGATTTTCATTGCTTATTTGCTATTAACATTCTTGTCCGTACTAAGCTGTTGTAGGCAATGTATTCGCATTTTATTGTGGGTCGTGTGCAATCAATGAGTGGCTAATAAAGTTAATTGAACAGAGCTTCTTGAGATGTGTTGTTTGTCAGCGTTTTGTTGTAGATCTTGAAAGCTATTTGTTTTAGAATGGTGTGGAAAGTTGTGATTAAACATTTTTTTTTCTTGTTGAAGGTGCCTGCTCTTGACCTAAGATAAGATAAGATAATATTTATTTGCATAAACATGTGTCATACATACGAGTACAAGAAAATACATGCATGCAAGATAGTAACAACATAATTAGGTACAAGGCATGTTTGCCACACGATGTGACGTGCAAATGTCAAGAAATATTATAAATAAAAACCTTCTCGTAAAATAACCATAAATTAAGTAATTAAAAAGTAACAATATTCTTATAAATTTAAATTAATAAAAATCAAAGACTGTTACAATACAATACAATACAATAATCATGTCAGCAATAAAAATAAAATAAGCGACGGATGAGATATAGGATGGAACGAGCGTGCTCCAAAGATCCCCGTTCATTCTTGCTTTGAAAGACGGGTTGTATGGAAGGACTTGAATTAAATTTTATAAGCGTGAAAGCGTGTTTCTCTAAGTCAGTCAGCTAAGGCAGCTTAAAAACTCTGAAACCAGGTTAGTCACTAACCACACGAAAAAGAATAAGAAGCGTTATTCTCATTTTCCGTAGTGTTCATATCTTGTACCAATTGGTTATAGAACAAATCTACCCATTCCAGAATTTTTCATAACTAACTAGTCAACCTTACCCCGATAAGCGAAAGGGACGAACAGAAGAATAGGAAAAGTTGTGCATAAGTAGCTCTTGAGTATTCACTTTTATTGGATTTAGCACTTGTTTGGCCTTACCGTTAAGTACCTAGGCAAGAATATATAGTACCTACGTAGTTCACAGGTACATACGTAACGTCTCTGACTTTCTCTCTCTCCATTTCTGACTTTCCATTGTCCTGCCTTTTGAGAGTTAGAA
Source organism: Hyppa rectilinea (assembly GCA_951799385.1). NCBI lineage: Eukaryota > Metazoa > Arthropoda > Insecta > Lepidoptera > Noctuidae > Hyppa > Hyppa rectilinea. Next base: position 10,107,218 of record OX637318.1, on the reverse strand, counting down.
ATGAGATGTAATATTATGCCCTATAAAATATACTTAAAAAATCTCCAATTACCTACAATATTCGCCTCATAAGAATCGAAGACCACAGCGGCATTAGGCGTCCAGCGGAATTGTCCGAAAGGGTTACCGCTGCCCCGGAACACAAAGGGCTAAGGAAGGAACATGGATGGGTTTTAGCCAGTAAGACTCTTTTTTTTTATTGAGGGTGGGAAATCATCCAATTACTTCTCCCGCTCTGGGTGGAGCGGAAAGGAGTTTCAGACTATTACTGATAAAACCCATCCATGTTCCTTCCTTAGCCTCATATGTTCCGGGATAGTGGTAACCCTTTCGGACAATCCCACTTAACCAGTCAGTAAGACTCTGACTTTCCCTTCCGCTCCACACAGAGCGGGAGCAGTCATTTGATGGTTTCCCAACCTTAAAAAAAAAGAGTCATTAGTCATTGGATCCCAGGTTATTATTACACCTAAGTAGGTATTTAACTATATCTCGGCGTTTGTCGGTTTAATTTATCCGTACCTTCGCAGCTTCGGTCGTGGGATCATTGCGACCTAACACGACAACCTTGAAAGGTTTCTGCTCATTATGCCTTCATGAGTAAACACAGAAAGGTCAACAATTCGCAGCATTGTTCTCACCAGAGACAGGGTAACGCAGATAGAGGCTCAGATGGATATAAAAAGGGAACAATCTTCTGTTCAATCCGAGAGACAACAAATAAAGAACTGGACCAAAATATGGGACCAAGGTCATTTAATCAGCTGATACAGAGAGATACGTTGTAGACGGTAGCCCTCTGAGTCACGCATGCGTAGACAAAACGGCTCTCAAAATTAATAACAAAACTAGCGTAACATTGGCAGCGAGAAATTTTTGTTCTTCCGACCCATCGCGTCGCATCGCATCGCACACCCGCGCTTTTTCTTCGTTTTCGCTTTTTTTACTTTGCTCGTTTTTTTTTGCATGATCTCAAAAAGCCTATAATCTTCCTCGAGAATTGGGCTATCAAATTCAGAAATAATGTTTTAAAGCCGATTAGGAGTTCTAAAGATCAGCGCGTTCAAACAGACAAACAAAAAAACACAAAGTCCTCAGTTTTATTTTTAGTATACAGATACCTATTGTAGAGAAATGTAAAAGCGGGTGATGAATGTAACCGCAGAATTCTTCAGCGCGGTCTCCAGAACCGGGTCAGTGGCTCGGTATTCCGCATGTCACGGACTGTGTTGTTGGCACATTTTTGCAAAGAAAATTGTATGTTTTCGTTGTTAAGTATCGGGGTAGTTGCCAGAAATAAAGCTGCAGTGCAGTAGTAAGCTTGCAGCGAGAGACTGCGGTGCTGGCTCACCATTCATTGTGATGGCGGGAGGTCGATACGTCGCCAGTGTCGCCGCGCCTTCTGTGCTGCGCGGTCGTACTCTGCCGCCGGTCCGCGCCGCTCATCGGACGTCAGTGAGCACTGCGCAACCGACTGATATCGACAGTGAAGGCTTTATTTATAAACAAATTGTAATTGCCCGTGCTTTTAATTATTTTTTAACGACAGTTTCATTCATCAATTAACTTACACATCAAGTCAACTAATAGTTACAGTGCATTGAAGAAAATAACTTATTTATTATTTTACGTGAAAGCGCACGTGACGACAGACTGCATTACATAAATATTAAATAATAATATGGACACAAATTTATTTGCGACTGTATTGATCAGTAAGTACACGTGGTTATTGTATGTACCTGGCACATGGTTCATTTTACATTATAATTTATTGCCATAAATGACTTGAATAGCAGTCGACAAATTAGTGAACAATCGTTCTCATAAAGATAAGGAGTATCGTAAAAAATATTAATAAGTTAACTTAAATAGCAGATGATAAGTGTTTAAAACAAATGAAAGGTGACAATTACATAATTATTTATGGAGGCGTACTTAATCAAACGACAATAAATTGAGAATTAATTCTCGATGACAGCGGTTATGTAGGAGCGTATCCAACCGCCCACGGATATACTCGGTTCAAACATGGTGACTGACACACTCGTAAATCAAATTAAGAAGCCACACAATGATGAAATAAAATTCTACAAGACAATAGTAACTTTTCAGCTTTACGACCAGATATAGCAGCAACAAAACATTATTATATGATGAGAACCGGTTTCACAATTAGGTACTTAAAAACAAACCAAATAAAGTACGCTATGCATAAATCGTGTTTAGATTTAACAAGTTTTAACAATAACATCGATAAAGCAATTCCAACCGTAATCCAATTTGATGTAACTGGCGGAAAAATTGGTGATACAATCAGTTAATATTGATACAGATTCGGAAACAAATGAACCGAGTGAGTTTTTTGAACTTCCCTTTCATAGATTCGATCTAAAAACTTTTAAACGTTGCCCGAAATACAATACATATTATGAACGAACGATCACTTCGCGTGACGAGCTTTGGTTTAAAAAGCTATCAGTGCTTACATTTTGTTCGGACTGAAATAACATATTGTGGGAAATCACTTACGATGCGATCACTTTTTTTTTCACATTGTCACAATTTTGTCACTAAATAAAATGAATTTTGTACTTCAATTTTTACAACAAAAGCATTAACGCAATGTATTGTGGTTGAAGATTCTTTTTCAATATCCAATGTAAACAAAATTTTAAAAGAAGCAAACAACTAGTAGATTGGTTCATTATTTTTTGCCTGTCGATTCAATCAACAAAGCATTGGGTAAATAGTATTATATTGATTTCTTTTCTCTATATTCTAAAGATGACCACGTGCTAAATAAAAAGAGGTCCGTCTTGATTTCATAAATTCCGATACTGGCGAACTCACTTGGAGGTTGCAGGTATTAGAATAATTTTGAATGATTATGATACATAATATTTGGTCGAGGTCAACTTGTATCTTCAAAGAGCAGGTAAGCACTAAGTTGCTTACCTTTCAGAATGTGCTGGGGAATTTAGGAGGTATGCAACACTGTGATTTATAGTCAAAATCTATACTTAGTCTTAAAGATCACGGAAAGTTAGAGCATGATGACATCGGAACAAATACATATGTCAAGGTTGGTCATCAAATACATAGTTAAGATGCTTATTCGTTAAACTATTGTCTGTTTTATTTACCTTTTGAACGCCAGAGCATAAACGCACACGCGTACCATGCAACAAATCTATTTCTTCTTGTTATCATGAATTTCCCAAAATCCATGGTGTCTTTTAATTTGTTTCATGTCATCAAATACGTACGAGAGCTTCAATTTTTAAGATGTTTATATAAACACACACGAAAGTAATATGATTTACTTAATTGTTAATTTCGTGTTGATTGTGTACCGCTTTGTCACATATTTGTGTCGTTAGCGTACAGTTCATACGTTTGCTCGTCACGTATATGTGACAATGGCGTTCAAAAGGTTAAAACATAGCAAATTAATTGATAATTTACACAACTCGAGTAAATGAAAAGCTATCTAGCTAGAGCTACGTCAAAAAACCTAGTCGTTTTATTGTCTATCGATTCAGAGGCAGTATTATGTAAGATGGTGATTATAACATTGAGATTTAAAATAAAATTCCTATTAGCGTTGCGTAAGAGCTGTTTGGCTCAGAATTTTGGAATAAATTATCGGAACCGGTAGCTTTTGTAAAGTTATTCACGTGACCCTCATTATAAATGCGAATGGCAATTTATTGTAAAGCTTCGGATACAATAATATCTACGTTCCCCAATCCTTCAATTATAATATTATTATATTTCATTTTCATTCTGCCTAGCCTTTTCCCGACTATGTTCGGATCGGCTTCCAGTCTAACCGGATGCAGCTGAATACCACTATTTTACATGGAACGACTGCCTATCTGGGCAATATGATACCCTTTGGTAAGACTGGCTGTCAGACTTTCGGAATTCTTACTACCCGTAACAAATGTCAAAGATCCGCGAATGACAACGGCTTAATGTGATTTCCCAGGCACGGAGGAATCTCGATATGTAGAGATGGTCACCCGTCCACGGACTTACCCCGGCAAGCGTAGCTTAACCTGATGGATCGATCCGTGCGGCTGTTATTACTTAGCCATGAGCTCCTAATAATATTATTATAATATTGATAAACTTAATTATGTTGAGTCTTGCGTTCTAAAGTATTCTTATATCTTTGGAATATGTATAGAAAATGTTGGCTATGGGAAAAGTTGGTTATGGTAATGGGCGAATACACAATGGTAAATTTTCGGTTTGTAATACTTCTAAATTATGCAATGTGTGAAATTTTTATTTTATATCCTTGAGCAAGAGTCTTACATCCGCGCATGATAGGTGCATCATCAATCATTGCTGTAAGTATTTATCAAAATGTGCATAATAGCGAAATTTATATAATATGCAACAGTTCAGCAGGGTTTTTATAATAAGTTATTCTACCTTGTCAGCGTCATAATTTTTTGCATGTCTAGTTTTCAAAATATGCTGAGTTTTATGATTTAATAAATGCGGAAGTATTAATTATTCGTAACTATAAATCCCCTTTTAGTAGGTCCAGCATCGGCTTTTCTGAATTTATCACTTTCAACAAGCGTATTGTCGGTGTCTATATGTTTACTATTGGGCTTTACAAGACGCTGAAGATCTGCTTTGGTATTCAAATTCGCTTGAACATATCACACTAGCTACTCCCGCGCTCGGCTGCTCGGCTCCTATTGGTTGTAGCGTGATGTTACATAACATTTAGCCTTCCTCGATAAATGGACTATCCAACACAAAAAGATTTTTTCAATTCGGACCAGTAGTTCCAGAGATTAGCGCGTTCAAACAAATAAACTCTTCAGCTTTATAATATTAGTATAGATTATTAATGGATCATTTTACTAAAATACGTATAGGTACCTACTTACGCTAATTAGTGCAAAATACGATTCATATTTTTTGTTGTAAATTAATTATATCTAATTGACTCTTATCGTTTGGTCGTCGTTAGCGACATAAATAAAATAAATAAATCATAATGAAATTCGAGAGACCGATATATGTAGGATAGAAATTTCAGTAATAAGTATATGACAATTATAGAAAAGTGCCGAAATAAAGGTTGATAGTGTTTTTATAAGCCACACGGATCGATCCATCAGGTTAAGCTACGTTGCCCGGGGTTGGTCCGTGGATGGGTGACCATCTTTACATATCGCGATTCCTCCGTGCCTCGGAAAGCACGTTAAGCCGTTGGTCCCGGCTGTCATTCGTGGATCTATGACAGACGTTACGGGCAGAAGCCCGCAAATCTGATCATCAAAGATCTCGTAACCGTGAGTCAGTAAAGTAAGTACTACAGAAACGAAAGCAATTTAAAAAAAAACTGACGATACGAAGACCTCGTAACCGTGAGTCAGTAAAGTAAGTACTACTGAAACGAAGTTTCACGAACTGTTACAGATAGGTAATCTCTTACATCTCCATCAATTGTCCGATACAGATTGAGTGATCGATTATCAGACTATGTATCATTCTCATCGTTAGTAGGCAGCTAACAGTTACAATGATATGGGTTACTGGTGCTTTATGGTATTCACACGATATTTTCATTCATCACTTTATGGTTCCCGTTTATTTAATCTATCTTTGCCAAAAATAGCATCTACAGCGACATACTTGGTTTAAGTGTAAAAACTGAAGATATGCGATATTTTTTTTTGAGGGTGTTCATCAAGTACCTAACTCCTCCCGCTCTCGGTGGAGCGGAAGGGAGTGTCAGACTCTAACTAACTAAAACCCATCCATATTCCTTCCATAGCCCTTTATGTTCCGGGTTAGCGGTAACCATTTCGGACAATCCCGCTTTTCTGGCAGGCTTCGGCCCTAACGGGCCCTTGCATATGCCTACATCTCTTTGAGACACGCGTGGAACATGTACGCGCCGTCCGGGCCTGGCCCTGATCGGACGGTGAGCTACCCGTTACTCACCGCACCGTCCGCAGGCCCGCGGTCAAAGCCATCCGAGCCCATTATTTGTCTTCCGTCTTGAGACGAAGGAATGCTCAGAGTTTGACCATGGTAATATACGCCATTGATTACCGTAATTATTAATTATGAGTTATTGTTCTTTTCAATAAAATCGTCATTGGAAAAATGGTTGGAATGCTAAATTTTAATATTTTTCTTAACAGAAATTATCGGTTTTTATTTGCCCAAAAGTTTATCGGGGCACAATAATTTTTTTGCTTGTGTCAATGTCAAGTTTTTATTGTTCGCTGATAATTCTGCATACAAATTTACTAAAAGATTATTAAATATTCACTTACATTAAACCGAGTGTTATCGTTTTTGCGAATGTAAACTAATTAACATAATGAGAGATTATTCGTACTTTTTTTGAGCTCATTAGTGAGCAGTGTCGTCATATTTTACGCGTCCGTAATTAGATAAGTTGAACGTATGAGTAATTGTAACATTTCTGAACAGTGAATTTAATATGATGCACAAAACTGAAAGGTCATGATATTTGGTTAGTTGGGTCACTAAGGGCAGTGACCCTCATAAAAGATGTAACTGCTTTTTAACGAGTAATTGGAAATCATGATCAACGTACCTATACCAAGGAAAATAGCGTTTGTGTGTTGAAGACACTGAGCTTAGAATAGCACAAAAAAATGTGGCAATGTTTGTGATAATCTATCATATTATGTTCCTGTAGATGGACCCCCATCTATCAGAGCATGTAAACATTCAAGGCGATATTAATTTGCGGTACACTAAAACACGTATCAACTTCTTATTAGAATCGCCAATCCATCTACATCTCCTCAGATTTTCCTTGCTGCGACCGACAGAAGTCCAAAATCGGAAAAATACCCATTTGGCGGTATTATTTGGACTCAGGTGGCTAGGTTAGCGGCCAGTACCTATGTTATGTAGAACCTAAGTAAAACCTTATGTTGAACATGGCTGGTAAATAACTGACAGCATTCGACTTTTGAAATTAATAGAAGTTTGATTGGTTTTTATAAAAGAAAAGTGATTCTGTCATTAGCCTTGTGGCATGACGGATGTTTTCTTTACAAAGCAATATAATTGAATAATCGTTGCCGTGTGTGCCGTGGGCTTCGCCTGCGTGGATGACGGAAATTGCATGTGAATCACTCTATCTATTAAAAAAACTGCATCAAAATCCGTTGTGTAGTTTTAAAGAAATAAGCATACGTAAAGACATTAGGACAGACGCGGGAACCGACTTTACTTTATACTATGTAGTGAAGAAATCCCTACAGCACACATTATACAAGCCCTACCACTGAACTCCATAAGTGTTGGTCCCTGTGACCTTCACAGTAACAATATAGCCTTCAATTTTAATTAAGACATAGTAAATACAAATAGAATTAAAGCTTTTAATTCTAATTAATTGAGACATAGTAGATATAAATAAGGAAAAACTTACTGCGGAAACCGTTAACCACAATTTTGTCGTAAACTTTTTTTTTTAGTTTTTGTTGTAGATGACAACGACAAACGACAGACGGATGGAAACTGGTTAGAGACAATCTACAATCAAGATTATTTGAAAATCACGAATATGACTATATATACACAACAATAGAGTTCGCTCGATTATGTTTACAAAACTGGCAGAAAACATGAGATCGTGGGAAGCGCATGTTCTAGAACTCATAGTTTACAGAAGGAGTGGCGAAAACCATAATAATGTAGATAGGAAGGATTGCGCAAAGCAACAATGACATATACTCGCCGACCTAAATTCCCGTTTACACGATGCAAGGTTCTTGATTGTATCATACAATCAAATTGAAGCAACAAATTACTTGCATCATCTACTAGTATTGTTTAGAAAAGTTCCGAGCCTGGGGGTAATTACCCCTGTGGAGGTAAAAAAAGGTTTTTTGTAGGGGTAACGAAGAACCTAATAATGAAGGCCTAATCTATACTAATATTATAAAGCTGAAGAGTTTGTTTGTTTGAACGTGCTAATCTCTGGAACTACTGGTCCGAATTGAAACATTATTTTTGTGTTGGATAGTCCATTTATCGAGGAAGGCTATAGGATATGTAACATCACGCTGCGACCAATAGGAGCCGAGTAGCGGGTGAAACCGTGCGGGGGCAGCTAGTATCTAATAAAATTATTAATCGCCACGCAGTAAGTACCGCGCTCGTAGCATTTCTTTATAGCTGCCGACGCGTCATCGTCATGTAAGATTGATGTCCAATTTGTGATTCAAAATCAAAATCAAAATCAAAAGTCATTTATTCAAATTAGGCTGAAGATCAGCACTTTTTGAAGGTCAAAGTTACATAAGACAGTCCCCCAAAAACGCCCACCCTTCACCACTTCCTAGTGCTTTAGCTAGGAAGAAGAAGTGGCGCAACAAACTCCCCAGCAGCACAGCTGTCTGTTTAGTTGGAAGAACTTGACTCTACACACATTTATCGCATGAGAAGTAACATATTACAGATAACGTATTATTACAGATATTTGTATTTGCTTCTATTGGTACATTTTAAGGTCCGGTAAAATGGTTGCCTAATAAGTCATAGGAGTAACAATATTAAAAAGGTTAGGAACCACTGGTTTAGAAGATGCGATTTTTATTGTTACGACTTATGGCAACATAATATATTTGCATGTGCAATGCAACCAATGTAAGTCTTCTAAGGAGCTAACGCAAATAAATGTATTAACTGGGACACCACGCCATATACTGTGTGCTAAGTTGCCACAAAATAATCGTACATAACAAAATGCTATGAGGTATATATTATTATAAATAAATAAAAAGATATTATCGCAGCTCACCATTTTTTAAGAATTAGAAAACATGAAAGACTAGGCTAGCACTTCGCCTACGCCTTCGTTCTCGTGTTTTTTTTTTTAATATAGCCTATGTTACTCAGGGATAATGTAATCTTCCATTAGTCAAAGAATTTTTGAAATGAGATCGGTAGATTCGACGATTAATATAAGGGTTTTTTTTGGTAATTTTGTATTCCCTAGATACAAAAAAAAATTACATCTCTATAATATCAGTACTGATTCTGATCTGATCTGATGGAACTCCTCAAATGTCGGATGAACCCCGTAAGTTCATAAGAAAAAAAATCTCGGAAACGACAATAAATATAACCGAATGAATCGTTGAGCTCGTATAAGCTAACGGCTTCTAATAGGCGAACATCTAATGGGTTAATAGAGCTATGGCTGGAGTTAGTAGTAGTAGGAGTTAGAGCTACCAGTTTAGACAGTGCGCATCTCAGAATGAGTTACATGAAAAATTAATGACTATATTATTATACAACCTAAAACTAAAAAATATATACATTATGTACAAGTGGTAAAAAAGGGGGAAACCTCATACTCTACAGGTGACCAGAGGGCTGGCCAATTTTTAGGCCAAAGAATCAGCGTTGCGATTCAACGTGGCAACGCTGCCAGCCTTTTGGGCACGTGTCCCACTGTCAGCGATGGGGATGATTTTTTTGACGCCTTATGAGGTTTTCCCCCTTTTTTACCACTTGTACATAATGTATATATTTCTCAGAATTAAAAACTGTTGCCCGCACCCTGTTCCCTGGAGTCAAATCAGTTTTACATATTCTAATCTTTGCCACAGCATTATTAGCACTGACAAATTATTCTGCCTACATTTCCTTTACTTAATCAATGGTTCAGACGTATTGGAGTACCTTTTTTTTGTTTTCGGGGGGAAACCTTCAAAAGGCGCCTAGACTTTCGGGGAAAAGACCAGATAGTGGCGTTCTTACCCCACTAATACCCTGGTGATCACCATCAGCACATGGAAGAGGCCCCGTAACCTCTTAAAAGACCTCTCCGGGACCTCATCTGTGCAACGCCTGTTGTATACCTACTCCCTACAGAACGTTTTTCTAAATACAGGTTTCTCTTTTAGTTCGGGAAAACTTATCATACGGATACACGAATTTTGAAGTACTTACGTTCAGATGCGGTTAAATTGCTAATTGAAACCGAATATTTTTATGAACTAGTGAACTCAAGATCATAAAACATACGGTTTCAATTAGCAGTAAAATACTGCGAATAATATGAATTTTTCCAATTAATACAAGTTTGAAGGTTCAGTCAATGACTGCTTCTTAATATTTTTAGAAAATGGATGCCACGTGTATTTGTACAGACGCCAGCACATCAAGCTATCCCTAACTGTCAAATTTTCTCAATTAAAAATGAACCTTATGTCTTTGCAATAAAGTTGAAATACTATCAAAGAAATTTGACAGATTGTGGTAACTTGATGTGCTGGCCTCTGTACACTAGCTGCTCCCGCGCGGTTTCAGCCGCTGCTCAGCTCTTGGTCGTAGCGTGATGTTACATAGTCTATAGCCTTCCTCGATAAATGGACTATCTAACACAGGGATGCACAGACTTATTAAGACTAGGGGCCACTCGGGCAAATTATGATCTGATGGCGGGCCGCCAGAAGTATAGGTAATTAAAGAAAATAAAGAATTGATAATAATGTATTAAAATTGAAAAAGAATTTATTAATTTGAAGCGTGGCACTGCATAGTGCTTACAATCTTTTTTATATTTGGCTCAAATTTACTTGTAGCAACACGTAAAACTGCTTCCAAACTTTCGTTTGCAAGGCGGTTTCGATTTTTTGTTTTATTATTATTTAGTATTGAAAAGGTTTGTTCACATATATATGTAGGTAGAACCAAATAAGCTGGCACATTTCAGAGCGTTTATGCGCAACTCTTTGTGCGTATTTTTATCAATGCAGCGGTAAAAGTTCAGCAAGCCTCCTTCGTTGAATTTGTTGCGTAAATCTTGGTCGTTTTGAATGTCGTTAATTTCTAACTGCATTGACTCTGGCGCATTTTCAACTGAAATCGTGAAAGGATTGCTGAATATGTCCAACAGAGGTTTCACTTTTTTAAACTCCGAAAATCTGTCTTGAAAAGATTGAATCAAAATATCTAGCTTTTCTACATAACTGAAATTAATCGCAGTTTTGTTGAATTTTTCAGCCATTTTCTTATAATTCGGAAAATGATTGTAATTTCCAGAATTCAATTGCGATCTGAAAAGTGTCAGCTTGCATTGAAAGGATGATACGTGAGCGTAGAGCTGGGATATCAGTTGATTTTTGCCTTGAAGCCGTGTGTTCAAGACATTCAAATGATTTGTAATGTCAACTAAAAAAGCCAAATCACACAACCAATCAGGATTTTTAAGTTCCGGGACATCCCTTTGCTTTTCCGCCAGAAATATTCCAATTTCTTCTATTAAATTTAGAAATCGTTCCAGTGTCAATCCACGACTTAGCCACCTTACTTCTGTATAATACAGTAAATCTCCATATTCGCTTTCGATGTCATCAAGGAATTGTTTGAATTGCCTGTGATTGAGTCCTCGTGATTTTATGAAATTTACAGTCGAAACTACCACTTTCATAACATTTTGAAATTCAATTTTTTTAGAACAGAGGGCTTCTTGGTGTATAATGCAGTGAAACTGCATGAGATCTTCAGCGTTTATGTATTTTTCTTGCAGATGCTTTTTCAGCAAAGTAACTAGCCCAGAATTGACACCAATCATCGAAGGAGCACCGTCAGTCGCAACTCCCGATAATTTTGATAAGTCCAAATCAGTTTTTGAACACTCATCCAAAAGTACATTGAGTATATCAACTCCTCTGGTTTGACCTTTCAATGAACACATTCCTAATAACTCTTCAAAGACTTCAAAATCTTGAGTAACACCTCGTATGAATATGAGAAGTTGAGCTGTGGAACTAATATCAGTGGATTCGTCGAGTGCTAATGAAAAAAATTCAATGATCTTAGTTTTTTCATTTAATTGTTCCGCAATATTACCTGACAAATACATAATTCGTCTTTGGATAGTCATACGATTCAGTTGAATTTTCTCAAACTTTTTTGCTGCTTCTGGACACATTTTCTTAGCGGCAATTTCTATGCATTCTTTTACAAAATCCCCATCATTGAAGGGGCGACTTCGCTTTGCTATCATTCGAGAAATTTCATAACTAACTTCTGTAGCTGTTTCTGAATCTTGAATGGGTTTTGTAAACATAGCTTGCTGACCAGTAAGCTCCCGTTTTAAAGACAACATTTTTTGCTTTCTCAATTCGCCTGTAAACTTGGTAAAAGTAGGATGCTGCGTTTCATAGTGCCTTTTTACATTATATTCCTTTGCAATCGCAACAGAATTCTTGCAAATTAAACAAACGACTTTGTTATGCGACCATACAAAAAAGTATTTCTCAGTCCAAATTTCTTGAAACTGCCGATTTTCATCTTTAACCTTACGTTTTTTACTAGGCCCTGGCTTGTCCATGTTGCGTTCTAATCCTGGCTATGATTAACACAGCACCTAAAAACAATTACAGTACCTACTTAAATTACCCATCCTTTTTTCAATTGCCAAAAATAATTGATTAAATATGTAGGGAAACACTTATTAATAACAGAGTTTTACTTACGATTTCACAACACAATTAATAATTATACACGGCACTTGACGGGAAATCTACGTTGAATGTGGATCAAAATATATGACACCGGCTAGTCGAGTTAAAATCTACACTAGAACTATTGACACTTCACTCAAATTAAAACCGAACTGTCGGTCGCTGCGGTTATCGTGGCTTTTATACCGCGCGTATAGAGTCGAAAACTGTCTGGAGAAATCTCGAAACCGACTCTGGAAGCTTCGTGTATCTACCTACGCGAGCAATCGGGAATTTGGGACTATTGCTATCTCGCTTGCCCTAACAATATAACCCGTGGATAAGCCGCCACCGCGCTTCCTCAAGAAAACGAATTTAACCGAGATCGGCACGAACAATACCGACCGCTGTTACCGACGCATGCACGGCGCACCGATAAGCGCACTTAAGAGCGCGCGCGCGAGATTCATATTACTTTTCGAACATATTTTTTTTGGTTTTATTCTGGAATAGAATTCAATATTTTTCGAATGTATGAGAGTATTATTTTTGCCGTCGGCGGGCCACCAGTATTCGACCGGCGGGCCGCATGCGGCCCGCGGGCCGTGGTCTGTGCATCCCTGATCTAACACAAAAAGATTTTTTCAATTCGGACTAGTAGATTCAGAGATTAGCGCGTTCAAACAAACAAACTCTTCAGCTTTTTAATATTATAGTATAGAAGAGGTATATCAAATATCATAAACAAACCCACTTAACGGTAATAGGACCTTCTTAGCGTAATTTAGCGCTAAGAAGCCATGATTCAGATTCCATTTGAAGCGCTTAACTCATCAAATATGTCCAGCGTCATTGAGAGACTCTAGGAAACTGCTCAGTATTTAAATGACCTGTAATTTACGATCGGAACGTGCAATTTGTCATACTTAGAATACTGAATGGTTTTGCTGCAATTGTCTATAGAACTCATTGTGGGTATTCACGTTTAGGGTATTATGTCAACTCAGCCTATCGCAGTCTACTGCTGGACATAGGTCTCTCCCAGGCTGCGCCACAATGATTCACCGTCCGATCAGCACCAGGCCCGTGCCGGACGGCGCGTAAATGTGCCACGCGCGCCTCAAATAGATGTCAGCATATGAAGGGGCACCTCAGGGCCAAGCCTAGGGCACGCCACGATAGTGGCGGTAAGGCCCCTCTTTGAGGAGTGGCTAGAGAGGCGTCACGGCGCCCTCACCTACCGCCTGACGCAGGTCCTCACCGGACATGGATGTTTCGGGAGGTTCCTGCACATCATCAGGCGGGAGGAAACGCCCGGGTGTCACCACTGCGAGGATCGCCCAGAGGACACGGTAGAGCACACGGTGCAAACCTGTCCCGCATGGGCGGAGCACCGCCGTGTCCTCGTAGAGGCGATCGGCGGCGGCGACCTCTCGCGCCCGGCCCTGGTGCAAGCCATGGTCCGGGGCGAGAGGGAGTGGGAGGCAGTCACCTCCTTCTGCGAAAAAGTTATGCTCGCGAAGGAGGTGGCGGGATGGGAGAGAGAAAGGTCCTCCCGTCCCAGCCGCCGCAGGAGACGCCCCGGGCGTCGGGAGCCACGTGACGACTCCCGGCCACCGTAGGCGCGGGCCTGCGGGCGGTGAGTAATGGGTAACTCACCGTCCGATCAGCACCAGACCCGTGCCGTACGGCGCGTATATGTTCCACGCGCGCCTCAAAGAGATGTCAGCATATGAAGGGGCCCCTCAGGGCCAAGCCTGCCGGGTAAGCGGGATTGTCCGAAAGGGTTACCGCTACCCCGGAACATAAAGGGCTACGGAAGGAACATGGATGGGTTTTAGTCAGTAAGAGTCTGACACTCCCTTCCGCTCCACCCAGAGCGGGAGCAGTCATTGGATGATTTCCCAGCCTTAAAAAAAAAAAAAAAAAAAGGGCCAAGCCTGCCAGGTAAGCGGGATTGTCCGAAAGGGTTACCGCTACCCCGGAACATAAAGGGCTAAGGAAGGAACATGGATGGGTTTTAGTCAGTAAGAGTCTGACACTCCCTTCCGCTCAACCCAGAGCGGGAGAAGACATTGGATGATGTCCCAGCCTTAAAAAAAAAAAGGCTGCGCCACAACATCATGTCCGCAGGGTATTATGTAGCACTTTAAATGGTTTTATAATTGTTGCCTGATCTTCATTAACTTTAGATGGTCCTTGAAAAAGAGGAGCTCATTTTGTGGTTGGTCCGTGGATGGGTGATCTTCAAATACCGAGACTCGTCCGTGGCTCGGAAAGCACGTTAAGCCGTTGGTCCCGGCTGTTATTCGTGGATCTTTGGCAGTTGTTACCGGTCATTAGCAGGACTGGACCCGAAACTGACAGGCAGTCTCACCAAGGGGATATTGGATTTTGGAGGGCAAATAGGCAGACCTTCCATGTAAAATACTGGTATTCCCAACATAGTTGGAAAAAGACTAAGCATATTGATTGGTCGTTGGCGATTTTCAGAAAACCTTTCCATTGATTCCAATGACTCTTTTAATGTGCGATTATTTTGGAAATTTCCCCCCATATCCGATCAGTTCCATACAATATATAATTTCACCCATGCGAGAAATACATGTGGCGCCGTGCCGCACTGTGTATTATATTTCCCTTTCAGTTTAACACGAAGCACGTGACGATACAATACATAACACACACGATAAACACATATGTTACCCCACTTACCACTAGGTGCGGTAACAACAATGACCGAATTGCGGTAAGACACTGAGATGACACGAAGCTGGTAATCTTAGCTCATCGTCACACTTCGTGAAGCTTCGTGAAACTTCGTAATACTTCGGCTTTGTACCGCTCCCTTTAGAAAGTCGACTCAGGACTGCAGTGACTTCTTAGTTCTTTTATATCATCTTCTGCAGATTTAGTGAGCCTTTAGCTAAGTTTTGCAAAGGCTCACTTGTTTATGGTCTGTCAACTCCTTTGTTTCCTCAGCATATAAATGTTTCATGAAAACGCATGACTTTGTTATTATTATATATTATGTTCCTTAGTCCTCTATGTTCCGGGATAGCAGTAACCCTTTCAGACAATCGCGCTGATCGGCAGGCTTCGGCCCTACATATCAATGGGGCCTGCAGCTACAAGCGTTCCGGATATTATGTAAATTTTACAAATATCTAACACACATTTATTTTTCTTATTTTAATACAGCCTTCTGACATTCAACTGTATCTGGTTGGAATGGAAACCTATCCGATCATAGTTCATTTTAAACTCCAATGCTAGAAAATGTTTAAAAGCTACAAATAATTTACCGATTTTACCTGTTTACAAAACGCTTTATTGTTCGTGCCAAAGGCAGAAAATAAACATGGCTGCATCATCTCCAGTACAGAAATAATTTTGAAAATAGGCTACTGAAAATACTTCAACGAATATTCATACCTATTCATATATTTTTTAATTGCCTTCCATAAATATCTAGTGGGAAAGACTAAACGTTCGTCCTCTTATCCAATGATGCAACATTATTTTAGTTTATGTTAAAATAGGAGCCATACAATGCAGGGAAATCCTTATTTACTGTGTAGGTTTCGAATATAACCTATTACCTATATTTTAATCTATTTTTAAACCCTGTACCTACTTACCTTGTTTAAAGTATGTTTATCATCATCTGCCTAGCCTTTTCCTAGCTATGTTGGAGTCGGCTTCCAGTCTAACCGGGTGCAGCTACCACAGCGGACCAGTATTGTACATGGAGCGACTGCCTATCTGACCTCCTCAACCCAGTAACTAGGCAATACGATACCCCTTGGTAGACTGGCTGTCAGATTTTCGGGCTTCTGACGACCCGTAACCACTGTCAAAGATGCACAAATGACAGCCGGGACCCACGGCTTAACGTGCTTTCGGAGGCACGGAGGAGTCTCGGTATGTAAAGATGGTCACACATCCACGGCAGACGAGCAAGGGTGGTTTAACCTGATGGATCGACCTGTGCGGCTGTTAGTACTTAGCCACGACGTTTAATGTATGTTTATCATGTCACAATATTTATAATCTTACGAAGATTTTACCATAATTATGTTGCCACATACTGGGCCTTATTAGGGAAGGCACATACTTCATATGAGTAAGACACTACATTGACAAGACTCAACAATAATTATGTCATAGAATTTGTTGTTGAATTTTAATATGAAACTTTCGACATAATGATGATAGGTATTTACCTACATAATCTTGACACATTTGCTAGGTGAACTGAATTGTATCGTGTATACATAAGTGTGAGACGTCATCAGTGTATATACACTTATGTATACATATGTTTATACAATTCACAACAGTCTATCTACTACATGACATAGATTCTTTTAAAAATAGACCCAGACAGTGTTTTTGAACAGTCACTATCTATCTATATAGTTGGAATATTTCTACAGTCAGTCTCGAAATATTGAGAAAGATTTACGTAGCTTTTTGAAGACATATCCATATAACTCATCGATCTCATACTAGTATTAAGTAAACATATGCATGCTAAGTACAATTCTGGCAAAAAATGTAAGATCTTTAAAAAGTAAAGGTCGGCCGCGCGGTTTCATCCGCTGCTCGGCTCCTATTGGTCGTAGCGTGATGTTACATAGCCTATAGCCTTCCTCGATAAATGGACTATCCAACACAAAAAGAATTTTTCAATTCGGACCAGTAGTTCCAGAGATTAACGCGTTCAAAGAAACAAACTCTTCAGCTTTATAATATTAGTATAGATTATTGTAACACCGTGTATACCATGTTTTATGCAAATAAATCCTTAATTACTTACTTACTAACATTGACCTCCTAAAAGTCGATCTACAGAATGGCGAAAAACACTTTCAAATTAATTTACCCTAGCATGTTTTGCTATCGACTGTCCGAAGTAGGACTAAACAATCCACAAACGTATAACTTTCGAAAAACCCCATACTTAATATTACGTGACAAGGGTAATGATGACTTAATTTACAATAAAACAGTTAACAATATACAGTAAATGTTTTACCGACTTTTACGACAAAGTTAATGATGTAGACGGCACATCAACCTATCCTAAACTGTCAAATTTTTCCAATTGAAAATGAACCTTATACTTTTGAAATAAAGTTGAAAACTATCAAAGAATTTTGACAGATTGGGGTAACTTGATATATGGCCTCCTGTACATGCATGACGGAGCATCACCTGAGATTGCTCGACCGATTTGGTTGATTTTTTATTGTTATATTCGTAGCTAGCTTTTGCCAGCGGCTTCGCCCGCGTGTATGTAGGAAATTATCCCACGGGAATCGTACATTTTACCGGGATAAAAAGTAGCATATATGCTATTCCAGACTATAATCTATGTATCTTTGTGCCAAGTTTCATTCAGATCCGTTAGTAGTTTTTGAGTTTATTCGTTACAATCGTTTATAATATTAGTACCTACCTATAGATGGCCAGCACAAGGTTGTATGAAAGAGAATTGTTAGAAAATTTAGAGGAAGTTCAGTCGGGTGACACTGGGCACGAACGGCTAGGTTAGTATAAATTAGGCGTAAGATATACAAATACAAAACGTTTCTCGCGTGCTATCCCTACAAACAGAAACCTTGGATTCTTGCCAAACTATGTTCCCCTAGTTACAATCGTCAGTGTCATTGACAATTTAATCATGATTGTTTTCGTCACTAGATTAAACGGCATGATTTACAAATATTTATGTTCTTTTCCATAGTTTTGCTAAATCTTTTAATTTTCTTTTTCATCGACGTGATTGAAAAACGTGAAGTTTTATTTTTATTTTTTCTTTATTTGCACCTTCAAGTAAAAATAGATAGATAGACAAATAGAACATTCATTATTGAAAAAAAAAACTACTCTTTATCTCTCTCTCTCTCTTTATTATTTTTAGGGTTCCGTACTCAAAGGGTTAAACGGAACCCTATTACGAAGATTCCGCTGTCCGCCTGTCTGTCCGTCGGACACCAGTCTCATGAACCGTGATAGTAAGACAGTTGAAATTTACACAGATGATGCCGCTATAACAACAAATACTAAAAACAAAATAAAATACATATTTTAAGGTAAAAAAACGGCAAAAAACCACGTTTGTTGTATGGGCTCCCATACAACAAACGTGGCTTTTTTGCCGTTTTTATAGATAATGGTATGGAACCCTTCGGCGCAAGTCCGACTCGCCGGTTTTTTAAAATATGATTCACAATATTTTTGTGGACTTAGCTAAGTTACAACATTTTTTGGTTAATGCAACCTATGACATCTATGGTATATCTATGTAAAAGTCTTCTTTTGCGTCATTAAACTTTTTATCATCTTCTCCTTGCTAGCACTTCAATTTTAATGTATACTTGTATATTTTTTCTATCAACCTACGAAGGTTGATGACCTACCTACCACAAATATTTCTGAGGTAGTCCACTTATGGCACCCGTACAAATGGCACCTTTGCTAATGGCACCTAGCCTAGTCCACATATGGCACCTATCAATATTTTTGGCAGGTGCCTTTCGTGGACTCAAATTTATTTTTTAATTTTGTCCACATAGGGCACCTACGGCTCAGAAGCCTAGTGTTGGGATATGCGGAGACTGATTGTAGTCAAATTATAGTTAGTTTAATTAATACATATTTTAAGGTTTCTCTTTGTTTAAATTATAATTAAATATCTAAAGGCTGATTTTGCAATAAATGTGATATGCGGAGACTGATTGTAGTCAAATTATAGTTAGTTTAATTAATAAATATTGATGTGATTTTTATCGATATCTTTTATTTCTAAACGCCCTGTAAACCAAATACACCCCAACACTGGGCTTCTGAGCCGTAGGTGCCTATGTGGACAAAATTAAAAAATAAATTTGAGTCCACGAAAGGCACCTGCCAAAAATATTGATAGGTGCCATATGTGGACTAGGCTAGGTGCCATAAGCGAAGGTGCCATTTGGACGGGTGACCTAAGTGGACTACCTCTGTCTTCATCTTTTTTATCGCGATACAGTATTCTAAAAAACCAATCTTATCAACAGAGGAGATATTTTATCTGATATCTCAGTTACTTGTAGGATTATTATCGTATCTGAAAAAGACACTGGTTATTTGGAATTTCCCTGAACTACGTCAATTAGAGTGTTTATTTGCAATTGAGATTTTAATTATCTCGTCATGAGTGTTGATACAATATGAAATGAAATATTTATCAATTGAAATGTGGGTTTACTAACCCGCCTACCTAACCCTTCAGGGATTTCAAGCGTAATGTTATGTTTCAAATATTTATCATAACAAATTGGGTTCATCTTTGGAATAGGAAAAAAAAATTGTCAACAGCCAAAGCAGTGGAGGAGTGCAGTCTCCTAACAAAGGCGTACATTCTTAAAAGGAGACTCCAGTCGAAACCTAATGCAAACTATTTCGTACAGAAATAAACATTTTGCAATTTGTATTTGTATAGGAAAAGAAAGAGTTAGTGGCGTTTGAAATGCGAATGCTTGATTTGATTTAATTTTAATAAAAATGTTTGTAGTCAGTCTCATATTCTTTTATTATTTAATAAACTCTTAAGGCGATGTCACTTGCTTTATTACAACATTGAACTAATTTGCCATCGTAATGTAACGATTCGTATCTGGAAGACTGAGCGACGAACCAATTCGATTAAGTCCAACGAGTTTTGAGTCAACTAAATTAAATCGATTTATTCTATCAAAAGCTTAATAACCACATTGGCGGCTTTCAAAATCATTTATAGATGATAGACATGGTTTCATTTTAGTTCATAATAAAACGGTAAGAAATCATGAACCTAAAATGTATATTAATTAGCTGAATTAATGGAAAAATTCCTGAATTCAAAAAACTAACGAGAGCCTTGGTTAGTATAATGAGGTTGGTGAATTAATTATTAAGGCGCTGTGCACAGCACATAAAACTAAACGGATTTATTGCTATATCAGAATAATTACGTATCGTATGCAAAGCTTAAGAATGTTTAAATAACGGTTATAGAACAAGTACTTACTCTTTTATAATTAGGCAAAAAAAAACAGGTATTCCTATTTAGTTTTTACTGCGTATGTACGCGCACGTTAGTACCTACTTACATTCACCATAGAGCTACAAATAGTTGGAGGCGGCATCTCACTTATTGTTCCGTAAAACCACATCTAATTGTCTTGTAAATTGGTAAGATAATTGCATAAATTTTCTACCTCTATGTAACTAGAACGTGCCTCGACGTGTGGGATAGTTAAATTGCGCTTTGCCCTAAAGCGTTTTGTGTCAGAATGCTAATCATAATGACATGTTATGAAGTGTGATAATTATGTTGTATTGTATTCGGCGGACTGGTCTCTTCCGTGTGCATTTAATGGATATGATTGTTCGGTCTAATTTTGGATATGACAAGAAGATTTTATGGAGCCTCAGGTTATTTTTTTTTATATCTTTTTGAGGGTGGGTAATCATCATATGACTGCTCCCGCTCTGGGTGGACCGGAAGGGAGTGTCTGACTTTTACAGACTAAAACCCATCCATGTTCGTTTCTTAGCCCTTTATGTTCCGGGGCGTAAGTTTGTACCTGGAGGCTCTATCGCTGGCGATGTTAGTTTTGACCCTATCAGCAATTTAGAGAATAGATAGTTAAGTATCGGTATGTATTCTTCCGAACGATGACTAGAATACTACGAAACAATCAATATTTTACCCAAAGCTTAAAAAAGAAAAGGACCAATTTACGTTATTTGCTTATAAAAATAAAACATTCAAAAGACCGTCCGTACCCGAACGAATGTACCGCATGTTGTACTTAGGTATATAAAAAGGCTATGGTTGGGGAATGCCTATGTCCAGCTGTGGACATCTCTCGGCTTAAATGATGATGTTGATGATAAGAACTTATCTTCTTTTGCGTGTGGTTAGTGACTAACCTGTTGTCAGAGTATTTATGCTGCCCATGGGCCTCTGACTTAGCTCCACATGCCATTGATAAATATCTCTCAGGCAGTTTCCTCTAAGCGGGATTGTCCGAAAGGGTTACCGCTACCCCGGAAGATAAAGGGCTAAGGAAAGAACATGGATGGGCTTTAGTTAGTTAGAGACTGACACTCCCTTCCGCTCTGCCCAGAGCGGGAGGAGTCATTTGATGATTTCCTTCCCAACCTCAAAAAAACGGCATGCCGGTTTCCTCGCGATGTTTTCCTTCACCGTTTTTTAAGCAAGTGATAATTATACAATACGCACATGAGTCCGAAAAGCCAGAAGTGCGTGTCTTGGGCTCGAACTCGAGACGTATAATTTGGCAGTCCTACAGTCACACCACTAGGTTATATTATACATGTAGAACTATACTAATAGCATCGAACTGCAATCATCAGACTAAGCTTCAAGATCATGGCATTGACCTTCCGGAACGCTGTTCGCCGGAAGCCTATGTTTAGTAACGGATATTCACGGGCTATAAAAAATTCAATGCCATAGAGTATTACGCGAATCTTCGTAGAACTTAAGAAATTGAATCGATTGTTTTTCCCCGTTTGATTGATTGACAAATAAATGTTACACTTTAATCATTTTAATTCTTTATACGTTTAATGTTAAAAGCTAACAGTCTTAAAATATTATTAATAATAATTATGTTGAATTGCATTGACATTGTTGACTGTATAGTTATTCCCGGTTGTCGAGATATGGCGGTCAACGCTCCGTGCCGATTCGATTTCAAAATTGTTGAACGAACAATTCGTTATCTCAGCGATTCGGATTCAAACTCAAACTCAAACTCAGTATTTATTTCAAATAAACCAAATACAGGGACTTTTGAATTGTCAAGGTGTCGGTCAGTCAGAGAGATGAAGCTAGTTGCCCATTCCAAAGCAGTAGGTACCTATGGAGAAGAACGGGCAAGAAACTCCATAACGGGCAAGAAACTCCATTTTGTCAAGAATGTAAAAATTTGTATGGGAATAATGATCGAGTTTCGTTACACAATTTAACATTGTCTAACAACCAGCGATCGAAAACGATTGATCACGTGACATTTTGAAAGCTTATGCCAGTTCCATATCTTTCGGCTTAATAAATAAATGGTATTCTACGTAGCGCTACAATAGTGACATTAATTTAACACACATATTCGTTTTCACATTTTCGTTTCATGAAGACTAAAGAAGAATTATATTTCCATTAAACGTTATTACTTACGGTTTTATTTAAAATGTTAGAAAATAGGATTTTAGAGCAACCTGTACTCAAAGAACTTTCGCGTAGCGGTCATTTGCCGGGGTCACGAATCATAACATTCGCATCAATTAAATTAAAACAAACAATACTATTAGGATGAAACAACTGCAAAATGTTGGCGAATTGATTTAATTATTTAGTGTGTTTGAAAATATTTTTTCTTCAATATGGGATTTATTTTAACCTATCAACATGTATATCATTAATCGGCACTAGCCCAACCCGTGTGTTAAATTAATGTCACCATTGTAGCGCCACGTTGTGTATGTATATCCTACCTTATAAGTTGACAAGGTAAGTCAGCGTAAAACATGATTGTAACACGGCAAGCTATTTCAATTCCCAAAGATCTGATGACGTTGAAAATTTAAAATGCCGGACCATTTCCCGGGAAACAGAGACCCACATATCCTGCGAATCCCGGCAATTTACCCGACCTGAATATTGTACGAGGAGGCCGAACGAATTAGATTATGCAAACGATCTGCCATTCGTCGCAAGCGCAATTGTTACAATAATAACACTTGCAGTAAACATGAGTAACGCAGCTAGATCTTTGTTTACCATTCCCGTTATAGCAACAACAAACAGTGATAGCCTAGTGGTGTGACCTTCGGACTGCCAAGTCATAGGCCTCGAGTTCGAACCCCAGACACGCACCTCTGAATTTTCGGATTCATGTGCGTATTGTATAATTATGACTTGCTTAAAAACCGATGAAGGAAAACATCGTGAGGAAACCGGAATGTCTGAGATATACGTATATTTATCAACAGCATGTGAAGTTAAGTCGAAGGCCCATGGGCAGCATAAAAACTGACACCAGGTTAGTCACTAACTACACGAATAGAATAAATCGAATTTGTTTTCAAAGATTTTTTTTTGCACATCAACAATAAATATGTTTTACATATAATACCTACATACATTTCCGTGCAAAAATTCTATGTATTACCTACGTAATTTTTAATTAATACAAGAGAGATCTCGTTTTTTTGCTGTTCATTTATTAAGTATGTAAGATTTAGGTATGCATTTTTTATTAATAATGAATGTTAGTTATGCGTAGCTGTTTAAGTAGTACTTTCTTAACCTTTTGGACATCATTGTCACATAAACGTGACAAACAAGCGCATGCCCTGTACGCCAACGACACAAATATGTGACAATGGCACATTATACACACGAAATAAACAATTAAATCATTACTTTTGAGAGTGTTTGTATAGATATCTTAAAGACTTTTAAGCTCTCGTACATATTTAATGACATAAAACAAATTAAAAGACACCATGGATATTGGGAAATTCATGATAACAAGAAGAAATTTTGTAGCTTTGCGTGGAGGGCACGCGCGTGCGTTTATGCTCTGGCGTTCAAAAGCTTAATGACATATTTCATTTTCCATACATACGGTAATAGTTGATAGTCTAGCCACACTATCAAAATTAAATGAGGTCTAACATCTATACAGATAGTTGTAAGAGGTAAAAATAAATGAATAAATAAAAATACACTCATGAATCTGTGTTTCCGTGTTTCCTATCTGACTTGTTTGAAAAAAAAAGCGTGTTAAAAAAAACCAAAACGCAGATCAGTCTCTTTTAATCTTGGTCAGGCCATACCTATGAGGCCCATGCAGATCAGTGGCTGAAATGGTCTAACTAACCTAACCAAAAAGATTTAAATAGGCCCAACCAGTCAGTGCGCGAATTAGTCAGCGACAACAATAAAACATGACCTACTTTGTGCAGTTATTCAAATGTCACGATTTTATGGATCTAGTTAGTCATATAGATTTATTCGGCAACAGCACACCTGATCACGCAATGAGCTCATCAGTGTACTCTATGGTTTATGCCGGAAACAAAAGCAATAAACTAAAGTGAAAATTAGGGGTGAATGAATTTGTGATTGTTATCTAAAGAAAGAAAGAAAACCGCTCAACTGTTGAAATAACAAATATGATTTAAAAAAAATAGAAAAAGTAAGCGTGTTTCATTAGTCACAGGCACGCACCTGTCTTTTCGGGTTCATGTGCGTATTGTGTAAGTATCACTTGCTTAAAAAACGGTGAAGGAAAACATCGTGAGGAAACCGGCCTTGACTGAGAGATATTTCCCAACAGCATGCATAAAATCTCTGACACTAGGTTAGTCACTAGCCACACGAAGAAGGAAGGAAGTCACAGTTGATCGCATAGAGCACACTCTTAAAAAAACAAAAGCGAATCGAAAATAAAAACAAAGTCTTGTACGAGGCCAAAAGGCTTCTATCTCAGCATGATACGGCGACATTTAAAAATGAGATTCGCAGCGCTAGTATTCTGATATGACCCGTTCTAAGTATACGATACCACGTGATATGTTTACTAGCTTTCCTATTTTACTAAACTATAAGTACGTAGTTTTAAATTGACGTGTGGTCTCTGTTTCGAAAGCTTGTAGTTCGTATCTTTATCTTATCTTTATTATAAAGTTTACTGACTTGATTGGACATGTTTGGTTAATAGATAACTTTGAAATGTGCTTTAACTTAGACATCTTCTGGCAATTGTAGGGATTGAAAAGTTAGCCAAAAATATCCATACTTATTAAACACAATTTTTTGACAGCGGCTTCGCCGGAATTTTCCCTAGGGAACGTACAACATGATAAAAAGGGTCTGTGTGTATGCTTATCAAAATCTAATATTTTAAATTTTTTACATCATGTACCAACATTATACCTATGTGTACAGACAAACAAATAACTCTGAATTTGAATGTCCTGGAATAATACACAGGTGCTCTTATCCGGGTTCATGACGACACAGGTAACCCTAAAATGCGAGTGAAATATATTTATAACTTTTTGTGGTAAAAGAAAACTTATTTTCCTTAAACGAAGACAATGGTACATGAAACTTTAGGTAGAAATTTTTCCTGTCCACTAATATAAGATTCAGCAGTAGGTACTTTTATAAAGTACTGTTACATAATATCGGGTTGCAATCTCAAAGCTATTTTCTAGAGAATGCGGAGGTCATACAATACGGGGGTTCAGCAAAATGGCTCCGCGGCAAAACCAATTTTCCTCCACCCGGAAGGTGGATAATCCCTTAAAAATTAAATTTCTTATTCCACAGCCTCTTTGGGATTTTTTGCAAGGTAGGATAGGTATTTCTGGGCTGTAAACATTTACGATTTTCTTTTTTTATTCCATTTTACAATAATTGGACGCACTCCTGGATTGTTTGTTGAGAATTCCTAACGTAGGTAGGTGCTTATTCCTGAATATTTTTAGAAAGAGTTGGTAGCATGGAAAAAGAGTCTTCCTCAACTTTTATTGAAACAACACTGATGTTTTTATATACCGTGTGTTAGGTTAAACAAGGGACATACTTCCAGGTTGTACAGTACTCAAGAAAATGAACAACTTTGACCATGGAACTATATCTGAACTCACGAAAAAAAAAATCAGCTGTTCATCCATGCTGTGTGTTGCATTTTGACGACTTATGCGAACATAAGTGTACTGAACAGCTGATTTGTTACCTATATAAAAAATATACACCTATTCATGTAAAAAATATTGCCATTAAAAAACTCGAGAAAAAACAGCTGTTTGCTACATTTCTACGAGTTATGTAGAAATGTAGCAAACATAAATGTTCAGAATCAGAATCATAATCAGAATTATTTTATTTGTGATACATAGGTACAGTGGTTGGTCATATTTAGGATTAGAGTGCGCTATGATCTGCCCACTATAGGCATACAAAAAGAATGAATTACAATTTTTACACTCAACAAATAATGAAAAAATAAAAAATACAAAACAACTTACTCGTACTTAACTACAAATTGATTACCTAAATGATTACATTCTTCCATTACTATAAGTATATTTAAGTCAAGATGCCAAATTAAGTTAATGTCAAAATTATTCACATTTAAACAATTAATTAGGATTTTTAATTATAGTGTCAAAGAAGTAAATGTTAGCAGCTGATTTTTTTTTCTATAGATGCAATACTATTGCGGGATTACGGGAACACCTTTCCTTAAATAAGATACTGTATAATATTACTAACCTTGAATTGCAAATTCCGCGGGCTAGCGGTGAGCTTTCACCTTAATGTAAAGGTATAAAAATATCATGAAATATCATAATATTTAGGAAATATCAATAATAAAGATTTACAGCTATTGTTATCCTCATGTGAGTTTCACTGCCTTTCTTAGGACAATCTTGAGAGATTTTTTTCTATCGATCCTTTGTTAATTACTAATAATCTATTAATAAATACAACCTCTATCAAAGGTTACGTTATATAACAACTGCGGCTTTACTGGATATCCCAGTTCTTTATTAATTTTCCGACCAACATAACGTGTTGTCGATCAAACCGGTATGTGTTTCAATTTATATTAACTTTACTGTAACTTTATGAAACGGGATTATAGGAGTAGTTAAAGGTAACTGTAGTTTTGTATCCATCGTGTTTAAGTGCAGTTTATGTTAATAACTATTATGATTCTGTTAACTTTAATAATACAATTCTGCTGTACAGTCGCCAGCACATCAAGTTACCACTTACTGTCATATTTTTTCTATCGATTTTGAACTTAAATTTGGGGTCGTCTTCCAGTCTAGCCGGATGCAGCTGGATACCAGAATTTTACATGGGGCGACTGAATACCTGACCACCACAAAACTAGTTAATGGGTAATACGATACCCCCTTGGTAAACCCTGGCCGTAAATAAAAATAAAAATAAAACTAAGGACAATAACCGAGAGTACATCATTAACGTTGACGTCATAAATTATGGCGATCCTGTTATGCTTTTAAAAAGCTTTTTTGTGTTTTTTTTTGTGCGCGAAACCGAGTCACATTATTACGCGATCATTTGCTAGACATTAGCGGGCTGTGTCGATGGACAAAAGTATTGTTTAGTCATACTAAGTAATGGGAAAATGGACGAAGTATGTTCATAGTCATACAGCCTCGAAACTTCGGAGGTTAACTAGACGTATTGTTTGAGATATTTTGCTTGTGGTTACGTCCGTACCTGCGACCAGAGAGTATAGACTATACTCGGTTATATACTATAAGGCAGTATCTCTGATAAAATAAAGTAATTTGATTTTATCTAGTATATTTATGGTTTACAAAGTGAAATTATAATGGTAACAATAGCTGATGCTTCATAGACAAAACAATTTTTTGGTACTTACACTTTTGAATTCGGGCTATTCGTGTTGCTATGCTTAAAAATTCTTTCATTTTTTTATTCATAGGCAATTTTTGCTTTGTTTGATAAATTATCTATTATAAAATAAACATTTAAATGATACCGAAAGAATTTGAAAACTTGTGAAAACTGAAAGACAAGTGCATTTTCTATGGGAATATTAAAAATGAATTACTGTAATTTGGATAGGAAAATGAATGTCGGGTCAGCTAGTTATGAATAATGTATTATGCAATCAAGGGACTGACATAGTGCATCATGACATTGTTATATCCGATTTTCACCAGCGTAGTTATAAAATAAAGTCATAGATTTCGGTTGGAGCGTGTTTCCATAAGGAAGGTAGGAAGGCTTGAAACGAATCTGTTCAGCCTATTTGTATGGAAACCATTACAGTCATACAAGTACCAACATCATTACTATCAATGACTGTTCCCATTACTGGTAATTGTATGTGATTCTGCCAAATTACATAAATAAGTTCAAATGACCATACACTACGTATTATGTACTAACTTGCTATTCTATACAGCACCGGAAAATTTAACTAAATGGATACAAATTGTTAAAATTGCTTCTGTATTTTATGAAACAGAAATGATTGTAGATTTTCATGCAATGTTTGTTAATGCTATATACTAGTTGCTGCCCGCGGCTGCGCCCGCGTTTTCCCTAATTCTTTTTTTAAGAGCTGCCTAAGCTAGGTACTCTTTAACACATCATTATCGGTCAGTGTTATTCTTGTCAAAATCGGTCCAAATTGCTGGGAGATTAGCCGGAACAAACAGGCTGACAGACAAATATGTAAAAAAAAATGTTTCTTTTTTATTATGAGTACCATATAAACTTTGCTATGCACTGTTATTTTGTTATTACAAACAGACACATTTTTTTTTATTTGTATTGATAATTCAATGTTTAGGAATTTAAAATAATGTCTTTAGAATTTAGAATTATAAAAGAAAGATATTCGAATTCGAATCTGAAATACTTCGGTTTGAAAGAATGAAAGTCTTACCTATGTCTACTTGCGCCACAAATCGCTAAATATGTTTCCTAAACTGCTTAACGTATTTAAAACATCATTTTGTTTCTGTCAATCGTTTGAAGATGACTGAAACAGAACGATGTTTTAAATATATTTAGCGCTAAACGTATTTAAAATATCGTTCCATTTTTGCCCATTGTTTAAAACCAACAAAAAATTTTAAATTTGTTTAGCGCTAAATAAATTTTGTGATTACTGTTTAATTTCAACAGTTCCATTTAGTGTTATACGAAGTACTTAAATGTTACTTGAAATTAAAATCTAGTAAATTCGAGGTTTCTTAATTGACATGTTCACTTCATATTGAAATACTTATTTTTGTGTTCCGCTGAATGTTGCCAGTTTATGCACTCTTCTCTTTTATCACGCCATTAACCGTGACATTAGAAACAATATGGCGGCTGCGTTCATAATGAAAAGTGCCGTACCTACGTAACTACTTATTCAATGAATAACATCCGTGGTGATTATCTAAATTTAGAACTGTAACAATTTGATTTGGCGCACTCGTCTCTCTGGTGTCAATGAATCTGATGAATACACACACACCTAGTCACCTACATACTTTGTTAGCATATACCTACCTACCTATGTCGATACCTACTCTTTTGACAATTATGTACCTACTATGAGATGCTCCAAGAAGGTAGGTACACAAATGACACGTAAAGCTTGAAAGAGAATTATATAAGGTGTTAAAAAAAATAATTTTTGGGAGCATTGTACTCATCGTTACGAACAACTTTTACCCTGAAATCGCGAGAAAAATATGAGCTGTTCTATACATTTATGCACACATACCTACCAACTTAATAAAATGTATGGAACAGCTCACATTTTCTTCGCGATTTCAGGGTTCATCCCATAATAAAAGTTGTTCGTAACGATTTCGACACCTTCATTAATTAAAACAAATGCATACTTAGGTATGTTGACAATATTTCGACGAAAAGTAAGATTACACACAAAATTGTTTGTGTAAGCACTCCTTGGTGTAGTCTGTGTACTAGGTAATCCAAACATACTTAAGTACGTGATAATTTGTCAGTTTAAATTGACAAACACGTATAACGTTGACACTTTTTGAAGTCAAGAACATCAATAAACTCGATAGATAGGGTTATGAGCCTTCGACGTACATAATTGCTATGAAAAATCATAAACCAACATTCTTTCTTCAAAGGTGAACGTGTGTTAGGAAATGTTTACAACACTGATGATGTAAAGCATACACATTTTATGACCATAAATACGTAGAGGCGGTGAAAAATAGTTTCTGTAGCATGTTTACTGCCTACACTCATACTAAATTACGTGTTATAGATATATATCGCCACTTTTGACATTTCCCGAGACACCCATCGATATGCATCGATAAATAACCTAAATTAATAATCGAGTGAACGAACCACATTGCGTGCGTTTTCAGTTTTTTGTTGGCTGATTTACTTATCACATTTTCTGACATGTGTATTCGTGACCGCGAGCGCTAAATTGTGAATAAAGAGTTAAACAAACCGCTAAAAATACCGTGAAAGCAATCTTAATTTGACTGGAATAACTGTACCTTTTGACACCGTTCGTATGTGAAGATATTTGGAAAGAAAGTACCTACCTACCTACCTTGGGTATAGTAGAACGCACGTTATTGCTAACAAAACCAGTAAAAGCTGGCCTCAAATTCTACTAAAACTCCAAACTACGCTAGATCAGCTCAAAGTCAAAGTGTTACCATCTACATGTAGTCGACGGTACTAACGTTCTCTGCTAGTCCTCTGACAAATTTCATTAAAGTCAATTGGATAGTCCTTGAATACTTAGCAAACATTTATACAGACAGAACAGAATACTTACTTCCGCATTTCTTTTGCAGGTGATGCAAAAAGCAGTTGGATAAACAAATGCAGTGCGTGAAGACACTTGGAAGCGCGCTCAGGGTTGCCACGTAGAATCATAATGGTGGTAGGTCGTAGGAACGTCAGCATGATGCGGTTAGGGCGCTGTGTTGCCTTCCTCGCCGCTGCAGCTTTCCTGCTTCCCTTCACAATCTTACTGATGGTGGCGGATCAGCAGTACAACCTCACCTACAGTTCCAAAAGAGTATTCTATCAAGAGGTCAGTACTTTTACTTTTTAATATGCTTAATGTGTTTTTGACAGCTCTAGATCACGTTAATGTCTATGAAAATGAAAATTTTAGAGAACATTTCAGTCATTAACGTTTTCTAAGGCGAAGGGGCAGTGTAAGGCGGTCTGCACAGTGCCTAACAAAATTAACCCCCACGACACCTGAAAAACACGACTTACCTATGCATGAACGAGTTTACCGCATTTTAAAAGAAAATTCAAACTTATATTAATCGTTGAACATAGAATGTCACGAACTCTATTAACTAATGGAATGAAAATGTTACCATAATAGAAATTCAATTCATCACAAAACACAATTAATATCAATCAATCAAAACTGAAACTTTTAAGTGACTTTAAAGCTTCACTTAAGTCAAACTTGGACATTTGCACATTGCGGGATATTGTTGAGATTCCATTGAAGAAAATAACGATAAATAAAAATTCTTTACGTGCTCGAGTTGTTAAATAAAAGTTAATTGGTACAAGAACTATAAATTGCACGATAAAAAAAATCCATGACTCCTGTCTGGCACACAAAATTGACCCGAAACAACGAAAATGAATTCAGGTCAAATTTCTTCTTTTGCAGAGCGACTTCTATAAAATTAATGGAACATATTACGCGCCTATTTCCGCGATAACCTCACCTACTATTTCCAGGACAAAGGTAAACAAAGTTGTCGCATACACCGAGCCGAGCCAACGGCGAAGGCACGCAGCGGGCTATGTATATGTACGTTTTCAGGACGCTACTGTGGCGTATTCTTGGCATTAACACTTTACTTAGCAAAAAAAAAGAATAAAATGTGCCGTATTATTGTTGAACAGTCAGCCAACCGTGAGGTCGTGACGAATTCACGAAACGCATTACGATTCCTTGCGATTATATTGTATAATTTATTCTTAAAACTCGCCAAGAACTCGTCACGAAAGCGTCACGGTAACTCACTTTCGATCCCGCTGTTTGCCCAAGCCAACACCGCACCCCACGCTTTACTTACAGAGTTTAAAAAAAAAACATGCAAAGGTCTAAAGACGGCTGTGCACGACTAACAAACAAATTACTCATCCCTGTCGATGGGAGAGCCACTGAGCACCTGTGCCTCCAGTGTACGTTAAAGCGTGACTTTATTGCAGTTGATCGATGACAATATCCTTTCTTATCGATCTCGACAATTTGGTGCAATCGACCGATGTCGATTGTACCATTCAACGTCGAAGGAACAACGTCGTAGAACGGATCAAACCATGCATTCTATTTTCAAAGTGAATACCGATTGATCTTCGGTTGATATGGACAGTCGTTTACCTTTTAACATGATCAATATCGACTGCGCGGCGTCGATCGACTACAATCTGGTTGCACCTTTATGTAGAGACCGAGTTACGTTACAATTGTGATAAAATGCGCAAGCGCAATCGTAGCGTTAACTCGAAAACTACACTGCATACACTTGGGGTGCTGTAGACGTGTTTGTGACTGTAACAGTTACTATTGAGTGTTGGGTATCTTTGGAATTGTTCTTTAATGTTTACTAACAAATACAGCTAATTTAGATTTAAGGTGACATCTGTGTGTTAGTTTTATTTGCATGGGGATGGGTTTCATTATAAATGTTTAGTTTTTAAGATCATTAGTTTAAGAAGAAGATGTTGTACGATGGAAAATCCGATACCTGATCGACTGTTTCATTCTTATGATAAACTTAATATGTTTTGTAGGCCATGTTTCTATTTTACCCAGTAACATAGTAAAAGGTGATTCGCCATGCTTGTTCACGACACGCGAGCTTTAAAACCGACTCTGTTTCCCATCACACAATCCATTTACAATCGATTGTGATCTTAGTCATAAATGTTAAAGTTTTATATCAATAACCGTATCGGTATCAAGGATACGGTATCGATTTTATTTCGGAAATTTTGTTTCAATATGTAGCCTGCTGATGTCTCGGTAAGTTTATATTGTGTGTTTTTTTAAATTAAAACTCATTTAGGTTCGTTTAACCAATGTATAAAAATGATATACATTTTTTTAAAATTACTTAATAAAAACAATCAGTTAGGTCATCCACTAACTATGCGTTTCTTAGTCATACTCCTACTCCTTAAATAATCCGTAACAACATTGTGTCTTCAAGTCATTTGGTAATTATATAACTGTATTCTGACCGACCAGCGAACACGCGACCAGCGGCCACACAACGATCATTTTACTTGAATCACTTAGTTCAGGCTACCGTAGACAGGCGCGACGTCACGAGTTCACGACGCGACGCGACTCTTGTAGAACAGTGTCTATGAAAACTTTATGGAATCCGTCGCGGCGCCGCATCTCAGCTGTCTGCGAGAGCCTTTAGTAACTAAACGGTCAAAATTACCGGACCAATATTTTTTATTGTCATTATGGTGAATTACTGCGATTGGTTCTCGTAAGTACAGAGGCCAGCACATCAAGTTACCACAATCTGTCAAATTTCTTTGATAGTATTTCAACTTTATAGCTAAGACATAAGGTTCATTTTTAATTGGGAAAATTTGACAGTTAGGGATAGCTTGATGTGCTGGCGTCTGTACATAATTCATAATGTGGTGGTAAAAAACCGTAACGGAAATTACTTACACGACAACTGAATTTGTATAGCAAAAAGTTGTTGAATTTAATGACGTTTCATTATGGTATTACATTTTATGCGCAGTAAATTGAAAAAAGAATCTCAACTGTATTTAGCTCTGAAGTGGGACTATGAAGGCTTATTAATTTATTGATAGATAGATACAAGTAAAATAATAAGAAGGTAGTATACCACTCTTCGAATTCACCCCGTGGGCTGTAGATAAAGCTTACCGTGCAAGTTGTAATGAAAGCAATAAAAGGAGTCAGATTGTGCCGGGAAGTAATTGGTTACTTAGCACCACAAGAATGCTGCTGTAATTAGCACAACACAAATTAGTAGTAATACTAATTATTTGGGTTGTGTTCCTATATCCGAAAAAATATAAGTTACATGTGCATAAATGTATGAAACAGCTCATATTCGTGATTTCAGGGTTCATCCCATAGTAAAAGTTGTTTGTAACGATGAATACAATGGTCCCACGAAATTCTTAGAGTAAATTTTTTAACACCTCATATTAAGGTCACCCTGATAGTAGGTAATATAAACTATCCAGCAAGACAACAAAAGGTAATAGTAACCATGTTGTTAATATCAGCATCAATAAGGAATATTTTAGTTAATTGTTAAAAACCAGCAAAAGCAAGTCGGACTCGCGACAAAAAAAAAACAGCTGTTCCATGCATTATGCTCGCATAACTCGTCAAAATGTAGGGAACAACTGGTTTTTTTTCGAGATTTCAGATTTGTTCCCATAGTGAAAGTTGTTCATAATGATGAGTACAATGACCCCTTAAAATAATGCCAATGAATTCAATTTCACCCTGTATATTTGAGTCATTAATGGCATTATGCTATAGCAAAACTTGCAACAGGTAATAAATTAGTAATTATTTATCGTAACCATATTAATGTTTTAGAAATTATTTAACTATTAGATGTTCGTGTAATAGAAGCCGTTTGCTTATAAGAGCTCAACGTTTTATGTATTGTCGTTTCCAG
The DNA here is from genome assembly GCA_951799385.1 of Hyppa rectilinea. Classification (NCBI taxonomy): domain Eukaryota; kingdom Metazoa; phylum Arthropoda; class Insecta; order Lepidoptera; family Noctuidae; genus Hyppa; species Hyppa rectilinea. The sequence continues at coordinate 10,072,419 of OX637318.1, read as the reverse complement.
TGAATTTTTCTTATGAACCTATGGGGTTCATGCGACATTTAAGGGGTTAAGCCTCTTCACCACTTCAAATTATTCCATTTGTCAAATGTGTTAGAACCAACGCGATTAACTACGGCTACTGCTACGTGTATAGATAATGTTTATTGTTGTTGCGATTATTTAGTTTAATTAAAATTTAATTTATCGCCCTTTTGATCACAGCGGTCCAACAATTCAAACTGTGCGGAAAAAATTAACTGACGTGGATACCGCGAGACTAGTCTATTTTAGTTACTTTCATAACATCATGTCTTACGGTATTTTGCTGTAGGGACGGGCTACAGATATTGACTCCATCTTTACTCTGCAAAATAGAGCTGTCAGAGCAACTAATCATAGATTTGTACGATTTAAAAGCACTTTTTCACTTTGTAAATGTCAGCACCATGGAGCCGTTTATTACGACGATGACTTATTAATATATTATGACGTTTATATATAATTAGATATAAATTTATTATTATTATTTTTATAGTTTGTATATGTGTATTCGTAATTAAATAAATATTTACACTTAGTTTCCTATTGCACCTACCACTGTCTATCTCTGCATCACCCAAAGGTTGACTGGTAGAAAATGCCTATGGCATTAAGTCCGCCCTCGTACATTTCTGTGCTTAAAGTATTAAATAAAATTATACAGACACAACAACAACTCCCCCTTTTTTTTTTAGGCTGGGAAATCATCCAATGACTGCTCCCACTCTGGGTGGAGCGGAAGGGAGTGTCAGACTCTTACTGACTAAAACCCATCCATGTTCCTTCCGTAGCCCTTTATGTTCCGGGGTAGCGGTAACCCTTTCGGACAATCCCGCTTAAACAACTCCCCCTTGGAGTGTAAATGTGGTGCTGTTCCACAAACAGTGAGACGCTTAATCCCGTGTCCTGTGTGTCCTGCCGTATGCACGTTACAGGAACTGATGGACGCTAGTGATGGCGCCAAGCACGTAGCCGAATTCTGGCCCGAGTAAATTTAGATGATGATAGATGATGCCATCGACACTCTAAGAAGAGAATAAATAAATAATGTTAAGTTCAGAGTAGGTATGTCATTCTCACTTCAATGACTCGCTGACGTTGGTACTTATGTTGGATCATTCGGTTCCCTACAACATGGTTGAACCTTTATAGTGCTCTACGCGTCTTATTCGTAATCGGATGCCGTCAGTTGAGACTTGAGACTCATCTCTTAACTGCCAGATCTTATTTTTAATCCAATATTTTACGGAAAACAGTACGGAACCCTAATAAACAATATTTCGTGTATGTGTGCTAAGTAACAGTTACCGATATTCACATACCATAAGTACAGTGGATGTCAAACAAAACCCCGTGTCTGTATGCAAGAGACGCGTCAGGTGCGCGTGAGTGGTGCCTGCCATAACGGTTCATTGCCAAAGACAATGATGCCGCAATGACTTTGACTGGACTGCGAGGAAAAAATGGCATTGCTCGACATTTTGTTATGGAAACATTGAGAATAGGTAATTGTTTATTGCAGAAGTCCTCAAACTTTTAGTCTCGTAAACCACTTGCCGTATTTTTCGGCTTTTTGTTGTTTATAATAATAATAATAATATACTTGGACATTTCACACAACGCCATATAGTCCCAAGCTAAGCAACCTAATGCTTGTGTTAACGCGATGGCTGATAAACTACTTATATAATTTTTTTTTGTAAATACATACATATTATAGATAGAAAAACACCCAGACCCGGAACAAATACTTGCAGGTCGTACGAATATTTGTTCCGTGCGGGAATCAAACCCGCGACATGCTGCGCAGCAGTCAATCGCTCAACCGCTGCTCCAACCGTGTCGTCAAATATATATCAATTATATATCTGTTTTTGACTGATTTCTAATTGTAGCGAGGTATATAAGGTGTTAAAAAATTAACTCTAAGAATTTCGGGGGAGCATTTTGCTCATCGTTACAAACAACTTTTACTATGGGATGAACCCTGAAATCGCGAATATTATACATTATATCCCACGAAATGCTTAGAGTTAATTTTTAACACCTTATAGAGAAATTATAGAGAAATACATGAATGTAATATGCGAGATACCTACACGTAGGTATAACGCAAAAAATCACATATAATTTAATAAATAGGTACATAAAGCTAAAATATGTAAACATATACCCACATACAAGATGGCGAAACTAAAAATTTGCAAATTCTTCGTCGTGAGAGTCGTTCAATCATCAAAGGTTTCCTTTCAAGATAAGGACTCTTCTTGTTCATGACTTCGCACGATTTTGACAATTTGGCTAAGAAAATAAGTTGATAGTCTTTTGTTTCGTTCCTCCTAACTTGTTGTTTACTAATTGCTACTCCATTTCATTAATTCATCAATAAGTGTGATTGTCCTCTTCAGTTGATCATGGCCGAAAACAATGTACTTATGTAGAAGCGTGGGCCATCGTGTGAAGGGGCCGACAAATGTGTTAACACAAGTATCGCCACTATAGTACTGGAGTGTGTGTCACCAACTCACCGTATCACGTAGCACTAGAACTAAAGTGCTGACAACTTGATAGTTCGTTGCCTTCACTACAAAATATGCAGTTTTCCTCACTTGCCTTTTCCACTTTGCATAACGAAACGAATATAGAATCTACATTTATTAGTGACTAGCTGCTCCCGCGCGATTTCACCTGCTTCTCGGCTCCTATTAGTCATAGCGTGATGTTACATAGCCTATAGCCTTCCTCGATAAATGGACTATCCAACACAAAAAAGATTTTTTAATTCGGACCAGTAGTACCAGAGATTAGCGCGTTCAAACAAACAAACTCTTCAGCTTTATAATGTTAGTATAGATAACAATGTTCATAAATACAAGTTTTCACGTATTTATTCATGAACACATACAAATAACGGTCGAAGTGGTCAAAATGAGTAAGAAGGTAGCTAGCCTCCCGATCAGTACTATAAATTATATTTATTAATTCAATGACAAATGAGCTATAAATTGTTGACTAGGTACAACTCTGAACATCGCGTAATGAACAAACTTATTTTTTATTTCTGAGGTTATTTCACGCCTCACTAAAAGGCGCAACCACATACATAAAAGGTGTTAATTATTTTATCAACATTAGATGAGGGCAGCTGACTGACTTACGTAAATGTACTAATACCAACAGTCCGCAGCAGGTAACCTTAAACAGGCTTTAAGCCGAAAACAAAACACAATTGTCACATTACAACATATCGACAGAATTTAAGTACAGGGGCCAACTGCACATCAGGCTACCCCAATCTATTAAAATGTGTTTGATAGATTTTCACCTTAATTACAAAGAAGTAAGGTTCGTATTCAATTAGGAATTTTTGACAGTTTGGAACAGCTTGCTGGCGTGTATCCTTTTTAGTTTTGTAATTCTTCAGAGAAATTCAAACAAAAAAATCCCATCCCAGCTTTTGCAATAAGTTGAGACGAGGAAGATTATATTCCATTTTGAACAAAAAGTGCTCCGCCCATTCTGCCATCGCCCTCGGCACTCTGACGTGCTAATATAATAAGCAGTTATAGTTAAACTCACGATTCATAAAAGATAGTTCAGGTTTACGGTGTTTATAGCGGAGTGCGTGGTTTGCACTTTTTATGTTTTCCAAGAAAAAGCGTTCTGATTCATCCCGGCTGCTAACCGCCAATCATTTGAACCGACTCTGTTTCGTATGAATTGTATGTAATTTAATCATCTTGTCTGTTCATATTTTTTACCAAATGTTTTCGTTTTTTTCGCAACCATTTTAAACATAAACGTTGTCTATATTTCTAACAATTTGGAATTGCATTTGAATATATTCAGATTGTATTGCTATCAGAACAGTGGCACCCCAATGGTACAGACGCCAGCACACCAAGCTATCCCTAACTGTCAAAATGTCTTTGCAATAAAATTGAAATACTATCAAAGAAATTTGACAGATTGTGGTAACTTGATGTGCTGGCCTCTGTACCTGTCACAACTTACTAGTTGTTGGTCGTGGGTTAGAACCCAAACAGGCGCCAAACTTTGTGTAAAAAATTACACCACATACTCTCAAAACCTTAAAGGAAAACTTCGTGAAGAAACCGCCACGACCTAGAACTAAACATTCGAAGACATGTCCGCGTGGTGGATTTTGGCCCAATCCCTCTCGAAGAGAGGTCTGTGTCCAAGCAGCGGGAACATCACAGGAGTTAATATTAATTTAAATTAAAAAAACGACCACCCTTCGAAACACTGTAGCAGCTTTCTAGTAATAATTACGAATACATAATTAAGACTTTATTGATCACAGTTAGTCAAGGTCTCGGAAACATTGTGATATTACATCGATCGTATCATACCACCCGTATTCTATAGCTACAATAATATTACCTATATTTTTCCTTGAAAAGCTTTATGAGTGGGGATTCCCCGTTTTGGATGAATCACTGTCGTAATTTGTCGTCCTTTCATCAGCCCGTGAGACAAACTATTTAAGGTGAATCCTCCAACCAGCCCGCGAAATTCAAATTTTCTTAAGTTTTTTGCAATTTGCAGGCCAGTGATAGGTTGTATGTTGATGAACATTTGATTCGCGGCTGTAAGACGTATGTAGTTACAGAATTATAATCATCAAAATCATTAATACAACCCTCCGAGCTCATAAAGGTTCCGGAATGACTTTGACCTTGTAAAAAGTCATTTTTACACCTTAAGCAAAAAAAACGTCTTTAAAAAACAATTGAAGGTGTTTAAGAATAAAAAACAAAGTAATCACGAAATAGTTTTTAAGTCTTCTTCGCTCTTTCACTACCGTCCTACTTTTGCCTCTGGTCCCCCATGTTCGGTGCGGTTGGGGTATATCTGTGCCCCAACTCCCCAACACACATTTGCACGTACTCGCTCTACGTGCAACATGGCTCAACTATCTCAAACGACGCTCTTGCACTTTATCCGCAATGTCACGTACGCCTCGCTTACCGGCAGCGGATGATAAAAGTAGATACATAGTTTATTTATCAGAGGTCTTGTGAACGAACGTACTACTTAATAGTTTTGCTGAAACTGGGATGTTTTAAAAATGCTGACACAAAATTATAACAACCACCAACGTAGCTATAATTAAAACCCCCAATTACTTTTGTTGAGCTGTATATTTTAGCTTTAGCTCTACACAACTTTTTTTATGGAAACATAATTTCGCGATTTTTTGTTTTTTAATAGAAACTATTTTTTTTCGCAAAGGACGCAGTCCCGTATTAAATTTTTGCGGCAATTCCGCGAAAATATTCAGACGTGCACCAATAAACGCGTTTGTATCTTTTCTTTGAAAGTTATTAAAACTTATATACTTAAAACATTTAATTTTGTCTATGAAAATGTTTTGAGAATTCATTATTTATTGTGAATAAAAAAATAATAGGTATGTACCGAGCATTATTTTTTCGTAAAATAAAAATTCTAGAGAAACAGGTAGGAATACTTTTCACACATAGTTTACAACTTCTTCAAATAAAACAAACGGTATTTCGAATGCGAAATTGAAGTCTAGACTAGACACGCACTTTATATTGTTTTGCGTGTTCAATTTAATAATTACATTCCGTATCGGTATACGAGTACTTTCTTATTGGTAGGTAATTGGAAAAATACTATGAGGTTTTATTTATGTGTGTGAAATAACGGAATCGATTGCTGACAAAAACTAGGTTATTCTTCTAAAGACTTTAAAAAGCAGCTTTAGTTGTTCTTTAACATCGAGTTCATGGTTCCTTCGACCACTTTACTCCTCCTCAAATCTTTTTCAAAAACTCACATTGAAAAAATAATTTCTGTAGAGATCTAAACTTATTTTGTTAATTAGACTGAGGGCTGGCCGTTCAAAGAATCAGCATTGCCATACAATGTGGCAATGCTACCAGGCTTTTGGGAACTTTTCCTGTTAACAGCGATGTGGACGAATTTTTTTATGCTCTTTGATTTTTTTATTTATTTTTTCCCTCCTGTTTTATATACTTGTACATAGTTATTATTCATATTTTAAGTATTTTTGGTCAATGTAAATAAAAAGATCAAATGCAATAAAATTGACTATTTAGTTAATATTATTATACGTTCCTAATAATTAAAAGACAATGGCATAAAATAACATGATAATCGGCGATATAAAAAAAGAATATAAAATGACTTGGCCGTCAGCTCCCCGAGCTGTCAAGCACATATTTATCAGAAAATTACAAGAATATTTGTATTTTCTAATAATTACGATATGAAGGCAAATGCTCTTTTACTGATCCACGACCCAGTCCTACTTTATACAACTTTAATGACTAAATAACAAGACATATCAATCAAATCCGCCACCATCGTTAGAACGAATAAATAGGTAAACACAGCGTTTTCTTTACAAAAGTTATTGTAGTATGTTAAAGAAACAATAACGTGTCATTTAAATTCCGAACACGCGAGTGACCGACACATCCACGTTCTGAGGTAAGCACGCTGCCTTAAATTATAGACTCCTTGCATTCATTTCAGATAACCTCGCAACATTTGCATTATAAAGCAAAAGCTACGCAATTTCCTCTTTTAATCTAGACAGAAATAATGACAATTTAGGTAGACTAAGGAAATAATATGATTAGATATCATCTTCAAAAACTTGTTTCAGAAACTTCATCTCAAGTGTTATCTCTTAGTAATTGATTTACCAACTTACAACATACCAGTGGCGTAACTATACCATCTGAGGCCCTTGGCAAATCCTTTGTATGGGGCCCCAAATTAATATTTTTTACTAAAATATAATATATATAATACTAAAATTTTGTTAAAAATGTTAGGTCACTTTTGAGCTCGCAGCTTCTCGGACTGGGGGCCCCATCAAGCCGGGGGCCTGTGGCATTTGGCCAGTCCTGCCACCCTACAGTTACGCCACTGCGACATACCTATAATTAAAAGTCGATAGAAAATATTTGCTAACAAAAACACTGCCTCAATTTTTAGTGCTATTCTAAGCTCAACACACATACGTGTTCGTGACAGCGTGTGGGCTAATATAACATCCTGATGAGTGAATTACCCTTTACCAAAGTCTAAAAACCATAACGTTAGTATTGATTAGAGAACAAACCAGTCAGAAAAGGCCCTTAACTAAATCATAAACAAAAGCCTGCCAATAACCAGACAATACTGGTTCAAATACCTGCATCAAGATTACCAACACGGCACCAGCACATTAGATACAAATTAAACGCTTGAACGTGACGCTCGTGCCGTGCGTGACATTGTGGAACACATTTATCTCGCAAATGGAACAGTTCTGCTATAAGTTCCGATACTTCCCACGTTCAAAAAGTTTTTGCTGCGTTTGAACGGTGAGCGGAAAGGGAAAGGGTTAAGACTATACAGACTGCAAACTAACTTAAAATTAAAGTTTATTTTTTTGATACCTACTCTTTGATAATTATACATAATTATTATTTCTGTACATATTTTTTGCTCTTTGATACATATTATTATTTCTGTACGTATATTATTATTAGATTTTAAATTTAAATATAATCAGATTAGTATATAATATTTAAATAAATTACTTAATAAGTGAACATAAAACAAAAAAAAAAGTCTTTAATAGTTTTCTTGTATAGCCGATAGACGGAAAGCTCGAACTGACGAGAAGAAAGTCCATAGGCATATTCCGGGGTATCTTATCTATTGAAGTTGTGTTGACAACAGACTTTATATGATAAGTGTTTAACTTTTCATACCTATTTTATTCTGATTCACTTTATGGGCAAACACGTGATAAAATAAATATTGCCGATTGATAAACAAACACGGATAAAGCGAATAAAAATCAATGATTGTTAATAGTTTAGAATATATGGTACTTATATACCTAACAGTATAACTTATTAGGTACAGTCGTGATGTTTTTACGTTTGAGAAACAATGTAGAATATCAAGATAAGTAATTCCAACCAAAATACCTCCGTCAATGTGGTAGGTCAAATACCTCTTAAAGCTCTCGCAGACTTACACGACTTTAGCTAGTGGAACAATATCTACTTACAAAATCCTCATGGAAATTGTTCAAACAGAATCGCGACTGACGTGTCGCGCGTGTCTGCGGGAGTCTTAATTGACATTATAAATGTCAATTCCGATGATGACATTTAAAGGGTGGGTGTATTCATAGTCCAAACAATACCACAATATCCATAACTTACTTTATTTCGTAGTTTTAAGAAAAAAATACCAATATCAACTCCATTGTTTCGATACAATTTATTGGAACAAAAACCTATATTTAGTGGCTTATCGTTTAAATTCGTGGAAAGTATTGTCAGTCACGCGAGTGTACGGAACTAAATGGTTCGATCCCCATTATTTGTCTGACTTATTTGGATCAACAGCTTGCTTCTTTAAAAATTGATGCTCTTTTGTATTGTTTTTTAAGTGGGCGTACTTTTGTTGACCCCGTTCCGTGTTCTAATATTTACGATTCGTTGTTGTTGTTATTTAGTTATGATGTGTATTTTTTGTAAAATATTTATGGGCTTAAAATAAAAACAAAATAAATACAGTGTGTTAGGTTAAACGAGGAACATACTTTAGTAGAGTGAAGTACCTAAGAAAATTAGCAACTTCTAATTTGGGGCTGACTACTACTGACAAAATTAAAAAAAAAAACACCTGGGAGCCTAGACAAAGTCACATTTTCATGAACGATAACGAAATTAGATCAATTCCAAAATGTATGGAATTGGCATAAGCTTTTGAGATGTCACGTGATCAATTGTTTTCGATCGCTTAGTGCGGGACAATGTCAAACTGTGCAATGAAACTCGATCAATATTCCCATACAAATGCGTTGACAAGTGGTGTTCTTGACAATCCGAATCGCTGAGATAACGAATTGTTCATTCAACAATTTTCGAAATCGAATCGACACGGAGCGATTGACACTTGTCTATACCGTCTTTTTTTTAAGGCTTGGAAATCATCCAATGACTTCTACCGCTCTGGGTGGAGCGGAAGGGAGTGTCAGACTTTTACTGACTAAAACCCATCCATGTTCCTTCCTTAGCCCTTTATGTTCCGGGGTAGCGGTAACCTTTTTGGGCAATCCCGCTAAGGTTCCTACATATTGTCCAACTATGCGAACAAAAATGTATGGAACAGTTACTTCTTCATTTTTATGAGTATTTCGCTCTCCTAAAGTATGACCCTCGTTTAACCTAACACACTGTATTATACAGGTTAACTTTTCAAGTCAGCACCATCGATTGGTATGTTTCACACAAACTTAGCTTAACCTTTTGACCGCCACGTCAAAATGAAAAAGCGTGCCCTCAGCGCCAAGCTCCGAATTCATCCTTTAATACCTACAAAATAGTAATGAGGTCGAAATTATTATTATTATTTATTTACGTTTAAAATTCTGTCACCCAGTCGCGACTGTGGCGTGCTGGGATCACATTTTGGTTTGTCGTCTATACACGACTGTGGCGGTCAAAAGGTTCAAAAACTATCCCACAATAACCCCCCAAAGAATCCAGACATATTAGTTCCACTCCAAAAAGCCTACTCCCATGTACAAGAGTAGGCACAAAAGCCTTTATAAAGTACATAAAAGGACGGTACATATAACACAAGAAAGGGAGGCTGAAGGCAATATTTTCCCGTTTTCGGCGGAGGATATCGAACCCAGTCAGTTGGCGGGCGTCCTGCCGCAATGCGTCACCGGGTTTACTGCATCGTCAAGAAATAGGCCTTATTATGTACCAGTAGATCATTTATCCTCTATTTAGTACATTTATAAGCCATTGATAATAAATAAAAAGCGCAACTCCCGGAATCGCGACGCCAGTTATCAACCTTACTCAAACTGAAACTCAAACACAAAGCATTTATTTCAAATAAACCAATTACAGGCACAAGAGGTCGGTCAGTTAGAAAAATGAAGCTAGTTGCTCATTTCAAAGCAGGTAGCTACCTATGGAGAAGAACGGGCAAGAACCTCCACGGACTTATTATGTACAGAGGCCAGCACATCAAGTTACCACAATCTGTCAAATTTCTTTGATAGTATTTCAACTTTATTGCAAAGACATAAGGTTCATTTTTAATTGAGAAAATTTGACAGTTAGGATAGCTTGATGTGCTGGCGTCTGTACTAGCTTCTGCCCGCGGCTTTGCCCGCGTGGATGACGGAAATTGCATGTTATTATACATATAAACCTTCCTCTTGAATTTCCACTCTATTAAAAAAACTCCATCAAAATCCGTTGTGTAGTTTTAAAGATCTAAGCATACATACAGACATTAGGACATACACGGGAAGCGACTTTGCTTTATACTATGTAGTGATAAACCAATTACAGACACTTTTGAATTGTCAAGGGGTCGGTCAGTCAGAAAGATGAAGCCAGTTGCCCATTCCAAAGCAGTACCTATGGAGAAGAACGGGCAAGAACCTCCACGGACTTATTATGCACTAGTAGACAGACAAAACTGGCCTTTATTTAGTACAGCCATAAGCCTTTCATAATAAATAAAAAGTTTAAAACAACAAACAACGCGTTACAAAATAAGTGCAAGTCCCCGAATCGCGAGGCCAGCAGGTACTATCATCAATTAATTGTTAAGTGTACTGACAGCACATCAAGCTATCCCTAACTGTCAAATGTTCCCAATAGAACATGAACCTTATTCATTTGCAATAGAGTTAAAAATCTATTAAAGAAATTTGATGAATGAAACGAACGAATGAATGAATGACGGTTCTGATTTGATTACACGATCAATTTATTTAAAGTTGGAAGTCAAGGTGCTTAACAATTAATACCCCTGACTATACGGTCACACAATAATGTTATTTATTTAGTACAGCTTGCCCTTGGAAGATTCACTTATTTTAATACATAATGCAGCCGGTTAGACTGGAAACCGACCCCGACATAGTTGGGAAAGGCAGATTGAAATGGCTTATCCAATAATTTAAAAATAAGTAAATGAACAACATGATTCAATGCGTAGCTACCTGCACTAATGTTTGTTACTCAACCTGCCAAGCTTTTTTCTCAGATAAGCTAGGGTTGCCAGGCTAACCGGATGCAGCTGAATACCAGTATTTTACATGGAGCCACCGACTGCCCATCTGGGCTTCACAACTCACAACCCAGTAACTGGGTGAAATTGGCTGTTAGACTGTCGGGCTTCTGACGACCACTAACTTTAAGATCCATCTACGAATGGCTTGACGTGCTTTCCAAACCACGGTGGAGTCTCGCTATGTAATGATGGTCACCCATCCACGGACCAACCTTGGCAAGCATAGCTTAACCTGATGGATCGACCCGAGTGGTTGTTATTACTTAGCTACGACCACTTCTGTTAATGTTAGTAACTAGACGATTATAAAACGTTCTGCCGAATCTACTAATTACTGAGTGTCAAACATTGATTCCATTTCTTCGTAAAATTACTGAAAAAGCTTAGACTGCTGCTAAAGTAATATAATATAGAGATATTAAAAAGGAACACAAAATCCCTTCCTATCTTTTCTTAACGTCGCATTGCAAATCCAATTTAATACAATCTGTGCTAAAAATCTTTTAATACCTACCTTCGGCTTTTCTCTTTCTTAATGTTTTAGAATGTAACTCTCAAACCTTATAAACCGAGTTGAGAACTCTCAAATTAAGATTCTGAAAAAACAAACACACAAAATGTTAAAATGCATTTAAAGGCTCAAATTATCAATATGCTTTTTGATTAAATAACGGTAAATTAAATACCAATACTCCCAAAATTGGTAGATTATCCTCAAATTATGGTTGATTCAAATTATGGTAGATTTTATTAACTATGCAACGGTTTTAAAAACAACAAAGCGAGTCACGTGATACCAATTACCGTATGCCTGCTATTAAGTTTCTTCGAACTAAATATCGGAACATATCCATGTGTATTTTATTTATATTTTCTTGTTACAATCAGCGTTTCATTTTTTGCGAGCAATCCCTAGAATAGTTCGCGTATCGCTTTGATCAAACATTTTTTTTGTATTGACAAAGTACTCGGTCATTGAGATAAATAATACTTCGGGCCCTACCCAGTTTTATTTAGGAGTGCCCAAATCATAATCCTACTTCCTACTAATATTATAAACGTTTAAATTTGTGAGGATGCATGGATGTTTGTTACGCTTTCACGCAAAAAGTAGGTACTGTATGGATTTGGATGAAATTTGCCACACAGATAGTTTATATCCTGAATTAACATATAGAATATCCACGCAGGCGTAGCCGCTGGCAAAACCTAGTTTAGATTAAATAGACTGAGGTAGCGCGTGAAATTAATATTTTCTCACGTTTTTTTTGCTGTTTTCAGGTCATTGTCAGGTACGTTGATCAAAATACGATGTGAACATAGCAAATATGGCTAGGATGGTGGTGATTGGAATTTAAATCCTAAAAAGTAGTTACTTAAGTACAAAAATTGCTTACTGATAGCACTTTACCGTTTCCATTTCAAATTCTATCAAATAATCTTATAAACCAAGTATAACAATACGGCATAGCCTATTAAAACCGTGTCGCCTCACAAAAAGTTTAATTTTATAAGTAATAATTTTATTATATTATATAAAAAAAATGAGACCACTTTTTCCAACCGCGTTCGTTAAACTCGTTGTAAGTGAAAGTACTGTATATACTATAATAAAAGAAATATATCAGTAGGTGTTACTTCACGTATTTATAATAATAATAATGCTCTTTATATTACACTAGCATTTCGCCATTTCTTTTAGCAGTATATTAAGCGGTATCCATTTTAGCTATTTTAATGGTATAATTTATGTATAGGTACAAAACATTTTAAAAGATCTCGAGTTTCTTGCCCATTCTTTTCCATACGAAACTACATTTTGGATGGGGCGACTAGTCAGTTCTATGTCTTGTTCATTTTGACGTTTAAAAGTCCCTTTCTTGAGCCTATTTGAAATAAATGATTTGACATTGACTTTGACTTTAGCCCAATTTTGGCGCAGTTTTAAAAGGGACCTATATTTGGTTACCTACATATGACATCGTGTTAACCAGTAAATGCCATTAACCCTCACTCTACGGATCTCTAGCTGTCAAGTTACTAACGAGTCCCACAGACGCGTATTTTCTCACCACAAACTAGATTCGCGTCTCCTGTTACACGCGACAATACCAATTTGTGGTCTCTCATAGATTATAGTATATAAAATGTCACAGAAAATCATTTTACAATTCTTATGACTACTATAATAATTTGGTACAGTACTTACCTTGGCCGTAAAAAGTCACACAGAGTTTGTGGAAAAGTTCGGCTATTTAGTGACCTATTTGTGTGACATTCTTCTACATAATAAAAAAATAATTCATTTAATTCACTGACAGACAACGCACTTAACACGTTCGGTGCGGTATCGGGTCGATTATATCCGATGCTCATCTTTCCACTGGTGCGGAGTAAAAATTACTGTGCCAACCGCTGGTGCGGGACAGATATATTTGGTCTCCTTAGGAGTATGAATGAGACAGTTAGTGTTTTGGAATTGCCTCCTTAAATAAATAATATAGATACGAAAAAAATGCATCGGGTCTTTTCGACCCGATACCGACTGGAGCGAAATTTTTTACGTCTAGTGCGTTTATCGGATCTAAATGACCCGATACCCGATGACCCTATAGCCGCACTAGATTACATGTTGGTAGAGCTAGTGAGGTCCTTCTGGTAAGATGACTTTTTATCCAAATGAAATTGTATGAAACATGTAATGATCTAGGAAATGTTATTTAAGTTGAGTGAGGGTGAGAATTGTGAGAAACCAACGAAAAATAAAGTAAGCAAAGGTCCTCCAAGGCAGATATTAGGTAAGCGTAATATATCTGATAATGAACATCAACAGTGGAAACAGTATATAACTTAATCATGGGTGACAAAAAACGCCACAAAAAATGCCAAACAAGTAGCAAAGAAGCCGTCAATAAAGTTAAAAAAGTTAAAACAATGTGTCACGCATGTAGAAAGACAGTCGAAAGTGATATAATGAAAATCATTCTTCTAATATGACTGTATAATTTATTTTTATTTGTATTAAATAGATCTCAAAAATATATTATAAGTACATTTTATCGATATCAATGTTTTTTTTGTCATCCACAACACTAAAAATGTATCGACACTTTAACTGACTAGTGCGGATATGGGGTCGTAAAGACCCGATAGACAATACCTTTATTTACAAGCAAACCATTCAATGCATCTACCTACGACTTCAGCCTTTTATGGAGTATTTATTTGGCAATATATTGGTATAAAGGAATATGTTTTTATAATTATCTCTATTAAGATAAGTCCTTCTAAACAGACCGAAGTTGAACAGGTCCTTTCGACCCAGCAACGCACCAGGAACAAGTTGGGCTTCGGATATAATCGACCCGATGCCGCACCAACTAAAAGTCATCAAATTTGACTACCGCAGTGAACGTGTTAACCGCTAGATCCAAAACACACTGAACTTCAAACAAGAGTTCTTTAAATTTATTAGGAAAGCTAGAACTGAGACAAAATGGGATTAAATACTTTTTGTTTTTCGAAAATCTCATCTGGCTCGGCTTTTGTCGTTACTTTGCCGATCCGGGAATTGAGCTCACGCCCCATGCGTAGGAGTCGCGTTTGCGATCACGAGAGCAACTCGGCAAAACCTATATTATGATATATAATTACGCCTACTGAAGTAATTTTAATAATATCCGTGGGAAGTAGGCATTCATTTATACTTATAAAGTTTAATAGCATTATAACGAACTAAAGTTTTTTTTTCTATAGCACGGTTTAATAAGTTTCCATTAGATAAGGGAAATGGCTAGTAAACTCATGGAATAGTCTCTATATTCTCGACTTAATTATTTCATAGTTAATTAGCGACCCGCCCCGGCTTCGCACGGGTGCAATATAGATAATATCGCGCGGGTGAAGCTAAACCTTCCAATATTATCACTCGTATCTATTGATGGAAACCGCATTAAAGTCCGTTGCGTAGTTTAAAAGATTTAAGCGTACAGAGGGACAGACCGCGGAGAGCGACTTTGTTGTATACTATGCAGTGATAGAGACTATCTTATGCTAGCGTCTTTGTTTGCATAGCAATTGAGTATTTGAATGTATATATATGTGAGTACTATGTACCTACTATAAAGCGACCAGTCTCTGGGTGCGTCTTTCATTGACTTGAATATGCCCTGGCGGCTGAGAGTATGCCATGCTCACTTTAATGTCTCGCTGATGGTGGCGTGTGTGTTGGATCATTTAGCTCCCTTCAAAATGGTTGAGCTGAATGGTGCTAATATATGCGTCATGTTCGTGAACGGGCGCTGTCAGTAGAGACTGGTCATCTCTTAGCGGCTAAGGCTTGTTTTAATTTAATTATTGAATAGTTTTTACATATTTTATATCTGATGCTTTTAACGTTCTGCATCGTTCTCACATGTATAATATTAATATGAACTATGTAACAAATATTTTGTAACCATATTTTGTTTAAAAGAGTGTCCATGGAGTTTCTTGCCCGTTCTTCTCCATAGGTACCTACTCCTTTGGAATGGGCAACTAGCTTCATTTCTCGGACTGACCGACACCTTGACAATTCAAAAGTGCCTGTAATTGGTTTATTTGAAATAAATACTTTGAGTTTGAGTTTGAGTTTGAATCGGTCAAAAATAAAATATGAAATCACATGGAAAAAAGCCCGCTCGTCATGAAAACTTCCATCACCGTGCAGAAATAAAATATAATGCGACGATATAATTGTCAAATTGCATTTAATGCTAATAAGTATTCCATTTGAGTCTAAAAATCTGTGACGTCAAAATGTTATATTTCATACAAATCACGTACAAATGCCGCGTTTTGACAGTTCATAAAAAGTAACGTTATTGACTACCCTTTCAAATACCCCATTATAAGATACAAAATATACTCAAAAATAACTGCCATCTTATTTCTCCAATTTTGAAACACTGTTACATCCCTGTAGAGAATGAATTTAAAAAAAAAAACATTCTTAGAGGTGCTTAAGTTCAGCGGGATTGTCCGAAAGGGTTGCCGCTACCCCGGAACATAAAGAGCTGAAGGAAGGAGCGTGAATAGGTTTTAGTCAGTAAGCGTCTGACTCTCCCTTTCGCTCTACCCAGAGCAGGACGGGTCATTTGAAGAATCCTCAAAAAAATTATTAAAAAAAGAGGTGCGTATGTCATAAAAACTATCTGTGTGCTAAATTACAGCTATGTGTTGGTAGATCAGGCAGTCACGGTTTCCTTATAAATATACAGACAGATTAAAGTTTAACTGAACTTTTATCTTAAACGGTTTCAAAATTGATTAATTAATTTTCTTTCAAATAAATGCAAAATGACGTAATGTTTATTTAGAAGTTATATAGAATAGGATACAAATCAGGAAGACCACTTAGCCTTAAAATACAAAAAAGGAGTGAAAATAATTATAGGACACCAAAAAATTCTTCCGCGTCACAGTCAACAGGAAAATCGCCTAAAAGGCTGGCAGCATCGCCATTTTTATGGCAATACCGATAGTTCATCCTATAAATAAGCTATAAGATTCGTATAGATTTGAAGGAAAGTAGGTAAAAAAGCTAACACTGCTATAACAAAGACATATACATAATGGCCAATGCCATTACGATAGAAATCTCTTCCACAGAAACACAAAACGCATTACCCTCCTTCTATGTAAGTAGGGTAAAAAGAGATTGACACTCATACGTTAAGTGGCGAAATAAACTAGTTTATTCAATAAACTCGGTTTTCTAAATACGTACCGTTCGTTTTTCACCACATTTTTTTGGCACAATGCAGCGGATATTTTTAAATAAATAGATTTTTGTTTTATTATATACAACGCTAGCTTCTGCCCGCGACATCGCCCGCGTGGTAGTCAACTTCACTATAAAACATACTCTATGGTATTCGGCAATAGTGCAGCTTTAAAGAATTTTCGAAATAGGAACAGTACTTGATGAAATGATCTGGATGAAACTTGGCACAAAGATAGATTATAGTCTGGTAATAGCATATAAGCTACTTGTTATCCCCGAAAAATGTACGGTTCCCGTGAGATAACCTCCTACATACGTGCAGGCGAAGCCGCTGGCAAAAGCTAGTAAAAAAACATAATATCAATTGAGTACTTTAATTAAAAAATCACTTATTTACAGCTACGTTACGATTCGTGACGGCAAATCATTCTGCTCTGAGATAACCATCAGTTTAACTGCCGTTGTTATTGAATTACTAAGTAAACTGCTCGACAAGCCATTATATTTAGTTTATAGCTTTACTAGCGAACTACTAATAAGTACCTATTTGTAGTTAGTAATCAAATTTTAAGTGTCTTTAACTAGTTCACCGTGTCGTGCTGAACTATATATCGTGTGTTTGATTTGTTTGACTGTAGTTTGTCTATGCCCGTCATCATCATTTGCCTTTTTCCAACTATGATGGGGTCGGCTTCCAGTCTAACCGGATGCAGGAAACTTCCAGTATTTTACATGGAGCGACTGCCTATCTGACCTCCACAACCCAGTAACTGGGTAATACGATACCCCTTGGTAAGACTGGCTGTCAGATTTTCGGGCTTTTGACGACCCATAACTACTGTCAAAGATGCTGATCAAGCACAAATGAAAGCCGGGACCAAACGGCTTAACGTGCTTTCCGAGGCACGGAGGAGTCTCGATATGTAAAGATGGTCATCACCCATCCACGGCCAACCCCGGCAAGCGTAGCTTAACCTGATGGATCGACCTGTGTGGCTGTTAACACTTAGCCATGAGCTGCTCCGAGTTTGGCTATATTCATTATATTATTGCCCGTATTCACCCTAATTCTTTTACTAAAGTAAAAGTCAGTACAAACTGACAGACGGACAAAAATTTACTTTTTTAAATATATCTATATATTTAGTAAAAAGCCGTAAAATTTTGTCATTACAAAACACACTTGAATTTTATTTATTTGTAAAACTGTATATATGTCAATAAAAAAATATGTATAGCTAGAATACATTTCTTTATTAGGTACTCTTACAAGGTATAATAAATTGAAATAAATGAATACCTCTTAATTGGTCGTTGCACTCATCATTATAAATCACTTTTACTGCGGAATTTAAACGGTTGAAAAGAAAATCTGTTACTCCATACATTAAAGGTAATAGTTATTAATAGTAGGTCCCAATAGTACGAGTAGGTAATAGTTCTGATTGATGAGTAGGTACACTGAGGACACAGAGGGGCTCGTTGCTCAATGGTAACAGCTGCACGGACAGTCGTGCCAAAGGGGTAATGTGATTTCTATAACCCAGTTACTGGGTACTGGGTTATAGAAGTCAGATGGGCCGTCGCTCTATGTAAAAAATTTATATTTAGCTGCATTGGACTGGAAGCTGGTTGGACTGGAAGCCGACCTCAACATCGTTGGATAAAGGCCAGGCAGATTGCAAACTAATTGATGTATAGGTACAAAAACCCAAAGGCATTCGGTTACTTCAAGCATGCATAAGCTTTATGCACTTTGGGCGTAGCAACGCGAAGGTATGTACTATACTTACCTAGGTATACCTGGGTATTACCGGATGCCAACAGATATACTAAACTCAGTTGAAAATAGAGCTCAGACTCCCGAGAGCATTGTGTACATGTTTACGCGTTGTCATCATTTCTATATTTAAACTGAAGCGAGTAAATTATACTGTTTCTAAATCGGATAACAAATTCACTAATTTTTTTTCGTTTGATGAGTACTGGCAATTTGTTTTAGGAAAAGAAAAAAGTTATTTTAATTTAGTTTTCGTAACCCGTCAGATATGTACTGCAAATAATGATTTTAATAATGTGTTATTTTTATTATCCTTAAAATATATTCCATCGATGAAACAAAATGTAATGAGAACCAATGCAATTATCCAAGTTAAACCAGCCAGAACGGTTAATAAAGTTTTCACAATAAGTCACGATTTTCGAACTCGGGCTTTGCTAGAACCAAATTGTTAGAAAAAACGCTTTACCACATACTTATTGATGATAAATAACTTATTATCGTCAATAAGTATTTAACTTACACGCTCAGCTGAGCTAAGATAAAGTATACCTACTTAATTATATTGATAGCTACCTATATCTCAATATCTTGGCAATAAATACACAAATCTATAAGAGCGAAATTCACAGACCGTACTTTGACTTAAGTAGGTACTTTTATAAGTACCTATTGTACGCGTCAAACTTCATGGCGGCTCTGAAGTGCGCTACTCGATGCGCAGTACCCCACCCCTCACCCCCGCTGACACGTGAATTAGCTACTGCGCAGCGTCTCGCCTCATATTCCGACCCGCCACAAAGTTTGCGGCACGACCTATAGTCGTTGCATTTATATGCATAAAAATAAGGTTCATATTCGTATGGAGCTCTAACTTTACTTAGCAAAGCGCAAGAATGATCAGTGAATTTTGCTCTAAAGACCTTGGGATTTTTAAGTCGCAGTCTTATCACCAGCCAGCTCAAACTAAAAAACAAACAAAGGTTTTATTTACATAATACCGGCCAAACAACTTTATTTCGAGGAGACTTTTAAAGTATAGATGGGAGTAGCTTTGCGAATCCGATGCCTCAATTAGGCATGTTAATTATAAAAACAAACGAATGTCAATAAAAAGTCGTGTGCGCTAAGAAATAAAGTCGTTCAGTTTTTCGAATAACCCCTCCTACTCCAGGTGGAGCGAAAGTGTAATCACCTAATAATAATAATAATGAAAGTAAGTGTCTCAAGTTATTATAGTTGAAGTCAAAAGTTTTTGGAATAAAATTATCACTCACAACCAAAGGCACAGTCCCATAATGGTATTATTATTTAGACTGAAAGCCTACTAAAACCAATAATTGTACTAGAAGCGACAACAATGATATATTATATGTTGCATATACATACATATTAACAAAGCCTATAGGCATAGACACTCATGTGGTCGTATTAAACTTGACACTACCAACAAGTACCTACATGCCTAAATTACCCCTACAGCGTAGTTTATGGATAATTTGGGCTTATTTGTCTCCATCAATCAGGAAAAGACGATAACATCCACAAATCATTGACCAGCAGTAATTCATTACTTTCAAATTATACATTAACCCCGTCACTAATAAACGTTGTATAGCGTCTGTATACACAACGCTTTGTCTTCTTCGTTAAAAAGTTAAATTTCTGACGACTGAAAAAGGTAAATGGGTGTGAAACTATTCACCTGATATAATACGTTTATTAGGAAGGGGGTGAATGTGTAAAATTCAACACTCAATTGTAATCATTAGGGCACGTGTCTCGCCACGATAGTGGCGGTAAGGCCCTTCTTTGAGGAGTGGCTAGAGAGGCGTCACGGCGCCCTCACCTACCGCCTGACGTAGGTCCTCACCGGACATGGATGTTTCGGGAGGTTCCTGCACATCATCAGGCGGGAGGAAACGCCCGGGTGTCACCACTGCGAGGATCGCCCAGAGGACACGGTAGAGCACACGGTGCAAACCTGCCCCGCTTGGGCGGAGCACCGCCGTGTCCTCGTAGAGGCGATCGGCGGCGGCGACCTCTCGCGCCCGGCCCTGGTGCAAGCCATGGTCCGGGGCGAGAGGGAGTGGGAGGCAGTCACCTCCTTCTGTCATGCTCGCGAAGGAGGTGGCGGGATGGGAGAGAGAAAGGTCCTCCCGTCCCAGCCGCCGCAGGAGACGCCCCGGGCGTCGGGAGCCACGTGACGACTCCTGGCCACCGTAGGCGCGGGCCTGCGGACGGTGAGTAATGGGTGACTCACCGTCCGATCAGCACCAGACCCGTGCCGTACGGCGCGTATATGTTCCACGCGCGCCTCAAAGAGATGTCAGCATATGAAGGGGCCCCTCAGGGCCAAGCCTGCCGGGTAAGCGGGATTGTCCGAAAGGGTGACCGCTACCCCGGAACATAAAGGGCTACGGAAGGAACATGGATGGGTTTTAGTCAGTAAGAGTCTGACACTCCCTTCCGCTCCACCCAGAGCGGGAGCAGTCATTGGATGATTTCCCAGCCTTAAAAAAAAAAGGGCACGTGTCTAAGCAAGCTCTGTTGCTACACAGAGTTTAACTAGTCACGGTCAAGGGCCCTACCCTTGAGTTAGTTAGGTCCTGCTACTATATCTAATAATAGTTAATTATACCAACTCAATTAATCAAACCACCATAATATGATCTTAATTAATTAAACCAACGACGACAAAGCAGTCAATAAAGTGTCCGTATAGCAATGTAGTTTTCCGAATGAATTCCAAAGTTGGGCCGACCTGGTGGTCTATGCCCTGAAACGAGATGAAACCATGGCCGCTATGGTGGTCTTATCAACGAACAGATAAAACCTCTTTTATCTGTTCTGTGGTCTTATGGATAACTTATCGGCATTTAAGATCACGATTTTTCCATTATTGGTAAATCTAAAAAAACCTTTTAAAATTATCTAACTATGTACTAGTTCTCGGATTATATGTTATTTTTTACAACCTTCAGACCACAGAACATTTAAACAAATATGATCAGTGCTACCTTTACTCCATCCATTGTGTAGTTTTTTGTTTTCGAGGCAGTAGATAATAGACAGAAAAAATATTGAGCCTATTAGATTAACTACCACTATAAGGCCTCCCTTAAGTCTGGACAGGAACCCTTTTCCAGCGCCGCCTCGACCCAGCCCTTTTAAAAAAACACCATAAATAATGACTACCATTAATACATCCAAACAAGTTCAACAATCAAAACCGAACAAAAATAATGACAATTACACTTGACCTTTGCACAACAGAAGCAATGACGTCACTACTCACTGTCCACAAATAGCCACAGACCATAGAGCACAATAGACCGGATGCGGTTCCGTGTCACAAGCGTGCTAGCCGCGCTCGCGAGCTCTTTTGTTGCACATCCAGTGACCCACTTGCAGTGGCACTTAGGTACCTGTTATGTGGCTTTTATCCCTGTTATGTAATAGGTTTGAAATGCACGTGTTTTTGTAGATGCTGCAGTTTATTTATTCTTCTTTTCTTTGGCAGAGGTTTTTAAGTATTGATCTGTGAATGTGAGTAGAAAGATATGTAAAAAATTGGGGAAATAAAAAAGAGAAGTATTTATAGAAATGAGAAAGAATGCATTTGGAACCGTTGAACACAAAGTAATCAGTGGGATTGTCCGAAAGGGTTACCGCTACCCCGGATCATAAAGGGCTAAGGAAGGAACATGGATGGGTTTTAGTCAGTAAAAGTCTGACACTCCCTTCTGCTCCGTCCAGAACAACAGGAGTCATTTGATGATTAACATACCCTCATAAAATAAAAAGTGATTAGATTTCTCCGAATAGGTTTACTTAACTACAAATGTCAAACTTATATCGTTAGGTAACGTTATCAACTACAATAGGAACATTATCACCTTAAAGAGCCTTTAAACTCATTTAAATACAAAACAACGTCAAAGGATGCGCACGCGCTTGTCAACGGAAGTCTCCGTTTTTGTCGCTTATTCTCATAATTATTAGCATAGTAGGATCCTGCGTGTTTCACGTTAAGTCCTTTCATTGTTATCCTTAAACAAACAATGTTGATATTGAACAATAAAAGATTTTATTATTCTATGACGTAGAGTGGCAGTCTTACCAAGGAGTATGGTAATACCCAGTTACTGACTGAGTTGTGGAGGTCCGATAGGCAGTCGCTCCATGTAAAATACTGGTACTCAGCTGCATCCAGTTAGACTGGAAGCCGACCCTAACATAGTTGGGAAAAGGCTAAGCAGATTGATTGATTGATGACGTAGTGTGGAAAACAGGACAAATTTTTCGGTTTATATGAAAGTCTATGTTCCGAAAGAGTTTAAAAAAAACACCTAATCCACTTACAACGTACCTACATACATAAAAATCTGAACGGTATCAAAGACTGCAGAGTGTCTCGTTTGAATTAATATTAAGTAACTGTATCATCTACTTAAAATAACAGCACGCCTATAATCCCCGAGGGGCTAGGCAGAGCTGTACCTATAATATATCCACATTTCTCCAGTTATGCTTGAGCTCCATACTAAAGGCGGCTTTAAAATAAAATATTTAAAAAATTTCGAATAAAACAAAAACCTGAATATTTTGATATGATTACTACTACTATTACTAGATGTATGAAAGTAAGCGCAACAAAAGATGTATGTAAGTGCAAGAATCGAAGTAGGCGGCGTACTATA
The DNA here is from genome assembly GCA_951799385.1 of Hyppa rectilinea. Taxonomy (NCBI): domain Eukaryota; kingdom Metazoa; phylum Arthropoda; class Insecta; order Lepidoptera; family Noctuidae; genus Hyppa; species Hyppa rectilinea. Next base: position 10,049,024 of record OX637318.1, on the reverse strand, counting down.
CTTTACATTCAACACAAAGCTAAAAAAATGGATTCTAAATAAAGATGGGTGTAAAATAAACAGTTATATCTAGAAATGAAATTATTTCAAGTAAGCTCTCGTAAGAGACCGGCCTGTCCGTTAGCAATATTTTCTTATCTATGTATTCAGGGCTCTATGTATAGACCTAAAGTAAAGGCTCGTACAGACAGGCGCGACGGGATAGCGAGCGCGACTCAAGTAGAAAAAATTCTGTGAAAGTTTAATGGAGATTGTTCGTAAAAATCGCCTCGAACAATCCCGTCGCGTCTTCTCGCCTTAAAGCGATATTATACCTTTACTTTGTGATTACGAGATATAGGTTCATTACTGGCACTGCGGCTATCTGATACTGGATCAGAGTTGCTTTCAACTCCAAGACCTTAGAGACATTGAAGTCCTTTTGGAAGAAAGTTCTGAGGTGGTGGCTTCTCACAAATTCGAAGTAACTTTTAGGATACCTACCTACTAGACTATGTCCATCTCATTCATTAAGACTTATCCCCGTTCTACTTAAAGAAAACTCAATAATGGTTTCAGTTACATACATTCATAGACAAAGGTCAACTCAAGTACGGTCGCCAGCGCATCAAGTTATAGCAACCTGTTAAATTTCCCTAAATTATTTTAAACCTTAACACGTTTGTTTTTACGTTCAAAATCGATTGAGAAAATTTGACAGTTTGTTGTAACTTTGTGTGCTGGCCACTGTACATAGGTGTGTAGTTGGTTCCGTAAAGAGTAATACATCAGTGAACATTTTAGAGGACAACACTGTGATAAGATCCACAGCGACACAGCGACTGGTTTTATTGCCAATGTTTGCAAATGGACAACAGTGTAGTTTAATACAAAGTGTTGTCCAAATATTCAGTCATTTTGTTTTGTAACTGCGCCAAAAACCCGTTATCACAGCTCACCTAAAGACAAAACTGTAGAAATTAAGATATTTAACGTGGAGGATTTAGCTCAACCCGTCGTAATGAGGGTAAACATTATTATCAGTCATAAAATTCGTCTGTACTCCTCATAAAATGACGGACGAAACACTAAATATTATCTTAAAACTGCAGAATCCATGTGTTTCGCAGTTAAGCTGGACTAAAATAGCAGTTAAATGCCGCATGGCACCATTAAAAAATGGTTATTTATTCTTAAATTAACTTAAGAGAGGAAGATACGTTACACTCTAACGCTAAATCTGGGCTCGATATATCTGTTATCACAGGTCTGAGTGACGAATAGACAAGGACAGAGATAGGCACGCAATCGTGCAAGCGCTAAACCGCGGTAACTGCCGAATGTTAAGAGAGAACTCTATTGGACCTTTCTCCATACAAACCCATTCAGCTGTTTTCATCGTGGATAATGCGTCTTTCTCTCTTCAGATTTTTTTTTTCAAAAAATCTATTTCTAATGAGCACGTGTATCATTTCCTTTTTGCCAAAACATAATCACTGAAAGAATTATGACAAATCAAAATCCCGAAAAGAGCCCGTTTTTCCGCCATTTTCAGACGACTATCAGACAAATTTCATAAGTTTTAAACATAAAAGGAAATAACAAAAACATAGATATACTTTTTCTCTAAATTTTGAAATAAGATTTGTTTGGATCAGTCCAGTTTTGAAGAAGAAAACAGTTGAATACAAAACGTCTTTTGGTGTAAGTTTTTGTAGGTAAAATCATCCTGAGCAGCAGTTGTCCCTTTCGCACTTTACGGGTGGTGCTTATTTACCTATTTTTCAAATTCCTCGAGTCTAGAGTCCCTTCTTAACTAATATAAACTTTGGTAGTACTATAACTCGCTCTCACAAAAATGGGGAAGCAAACAATAAATAAAATTATGATTTTCAACAAGTTAACATTTTTGGCTATACTTACCTATGCGTAAGAAGTAATCCCGTGAGTCTTATTTTGCTTTCTTGAGTGTTTAGAACACTTAATTAACTACAGATAGAAGACGACGACATACGCTATTTAAGCTGAGTGTGTGTGCGTGTCACTGCTCTTATGAGACTTCGTTTAGAAGTACCACGCGCTGTGATCAAATTAATAACGTATCTTCCCCTTTTAAATTTATGTAAGTGTTTATTGGTCATTTTCAGAGGTGTAGAAAGGTTTAGTTTTGTCCTAGCCTACTTAATATTTCGGCGGGCTAAAAATACTGTTTTTGACATATCCGTTTGGTCATCCTGTGTGGGCAAAACTCCCATACAAGTTTTCATTAACATGCTAAATAATGAATACCTAAATAGAAGCATGCTGATGGACTTTCAACTTTCAGCAGTGAGCCGAGCGTTGAAAATTAAGATTAACTTAAGTGTCGCCTTTTTTTTTTTTTTTAAGGCTGGGAGATCATCCAATGACTGCTCCCGCTCTGGGTGGAGCGGAAGGGAGTGTCAGACTCTTACTGACTAAAACCCATCCATGTTCCTTCCGTAGCCCTTTATGTTCCGGGGTAGCGGTAACCCTTTCGGACAATCCCGCTTACCCGGCAGGCTTGGCCCTGAGGGGCCCCTTCATATGCTGACATCTCTTTGAGGCGCGCGTGGAACATATACGCGCTGTACGGCACGGGTCTGGTGCTGATCGGACGATGAGTCACCCATTACTCGCCGTGGCCGGGAGTCGTCACGTGGCTCCCGACGCCCGGGGCGTCTCCTGCGGCGGCTGGGACGGGAGGACCTTTCTCTCTCCCATCCCGCCACCTCCTTCGCGAGCATGACTTTTTCGCAGAAGGAGGTGACTGCCTCCCACTCCCTCTCGCCCCGGACCATGGCTTGCACCAGGGCCGGGCGCGAGAGGTCGCCGCCGCCGATCGCCTCTACGAGGACACGGCGGTGCTCCGCCCAAGCGGGGCAGGTTTGCACCGTGTGCTCTACCGTGTCCTCTGGGCGATCCTCGCAGTGGTGACACCCGGGCGTTTCCTCCCGCCTGATGATGTGCAGGAACCTCCCGAAACATCCATGTCCGGTGAGGACCTGCGTCAGGCGGTAGGTGAGGGCGCCGTGACGCCTCTCTAGCCACTCCTCAAAGAGGGGCCTTACCGCCACTATCGTGGCGTGCCCTGCGCTGGGTTGCGACAGTCGCTGATTCCAGGCCTAAGTGTCGCCTGGTGTTAGTTTAGGTAAACATCTTAGATAAAAAAAAAATATCGGAAAGCCTAACTTTTCACCTTATGCATAGTGCACTAAGCGGGAATGTCCGAAAGGGTTACCGCTACCCCGGAACATAAAGGGCTAAGGAAGGAACATGGATGGGTTTAAGTCAGTAAAAGTCTGACACTCCCTTCCGCTCCACCCAGAGCAGGAGGGGTCACATAATGATTTCCCACCCTCAAAAAAAAAGCATAGTTTAATTTACAAGAATGTACACCTGCTTACATGTACATATATACGAAGGAATGTCATCTCAAGATAATATGCTCCATAGTTTGTGGTGACACAACGTTTCCACCTAACCTAAATCCGTTTTTCGTAACGTAGCATAATAATCCACATAATGATAGGCTTGCTACACAACTTCCAATCCTGAACAACAATGACATGGGGTTTGTCGAGTAGGCGCCTTGTGTTGCTGAATAAATTCTTAGCGCGTGTAGACCATGCATGACTTGTGATTGTGACACATGTTTTTTTTTAAATTTTATTACATCGCCGAGTATTAGTGGCCAGTGATAACAACCGCGATTTAATAGTTATTCTAATTCCATTGAAATCTTTTTATACTGATTCTTAAAGCGATTCTAACTGGATTAGATTTATAGTTTTAGTCATAAAACGTAGGTACATAGTTGAGATAATTCTTTTCATTTACATTACTGTTATGAAGACTTGAATAGACTATAAAACAGTGGTTATAAAAAGTCGCAATAAAAAAAAGTGTTAAGTATAGATCACCTACACGTGTTTTGTTTTATAAACATAATTCTCTGCCCATTTCCCAATTTATTTGCGGTCGGCGCAACTTGTTTTTTTCTTTCATACTTCTCTATTAGTCGTCATCTCGGTAGTTACTCCCTTTTTAGCAATATCATCTTTCACACAATCGATTCATCGTGTCTTTGGTTTTCCTCTAAGTACTTGTACAGCCATCTTGTATTGTTTAAATACTTTTAAAATCGTTAAAAGCGGATTCTTTAGATTTTAACTGAATAGTAATTATTTTTACAGATAACATTATCGACTACTCGTGGCTTTCGCATACCTAAATAGGTAGTTACATACCTAATTATTACGATTGGTAAATAAATCATGTACCTAGCGATCGCAATATCACCAATAGGTTAGCACTGATATGATACTAGCGACCCGCCCTGGCTTTGCTCGGGTCATCATTCTCCTGCCTAGGTGTAATATAGATAAGGTGTTAAAAAATTAACTCTAAAAATTTCGTGGGAGCATTGTACTCATCGTTACGAACAACTTTTACTATGGGATGAACCCTGAAATCGCGAAAAAAATATGAGCTGTTCCATACATTTAATTGAGTTACGAGTACATAAATGTATGGAACAGCTCATATTTGAGTACAATGCTCCCACGAAATTTTTAGAGTTAATTTTTTAACACCTTAGATAATCTCGCGCGGGCGAAAGCTAGTTAAACTAAAACCTACCATGTGAAGCTAAGTCAGAGGCCCATGGGCAGCATAAAAACTTTGAGACCAGGTTAGTCACTAACCACCCGAAAAGAAGAAGACTAAAACCTACAAACCTTTCACTTGAATCACTCTCTGAGCAAGGATTGAGGCTGCCTGTCCAGCCAGTGCGTTATCTGTACAGAGGCCAGCACATTACAAGCAAGTTACCACAATCTGTCAAATTTCTTTGATTAGTATTTCAACTTTATTGCAAAGACATAAGGTTCATTTTTAATTGAGAAATTTTGACAGTTAGGGATAGCTTGATGTGCTGGCGTCTGTACGTAGGTCGCCCCCAACATAGTTAGGAAAAGGGTAGGCAGATTGACAACAAGTGGGAACACTCGACATAGGTAGCTACATACCTACCTATGTCTAGTGTTCCTACTAGTATTTCTTCTTCCAGTCTAACCGAATGCAGCTGAATACCAGTATTTTACATGGAGCGACTACCTATCTGACCTCCACAACCCAGTAACTGGGTAATACGTTACCCCTTATTAAAACTGCCACTCGTATTTAATGGGGTTTTTGCCCATTTTCACTAACACTAAGCGTCGACACATAGGTGTCATATCATAGGATAACCCTGACTTACACTAGTAGTGCCTAAATATCACACAGGAAACCTAAGAATTATTTTTGAAGTGAAACTTCTTTATCGGGGTTGGAAATAAATTTAGTGTAACATTTTTTCGTTACGCGTCACATTTTTCCGTTACGCGCCATCTTCTTCTTATCCCTACCACGCGTGATTCGAAGTATACTTTCTCCAGCGGAGTAGGGATTGGTATTACAATAACAACAACAAACAACAACAACAACAACAACTTTATCTAATTTAACTTTATTTAACCAATTTCTGTAAAGTTGCATATAGTAAATTATTTTTTGAAAAATAACGTCATAAAGAAGTTTCACTTCTTACGAATGTACGCTAGTACACGCACACATTTTTTTTACATTTAGGGTCGTCAGTGAAAACGGTCATTTTAGTTAAAAATAAACGCATTTCAAAATCAAAAGTTTCCATTGTGTCTCGGTAACCATGTCACAAGCGAAACATCACCCACGCCCAAAAGCAGTAGGCTAAACAAATATGAATATTTTGTCATATAAGATTGAACCTTTGACCGTGAGCTCAAAAACCAGACGTCGAATTGTTTAGACAGGTTACATAACTACTTTACATAATACCTTACGTCTTACAATGTGGGTATCTAGTAATATATTATGTAATAGAGGAAATTCACACAAAACGTAGTGAATTAGAGACGTCTTAAACCTCATTCCGGGGAAAAAAAGCGGTTCAAATAGTAGAAGTCGGAATATGAATTCAATGATGATGCTGACTGATGTTCCATTGGTAAAGTCAAAAAGTTTATCACATGCGAAATTCACCGCGAAACATTGACGTCACGCAAAATCTTGCATCGCGCAAGCAGAGTTTACCGCCTAACTAGCATTTGTATACTAGCAGCAGTAGTCCATCAGACACATTTCGTCGGAGGATCCTGCTTTTTACAGAAAATCCGCCATAGGGAGGATGAGTCAACATTATGCTCTGTTTTTCATACCTCAATGTAGTTTTATATTTTTTTGAATTCTAGGTAGGACTTGCGTTTCATTTCAAATTCACATAAAAGACTAGAAACATACGCGAACTTGTGATAGCTAGTTGTCAATGTTACTCAAACACTACAATTACACCAACACATAATTGCCACATTTTTTACAATTAAGCGCTTGTTTAAATTAGCGGCCATATGGTCCGTAGCCTTGTTTAGATGAGCCTGCTACAGGAAGATGTTAACTGACATGAAACAGATGAATTAAGAGCAATGCAGTGACTGTTACTATAATTAGGGCAAAGCACACTTAATTACGCATTCCATACAGATGCATTACATATAGGGGCATGACTGAGAGATGACTAAATACGAAAAAAAATACATTTTAGCCCATCCGCTTAACGCCTCAGCGGTGAGACCGCTCCTGGACCTGAGATAGCTGCATGGTCTATAGTAACGCGACGCGAGAGCTCACTGATTTGTCAACTAATGACAGACGGCTGTCAGTCTCAATTAAGCGGTCGGGGTATAAGTTTGAAGTTTGTCTTGGTATGAGGAATAATGAGCATGTGAGCAAAAACAGTGACGTTTAAAAGTATTGACAGAAGGTAAAGGATAGGAAGACCAAAGAAAACATGGACGGATTGTGAGCAATGATATGACAGAGACGGAAGTGAATGATAGTGTGACGGTTGATAGAGGAGAATGAAAAGTTATTAACACTTTTTCTTCCATGACAAGGGCAAGCCGATGATATTAACTGAGAGAAAATCTTTAACCTCAACCTTCAACCTCGCACCTCCGATTTTACGGATTCATGTGCGTATTGTATAATTATCATTTGCTAAAAATCGGTGAAGGAAAAAATTGTGAGGAAACCAGCATGTCTGAGAGATATTCCTCAACAGCATGTGAAGTCAGAAGCCCATGGGCAGCATAAAAACTCTGACACCAGGTTAGTCACTAACCACACGAAACGAACGAACACTTCAACTTCATAAAGTTGGTAGCATGATTTGCATTCACAACGAAAAGAATTCTGACATTCCTATATTGTATTGCACATCACTAAAAGAAAGAAACGAATGACGATCATTAGAGAATGCAGAACTAGAAATAATCTTCATAAACCATTTCTAACTTATTAAACAGACCGCTAGAAAACTAGTCTTGTTGCGGAAACTAAATAAACGTAAACAGGTTCTAATTGCTAGTAAACGAGTTAATCATTTGTCCATATTTGATGCGAGATAAGCTGCATCGATGACATTGATAGCACTCGGTAATTCGCCTCTACACTTTCTACTTGTGTTAGCGTCTCACTGCAGGCGAGGAAGCGAGAAGCGATTGAGGATTAGAATATACTAGTCCTATTGTATACCGCAGTAGTATGAGAAGAGTGACCATCGGACTGCCAAGTCATAGGTCTCGAGTTCAAATCCAAGGCAACTCTGATTTTTTCGGATTCAAGTGCGTTTAGTATAATTATCACTTGCTTAAAAAGGTCAGATGCCCATGATGCTCTCTGACTCTAACCTAAAATCAGAGAGCATCATGGGCATCTGACCTAGCTTCACAAGAAATCAATAACCACACGAAAAAAAAAATAGTATTGTGCATATATACTGCATCAATATCTTGTTGCATATATGCTTCATCAATATCCAGCCTTGGTCAGACCATTTCATAATCAACCTGTAATGTTCCCAAAGCTGGGTCACAGGGCTCCTCTATGTGAAGAAGCTGTGGGCCAAGATCCTCCGCCACGCGCACGGGACGTATGCGTCTTATGGGTGGTAGTTGCTTGCCGTACGTTCTCTCACGAGCGTCTAAAATATCTCTCGCTTTTCGCAATACCTACTCGACCCGCTCAGTATAACTTCCTTACTCCTTACTTACTTCCTCACCAGTGCTTAGTGAAAAGAGTGCTCTAACGAAAAAACGACAACTGGAGCACTGGAGATTAATCCACAAGTTTCATCGATAGCGCTACTCGAATCCTACAAACACTTAATTTATCTGATGATACTTTACGAGTGGCTGGCGGAAACTGCCGTTGAAACATGTTGTTGGGTTATTTATTAAGTTCCTTAATGGTCTATTTTCTTCGTCTGACAAATATTACATATGACATTTAGTACTATTTCCTCGCATTCTTTTCTGTTTATCAGTGCTAAACACAGGAAATGCACTCTTGGATTCATTTACGCACTGTTGATGCGCGTTCCGTATAATCTGTTGCGACGGCGCGCGGCGGCGCGTTCCCTTTCTTACAAACGTGAGAAATATAAGTTACGTTGGCAGCGCGTTATACGCGCGTCGACGGCACGAAAACCAATCGGCGCGTGCTTAGGTTTACCAATCATCTGCCTAGCCTTTACCCAACTATGTTAGGGTCGTCTTCCAGTCTAACCGGATGCAGCTGAATACCAGAATTTTACATGGAGCGACTGCCTATCTGATCTTCACAACCCAGTAACTGGGTAATACGATACCCCTTGGTTAGGCTGGCTGTCAGATTTTCGAGTTTTTGACGACCTGTAACGACTGTCAGAGATGAACAGATGACAGCCGGGACCAACAGCTTAACGTGCTTTCCGAGGTACGGTGCTTAGGCTTACCACAGTCATTAATTCGTCTACTAATATAGTTGGTAAGTAGTGTCATTAATCAATTAATATGCATAAGAACATAACACTTTTTATGAGCTATTCCAATACGAATTTCCATACATGCAAGAGCAAGAGCACAATATTTACATCATGTTGATAGTCTTATACTCCAATGCGTTAATCAACAGGGCAACATAATTATTTGGTAATTACACTTTAATCTTAACACACAAGATACCACGGTATCTTAGTCTCTCTCCTGATAGCTCTCGTCATCATTCCATTTTGAGTGAGGATGCTGTTGCGACGCACCCGATAACAGATCGTGTAAACATAACATCGTAACGCCACGCTTGATAACGGGTAACGTTTTTACGATAAGTGACAAAGCTCTTTAGCTCCACTCTTCGTTTTACAAACTTACTTTAAGACATTTAAGAATGTAGCATATTTGTATGAGAACGGTTCCACTAATTGATCTAAATACTTTTCGGCCTAGCAAAGGTTCCTTTTCATTTTTACATTTGTTAGGTACTCTTGATAACTCCCTTATTTTTTTGGGTTGTTGTATATTCGTCACAAAGTAAATTCGTCATATTTTGAAAAATCCATACAATGAAAGTAAATTCGTCACACGTATTTAAAATATGTGTAAATTCGTCACAAATCCTCTTTTCAAAAATGTTATTCTTAAAGTAGCGATTGGAACCAAAATTTTTGATTTAAATCATTCACTTGAAAACTATGATTTTTATGTAGATGTAAGGTAAATTAGTAAACGTGCTGTGATAATGAATAATCATTTTCATTCTACTTCTTGTTTATTTTTTTTGCTATCGGTGCGGATTATAACGATGTGACGAATTTACAATAAACAAAATTAATATATTGGGAATTGTGACGAATTTACACATATATTTTTAATGACGAATTTACTTTGTGACGAATGTACAACAACCCATTTTTTTTACTACTTGAGTTTCCCGTGCGTGTTCCAAATATTCTTCTTTCTTTCTTTCTTTTCTTTCTGTGACATGTTTTGACTTTCCGTTTTCTGGCAACGGCTCTTCTTACAGACTTCAACTCTTAAGGATTGAGTCTTGAGTCTTGAATCAGTATTTCTTAATGCATACCCCTTAGAAGCATAAGAATTATTAGCCTCTAAGGTTCCCATTGCTGGGACATAGGCGTCCTTTCTTCGGGAGGTAGTGAGCTGTAATCTACCATGCGGGCCCAGTGTGGGTAGGTAGATGTCCCATATGTTTGAATTTTTGAACATGCCAGTTTCCTCACCATTTTTTGAGCAGTGGTGATAAAATTATTACCCACAACATAAAGAGCCTGCCCGAATTGAACAGATGACCTACGATTCGTAAGTCGGGACCGTCACCAAAGCGCAATGGGCCATAGCGGCTTCTTAACTAACTAACTACTTATATTTTCATTCAATTGCGGTTTACAATGTGTCTTCCCGTGAGTCAGATACTGACTTTCACCTACTCAGGGTTTTACCCCAGAAACATCCCTTTTAGTCCACCTCTGCGGAATCTCAACTCATCTCTCTATCTCAACTCTCTTTATTTATATCTATCTTCATTTGTTTAAACTGTGCATTGTCTATCAAGCTGTCATGAAACTCACGGAACAGATCGAATCACCTATTTGGATAACATAGTGACATAGATATACCTTCGTTTGTATGTCACGGTTAATTTAACACATTGTCGCTTCACCAGCGAGTGCAGCGGTCTCAATAGGCTCTCCCCCGATACTGGCCTACAAATCATAAATAAAATGCTCCGCCCGGCCTTCGGGCTAGCTATTCAATGAGCCGTGGATCATGTTTTATTGAAGGAAACAAACGCATATAAATTAGCAATGCAATAAGGTAAAGTGTCATTAAGAAGAGCCTTAAAAGCTCTTTCAATAAGCGTTAATGTGATTTTGCATTGTTACAAATACGATTGCAACGCAAATATTTCTTTAGAACCTATTTTATTTGAAGAGATGATATGGGTGCGCAGGGAACTGAATGAAATAGAATTGATTCCTTCCAAAGGCGAATAAGAAACGTTTAGGATATTTTAGAAAATATGCAAATGTATTCAAAACAATAGCATACTTCAGGAACCCTCCAATTTTCTCAGTTCGACAAAGAAGCAAACATTTGCCATACATCAGGAAATACGACCATGTTTGCCAAAACCAACAGCCAACCCTTTCCCAAATGTTTGTCGCCCTGTCGACACGTCCAATTATAAGTTCGTGATCTCTGGCCAAACGATTCTGAAAGAGAACGATCGTCTTGGAAACTTTCCACGTGGACCTTGTCATGACACGAATAACAACAGCTGCATCGCATCTAGCGTTTATAAGAGATTCAGAGCAAACTAGAAATGTTAATGTAGGGTTAATATGCAATTGGTTGGATAAGCCCTTTTTTTAAGGATGAAAAATCATCAAATGATACCTCCCGCTCTGGGTGGAGCGGAAGGGAGTGTCAGACTCCGACGGACTAAAACCCATCCATGTTCCTACGTTACCCCTACGTGTTCCGGGGCAGCGGTAACCTTCTTGGACGATCCCGCTGACCCGGCAAGCATCGGCTGTAACGGACCCTTTCATCTGTGCTGACATTTCTTTGAGACGCGCGTGGAACACGGACGCGCCGTCCAGCACGGGTTGGCAATGCCCTGGCTATTAAATACGAGGACCATTCTTCGTCAAGAAACAACTGACATAGGTCTTCTATAGTATTAAATACTTCTTCTTTTCGTGTGGTTAGTGACTAACCTGGTGTCAAAGTTTTAATGCTGCCCATGGGCCTCTGACTTAGCATTACTGTTGAGAAATATCTCTCAGGCATTAGTAGTAATTATTAAATTACATAACATTACATACTAAGCACGTTAAATCAAAAGATTTTTAGAATAGTTAGGTATTTTTGTAACAGGTCAACGACCCTCTTGATGGAAAGTGATTTTCATCGCCTATGGACACGTGTCTATCTATGGGCGACACGGCAACCAACTGTTTGGTGATTAGTTGCCAAGCCAACACTAATGACCAAGATAAAATGTCCTTTCTTTAAGCACTGGCAGTTGCTTCCTGCCCCTATACGTTTGTATCGCATTGTTTTGCTGATATTGCATTCGCAACTTGGCAATTAAAAAAAAATTGAAAAACTTCCAACGGAAAAAATAAGAGCGAACACTCAGAAAGTCAAAAATAATACCGCGGCGGGGTACCGAATAAGAAAGTCAGACTCTTCATACTATATATTATATACACATAAGACTTTATCATTTTTAAACTTGGATCTTTTTGAAGAGTGTACATAGTATTCTATTAGTCAATCCCTTTCATTTGATACCCATATTGAGGGAGTTGTGAAAAAATATGTAATCTGCCATTTTGTGGCGGCGGCCATCTTGGATCGATTTGCATCAAACATAGCTAAGAATACTCCCGACTAATTCACCTTTCAAACAAAATCAAAATCGGTTCATCCGTTCGGGAATTACGATGCCACGGACGGACACACACGGACACGTCAAACTTATAACACCCCGTCGTTTTTGCGTCTGAGGTTTAAAAACAAAAGCATATCACAGGGACCGTCATATACTGCGAGGATCGCCCAGAGGACACGGTAGGTAAGCCATAGTCCGGGGCGAGAGGGAGTGGGAGGCAGTCACCTCCTTCTGCGAAAAAATTATGCTCGCGAAGGAGGTGGCGGGATGGGAGAGAGAAAGGTCCTCCCGTCCCAGCCGGCGCAGGAGACGCCCCGGGCGTCCCACGTGACGACTCCCGGCCACCGTAGGCGCGGGCCTGCGGGCGGTGAGTAATGGGTGACTCACCGTCCGATCAGCACCAGACCCGTGCCGTACGGCGCGTATATGTTCCACGCGCGCCTCAAAGAGATGTCAGCATATGAAGGGGCCCCTCAGGGCCAAGCCTGCCGGGTAAGCGGGATTGTCCGAAAGGGTTACCGCTACCCCGGAACATAAAGGGCTACGGAAGGAACATGGATGGGTTTAGTCAGTAAGAGTCTGACACTCCCTTCCGCTCCACCCAGAGCGGGAGCAGTCATTGGATGCCTTCCCAGCCTTAAAAAAAAAAAAAAGGGACCGTCATATAAGACCAACATCATACAGATTGTCTTCTCCTGAGGTCACTCACTGACCTCTTTGGTCACGAAGGAACGCAAACGTATTTACTTAAAATTCTTTAGTTTTTGGGTATTGGCATTGCATTACATGTGAACACAAACACGGGGCCAACGCCCCTCTCTACATAATACATGTTATCAGGTAGGTATCCATACACAGTGTCGTTGCGTGTGTAGCACGAATCATAAATCGCATGAATTTCATAGAACCTTCAAGCTAAACATCTGTAAACAACTACGAATAATGACAACATAGTATGCTCACGTACCTATAAAGGATGACAGACATAATGGGTACATAACTACCTATCACTACATAGTATAAAACAAAGTCGCTATTTTTGTCTGTTTGTCTGTATGCTTAAATCTTTAAAACTACGCAACGGATTTTGATGCGGTTTTAATAGATAGAGTGATTCAAGAGGAAGGTTTATATGTATAATTTGTCGACATATTTTGCGGGCGAAGCCGCGGGCGGAAGCTAGTTATTGATAAAATCAAGTAAGGTTAATCCCATCACTATTGTTCTTGCCAGCTTAAGGTGAAAGCTACAAGGTAACCCGCGAAATTCGAGTTCTGCGGGCTACCTCAGTGCATTCCCCTTACATTTTATGAAAATATTTGACCAAAAGACTTGGCAGTCAGCAAGGTAGTGACTGGACAACGATTTAAATAGTCAAAAAAATATTAAAGTGAATTTTAGTCTTATAAAGCCTAGTTTCCCATGCTACATAATATAGAAACTTAGGTTGTAATTGATCAGCATTATATCATACCACTAGCTTCTAGCCGCGTCTTCTTCCGCGTCTGTCTTGTTTTGACATTAAAATCCTAAACACAAAACAAGAACTAACATAACTGACGAATTGTGAGTCATGTTTACGACACTCGGCAATACTGTACCCTTCCTTAGTGAAAGAATTTTCAGAAATAGATCAGTTGTTCCAAAGATTTCCCCATACATACAAACTCTTACATTTTACCACTTTAAATATATATATATATGTGTAAATAAGTATAGTTATCATACCTACTTACTCCGAAGTTACGTTAGTTCTGCGTAGCTGTCAACACGACACATACATCTCAATAAGTAGCAAGCGAAAATACAGACGGAACACTTTCTAGACGCATCTTAGTACTTACGTAGGCCTTCGCGAGAACCTACATTACTTTCACTTGGACTTTCCCAACACGGACTTGACGATGTCCCTGTCCTCATTTAGGCACAGGTTCCCAACTGCTTTCAAACTAAGGTGGAGTACAATAACACGTGTTAGGGCTTATGCACCCGGCGATTTATTTACGCGCCGGCGTCGTCGACGCCTGTTCCGTGTAATCCGCGTATCTCATATGTTATTTAATATTATAAATACTAGTTTAAAAAACCGGCAAGTGCGAGTCGGACTTGCATGCGAGGGGTTCTGTACCGGTATACAATATTTCACACTACATATTAACAAAAAAAACACACAACAAACTTAATTTTTTCAAATCAAATCAAATCAATCTTTATTTGTGAACATAAGTACAAAAAGGTGTTATTTATACATTTTAGCTGATCTTTTATAATTATTGTTTTTTGTTATAATGTTTACCTGTTACGGTTCACGAGATACAGCTCTGAACAGCCCTTAGCAGCCGGCTAGGGTCCGGTTGGCACCTTTTGGGTACGGAACCCGGACACTAGCAGGACTTGACGGACCCACGATGCCTGGCTAACCATACTATCGCTTTTACCTATGAGCTAGCACCGTGCGCCGTGTCCTTCTCACATATTTTTCCTAGGCGTGAATCAAGGCACACAGGTATCATATATGGAAGTCTACAGGACATCTATGGAAGTCTCTCACGCGAGTCGAATTAAAATCTCGATTGTAAATATTTAGAGAATAATCGACACTATTTTTATCCCATTCATACTGGCAGAGTCGTACTCACAAAAATAGATCGTCGATAAAAGTATTTATAGGACGTTTATTTATTCACTTTTTATACTTCTTAATGGTCTCCTTGAGGCGAGGAGTAATAAATTTTACGTGGACATTAAAAATAAAAACCGGCAAAGTACGTCTCGGATCACGCTCAATGAAGGATTCCGTAGTTGGGATGAATTTATGCGAAAACCAAACTTAATATTGTAGTTAAAAATCTGTTCTATAAACGTCAATTCTCTAACTGCAAATGTAAGTTTGTAATTGGAAAAACAAAAAAAAAACATGTGTTTTTCAGACGTTTTTAACTTGTCCTGAATGGCCTTGCTTCTTATCAAAGTTCATGATTCTAGATCAACGAGAAGTATCAAAATATATCGCATAAATGGCCGTATTTTTTTATTGATTGATTTGGAAGCTGAATTAGTTTAAAGCTCCAAAGCTCCTATTTGATATTATTTTAAACCTATACCTCCACGTGCCCCTGAGAAAAAGTTTCTTGCCAACAATGGTTCCGTTTTTTGTTTTGAAGTGCGGAACCCTAAAAAAGAATAAAACTGGATTCTCGTTGCAAGTGTATAAAGTCTATTGCTGATTTAGATTTTTTCTGCAGCTGGGGAACTTCATAAGGTCAATTGACTAGTTTTCATCGAAATAATGATTATATTATACAATTCTGCTGCCCACGGGCCTCTGACTTAGCTTAAAAAGATGGATACATACCAATATATTCAGCGAAGTAACTAATGAGTCAATCAATCCTTTTTGTATACATACATTTGGTAAATGTAAATAAATAGGAAAAAAAATTATAGACCCTGTCGGGCACAGCTAAATAAATAAGTCTTGTAGGAGAGAGGAAAAGCGCTTTAATAATATTCCTTATTTACGGTGTAGCCGGCTACCTCAAAATATTTGCGTTGCGACGAGGCAACGCAACACAACGTCCCTTGTGGACTGGCCCTCAGTAATTCTATTATATTAGCTCTCATATAAAATGAGAGCTAATATAATTATTATAGTATTAGCTCTCTACAGCAGTGATAGCCTAGTAGTGTGACCGTAGGACTGCCAAGTCATAGGTCTCGAGATCCAACCCAAAGCACGCACCTCTGAATTTACGGATTAATGTCCGTATAGCATAAATTATCACTTGCTATAAAAAAATCGGTGAAGGAAAACATCGTTAGGAAACCAGCACGTCTGAGAGATATATCTGAACAGCATGAGAAGCTAAGTCAGAGGCACATTGGCAGCATAAAAACTCTGACACCAGGTTAGTCACTAACATCACGAAAAAGATGAAAGAAGAAGCTCTCATACTTATTTTAAAAAAAAAATATAATAATTAAAGGCATTTTTACATTTCTGAGAGCATCGATCTGTCATTTCTATGTGTACCTACATACGCACGTATTGAATACAAACGCATTAAATACTCCCACGACGTTATCGCATAAAGCGGTGACAATAAGGACTTGATTGAAAGTCGTATTCAAAATCGTACCAGCTTGTTACGTGCTCGGATATGGATGGATACCGGTAATGCGGTAATCCCATACAATATTAAAGTTTTGAGATTATTCAAAAGTATTTTACAGCAAAAATTACGATTATACTTAGTAAAAAAAATGATTTCACCTCATTATTTATTTATTACTAGCTGCTCCCGTGCGGTTTCGGTCGTAGCGTGACAGCGTGATGTTACATAGCCTATAAGCCGTCCTCGATAAATGGACTATCCAACACAAAAAGAAACTTTTCAATTCGGACCAGTAGTTCCAGAGATTAGCGCGTTCAAACGAACAAACTCTTCAGCTTTATAATATTAGTCTAGATTATTTATTTATTTGTATCAGGCGACGCAAACGCGTAGATAAAAACCTTAACCTAAACATGTTTAAAACATAACCAACCCGCACTGAGCCCACGTGATGGATTGCAGCCACTCCTCACACTAGAGAGGCCTGTATCTCAGCAGTGGGAATATTATTATTCTTCTTCTTTTCGTGTGTGACTAACCTGGTCTCAGGAATTTTTATGCTGCCCATGGGCCTCTGACTTAGCTTCACATACTGTTGAGAAAGACTTGCTGGTTTCGTCACGATGTTTTCCTTTACCGATTTTTAAGCAAGTCTTAACATAAAATCTCTCCTTGACTTGACTGCCTAACCCTTCGGGAAACCGAAGGAAACCGAACAGTGCACTCATAATAGGTTCAGCCACATAAAACAGCAAAAACATAGGTATATAAGCTTCAGAGGATGGAAACCGTCTACCCACCCTTTCCACATACACACATCAAAAGTGTCTAGGGATCAACATATATTTTTGCAATAACTTTTCTCTTGATTGATATTAATTTAAATTTTCTTTAAGGATTCATCAAATAAAGTGTTTTCGTTTGTCACAGTAACGATAAACCAAGTCACCTTTGCATTAATAAAGAAATTTGCCATTTTCCTAATAAAGGGATTTTTGACATTTGAACCACTAACATTAAAGTTCGAAAAAAAGACTGAAATAACAGTTTTCTTTAAAATTTTATTGGGTAACTTAAACAATTAATAATCCGTGTTTCTACCGCGAACACTAACAACACAAGAACATCGGTTTGGCATACTCAAAATGAGTTCATCCAAATCACGCTGTGGAATGGCCGCCCATGTTCGTTGCAACAACAAAAAAAGGTCTTCTTGCAACTGGATACCCTCCATATTCGGCAGAGCTCTTCTCTGTAGCATATCCCATGCATGCTCAATCGGGTTCAAGTCTGGCGACTGAGCAGGCCAGGGCAGGACATTGATGTTAGCTGCGGCGAGAGTCTGTCTTACAACTCTTGCGGTGTGCGGTCGTGCATTATCATGCATTAACTGAAATAAGGGACCGATTTGCACTTGTAGAGGAACGATGACGTCAGATACAATCGTCTCAGCATAAATTTGAGCGTTGAGGTTGCCTCTGATCCAAATCAACTCAGTTCTTCCGCCGATCCAAATACCCGCCCATACCATGATGGTTCCACCACTATAAGGATGGACTTCCTGGCAGGATTTTAATCGCTGTTGGCGTCCAGGGGTTCTCCAGTGTCGTATACGTCTTGTATCCGGTCTCATACCAAAACGAGACTCATCAGAAAAGCACACGAAACGCCATTGTTCTTCTGCCCAATTTCTGTGTTCAAGAGCCCATTGATATCGAATCCTACGATTGTGCATTGCTATAGGTGGTACCCGTAGCGGTCTTCGGGAATGAAGGTTCACTTCATTCGTTCCTCTACAAGTGCAAATCGGTCCCTTATTTCAGTTAATGCATGATAATGCACGACCGCACACCGCAAGAGTTGTAAGACAGACTCTCGCCGCAGCTAACATCAATGTCCTGCCCTGGCCTGCTCAGTCGCCAGACTTGAACCCGATTGAGCATGCATGGGATATGCTACAGAGAAGAGCTCTGCCGAATATGGAGGGTATCCAGTTGCAAAGAGACCTTTTTTTGTTGTTGCAACGAACATGGGCGGCCATTCCACAGCGTGATTTGGATGAACTCATTTTGAGTATGCCAAACCGATGTTCTTGTGTTGTTAGTGTTCGCGGTAGAAACACGGATTATTAATTGTTTAAGTTACCCAATAAAATTTTAAAGAAAACTGTTATTTCAGTCTTTTTTTCGAACTTTAATGTTAGTGGTTCAAATGTCAAAAATCCCTTTATTAGGAAAATGGCAAATTTCTTTATTAATGCAAAGGTGACTTGGTTTATCGTTACTGTGACAAACGAAAACACTTTATTTGATGAATCCTTAAAGAAAATTTAAATTAATATCAATCAAGAGAAAAGTTATTGCAAAAATATATGTTGATCCCTAGACACTTTTGATGTGTGTATTTTCGTGGAGTTCCGTTTGAGACGGTACCTAAGTACCTATACATATATTATGATATACTTAGGTAGGTACTGACGTTTTCGTCGTCAGCTCGCGTGCCGCGAAGCCATAATATGGTGAATCCAATAACTTAAAGCGATAAAACGAACTGCCTCATTCATAGAAAGCAATTCCTTTTGATGCATTCACTTGCACGAAGGGGATGTGCCCCGACTGGCTGTTTTTTTTAAGCATATGATTTAAGTTACAGAGTGACTGCCACTTCATAAAGTTTTACCTACTTAGATTACTTATCTACATAATGGAACAAAGTTTTTAATGCGGCTTGCGGTAGAAGTTAACTGTCAGAAACCGTCACGTAACGAAAAAGCGTTATGCTTGAAAAAACAGTTCAAGTGTCAACTGTTTTTCTTCATACAGAGCCAGTTAGTAACCGTTTGAATAAAAATAGAAAAAGTTTTGTAAAAACTCATAATAGATGGCTCTGTATTAATACATTTTTTTGAGTCTGGGTGGAGCGGAAGGAAGTGTCAGACTCTTACTGACTAAAACCTATCCTTGTTCCTTCCTTAGCCCTTTATGTTTCGGGGTAGAGGTTACCCTTTCGGACAATCCCGCTTAGTCTGACACTCCCTGCCGCTCCACCCAGAGCGGGACCAGTCGTTGGATGATTTCCGAGCCTTAAAAAAAAAAAGGAGCATTGTATGTACTCATACCTATGAACAACTTTTACTATGGAAAAAAATATGAGCTGTTCGATAATTTTTTTTTGCGATTTCAGGGTTCATCCCATAGTAAGAGTAGTTCATAACGATGAAAGGAAATAGCCTTAATTTATTAAAATTTATTTTCGCCTGAGCGTCAGCGCCTGCGTTTATTTACTTGTACAGTGATGGCATATTTTAAAAATATTTGATGTCCAGTTGAATCGGTAAGCGGATTCACAGGTAAACAGTAAGTTGAGACGCCTAAAATTTGACCTACAGCTGCTAAGTTACCGTCTGCTTATTATTTGCCAGAGAGCACCGAACTAGACAGTTAGTCTGTATCTTGGAGGTTCGGGTTCGAATTCCAGAGAAATGTGATTTCTGGATGGTACGTGAATAATGACTACATAAATTGACTTAAATACCATGACTACATAAATTGTCAGCATAACCATTATATTATTATCAGCCAATGTTTCCAATCTCACGCACGCCCCCTCTCAGAGTGAGGCAGTGGACCGAAGTCCTCCACGCGGGGTTCAGTGCGGGTTGTTGGATAACTAGGACTATATCGTAAAGTAGAATAGTTACGTGTTACACGTAGGTACGTTTCGAAACACAAACAAGAACCCATGTTGTAATAAGCGACCTCTGACATGCAGTTATTGAATTAAATCAAATGACACGTAATTGGTCAATTACAGGTTTTGGAACACTCATTTGTTTTAATAAGTAGGTACGCTTGGCAATTGTAGCGTAGCCCTAATTCTACACCCAATTTGCTATTGCAAACTATGACAATTCATTTCATTGTGGGACTGGGTCTAATTCTCCACTGATTTAAATTAAGCACAGAATCATACTCGTAGTGTGCGGAAATTAGCGAGATTTAAATAAAAGGCAGCAGGCACAGGTTACGTGTACGTGTTTTAATGTTTTGCAGAATAGTGACATGAAGTATGTGCGCGCAAGCACATAACAAAAACTTAATAGGTAAATAGGACGGAACACTTAAAGCTAAGGTTAATTGCGTAGGCGCTCCAACATGCCCCCGGGCGTTGAAAGCCGTGCTTTCAACCAGACTCCGATTCTGAAGAGACAGGTAGTGGGCATATCCTGTTGAAGGCCCTCCGGATGACTCCAGTAGAGGTCTTGATATCTGCTACGCGGGAAATTCCATCAGTACCTGGATGTAGCGCAATGACTCTTCCTAGTCTCCACTTCAGAGGTGGAAGATTCTCCTCTTTGATGACTACCAATGAATCCAGCTTCAAGCCATCCTTGCAAGAACGCCACTTTGTCCGTTGCTGCAACTCTGCAACATACTCTTTAGACCATCTAGTCCAGAAGTGTTGGCGGAGTTGCTCAATACGTTGGTAACGACTAAGATGGGTTGCAGATTGGTCTTCACAATTTTTCCGTGGCAATGAAGTGAGTGGCCGGCCGACGAGAAAATGACCTGGTGTCAATGGAGTGCAATCGGCAGGATCTGAAGACAGTGGCGTTAGTGGGCGTGAATTTAATATTGCCTCTATTTGGGCTAACGTGGTGTTAAGTTCCTCAAAAGTTAAATTACATTGTCCCAACACTCGCTGCAAATGATATTTTGCCGATTTGACACCCGCTTCCCAGAGACCGCCAAAATGTGGAGTATACGCGGGAATAAAATGGAATTTGATTCCATGATTAGCTGTGCTTTCACTCAAAGCATCAGAATTAACTTTTAAAAATTTAGATAGTTCGTTATACGCACCAACAAATGAGGTTCCATTATCGGAGTATATGTGAGTTGGTTTACCTCTTCGTGAGATGAACCGATATAAGGCTAATAAATAATTATGACTCGTCAAGTCACTCACAAGCTCCAAATGCACAGCCTTTGTGGTAAAACAAATAAAAATAGCTATGTACACCTTGACGAGTCTACATCCACGACCTTGACGACTAGCGCTCATAATAGGGCCCGCATAATCAACACCAGTACTTTCAAACGGATACCCGCCTGGAAGAAGGCGCTGCCGCGGTAAGTTACCCATCAATGGAGTAACAATCTTACCCTGCATGCGTTGGCACAGAACGCATCTACGATAACAAGCTTTAGCTAAATTTCGTCCTCCTATAGGCCAATAGGATTCTCTAATCGAAGCTAATAATAATTGTGGGCCCGCGTGCATTAACCTTTTGTGCTCAAAATCAAATAATAATTTAGTAAAAGTATGAGTGGACTGTATAATAATAGGGTGCCGCTTATCGTATGTAAAATCTGAATTATCGAGACGTCCTCCGACACGCATTAAATTGTTGTCATCTAAATACACATTCAATTTTAATAGGACGCTCTTTTTTGGCAAACTTTGTTTATTTAAAAGTAATTTATGTTCGGGAAATGATTCTTGTTGACTCTGATAGATTAAAATGTTTAATGCTTTCTTTAATTCGTCATCAGATAAAAACTTACTGTGTGGCGATTGACGTTTACACGCCGTTATAAATCGCAACACATATGCCATGGACCGTAAAAGTCTCAAATTTTTAGAAAAACGACTAAAATTTATAATAAATGGCTTATCGTTAGTGTCAAGGACAACATTTAAAGTGACATCAGTTCGAGTTTCTGGGAGTAAGCCTAATTCTGAACATTTAAATTGCGAAGGCCAACTACTTGAGTGATGTTGGAGAAAGTCAGGGCCTGACCACCACATATCTAATCCCTGCAGGTGACTACTATCCACACCACGAGATAATAGGTCTGCTGGGTTTTCATTGGTTGGGACGTGCCACCAGGTGCAGTGACCCGCCTGCTCTAAAATTTCAGCGACGCGATTGCGAACAAATGGCTGAAGTTTTGAAGGCAATATCTGTAACCACCCCAACACGATGGTCGAGTCAGTCCAACAAAAGATGCGCGAAAACTTAAGACGAAGTGAGTCTAACACCTTCTCACACAGACGAGCTCCCACTACAGCGCCACACAACTCCAACCTTGGAATTGTAGTAGGTTTAATTGGCGCCACTCGACTTTTGGCCATAAGTAACCGAACGATGCACTCACCTTCATTATTAACACTGCGCACATAAGCGCACGCGCCATATGCACGCTCAGACGCATCTGTAAATATATGCAGTTCCAACTCCTTGTATGCATGACACACAACAATTCGAGGAACACGAACTTCATTTACAAGAGGCAGAGTTTTGGTAATGGTCTGCAATTGTAATTTAATTTCAGGAGACAATGGATCATCCCATGACAATTTATCCAGCCACAGTCTTTGAAGTAACATTTTCATAGTGATTACAAATGGTGACAACAGCCCCAAAGGATCGAAGATCTTTGCAATCACTGAAAGTAAATCACGTTTAGTGGTACTATTGCAGGATATAGTTGATCCTATGGAAAAGACTAGCTCATCTGAACTTGCATACCAACCTAGCCCGAGCAACTTGTCAGGCTCACTAGAACCGATATTTAAGTCAAGCAAAGATTGATCAACTTCAGACAATAATTGAGGCTCGTTTGATTTCCACTTACGCAATGGCATGCCAGCCGATGCAAGTACACTTGTGACTTCCTGACGGATAAATCTAACCTCCTCTAAATCATCACCGCCAGATAACAGATCATCGGCATAGAAATCGTGCTTTATGACCTCAGCAACCTTCTGATTGTTACAATCGAGCCCTAATTGATGAAGGCACCGAAAAGCTAAAAATGGCGCACTTGCCGTGCCATAGGTGACGGTGTTTAATTGATAAAAATGAACGGAGTCAGAGGCCTTACCTCGCCACAATATCTGCTGCAGATATCTGTCAGACGGATGGACGACTATCTGTCTGTACATCTTCTCGACGTCTGCTGACAAAACATACTTGTGCTGTCTGAAGCGGAGAAGAATCGACAACAGGTCATCCTGAATGGTAGGGCCAGCCATCTGTAAATCGTTGAATGAAACGCCAGTTGAAGAAGGACAACTTGCGTTGAATACCACTCGAAGTTTCGTAGTGGTACTACTTTCACGTAATACGCCGTGATGCGGAATAAAATAACCAGAAGGGCTTAAATCAGATTGCTTGCATTTAGTCATATGACCTAGTAACTCATACTCAGACATGAATTCGTGATACATTTTACTAAAATCAGATTTCGTTTTTAACCTACGTTCTAACGACTGTAAGCAATGACTAGCTTTATTAATTGAATCTCCCAAAATAGATGGATCGTGTTTAAGGGGAATACGAACACAGAAACGACCATCAGGCAATCTGCTCGTATTATCTAGGAAATGCTGCTCACATACTTTCTCTTCTGGCGAATAATGAGAAGACTTCTTATTTACTTCTTCTAACTGCCAGAAGCGAGTTAAATCACTTCGTATTTTATCGAAATCGTCGTCAGATGAAGAATTGATTTTAGTAAAGTTACACCTAATGTTACTTAAAAGCAATGCAACGTAATTACGACTAATAGGACCGGATACAATCCAGCCTAACCTGGTTTCACATAAAATTGGCTTACCAGTACCTAGTTTGATTCTTTGCGACCCCAGCAAGTCCCAGAAGACATCAGCACCAATCAGAATATCTACATGAGCGGGCTTGTAAAAAGTAGGGTCTGCTAAACAAATATGAGACGGAATGTTCAGAATAGATGGATTTACTTCACGACATGGCACATCACTAGTTATTGATGGTAAAACGAAACAATAAAGTTCAGTACTGAAACTATTGTTTAATGACGTCATATTAATACGACACGTTTTACCTACGTGGGAGGTCACGTTATTAATGCCGAATATCGACCTATCTATCTGCCTAGTCTCTAAATTTAACTGTCGACATAATCTTTCGGTCACAAAGCATGATGTACTACCGCTGTCAAGAACTGCACGAACAACATGTTCTCGACCATTACGATCACGTAATTTAATTAATGCGGTTGACAATAACACATCATGACTCACACTACTGTGCGAAGATGTGACCTTGGCCGACAACGCGACATTATTCGTCTCAGTCACAGAAGACGTCGAAGACGATCGCGGCGACAAGTTATCACACGAGTTATTATTTATATTATTATGACTACTAGGTTTAAAATCAGCGACATGGATAAGAGTATTATGCCTGCGCTTACACAGCTTGCAACCTGGCTTTTTACAATGATTCGCGAAATGACCCGAACGAAAGCAATTATAACACACTTTAAAGTTTGGCAACAATTTAATACGAGCTTCGTTACTCATTGCGAGAAACTGTGCACACTCACTCAAGTTATGGTCACCTTTGCATTTGGGACAGACCTTTGTACCTGAATCTAAGCTAGAATTACCACCACTTTGAATGGTAACCATAGACTTCAGCTTAGCCCCTGATTTATTAAAAGGTTGAGGCTGGTTATTACGCGATAATTCTAATGTTTCAATTAACTCAGCGCGCTCACGTATGAATTTAAGGAATGCATCGAAGGTAATCTTGCTATCTTTGTCAATACGACCTTTGTACTCCTCCCACTCACGGAACGTTCTGCTATCCAACTTTCGAGTAAAAATATAAATTAAAAGGGTATCCCAATATTTAACAGGCTCACCTAAAGTGTCCAATGCTCGTAAGTGTTTATTTATTTGGTCAATTAAATTCTTTAATGTGACAGATGATTCTTTTGTAATTGACTCCATGTTAAAAATAGCTGAAACATGATTATGAATTAATAATCTCTTGTTATCATATCGCTCGCATAATACCTTCCATGCCACAGAGTAATTAGTAGCCGAAAACTCGATCGACTGGATCACTACGGCAGCGGATCCTTCCAGAGACGTTCGAAGGTAGTGGAATTTGTTGATCTCGTCTATAGCATCATTGGAATGAATGAGACTCGTAAAGGTGTCATGAAACTCCAACCAGTTATTGTAAGATCCACAAAACTTTGGCAATTGGATTGTGGGCAACTTAACGGGCTTATAAGTACTACCACAATTACTTTTATTGCTACTGACAGATTCATTATCTTTATTATAATTATTCACAAATTCCTGAGCCTTGGACATTGACTTAAAATAAAGAGACTCGAAATCAGAACGCTCAGAAAACTGTGCCTTAATATCATCAGCAATACACTCCATACGTAACTGTACCTCATCATATTGTTGGTATAACAACTCCATTTTACCTGTACGCAGCTGTAGTTCCGTTATATTAGAACTAGATAACGTTTTATTGTCCAGCGCGTCCAGATAATTTACAAAAGCAGTTAATCGGCCTTTGAAGCTCCCTCGCTTCTTTATTAACTCCCTTTCCTCGGTCATTCTGGGATTCGAGTGTAAATCTGGAATTTATACAATAAAGTTTTAACAATATTATAAGTACCTACGTATGTCTTATGATTCAACCTATAGGTACCAATTAGTGAATACCTACATCAATAATATTTAACTCGTTTAACTATTCTTATGCAAATCTCAATAAACTAATAATGACTTGTATAAAGTACAACAACACGATAACTAAAATAATACGGTAATTACATTAACAGTAAACAATAATTAACAATATCTAACACTCTTAAATTATATTGCTGCTAAGTAGGTACCTACTACCTATGCAAAAATACTTAACGTGATTAGTAATTACTTTGGCAAGGACAATTAAATTAAACAATATAATGTAATAAATCAATATTACTCACTTTAATAAGTGTGATTTCTAATTTAATTGCTGCAGATACAAAATAATGACAATAAAACTATCACAATGCAAATGGTACGGTAGGTACCGGAACAAACTAATTACGCAGAATACAATCGGTAATTAATAAGACTAACCTTATAAATCCTTAATTGGCGTTATACTACCTGATTGAGTGTTGGGTGACGATATTATCAATACCTTAGACTTAACACCGCTTTATTTTATGCACTTGATTCACATACCACACTGCCGGTCAATAACCTCGTTGTACGAAATAATTAATATTCGTTAATTCCACTATTAATTTCTTGATCTTCATTTAATAATAGCAGATCCTTGCTATTTAATCCATCCGGCTCGACGGTCCAATATGTGCGGAAATTAGCGAGATTTAAATAAAAGGCAGCAGGCACAGGTTACGTGTACGTGTTTTAATGTTTTGCAGAATAGTGACATGAAGTATGTGCGCGCAAGCACATAACAAAAACTTAATAGGTAAATAGGACGGAACACTTAAAGCTAAGGTTAATTGCGTAGGCGCTCCAAAACGTAGATTTTATTGTAAATTATATTGTTCCAATTATTTTTATACCCAGACCAGACATCTATCCCGCGGTATTGTGTGACATTTCTGTCCAGGCTTTTTTTTTCAACGACTCGGTTTATTTTTCATCTCACAGTATCAAACAACAGCTGAATTTAGACATAGTGAGAAATACTGGATAGGTCGTTAGTCGGATCTAACCTATCAGTTGCTGCCCTTCTCCAGTGACGCCCTAAGCCGAGGTCTGTACCCCACAAGGGGTGCCCTTAGCGAGTAGTAGCTTTGCTTGTAGCGCTGTGGCTCCATCTCGCATTGGGTCGAAGCATTATGCTTAGCGATGGGCCTTAAGCGCGGATGTGACGTATATTTCCCCAGAACTTGTTTTTTATGCCCTAGCTGGGAGCCTTCATTTATTACGGCACCTACAGTCAATAATCCCCTAAGTTGACCTGTGAGATCCCATACACAATAAAAAACAGGGTAGTTATACATACATTATCCTGGATTTACTGATATTATATTTTTCTTGACACTTTCGCGTCCGCCTTATAAACGATTAAATAAATTGAATTTTATTTCATCTTCTCTTGTTAGCAATTATTAATAAGTAAGCAGGAAACGAATGTCTGATCTCTCTTCGACTCCTAATTAAAGAAAATATGGGGATAAGAGTCCAATTATAGCATAGGAAATATTAATTTTATTGAGAATTTCTTCCTTTCGGTTCGTTTAAAGAGAAATTCGAATGGAAGTTGCATTTTAATGGTTTCCTCACCTTTGATGAAGCAGAGAGGCAATATAAATGAAATAGTAGTTTAAGTTCCGCTTGAAAATAAAGATTTCTTGGAATTAATTTAATTCGAGAATATTATCTGTACTAAAATTTGCTTAGTTATTTTTATTGTAGTACATAGTCATGGGTCTTGAATTCAAAATCCAAGGCACGCACCACTGACGTTTCGGATTCATGTGTATTGTATAGTTATCACTTGCTTAAAAAAACGGCGAAGGAAAACATCGTGAGGAATAATTGAGAGATAATTCTCAATGTCATGTGAAGCTAAGTCAGAGGCCCATGGGCAGCATAAAAAAAAGCTCTGATACCAGGTTAGTCACTAACCACTCGAAACGAAAGATACCTTCTGTTATTGTGGTTTTCGATTAGCATGCATGTAACTACCACAAAACTATGCAAGTCGCTAACATGCCATTGCCTGCCTCCACATGCATTCTCCAATCAGAGGCTGTTTTAGCATACTGGCATGCAAGATACTTGTATACTTCTCTACGGACACCAGCACATCAAGCCAATCCCAAAGTGTCCAATTTTCCCAATTGAAAATAAACCTTATGCTTTTGTAATAAAATTGAAAAACTATCAAAGTAATTTGACAGATTGGGGTAACGTGCTATGCTGCCCTCTGTACAACTTAAAGATATGTGTATCTTCAGCTATAGTCTATTAAGTCGTGGACAGAAGAATAATTTTTTAGTTAAGGTCACTTTGAACCCTGGAGACGTGCGTAAAAGACGTCACATAGAATAATATTTACATTTTCCTTATCGCAACGATCCAAGATTTCCCCATTCGAGGGAACGTCGCGTGTCAATTGACATTGCATGTCATTACTGTCGTGTATTCCTGGCTGAAAATAGGCGCGTTTCATGAAATGACGTTCATTATTTGCTGGCGATGTATTTAAACAACGGTATAGTACACTAATATCATTTGCATGCACGCAAACCTACTGCATGCACACGGAATGTAATTGTATTTACTTTAATGTAAGGTAATAATTGTTAGTTTATAGCGGAATAGATAAAAACAGTTAAAATGTTTTCGAACAAATGAAAATGACAAACCAAATGAAAATGTCAAGTTCATAATTAACTCAAAAAAAAAATGTCATTTATTAAAACTAGGCTGAAAATCAGCACTTTTGAAGGTCAAAAATACATAAGACAATCCCCCAAAAACGCCTTCACCACTTCTTAGTACTTTAGCTGGGAAGAAGAAGTGGCGCGACCAACTCCCCAGTAGCACAGTGTCATTTAGTTCGAAGAACTTGATTCTCCCCTCTTAGGTGTTAGACTAGGCACCTACATTTATGTGCTTCCCGTTTAGTTGTGATTGCAAAGTTTTATTTGTTTTAATCATGTCGGTTTATCTGTTTATTCGCTTAGCTGGTCAGATGCTGCCAAGAGTAAATATTTTGCAAGAAGTGACTACCATATTATTACGACCTCCAGACAACCCGATGGTTGGGTAAAGCTACAGACCGTATGCACTGGATTTTCAGCTCTCATTGTTGAGCCCTAGAATTGATAATCCAACATAGCCCATCCCAAAGCGCGTCAAAAAAGCGCACTGTTGGATTTTCAACTCACCACATTGAAAATTCAGTGCGCGATAAAAAGTCGCCCGCAGTTACGAATGTTACGATGGCTTAGGGTCGATTTCTTAACCTTTTGACCGCCACAGTCGTGTATAGACGACAAACCAAAATGTGCCCAGCACGCCACGGTCGCGACTGGGTGACAGAATTTTAAACGTAAATAAATAATAATAATAATAACAATAATTTCGACCTCACTACTACTTTGTAGGTATAAATGGATGAACTCGGAGCTTGGCGCTGAGGGCACGCTTTTTCATTTTTGACGTGGCGGTCAAATAGTTAAGCGGGATTGTCCGAAAAAGTTACCGCTACCCCGGAACATAAAGGGCTAAGGAAGGAACATGGATGGGTTTTAGTCAGTGTAAGAGTCTGAAACTCCATTTCGCTCCACCCAGAGCAGGAGTCATTTAATGCTTTGCCAAAAAAATCGATTTTTTAATCGTCAGAACTTTTATTCTAAAGAATAAATAAACGAATAATAATAATATCCTTGGACATTTCACACAGCGCCATATCGTCCCAAGCTAAGCAACCTAATGCTTGTGTTATGGTAACGAGATGGCTGATATACTACTTATATACATTTTTTTTGTAAATACAAACATATTATAGATAGAAAAACACCCAGACTCGTAACAAATACTTGCAGGTCGTACAAATATTTGTTCCGTGCGGGAATCGAACCCGCGACATAGTGCGCAGCAGTCAATCGCTCAACCACTGCGCCAACCGTGTCGTCAAATATGGCGGATTTGTTTTATTTACATAAAAATGGCAATCCACGATTTTTATTCCATATACTTACAACGTGTTTTTTTATATCTCATAACATAACTCTAGGGACCCCTACTCCCTTTTTTACAATTCTTTAAGTAAAAATAATACAGACTCAGAGATATAGGTAAGACCTAGAATATGTAATAAATAAATAAAGTTTATTTACCAAAATAGTTACAGAAATGTACACAAGTAGATATAACTAGTGGATAGACTTATTCTAGGCATTACAGTGTGTTGCAAAAATTTCTGTACATAATTATATGTAACCCAATGTGGTCCAAAAATGCATAGTTTCGAAGATAATATGATCAATCATATTTAATTTATCTCGATGTGTAGGTTTGCTACTCGTATTTATCAATGAAAATTACATCAGTTTCATCGATAAATAAATAAAATAAAAAAAAATTATTTCAATTATTACAAAGTGCATTTTCGTACTTGATTCAGAAGTCTTCTTACAAGCAGGAAGGGCTTTTGTTAGGAGACTCTGCTCTTCCGCTTAGTGAAATCTAGTGAATACAAGTAGGTAATTCATTTTCATTCATACAAATCATTCATAACTAAAGCTAAGAGGACGCGTCCTTGGCACGCCACGATAGTGGCGGTAAGGCCCCTCTTTGAGGAGTGGCTAGAGAGGCGTCACGGCGCCCTCACCTTCCGCCTGACGCAGGTCCTCACCGGACATGGATGTTTCGGGAGGTTCCTGCACATCATCAGGCGGGAGGAAACGCCCGGGTGTCACCACTGCGAGGATCGCCCAGAGGACACGGTAGAGCACACGGTGCAAACCTGCCCCGCTTGGGCGGAGCACCGCCGTGTCCTCGTAGAGGCGATCGGCGGCGGCGACCTCTCGCGCCCGGCCCTGGTGCAAGCCATGGTCCGGGGCGAGAGGGAGTGGGAGGCAGTCACCTCCTTCTGCGAAAAAGTCATGCTCGCGAAGGAGGTGGCGGGATGGGAGAGAGAAAGGTCCTCCCGTCCCAGCCGCCGCGGGAGACGCTCCGGGCGTCGGGAGCCACGTGACGACTCCCGGCCACCGTAGGCGCGGGCCTGCGGACGGTGAGTAATGGGTGACTCACCGTCCGATCAGCACCAGACCCGTGCCGTACGGCGCGTATATGTTCCACGCGCGCCTCAAAGAGATGTCAGCATATGAAGGGGCCCCTCAGGGCCAAGCCTGCAGGGTAAGCGGGATTGTCCGAAAGGGTTACCGCTACCCCGGAACATAAAGGGCTACGGAAGGAACATGGATGGGTTTTAGTCAGTAAGAGTCTGACACTCCCTTCCGCTCCACCCAGAACGGGAGCAGTCATTGGATGATTTCCCAGCCTTAAAAAAAAAAACAAAAAGAGGACGCGTCCTTGTCATATTTCAAGTAAGGGTGTTTAACGTTACAATCGTGACTTTGTCGAATTATTTTGTATGACAAATTAAAACAAAAAAAATATACCCAATTCAGACACGTTTGACGGCTAGACTATTAACATTAGAGCCATTAAGGACATGCCTTGGTTGGATTGGAATCAGGCAATTTAATTTTTAAGAACGGGTATGAATTATCTTATTATTTTCTTTTTTGTCATTACTCTAAGGCCTGCAGTAATGGCATATAGTATAAAAACCATACACCATACACCTTGTATAAACTAATTTCGGACCACGCAGCCCCAAGTCCCATGACAACTCTAAAAATAAACAAATGATCATAAAGTTGTAAAAATATAGCCTATAGACAATTCGTGGACAACCACATACTTATAACGGGTGTGTGTATACGTAGGTTAATAAATAACATTACCGGAAAACATAAAGGAGCGATTGCCCTCAATTTAAACTTGTCTCAGAGGACACTTCATGAGTTATGGATCATTACTTGTAAACAAAAAAAAAGTATTAATTAAATTATTCAAAAACATTCGTTAATGAATGATAAATTAATATCAACCATTATAATTATCAAATGCCACACCATGACGATGTAAACATTCAATAATTAATTAGTGAAAGCTAACTTGGTACCTATGTACATAGCGACATTTTGATTAGCCATAAATTCACAATATTATAGTTCTTGATAAGCATTACACATACATTATAATTAAAAACCAAAACGAATACATACGTACGTAGGTAAGCAGTGCAGTATTCATTAATCATCTATTTCGGTCTACTAAAGTCCATAGACACCATGCTTTTAACCTATTTGAGAATTTGAAAAGTGTGTATAGTTTTTTGTTTTGAGAAAACCTTGGGCAATTACCAAACGACGCGTTTTATAAGTGAGTTTGCAACCCTTAAAAGGTGGTTGCGCAAAGGTAGCCTGCGAAATTGAAATTTCCTAGCGTTTTTTGCAATTTGCAAGTCTGTGTCAAGTTTTACAAGAAGATAGGGTTAAGGAAGGAACATGAATGGGTTTTAGTCTGACATTCAATTCTACCCCATCCAAGGGATTTAATGATTTCTCAACCTTATAAAGATATGTCAGGTTGGAGGTAAGTATCTATCAGATCATAATATGATACGCGAGTTTGAATTGGTCGGATGTCATCACTACATAGTATAAAGCAAAGTCGTTTCCGCTATCCTAATGTCTGTATGTACGGTTAGATCTTTAAAACTACACAACGGATATGATGCAGTTTTTTGTAATAGAGTGATTCAAGAGGTTTATGTGTATAATTTGGTGACATATTATGCGGGCGAAGCCGCGGGCGGAAGCTAGTAATTTATAAAGTCATAATGTTTGAGACCAATAAAATTTTGTGAATAAGATAGGTACCTGTCCATTACTCTATATACCTACGAATGTAAAACTACTCCAACACAAGCATACTAAAACACTATAAATAATCTACGAGATTACCTACTTAAAATACTCAACATGTTTCCGTTACAAAGCATAACTCCACGTAAAGAGTACACAGATTTTAACATAATCCATAATTAGATACGCCAGGACTTAACGGGTATATGCTTCTTGCACGTAGAATCATGGTGTGAAAGGAAATAAATATGTTTACAAAGCGATAACTGTGGTAAGCACCTTTTTTACCATAGAAGTTACATGTCAGCTGAAAAAAACATGGTAAAAGAAAACCGTAATATTGTTTATGGTATATAGAAGAACCTACATACTGAGATACAGCCATCTTATTATCTATGGATACAAATTACAACCA
Organism: Hyppa rectilinea; assembly: GCA_951799385.1. Lineage (NCBI taxonomy): Eukaryota > Metazoa > Arthropoda > Insecta > Lepidoptera > Noctuidae > Hyppa > Hyppa rectilinea. The sequence continues at coordinate 10,015,893 of OX637318.1, read as the reverse complement.
GCCAGTGGCCAAAAAGTTTTTGAATCTTTGCCAAGACGCCTCAGCAGATACTAAATAAGTTTATTACTGAAGAGGGCTAGGCAATTACATTGTCATACAGCCACTTGGACAACATAAACAAACCATAATTCAATTATGTAACTACTTAGCTGCTATTATTGACCGAAGCTACTTAAGTACATAATAAAATTGTGATGTTGATTAAATAATCGGTCTGTTATTGGATAATGAACAGAATTAACACTGGATGGATAAAATGGCGGCAGGTAACGGGAACAATTTGCGACGCCCGCATTCCCTTTAAACGTAACGGGAGGATTTTTAAAACAATGGTATGGCCTGTTGTGTTGTATGGACTAGAGTGATGGGCCACAAAAAGAATAAATGAAAGGCAATTGCATGCAGCTGAGATGAGAATGCTTAATAAGATGTGTGATGTTACGCGAATGGATAGATTAAGGAATTAATGGAGGAAGTCTGAAAGTGACAGCGGTGACTGAAAAGTTGTGTGGAAATCGGTTGTCATAGTATGGGCATGCTATGCGGAGAAATGAGGAAAAAGTCGTGTTTTGAAAGTTTTGAGTATGAATGTGGATGGCTATACGAGTAGAAGAAGACCAAAGAAACGAAAGATTGACTATGTGAAAGATGATATGGCTAGAAAGGAAGTGACTACCGAGATGACGACTAATAGATAGTATGAATGAAAAAGACAAGTTGCCCCGATTCATCAATTGAGATAAATACAGGAGAATGATGATGTTGAGAACATTAACCAAGGTTTATGTATATTCCCATACCGATTTAAGCAAAGGTGACTATTACTTATTTGGGCCCAGGTTGGCCGAAGCAATCTGCTCAGGTGGGGATTCATAGAAAACTCCGCCTTGGAGTGTAAATGCGGTGTTGTTCCACAAACGATGGGACGCTTTATATCGTGTCTTGCGTGTCCTGCCGTATGCACGTTACAGGAACTGATGGACGCTATTGATGGCGCCAAACACGTTGCCGAATTTTGGGCCTAGGACATTTAGACTGCCGTCGACACGCTAAGAAGAAGAGACTGATTTGGAGCGTGCGCTTTTTCTGGCTTTTGTAGCCTATTTCTGCAGCACAAGGAACCTATATGCACAGTCCGGACTTGCTAGAATACCAATTTGTTTATGGTAGTTTGAGAACTTCGATATACTATAGAGAAAAAAATTGCCTTTTCCAACCAAAAGAGCCTGAGAAACGTACAACCCCGTAGTCGCATCTATCACTGCTCCAATAAAACTGTCTCACAAAGCTATTAAAGGCTTGTAAGACATAAAACATATAAAGGGCGAAAGAAGCCTCAACGTTGAAGTACATAGATCTCCCAACAATAGTGAACGAGTGTCTGTTCAAACAGTTTTACGAGCACAGTTTTCCTCAACAAACGGGCTATTAAAGCTTTCCTGAGCTTGATAGACAGTAAGTACGTAAACTGTATATACGTAGGTACGTAACTACTTACGGAACACTTACCAATTCATTAGGTTCTTATTAAATGCGACAATTAAATTTAAAATCTAACTTAATCATGACGCCTTGTTCTCCAGTTGGGCAATTTCTGCATGTAATAGGATGCAGGGTTTTTGCCAACGACCAGTCAAGTGGGCACATATCCAGACATCGGGCTACTTATAAATTCCAGACCGACCCAAGAACTCAAGCTCCTCAGTAGCGCAACGACGACTAGACGAACATACCGTCAGAGCTAAAAACAATAGTTGAAAAATGATCGCGAATAAAAATATTATATTTTCTGCCAAAGGGAACTTTATTCCAGCAGTCTGGTTAAAAAATTGTTTCAACCGGATTCGATCAATCATTCGAATTTAGAATCCGTTTAAAAAGTATAGAACGAGTCGATTGTTCCACGTGATGCGTAATTGTTTTAGACGATCTAAGGTTAACACGTCTTGTCGAAAACGAATAAACAATATCAGCAAAGCTTCTTTATTGACAGCTGCTATCTAGTGCAGCCTACGTAACTGCCTAGCCTGCCTGTCGCGGTAGTATAGGGCTCTTAATTTTGACAATACCTAGGCACTGTAGAGCTTAAGAGACCTTGCTTGGGAGCTAGGGCTTCACTAGATAAGTAGCTAGAACTCGCGCGTAGGTAAGCAGCTTAGATAATATTAATACAATGTCTGAATTACATTTAGCTAATATCAAGGCAAGGAAGATAGAACTAACATTCCAGCTATGTTGTTGACTAAAATTCCACTGTAATTAGACTTCAAAGGAAACGTTTCGCAAATGTATTTTAGACTTTATAATGCAAAATGTCACTCACCCGTCGTAAAAAAGTTGAAGAATTCAAAACAGTAGGTACTGTTTTTATTTCCTGTAAATAGATTTATCGATAAATCTCTCAAAGAAGACAAATCTGATTGTAATAACGCTCGAAAGACTTTAATATAAAACCCAATAAGTTTTGTTCCAAGAATAGTCAGAAAATCGTCGGGCGAAAATATCGCCACATCCACACGAAATGGCTATCGCTCAGCATAATGCTGCGACCCCATGCGCATCAGAGCCCCAGCGCTGGTTTTCAGCGATACCTGGCGTTGACGTGATGACGTCACCATTGCAGCGTAGAAAATAAGAAATACAATAGGTACTGACTTCTAATATTATAAAATCACAATATACTATACTTACGCTACAATAACACCGATTTTTGCGTAGATCATCACACAGTTTAAGAAAATGGCCATATTATTTCTAATAGGTAGTTCAAATAAACGTTTATATAAGTATGTACCGTCATAGGAAGTTATCATAATAAAATAAAAGACTGGAGAACGTTCCCTCGAGATATTTCTTTAATTAAGCATCCGTCACGGAATGTCTTCGCTTACACGATGTAATTAAGGCGGAATATTCGTTTAATGAATCTTGCACTCAGTCAGCATCGCGTTCGAGCTTAAAATAATGGCTTATTAGACTATTCGCACGAATTTACTCGCCCGAAATGTGCAAATCGACCCTTTTAAATAATATTATTTTTTCTATAGGCGACTCGCACGAAATTAATTTCTTTTTGTTTCGTCTTTGTAAGATCCAGAAATACATTGCACACTTTGAATTCTATGCAACAAAATAAATAATAAATAAATATGTAGTTGTAAAATTAGTAGTACTTAATAAAAATTAAAATTTGTCAATTGCCAAATACGTATTTCTGAAGTTTTCGATTCGCCCACAAATTAATTAGCTTTGTGCGAGCTGCCTACTTATAGAAAAAACTTGAGAGGTGTACAGGGACACCCGGATGGAACGAAGTGTCTTTCGATTAATAAATTAGTGAAGGAATTGTTATAAAATTTTATTTCTTTTAAGTTATAATAATAAAAAAAAATCTAATCTAAAATTAACCAAACAAAAATATTGATTAAAATGACATCATATTTTACTCCAAAAAAGTATCGTTACAACTTTTGGTCTTAATTTCCGTCTAGCCCCCTTTCGCAACGCGCGATAAGGAACTTCGTTCCAAAAAAGTGTCGATTCGCACATTTCGGGCGAGTACCTACTTAAATTCGTGCGAATCGACTAATAAGCCAAAATAATAACTAACAGATTGCTGAGTTTACATTATGCTAACGGCAAATTTTACTAACTTTTTGTGTGGATTTTCCATTAGTTTTTTTTTAAATTACTGCTTAGATTTAAATCAAATGAAGAACCTAGATAAGAATATTGATTCAGAGATAAAATCATTAACTTTCTGACTGGCAGACTCAATCAGCCAGTCAAACTTTTAATGACAGTTCCACCAGAAAATGGTGTCGCCTAAATCGATTTTTTATGTTTAGACACCTTGGATTCCTAGATCCTAGAATAACTATCGCAGGAGAATGTATCGAATAAAACGTGGTCTGATAAATAATTCCACTTTTTAACTACGCATAAAAAGCTCATAGACACCCTGAAAAAACTAACGTGTATAGCGACATCTTCAAAGGTGCTAAAGTTGTTCTATTTTTAAATATTTTTTATCTTATCGTAGTGAGGGAAAACTTGTTAAATGAATATGTAAACACAAATAACTAATATGGTACTTAAGGGTTTACAGTTATAATTGCTCCATGTTTTTCTAGATTACCCAGAGCTCCTGGCCTGGTTTCTATTGCCTTCCACAAACCGCTATGAGACACGGAATAGGCTAAGAAATCCTGGTAGATTATTAGTTAGAATTTATTGCCATGGTATTATTTTCATTTTGTATAACCGTCACCTTACACAAAATTTAAATAATTTTAAAGGTAAAATATACACTAAAAATAAGTACACATCTGCAGTGTGATATACCTAATATATTTAAAGTTAACCCAATATGAAATTTTAATTTGGGGCAGTTACAGGCGTATTTGTCAATGACCATAATCCATTGCAAACTTTTTTACTTTTCTCACCAAAAACGCACTTCATAAACCTAAAATTAAAAAAACATTTCCATTAACCATAGACTAATTTCAAACTTTTGTTCTAGTACGTCTTCGAGAACGGTTCCCGCGATGACGGTCTACTGACCAGAGACAAATTCATGGAAGTAAACGCCAGGATGGAAGCTAGACGCGACTACATGAGGACCGAATGCACCAGGCTCAGCCTTGATACGTCCAGTCACAAATCGAACGCCTGGGAGTATCTCATTAACAGGCAGTATCATGTTATATGGTAAGATTTGGTCTTGTTATGATGAGTTTTCCCTCGAGAAGCTTAAACATTGTTTTAGATTTACGTGCACCGGGCACCACCATTTTATAAAATACTAGCTTCTAACCGCGGCTTTGCCCGCGTGGATGACGGAAATTGTTACTTTATTGGAGTCTTAGTAAGGATCCCTAGTTTTTTTGAAAATATAATACAGCCTATGTTACCCGGGGATAGTGTAGCTTCTTAAGAGTGAATGAATTTTTCAAATCGGGTCAGTCGTTTTGGAGCCTATTTAATGCAAACAAACAAACAACCAAATATTTCCTCTTTATATTTATATTGGTATATAAAGAGGAAAGATTTTATCAATCTATTGATATTATTGTCATGAGCAGTTGATATGTAAAATATTCCCTGAAGCCTTGAGTTTTTATCGGAAAGTCACACTTAGGTATTATATTTTTAAGAACTGTCAGTAAAGTAGCATAGAGTTAATCTGCGTTCTGAACATACTAAGACGCAACTTTAGGTTAGATAATAAGTATTCACACTATCAAGAGTGAATAATATCGAACCGAATGCAGCATTCATTAGACTAAATATCCAAAAACCGGATAAAAACCACTAAACCCAGTCAGGACGCCTCTTTATTACTGAGGCGTGGAGTTTATGCCTCTGTGACATTGTACTCGAATGTATTATCGTAGAGTCATTACTTTCTACTTTGACAGCAGTCAATAATTAATTTGATGGCTTTTTGGAATTAGGTACTCCTTTGCGTGTTTTCTACAATTCATTACTGATAACGAATAATTATAATTCCTGTAGAATGGTAGCAAATTTTTGTTTTTGTTTCAGGTGTAACATTTTCAAAGCGGCATCCACATCGTGGATGTACAACTTCAACCTGATGGCGAACTACACAGCAGCATTCTTAGACAAAACAAAAGAAGTGCCGCTAGAATTAGCACGGAGGAAATACGCCAGGCCCACAACAGAGATGATTAAGAAGGCCCAAGGAGATTCGATCACATTCCTAATCGTTAGACATCCTTTGGAGAGATTGGCGTCCGCTTACAATGACAAAATTGTGCACGCGTGGCCTAAGTCTTTCCATGACAAAATGGGCCATAGGATCATAAAGAAATATAGAAAGGTAAAAGCGTTTTCTTCATCATTAGCACATTTTCGGGAGCAATATCCCGTGTTAACTAAAGTCCTTAATTTGTTTACCCAAGTGATCTTATATTTCCAGCCTCATGACAAGTTCCGCATGGAAAAGTACCCAGTATTTGAAGAGTTCGTGTCGTACGTCTTAGATGAAACGAAAGCAAAACGTTCTCTAGACATGCATTGGACACCCTACACCACTTTCTGCACGCCGTGCAAATTCAATTTCGACGTTATTCTCAAGTTCGAGACACTGGATGTAAGTAAAATATTAACATAAACTTGGCCTAGACTAGACTCAATGACATTCGCAGCGGGATTGTCCGAAAGGGTTAGCGCTACCCCGGCACATAAAAAGCTCAGGCAGGGAGGAACATGGACGGGTTTTAGTCAGTAAGAGTCTGGCACTCCCTTCCGCTCCACCCAGAGCGGGAGGGGTCAGTGATGATTTCGCGGCCTCAAAAAAAAAAAAAGAGCATCACATTTTATTTGTTCAAATAGCCTCTGAAAAAAAAATGAGCTGTTCCATACATTGCATTGCATAGGCACACGTAACTCAATAAAATGTATGGAACAGCTCATATTTTTTTCGCGATTTCAGGGTTCATCCCATAGTAGAAACTGTTCGTAACAATTAGTATGTACAATGGTCCCACGAAATTCTTAGAGTTAATTTTTAACACCTTATACAGGGTTTTCCAATAAGAGGTGTTATTTTGATATTAAAAAAAAGGCTTCGTCAACAAGCAAAATTGTCGCATTTGCGATTTGGTTATGGAAAATTTCATGAAAAGGAAAGTCCTGTAAGCGTGGTCGTGGTGGTCATTTGTCTGATGTTGATTTCCACTATTAACGGCATACCTTTCTCTTTATAATGAAATAAACATCCGATCATTTATATTAAAGAAATGCATTTTTCTTTGAATATCAAAATAACACCTCTTATTGGAAAACCCTGTATATGTAAATTTTGAAAACATTCACGCAACAATTTGAGCGAATTCTATTTTATGTTAACATTCTTAGCTCTTGAAATCGTATTCAATTTATCCCACAATCCCAAGTTTTTAAGTGAGCGTGAAATGGACAACTGGACAGCGGTCAGCGGCGTAGTGATAAATAATGACTGGATCCCGACCGCACGCTGCTTTTGCCGATGCGGTTTAACATCCGTTATAGTCGCATTTCCAATTCTATTTTGAAAGCAGAGCATGGAAACCTACACAATCGTCCGTCCGATACTATTGGTTAATCTTTACACGAAAGGACCATTTTTCTATACACGGTTAAATAAAAAAAATCTGCTTTATTTATGTTCGCCTAACTCGTCAAAATGTACTGACCAGCTGATTTTTTTCGCGATTTCAGGTTCGGTCCCATAGTAATAGTTGCTGCTCGTTATAATGAGTACAGTGAGCCCTTAAGGGGATTTAAATGACTATTTAACCGTGTATGTTTGTTTTTTGCAAGATCTGACTTTTTGTATTCGTTTCTGGCAGGAGGACCAAAAGTACCTGATCCAGTTGGCTCACCTCCAAGAGGTCGTAAAGCCAGAGTGGCGGAACAGCGGGAAGGGCACCAACACACTGCATAATATCAGTCATCTGTACTCGCGACTCAAGAGACGCCAGCTTGACGGCCTTTATGACTTGTATCGGTGCGTATTCTACGCACATTTTAACTACATTTTGCCTTTTCTAATATTATAGGTACAGTCGCTAGCATGAGTTACCACAACTGTCAATTTATCTCAATCGATTTTGAGCTTGACTAGTAACGTTTTAAGAATTAAAATAATTTGGAGCAATTTGACAGTTTGGTATAATTTGCGCTGGCGACCGTACCTAAGGATTTTCATTCAGCTTGGGGCTTTTGTCTGTAAAGCCTGGATCGGCGCGATCTGGCTTGTGAGAAAGCGGGAACCGTGGCATCCGATAAGGGGCGAATGTTCGCCTCGAGCCTCGATAGGCCTTGACAGGCGTAGAACGCATGATGCGGCCTGTCAGTTAACAGGCTGTGGGACCGCTGCTTTACAGGCCCAATTCATTGAACCTAAGTCTCCAAAAACACTATAATAGCAACATTATTGTTTATTTTTCAGGTACGACTTCCGGCTATTCAACTACACCATAGACAACTATTACGAGATGATTGATAAAGAAAAAATGAGCAACCACGGATGAACTCTCAATCAGTCAGTTTGAACGCTTACAGATAATGTATCATTAACGCAGCAAAGCATCGAAGGTTGATGAATGAAGAATGAATTATTCATCAATGGCTGGAAAGACTGATCGCAACACAGAAATGATTGATGGATGTATTATTGATCCACCGGCCGAGTGAAAACTTGCCCTTTCCGTCAATTTTCAAATTTGTTATTGCTGCATATATATATTTTGTGATACGGCGTTTCGTGATTTCGGTTCTGCACTATAGAATAGTCATCGACTTAGAAAAGTTTTTTTTCTGAACTGTCAAAAGTGTAGTTCTATTTTCAAACACCGCTACGCCACCTGTGAGAGTATGGGAATTACTAATTTTATGTGTTATAAATAGAACATACTTGAACAACAATGAACGGGTTCAGTATCAATTTGTACTGGTTTATCTTACGGCTCCTCATCAATCACCTTGATAGTTTTAGTGTTAGAGTTAAGATAACGAAAATCACGAACTGTTGAGCTAATCAAAATTATACGTAGACTTAATAGCTGAATTTAGTTGTTATTGACGCATAAGACAAATTAATGTAAATAATGTTTTAGTTTTATAACGCAAACAAAATTCCTTAGTGCTTCCATTATAGAAATATGGAAATAGTATATGTTGTACCTTTAATATGAGAAACGAAGTCACTAAGTAGGTATAGTTATGGCATTTAAGTTTAAAAGCAGGCGAGCTTGTTTCGTTTGCACCTTCTTTTTTAAATTAAGAGGCAAAGAGCCATGTTAGCCTTTTAGAATTAGGAACTAAATAATTGTTACCGTTGCATTTTATAAGTACGATTTATATGAGAATGTGATAACATGAATCAAAGAGTTTCAAATGTTTATTTTTGTTGTTGAGATCAATATCTAATTTGTTGTTGTAATTTAATCAAACGCATAGAAAGTAATCAAACAATTTTGAAAGCTATTTGTATTTTTTAATAATGAATTTTAACTCTTAAACAATTTAAAACTGTAAAAATATGCCATGTTGTTTTAAGTGTATTTAATTTATTCGTTGTATATATTGAACTTTGTGTTAAACTGTTATAAATACACATACTTTAACAGTATGTACATAGCCTTAACGCCTTCTGAATCGTCTAGATAGGTATAACAGGTTGAAGTGGTTTTTCCTTAACCGTATTGTGTTCTTTGTTCGTACCGTAGCCATACAAAATTCATCCAAAATGAACATAACATTCCTGTTTGAAAAACGAACACTAGTAAGCTAATAGTTAATTTGTGGTAACAATTTACACCATTAAAACAGTCCGATTCCCACTACACCCATAAATAAATAGTCAATAATATTTATTTTAAATAAAGTACAAATATTGTATGTATACAATATGATAAACTGCAAGAATTGTTTAGTTTCACTTTTGAAATATAGAAATTGTTGTATAATTATATATAATATAAATATCTATCTACAGTTTTCAAAGTTCGTTACTGTAATTTTGTCACATATAATTCCCCAGTTACCATTGCTATGAATTTTAATAACTTTATCATTCGGTCACGGTCGTTTAGTAGACTATATTAAAATTAATTACGTAGGTACCTGGTTTTATGAATATTTTCATTACCGCGATATTGTAACATCGAAATTATGCCTTTTATCCTTATAATGACAAATTGTTCGCTGAAAAGATTATAAAGATTTAAATGTGTCAAGATGTATCAAGGAGTCTGCCAAAGGACCTAAGTCCAAATAAAGTAATAATTTGAATTCCGAAAAAGTTAAAAAAGTGCAAAAGTAAAATGGCCGCTTGGCCCATAGACAGAGAATTATTATTCTGTCTTCGCCCATAGATAATAATGTCTTACCGGCCGGCTCCTTCATACACAGGAATATTATGTTAAATATGATAGTTGTCTAAAGTTCTCGTTAGCATTAAAAGACTAGAAGTGGAAACGTAGTAGTCACTACATTTGCCATTAAAGGAAAGAACATTTCTTTAGCTTCTCGTAGAAGAACTAAATTCACTAGTCGTAGCTAACTGTAATTCAGCTTAGGACAATTTAATTAGCGTTAAATACGCCATTTATATAAAACTTTTCCACATACTTAGTAATCCTACAAATAATTTGCTCCTAGTGGGCAGGTTGACTTAGATACATAAATAGTTGGTATGGAATGAATTAGACCAAAAAGTTATGGCCTATGAAAGTAACTGTAATGGTGCTATAGTCCTATAGTTTTGATCTCATATCTGAATGTGAGACTCGAATGCATGCACAATCGTTGCTAATATTACGTAATGCGTTATAGATTCCAACGGTAACTGAGTCGGTTGTGTTTATAATAATGTTGAAAGAATTATTCTTAGTACTTATAGAAAAATAAAATTGGATATTTAATATTTTGTGGTTTTATTTAACGGAGCTCATACCCAAGCTCTTAAAGCAAAGATTGCCTACACAATGTTCAAGAAAGTGCCATCGTACAGCCAGGCGCCTATAGGTACCTATCCCTGCAACTGTCAAGTTACTGAATACAAATAAAAAAATGTACGCAGCCATAAATGCAACCGTTTTTTTTTGTGAATGGCATCACGCATTTCAGTTTAGGAGGTTGTCTAGGTACTGCTTAACTGGGCTTGCCTTGGATGCCTCAATAATTAAGACCTCTTGCCAGAGCTTAATATAAACGCTACCTCCTTTGCCATGGACTAATAAACTTTGAAGGCCAAACAAACCGATAATTATCAAATTATGGACTCATTTTATGACATTTTACGTAATTTCGGTCGCCTAATCCGGTTTGACAAGTACACTAAATTACCTACGACTAAAATGTTGTAACTGATCTTGAACTTACTGACCAAAAGACACGTAGGGTTCTTCTGCACCAATCAAGATAAATATTGTGCAGGACTTAGTACTAGAGAATGTTTTTTTTTTCGTGTGGTTAATGACTAACCTGGTGTCAGAGTTTTTATGCTGCCCATAGGCCTCTGACTTAGCTTCACATGCTGTTGAGAATGTTAGAGGTAACCTTTAAAGGGATTAAAAAAAAGTTTTAGTTGGTTTAAATTATTTATTAATCAATTTAAATAATATTAACAATACTGACTCATTGATACTAGTCCGTTTTTGTGTTCGGGACTAAATGCATTGGGAACTGAGGTAGATATTCTCGCTTTTCTGGCCCTTTGGTTTTGTTCCTGAAACAAAAGAGGTTATCAATTATCATAAAATTCTATTATGAAAAACGATTGCAGGTTATACTTTTAATATGTACGACTACACTTGATGCAAAACCTCTTTCAATGTTGAGTGGGAATCTTCCCCATTAAATCCTGACAAGTCGATCCAATGTCATTCAATATATTATGGTCAAATATGGTAGATTGTATCCTAGTTATCAATCTGGCGTGTCGTTCTAAACGTTTTTCCCACTTATATCCCCAAAGGTTGGGCAGAGGTGTACTTAACATATGACCAGTTTAAGTTCCATGTAATAGGGGGTGAGCCCATTGCCATCAACAGGGCACAAAACCAGACTGCAAGCTGCTACTGAGCAATCCGAGATAGAAAAACCCAATAACACTTTACCCGACCCGGTAATCGAACCCAGGACCTCATGCTCAGCAGTAGCGCTTGCAACAACTAGACCTACGAAACAGGTACTTAACACTTTGAGGGACATATAGGACCTATAGGCGTAATAACAATAAAACCCCTATTGTGTCTCGTTCAGTGTCCTTCAATGGGTTAAGGAAAGTAATATTTGACAATGATGAATGGTACTTACTCTGGCTTCCTCTTCCTCTTAGGAGTATCTAGTATATCAATAGGGTCTGTAGTGATGATCACAGGTCGCACAGACCCGAAAAAGTCAGTGATGGGCACCTTATCAGGGTCGCGCATGAACAAGTCTTTACGGACTCCCACAGTTGATAAACATGCGCTTTTTGGGCATACTGCCAACTGAAAGCAACAATAATAATATAGTTTAATGATTTGAATTTCGAAGGCGGTCTGGCCATTGTTTTTTTATTTTTATTTATGACTTTTGATATTCACTCTTTTAAGCTGCAATTCATAATTTTCTTAGTCTGAAACTGAACTTGTTGAACTTACCATAGACAATAGGTAAACCAAGAGATCAATAAAATAATAAAGTCTACAGCAACAAAATAAATATTATTGTGCATACTTACAAATTCTGACATACTCCTTTTGCTGTTAGGATGCACATTCTCCAAGAACTCCAGAACATAGTATGTGTATCTGTCTATGATGTACACGCCGATGGCTGAGTCTACATGGTGCTGTAGATAATGATAAGTTTATAAGGACTTTACAGAACATTATAAGATTTATAGAGTATTTCTAGTTCTACTCCCTTTATCAGAAGTGTTTTATATCTCAGCAGTGGAATGGGTGAATGGGGAAATTGGAAAGAAAAAAATAAAGTGAAATTATTTATTTCAAACAGGCACATAAATGTCACTTTTGGACATCAAAATTTCGAAGAAAATAAAATCGATTTTATTCTATTTATAATGTAGTTTCATAAATGATTTATAAGGTTATATTTATTATCTTTTCGGAAGAATTTTTCTTATGAACCTATAGGGTTTATAGGACATTGGAGTGGTTACTAATAAAAGCAAAGCAAAACATTATAGATACTTACAGAAAGAGAGTCCTCACCCACTAAACTTGAAGCAGTTGCTAATATGTTTGGAGAATAGAACTTCTCATACATAGATGAGGCCTGGCATGTGTCTATGATGAAAAATATCTCATTGTACCTAAAAATAAATGTAATGATTAGTTCAATTCCTATTTAAAAAAACAAAAACATTTATTCCTTCCTACATTTTTGCTCGCATAATGCAAGCAAGGAGGATTAAAGGAACTGTTGGATGAATACCTTTTTCTTCAAATTAAAAAAACAAAACATGTGGAACTACATAAATGTTGTATGCAGCCTGCATGTCCTATCCAGCATTTGTTATACACTAAGGCATAATGATTCATTATATCTTATTTATACCTTCTCTTTTCCCACATTTGTTCAAGTGCATCAGCTAACTCTTGGCTAGTGATTTCCTCGGAATCCTGGAACTTGAGGAAGCCATCACCACCGTGTCCGGTGAGGTAGATCAAAATGTTACTGCCTTCATCTGTGAGAAGCCTCTTGGAGCGAGGAGTGTCGGGAGGAACTCTGCCAGTCAGTAGACGGACAAAGTTTTCGACTGATACCTGTAAAATAAGAAAATAAAAATGCTTTAATAAAACATGTCAATCTGCCTAGCCAACTATGTTGGGGTCGGGTTCCAGTCATGCCCCCACTATAATACAGTATCAACAAGTACAAGGAGAATTGTGACTGTTATTGGCGGCCTTATAAAGGGTGGAAAATCCATGGGCCCCGAATAGAAAGCACTTTAAACCCTTAAGATACATTATTTTAGTGAAAGGGAACATTCCTTTATTTTTAAAATGAAACAACACACATATCTTTATCAAAAATGTGGTTTACTATATAAAAGACCTATTGGACTACCTGGATGTAGGCCAATAGGTCTATAGTAAACCACATTTTGATCAATCTATACAAATAATAAGTAACTACCCCATGAAGGTAAAACAACGAAAAAAGTATGATTATTAAAGATAGTACATTCTAACCTCATAGCCCCGATAATCAACTTCAACATCATCTCCATAAACATTGATTTGTTCATGAGCATTGTTGAAAATAGTCGCGGGGCGCGGGTTCCGCGGGTTACATGCCATATCATCAGATATCATCAGGATAATCTGACTGTCGGGTATACCCAGCCGCTTCACACTCCGGTATATAGATAACACGTTCGCTACATGCCGATAGTTGAACCAAAACCGGGATGTGTCAACCAGTACTGCCCAGTTGTTGGAGTGGTTAGATTTCTGGAAGTTTTCCGGTATCTGGAAACAATGATAGCAGAAATAATTCGTGATTTCATTAGCAATTTAATTGAATTCCCCACAATGTGTCTTCTCACCTCAATACCGTAAGTAAATGTTAAGCTCGCTGCTATAGAAAGTAAAACACAATAGATTATTTTTGTTAGATACATTTTTAACTCATTTAAAGTGAGTTTATCGCGTAAATAATGAGAGTTGAAATTTATATGTATTATATCGACTCAATATTTTTATTTATCAGCCGTCAGTGTCAGTCTGACATTCAAAATGTCAAAGCACAGACTATCAAAAATGACTTCAGTTTGTCTGTCTGCCCGCGGTTGTCTAGCCTGCAAAATTATTGTGAAATAAAAGTAGTGTAAAAAGAAAAAACGTTTTTGTAAAAAAAAAATCTCCGCTTCACCTGTGAAATGAATATTATAATGCGGAGCTACTTTTTTACTCGCCTATTTTCGAAGGTATTGTATCGTAAAGATAAGTATTTCAAAAATAATTCAATTCCTGTTGTGCCTAAACAACAACTCAGGCCGCGAACTCACCGGCTACTAGCCGTACCGTCAACACGCACAGTCTCACGAGCTAATTCACCTCTCGTTCGGGCGCTTACCATGCTTCATGCTCTCCTGACATCAACACCGGAGTGTGACTTGTTTGCTGGAAGATGGATAGATGTAAATGTTGTGAATGTTTAAGGTTTTGTGAGAAGATGGACGAAAGATAAATTTATCACTTTCTTGTTTGTATTTTGTGTATTTAGTTAATTTTATTCAGCTTTGTTTACGTTTTGTTTTTATTCTCTTTTTTATTATTTTTATTTTCAAACAAGATGATTGTGAAATGTATTATTTTTTTCTCTCTATTTTATACTGTACAACGCCTTGGGAGTTGTCCTGTAATGTTGTGCATGTACTTTTAAATAAATAAATGCAACATAAGCAACAAACGTTTTCCGATATAAGGATCCGTTTGCAAAATATTACGCTTTACTGTACAACGAGGTTAAAAGGAAAACTATCACTGATAAGTAGGCTAATTAGACAAGTTACCAAGTAGATCGACCAAGTTTTACTCCGACAATTAAAGAAAAATCGTAATGTTAACTATTATTAGGAGATAAGGAGCGCAGCGTTTTGGGCATTAAACGAACTGATCGAATACGAAATACCACGCTGCGCTCTAAAACTGGGATCATTGACTTGGAGCATTTGCTCTAAGATCGTTGATGTTGGCAATGATAACTATTATAAAACTAGCTTCTGCCCGCGGCTTCGCTCGCGTGGAGGTCGGAAATTATCCCACAGGAATGTTCTACCGGGATAAAAAATATCCTATGTGTTAATCCAGGATATAAACCATCTCTGTGTCAAATTTCATCCAAATCTATACAGTAGTTTTTACGTGAAAGAGTAACAAACATCCATACATCCATACTTACAAACTTTCGCCTTTATAATAGTAGTAGGATTAAAGTCAAAAATAAATTAGGTAAAAATTTTACTACTTTGTTTTTTTTTCGAAAAATACTTTGAAATACAAACTTCTTTTTGCAGTTACCATACTATTATAAGCTATGCAACCATAATTTTTACTTGGGTAACTCGGACAATATAGCATTATAACCTTTATTCTCGTTAGGCTTAGTAGCGCTTAGTACATCTTCTTAAAAACCAAGAGTTCATATTTTCATAACAAGTTATTTAAAAAAAGGAAAATGTCAAAATAGAAAATGGCTGTCAATTTAAAAGTCAAGTAAACAAGGTAAACACAAAGCTCTATTGAGCATATAATTAAATTTAAATCATGAGCAGCCGCAATCCTAATACATTAATGAGTGTGCCGGACGAGCAATTTGACTATTTATTCAAAATAGTACTCATAGGAGATTGCGGGACCGGAAAAACATGTATTGTGCAACGGTTGAAATCAGGGAATTTCATAGAAAGGCACGGAAATACAATAGGCGTAGACTTTTCAATGAAAACATTGATAGTGGATGGGAAGAAAGTCAAGGTTAGTCTAATTATATAATCTAATAATTTTAATGCGTTGTAACATAAAAAATTGAAAACAATAAACATGTCACATTTCAGCTGCAGATATGGGATACTGCGGGCCAAGAGCGCTTCAGAACTATCACTCAGAGTTACTACCGCTCGGCGAATGGTGTAATTATTGGTAGGTAACAAGCGTATGCAATGTACGCCCACTCGATATTCAATTCCTGGTTAAAAACAGTGTTTAGTTACTATGACTCATATATTATGACGGTAAAATGAGTGCACAGATAAAGATGAATAATAAAGTGTATTCTAATTTCGTACGCAGTTACGAAATAATCGATATTTTCATGGTAACTGAAGCTAGGCTATAATTGGATGCTGATACTGCATTATCTAATTTATGCACCAGCCACATTGAAGTATAATTTATAAATAATGCATTCTTTCATCTTTTGTTTATATCAAGTGATTAATGTGAAGAATAACAAAGACATAAACATGATATCTAACAACCTACTATTTTTTTACTATACTATTCTATTTATGTAGGAAATTATCCCAAGGGAATCATATATTTTTCCGGGATAAAAAGTAGCTTATACCTATGCTATTTCAGACTATAATTTATTTTGTGCCAAGTTTCATCCAGATCCGATAAGTAGTGTTTGAGTTTATTCGTTACACACATACTTACATACAAATCTTTCCTCTTTATAATATTTGTATGGATTCAAATGAAATAATTTTTAAAATTTTTGGAATTGCAGTATATGACATTACAAAGAGGTCAACAATTTTGTCTTTACAAAAATGGATTGAAGAAGTACGAAGGTACACCTCATCTAATGTCATTGTATCACTCATTGGTAACAAGTGTGACCTTACGGATCAACGGGAAGTGGAGCCTGATGAGCCTCAATCATTTTGCCGCTACGTCCCAGAGATCATGTTTGTGATGGAGACTTCTGCAAAGGACAACACTAATGTTGAAGACACATTCCGCAGTTTGGCTACAGAATTAAAGGTAATAGAACAGAATTCAATCATGTGTTACTATATTTCAACTAGTATATCCTACAGGTGATATTTTCAACTATATGATAAGAATACTCTTTAGTTTGTACACCATATAAATTACAAATATCAATCAATGAATATTTAAATGACAAGTTCTAAATTACCTACATTGTGTTTTACAATTTAACTAATTAATAAAACACAAGCGAGCAAGCAATTAATTTTTGTACCTACCACCTAAGTTCACATGTGGAAGCAATAAATATATTAAGTATTGTGTGTTTGTGTATGTATGTGTGATGCGTGTATGTAAATATTCTAAAATTATCAATCAATCAAATATTACCCCAAGTCATGGTAAAAAACTTAATTCCAATAAATAAAAACTAGATAGCTATTGTTGCTGCCTACAGTGCCTACCACAAAAAAAGTTTTACTGTATGTATTAGTTGCAATATGTAGGTACAATTATTTATAATATATAATTTTTATATTAAAATGTGATATAATGTCCTAATAATTTATTTAATCATTATGAAGTGGTCAATACTTCTAGTTTTAGCACAGTTAAGTGTAAGTTATTTCTTAGCAGTCACGGATGGCTACCAGCATTAAGAAACACCTTCATGTCTCAATAGAGTTTCATGTTTTTGTCGGTAAAAAAACTACTATTGTTATGTTTCATGCTTGACTTACACAGTCTGCATTATGTATAGCAAGTTATAAATGAGTATTTAATTTGATGGATTGATTGAAAAGTCTGTTAAAATAAAACGAATGTAATGAAGCAATTGCATTCGTTTTAACAGGATTTCTTGTTTAGGAAGAGTTACAAGGATACAAATAAAAACAATAAAGACAAAGCAAATAAACATAAACTAAACAAACAACAAAAACACAAACATTTGTGTTTTACAAATATATTAAAAGCATTGTTCTTTAGCTTACTTGGGCAAAGAATTTCAAAGCAGGTAATGTCATCAACAGTCTCTACACAGACAGACAGACATTAGCTTTGGAATTCCTGTTTCACATGTCAGATTCAAATTCAGACTATTGTTTAAACCATTATATATCTGTTCTGTGGTCAGGATCTAGACAGAATAAAAAAATAATGAAGGGAAGTAAATATTTCGATTGGTTTAATATAAGAAAAAACCGGCCAAGTGCATCACATCATATAGTGAAGGGTTCCTTAGTTGGGATGAATATTTACACATACATAGTATCCATGTTATCTCAAAAGTAAATTTGTAGGTAATTAAATTTTTTATGAAAAACTAAGTTTTCACTGCAGTGTTAATAAGGTCACTTAGAAACATCATAATATTTTAAAATATGGTTTATGTTACGATACTCCACACGCCTATGTGTATTGGTTTTTTTTTAATTTCATGTGTAGGGAGAGCCACACCTAAATGTATCCTTCTTATTTTCACTACAACATTTAGATGTTTACTGATTACACATTTCTAATTTCATGAATGTAGTGCAAATAAAACGAAACAAAAGAAGTAGGTAAGGTGAGTAGCAAGTGGCGTAATATAGTGTTTGTCCCTATGGAACGAATGCGTGAGTTTATATGTGTAGTGCCAAGTAAAATTGACATATAATAAACGGACACGAGGAAATTGTTTAGGTTCCGTGTAGCTATTTGGCTGGGGAACCCTAATAGAGTTACTCCATAGTCAAGATTGTGCTTCACTGCTAAAAGTTGTCATACTTATAATATTTAAGAACATTTTCAATTGAATTCTAACGATAAATAATTAATATTTCAGAGACAACACGACAACAGTGAAGGTCCACCTGCAGAGAATGATTCAGTGATTCTTGGTGAGAGTCACTCGGTAACTAGATGTCAACCTTGCCGGTCATCCTAGGTCTAATAGGTTATCTAAACCGTTGACCAAATCTCATATATTATGTCCCTTGCATGGTGCTTAGTTGCACCAAAGAATTGTTGGTGAGGTGACTAATATTTTATTTTTGCCATGTGATTTTAGCTATGCTTGTCTATGATTTCTTGTCACAAAGTTAGTTTTTTTTTTTAATGTTCCTTTGCTAGACTGGCCAATGCCATATTTAAAATATGGATAGCATTGAATGAGTACATTTGTTGAATGGTAATGAAGTTTAAGCGGCAGAATTATTAATTCGAATTTGTTCGGATCATTAGATTTGTTTCATGCGATGACTACCTACATAATGTTCTACTACTGCATCAATTATTTTCTGTTCATTCGCAATTCCGGTAATAGATAAATTCTGCACCTCAACAATATGTATTCTTGAAATGTTAATGTTTTCTTTGTATTGCTAAATGGCCTACAAACACCATTTAAAACGATGGCCTTAATAGCAGCAAAGTAATATTATAGACTGTTAAAGCAAAATTATCTGTATATAAATACTGCTATGTTTTCACGTATTTGAAACTCACAGATTTTTGCTTTTTTTCTTACACTTTGTGAACAAGCATCATGTTTGGAGATCTTCTATGTGTATTATTTTTTTATTATTATTTTTAAGTTCAAATTCGAGATTAATCGTTGTATGAAATTCTTCAATGCATGAATTCTTTATTTTTCGTAAAATATACTTACATAAGTAATAAAATTTTATGTAAAATATAATTTCACGATTAGATATATGAACGTGGCTTTAAGTTATAATTTTAAGATCTAAAATGTAAGTTAACATGTCATTTGTGTTTTTTAGTGTTACACATTTCTGAAAATCAGTTTCGATTATGTAAATAATTAACTATTAACTGTAGATAAATATAATATCAAACCACCTGCTCGAGACTGATTTGAGCCATACCCCTAGCATTGAATGTTGTAACCACACCATAGATTTTTATCTATAAATGTTGTATGTTATTAAATTTCGAATATACAGGGTGTAAATTACGCATTAAGTTTTGATGATTCGCAGCAATAAACGATCGTGTGGTTTTCTGTAAGAAAGCCTTTAAATATTTTGCAAGATTTGATAATTTTGTAAAAATGATTCTTTAATATTGTTGAAATATTACACCTTGTATATTTTTTATTAGCACTAATCCTTAATAATTGTTCATAACTTTTTATGAATATAATGGAATTGTAGATGTGACGTCCAATTTAATACCTAATACTCATATAGGATGTTGATTTAAAATGCCATGATTTCCGCAAAATGTAATAAACTTTTAAAATCTACGGAAGTAGGTATGTGAGGCTGTTTTAAATCAACACCGTATTTATAAATTAATCAATACAATATTAATGAAGTAACAAATAGGGATGATGACAGAGTAACAGAAACAAATTATATTTAATCTGTCTGCTAGATAATAAAAAAATATAAGAGACGTTTTTTTTTTGCTTTATCATATTTAAACGCATTAAAGCTGGGGAGCCTGTCCGTCATCAACACAGTGTAATGACGAATCTACATAGGAGTGACGCCATGCCACATTTTAATACAAAATACAGTGTGTTAGGTTAAACGAGGGACATACTTTCAGGTTGTATAGTACTCATGGAAATCAACAACTTTGTCCATGGGACCAACTCTGATATATGAAAAAAAAATCAGCTGTTCCATTTTGGGGAATTATGCGATCATAAATGTACTGAACAGCTGATTTTTTTTCGTGATTTGAGGTACAGTTCCATAGTCAAAGCTGTTCATTATCATGAGTTTAGTACCCCCTGAAAGTATGTCCCTCGTTTAACCTTACACACTGTATAATGTTTTAACAAAATAAAAAATAAGTGTCCAATATCTATACTAATATTATAAAGCTGAAGAGTTTGTTTGAACGCGCTAATCTCTGTAACTACTGGTCCGAATTGAAAAAATCTTTTTGTGTTGGATAGTCCATATATCAAGGAAGGCTATAGGCTATGTAACATCACGCTACGGCCAAAAGGAGCGGGTGAAACCGCGGGAGAGCAGATAGTTTTTTTAATAATCTAGCTGAAGGACAAAATAAGTAGTCATCATCCCTATTCCTTCTTAATGTAGAGGAAGGTCTAAGTTTGACTTAAGAGTTGACTTTTGTGCTCTGTTAATCTCATATTAACTGAAGTAAACTTAGAGAGAGAATACTGTAAAAATCGATCAGTCTATTGTTTAAAAATCTCGTTTACCACATTAAATTATTGTGGTTTGTCTAATTTAAGTAGAAAATTATATTTTCTTCAAATTATTAGTCGTGTCATAAGAATCTCTATAAATTAATTTTTTATCGTATTTTTTTAAAATTAATATTAACAGAAGCTAAAAATTGTGAAATGAAACAAGATTAAAATAAAATACTTTTATTTGTAATACTTATCTCAGTGCTATAATTATCTCAATCATACCTACTTTAATTTACTTTACATTGTGACATAATGTTCGATATTTAAATAAATTGTTATAATTTTAATACATCTGTTAAAAAAAGTTTACACTGTGGTTTTTAGTATCACTGATGATGACGTCTAGTTGTTTTGTGACGTGGATGCCTGAGATCCAGCCAAACTTTCCTGGTTGGCTGCCTAGGCCTCCGAAGACCCTGACGAGTTGCCCTGTGGGTTTGAAAACCTGGACCCTACAGTTTCCTGAGTCTCCCACAAGAATGTACCCCATAGGGTCGACTGTTAATACTTCTGGGTGTCTGAACTGTCCTTTCCTTTGTCCCATAGATCCAAACTCTATAATTTTACTTTTGTCTTGTTTATTGTACAGTTTAATCCTTCCGTTTCCGCTGTCAAGTATAACAACGCGATCGCTGGTCACGGCGACACTGGTTGGTGCGTTTAGTTCGGTACATAAGACCTCTTTGGTGTCCCAAACGGACGGCGCAACCGACGCCTGTTGTTTCATCGCTACTCCGATTTGATCCACGAATTTGCCATCCGGTTGGATTATCTGAAATTAAAGTGAAATCTGAATTAGCAAGATCGATTATTTTCGATAGCAGGAAAAGTGTAATAATGGCTTTATTAGCGTGTTTACTTATTGCTATAATTATGAATCAGTCGGTAGAATCTCGGATTATTCAAATTCGTAAAATTTATTGTGTTAACCAGTCTGTGAGATTATTTCTGAACAGCATGTGAAGCTAAGTCAGAGGCCCATGGGCAGCAACTCTGACAACAGGTCAGTCACTAACCACACGAGAAGAAGAAGTTTGTGAAACTTTCCTGGAATGTCAAAAATATTTCTTTTAGCTTTATCAAAGATATACTTTTCGGAATTTAGGTTTAATTCATTCATTTGGAAGCGTTTTTTTTTGCTCGCTTATTATCTTAGCAGGAAAATAGAACAGAACATTATCATGGTTAGTCATGTAAGTATTTATTATCTAACACCTTGTGAGGATTTCAAGTGCAAGGCACTACAAACATAAAATTATATCTATTGCGTAGTATTAGGTAATCATTATAAAGATATCTTGAGTTTATAAGCCCGGATCAGCTGCTTCAGTAATTAAATTTTATAAATAGGTAGCACAAAGATATTGTATATGATTGTACATTTTTGTTTTTCAGACGTAATGCTTAGTTTTCACATTACCCAGAAGTTGGGCAGAAGCTTGGGACCTGTTACATTCTGGGAAGCTTCGAGCCCTATCAGACGAAAATAAATGAATGATGAATGATGTGTCGAAATAGTTCTCATGCAATCGACGGCAAGCATTTTATCATTTACCGGGCACATTTCCTCACTCCTGGCTGCTACTAAGAACCTAATAACACTGCTCGACTTGAGGTTTCAAACCCAGGACCATAAAACATGCGCTTGCGACCACTAGTCCGAGCGTGCAATTATGTTACGTGATATAATCGAGTTAAATAGAATTCTTTTTTTTATCATTATTTAAGATGCTTGATCCCTTTTTTTTTTTTTTTTTTTTAAGGCTGGGAAATCATCCAATGACTGCTCCCGCTCTGGGTGGAGCGGAAGGGAGTGTCAGACTCTTACTGACTAAAACCCATCCATGTTCCTTCCGTAGCCCTTTATGTTCCGGGGTAGCGGTAACCCTTTCGGACAATCCCGCTTACCCATGCTTGATCCCTAGGGTTTTCTTATAATATGATACACCATTTTTTAAATATAATACAGTTCTTGTACAACGTGGCGCTATAATGGTGACACTAATTTAACACACATATAATACATATACGTTTTCACATCTTCGTGTCATGAAGACATTATATTTGCATTAAACGTTTTTATTTACGGATTTGTTTAAAATGTTAGAAAATAGCATCTCAGAGCAACCTGTGCTTGAAGAACTGTCGCGCATCGGTCATTTGTCGGGTTTTCGGATCAAAACATTCGCATTAATGAAATTAAAACGAATAAACAATACTATTAGGATGAAAATACTGCAAGAAGTAGGCGAATTGATTTTATTATTTCGTTTGTTAGATTTCTTTTTTTTTTTCAAATTGCGATTTATTTTAACCTATCAACATTTATATGATGATACCCGTGTTAAATTAATGTCACCATTGTAGCACCACGTTGCATAAGAGTAACTATCTCCTACGAATATCAATCCGCAAAAGTTAATATGCTGTTTCTGATAGTGGGGATGCTAGAATATTATTCCATACTCCCAACTCTTAACATCAATACCAAAGTGTATTAATAGCTCAGCTCTGTCTTCTTTCCGGGGAAACTTATAATTTATTTTTGCGTCCATTACCTGCACTCTATCATTGCCAGTATCAACAACATAGATGAGCTGACTCGCGTTGTCTGTGGCAATGCCCTCTGGCGACCTGAACGTGCCAACTCTGCTGCCTTTCTGCCCTATACTGCGAAGATATACACCGTCCTTTGAGAATACGTGGATGCAGTGCTTCCATTTATCTGAAAGATTAAGTTGAGTACAGAAGTTGAGAAATTGAATAGAATTTTAACCTTATTACTAAGTACACCAGGGTTAAAAATGGTCAACCGCCATTGTTCTCGATGGTAACTTCGAGAACAGCATCAAGCATGTCGTGGTAAAAACTGAAAAGATCAGTGTCCGTCTTAAAAGATCTTTTACCGTACAATACGCGCCACGAAAGATGAGACTTCACACACCACATTTTTATCATAAACTTTATTATTTTGTATTAAATACTAAAGTACGTAACATTGTTAAGAATTTTAATCTAAATATCTCTGAATAGGTTTACAAATTGTGGGCACAAACGGATCTGGACAAGTCACATCTTTCGTGGCGCGTATTGTACTAAGTGGCCAAAATATGTAGGTATATTTTTTAAAACCTCTAATCTTGCGCAATAACTTATTTTGCGTTCGGGTATGAAATCTCAGTCACGTTTTCCTCATTACGCGCGAAGATCATAGGTCACCCTGTGTTGTGATGTATACAACAAAGAAATAGGTACGTCACCAGAAGCTGTTGCTACTGCTGACCTTTGCACGTGATTTACCCAAACCAGCTTGTGCTCTTCATCAAAACAAAGAGTGGATAAATCTCAGACCCTAGAACGTTTGAGTGTTGTCAATAAATCAATCTGCCTAGCCTTTTCCCAATGTTGGGGTCGGCTGCCTATCTGACCTTCACAACCCAGTAAGTATATTATACTTTTACTAAAACTGGTGGAATAGTCTTTGTATGTAAAGATGGTCACCCATTAACGGACCAACCCCGGAAGGCGTAGCTTAACCTGATGGATCGACCTATGCGGCTGTTATTACTCAGTAGTTGGGAAAAGCATCCACGAGCTCCCCTGTATAGGTATTTGAGAATTCTCAACTTTGTTTAAAAAAAAAAACTAACCACTATTTTTTTTTACCTACCTAACTTAATTAACTACAACTTCAATAATTTTTTGTTTAAAATGTTTATTTGGGAGAGCTAAGCATCATTAAGGGTGCGTTTCCACCAGAGATGTGCGAGGAGGCGAAGTGGCGAATATGCGTAGAACTAACCAATAACAACACTTGTTTAGCTCAAGATATGAAAACAAAGTGATTCTATTGGTGGATTTTTCCTCGCACATCTCAGATGGATACGCGCACTTATGCTGTGGAGAGCAAATACTGCTTAGCTTTCCCTTTCCCAAACAAACTGTTCCGTAAGATTCTGTAAACTGAACTAGGTAAGTACCTACTGAGAGATAGCTATGAGTAGGGACTTAGCTATCATCACCTGTAATATAAATCTCTCCCAAGCTCTTCATGAACGCGATCTGTACGGGGCACAGCATCTCGTCGCAGGACAGCCTGGTGATGATCTTGGCCTGCGCGCGCTCTATCACGAGTACGCTGTGACTGTCCATCCCGCATACGTAGAGGTAGTTGTTCCACGGACTGACGCCGACGCCGCAGGGCCGGGCAGATTTACGCCAGACGAAATGGGGAATAAAGCTGCGAGATCTGCAGGGAAAAATGAAGTCTTTTATCTAAGGAACAAGATTGAAAGTCATGCAAGTAAGTTTACTTTTTTTTCTCTCTCGTGGAGTTTCTCTTACTTATAATTATCATGTTTTTTTCGACATAGGGTCCTACTAATATTTTCTTATCATTATACTTGGTGTAACCGAAAGTGTATATACATACAAAAGGATATGCTACAGAGCACCAAACTGAACAACTTTTACTATGGGACCAACTCCGAAATCGTGAAAAAAAAATCAGCTGTTTTCGACGAGTCACGTGACCAAAAATGTAAGTATAGAAGTTTTTTTTTTTGCTATTGTATGTATATACTTCTCTTTCGGTTACATCCTGAATACAATCCACTCAAATCATATTTGGTTCAGCACGGCCTATCGCCACGATCCGAAATCGAACCTGAGATGGGTATCTTCATAGAGTAGCAGCAGGCTTCAGGAAAGATATAGAGCTATACCTCCTGTACAGGTTCATCTCTTTCTCACACTAAATAATATTAAAATAATACTGCTATAAGAGGTGGTGGTTGGCCCCTAGCTCAATTGCTGGGTATGCCACAGCCGACATGCCATCTCTACCTACATATAAAAAAAATGTTTTTCATTACCTATGGTTTGATTAGAACTGGCAAATAATAGGATTAGCAGTAACAAAAAGATAAAAATAATATTTTCAAAAACAAATTGCCGAATAATCTACGGTTTCTTCCCCGGCAATCTTTTATATGAATAAGAAGTATGTAACGCTAAGATAAATAGATAAATCACCTTATTAATTTGTAACGTAATTTTAGTGGAATTTTCGCTTAATTAATTTTCGTACATAAACAGCAAACGGAGCCGACAGCATTTTTGCTTGCACGCGAACCTTGTGGATATGAATGCATGCACATATTTTCGTATTAGGAGATTTTCATCGGTCGTGGTGAGTACCTAATTCTAACTGTTCGTATACAAACCTAGTCTTAAGCCAACTGTATTTTACACGGTCGTAGGGAAATACTTCAAAGTAAAAGAGATGCCACCAGCGTTTGTTTATTGCAATATTTCTGTTAGCACGAGACCATTGCGTCATTCGTGCATAAAATTCTTATTGTGTATTTCTATAATATTTAACTATGACCAGTGGCGTGCGTTTCATAAAGACAAAAAGACACTGCCTACCCTAGTTCTGATAATACACACATCAAAAGTGTCTAGGGATCAACATATATTTTTGCAATAACTTTTCTCTTGATTGATATTAATTTAAATTTTCTTTAAGGATTCATCAAATAAAGTGTTTTCGTTTGTCACAGTAACGATAAACCAAGTCACCTTTGCATTAATAAAGAAATTTGCCATTTTCCTAATAAAGGGATTTTTGACATTTGAACCACTAACATTAAAGTTCGAAAAAAAGACTGAAATAACAGTTTTCTTTAAAATTTTATTGGGTAACTTAAACAATTAATAATCCGTGTTTCTACCGCGAACACTAACAACACAAGAACATCGGTTTGGCATAAGTACTCAAAATGAGTTCATCCAAATCACGCTGTGGAATGGCCGCCCATGTTCGTTGCAACAACAAAAAAAGGTGTTATCAGTCGACTTTGGACACGTTACCGAAGCACTGGTACCGTGGCTGAGCGCCATGAAGGACGGTATCGCTGCACCACACGGAGACAAGACCGATACATTCAAATCTTAACTCGAAGAGCTCCAACAATAACCGCCATGATGTTAGCCGTGAGGCTCATAAATCAAAGAGGAATCATAAATCAGCGCCACCTATCGAGTCAGTGCCGGTGTTATCATTAAGATCGTTCAAGTAATTTCGCATCATCGATTCGCGCTGCACTAGCGCCACGGCATTCGGCAAAGACACAAACTATTCGTCTCTGAATGTTTTGTATGTGTGCTCAGTGCAAAGTCGTGGTTATGCGGATTTTTATGTGTGTGCGTTACTATAGCTACGTGAGGTTTGCTGACACACAATGACAAAAATCACGCACACAACTGCATGAATAGCCAGTGTCTATCTTACGAAGAATTACGATCCGTACCGAACATTTCCGAAGAAAGTTTGCTACGCAGTGCAAATATTTTAAGAAGTAACATAGTTTCATTGAATTTTATATATTTAGATGGCCATTATTTTTTTGTCGTACTAAATTTTCCTTTTTACTACGTAATTTTAATACTTAATAGTCAATAGAAGCCATATTGTTTTGTGTGTTGTGTTTGTGACTTGCGCTATCAGATATTTAGGATTTTAACATTGTTATTAGAGTGAAAAATGGATAATATTGTCTGTGAAAGTTGTTCAGATGGTGCGTGTATTGAGAATATAAAATATGATGCGTTTTAAAACTATCTTTCAGTGAAAAAAAACAAGTTGTCAAGATAGGTCGTCCAACACCGGATTTGCAATTAATACAAAATAAAGGTAAAGTTAATCGTAAATTCAATACAGGTTGCATACACAGTAATCGGTTATTTTGCTTCGTTTGTCTATTATTTTCAAATAATAAAACCGTCTGGAACGACATCGGTTACGCTGATATTCATAATTTTAATAGGTATAATAAAGTTAGTTAGATAGTCTTTTAATTTAAGTATGTATAAGTTGTTATAATAAAAATAAATTTTAATTTTACGAAATTATGGAAAAAAAAGACATCAGATGTGAATTATTGCATTAAAAAAATTATGGACTGAATCGTTTTTGGAATCATTCAGATCTAGGTTTGAATTAATTTTTGAAGCGTAAAAATAAGCACAGGGCCGCCAAAACGAAAACGTAATGTTTTACGATTCCATATTGCAGAAATTCTTACAGAAAGATAGGCGTGTAGATTTAATATACAAATAAAACAATCCTATATACTTAGTATACTCACACCACCATCTTTTCAATGATTTTATTTAAATTTTGCAAATTACACAAACATTACAAAACATCAAACAAACGCGCCGAAAGGCCACTTCGAATATCCGTAAATTGATGTCTATAAAATCAGTCAATCTATGGATATTTGAGTTGGCATTTGGCAATTACCTACATCATCAATCGACAAGACGACGAACCAAAACCAACGTGTAGTATTTTTGGTGAGTAAAATTTTCTGCCTACCCTGTCTTAAAACTGTGTGCACGCCACTGACTATGACTGATGCGAGACATTCGATTTCAAATTACGTTGACACCCTTGTCATTTCCTACGGGTTTACTACTGTAAGCACGCAAGTTTTCCTTGCCTATGATGCCTAAATGCTGCGCAAAAGACCCCCTCCTTGCAGATACTGTTTTCTCGCGTCAGCTCGTACCAGCCGTTGAAACGCGACCTAGTCATCTCGCCGACTCTTATTGGACCTATTGGTACGCGTCAGTACGCGTCCTAGTCTTCTCGCAGCCTCTTATTGGCCTGATGGACGATCCCTTTAATCTTCAAGCATATATTAGAATCTTGCCCAGAAATACATTTACCTACTAATTGAAACGTTATGTTTTAGGTACCTACCCACTAATTGAAATGGAAATGTTCTTTTTAGTTTTTGTAGGCATATTCCATTGACATCATTAAAATTTTACTAAGTAGTACCTACCTATCTATGTTTGTTATTAACTATAGATAGCTGGAAATAAAGCGGGGTCGTCGCAAGTCGCAATCGATGACCAATAAATATAAATCAGTTAATCGGATATAGATGTTGATCGGAGATATTTTATAAAGAAACACGGTTACATTAAAACAAGTAAATTATCACATTGATGAATTTATGTGATAAATATTTGCAGCAAGGTGGTAGCAAAGCTAGCGTGGCTGACTGACCATCTTATAAACAGTGTTTTATCAGTGTTGCCACTAGTAAAAGTTATTTTAGTGCACCTCATTATCATTAGCTGGTGGTAGCACATGGGTAACGAACTGTAGGTCGTGAGTTCAAGCCCAGGCAGGCATTTTACCCTTTTTTTTGAGGATGGGAAATAATCAAATCACTCCTCCAGTCCTCCCGCTCTGGGTGGAGCGGAAGGGAGTGTCAGAATTTTACTGACTAAAACCCATCCATGTTCCTTCCTTGGTAACCCTTTCGGACAATCCCACTTACCCGACAGCCTTTGGCCCTAGGATTCCAATGCTGACAGGCGTTTTACCCTGTATTAATAATTTCATCACCACTGCTCTCAAAACGGTGAACGAAAACATCGTAATGAAACTGGCAGTTCTTAGAATCAAAAATTCGAAGACATGTGACATCTACCAACACGATTAGGGCTCCCGTGGTAGAATACAGCCCACTCCTTCTCGAAGAGAGAGGCCTGTGTCCCAGCAAAAGGAAAATTATACGCCGATGGTGCATCATCATTAGGCCTTCGATTAAGACCACCCATCATTCCATCGGTATCGCAAAGGTAAAGACTACAACTGTTTTATTCATATGAGGGATTGCTTAGCGAGCAGCATTCAAGGCAGCCATACACTCTTCGACTACCAATCAGCTGCTAAGTGGTTTCGTTTTCATCAAGTCGCATCCGGACCTACTCTTGTCCGAAGGTCCGAGTGCAGCGGACATGTTTTGGTTTTAGTAACAGCTTTCCGATTAAGACAGGACCCTGACACGATTAGGTACGGAAGAAAAAATGTATCTCATCTGCTGATCAATTCTGTAAGGGGCCATCCATTAATCACGTGATGTTTTTTTTGGCATTTTTTGACCCCCCCTCCCTCTTGGTGATACGTGGTGAGCCTCCCCCTCCCCCCTATATCACGTGTATTTTTTCGTACCTGCAAAGATACTATTTTTTTATTTATAAAAAATACTGGTATAAGTAGGTATAATATCATCTAATTTTATTATAGAAAATTAAAGACTACTATAATAAACGTTCAGAGGTAGACAGAAAGGCTGCAGTTTGTTTTTGACTGACATAAAAATAATGAAAGAAATGCGAAAAAGTTTTTTGTAAGTACTAGTACATGAACATTATTTAATGTACTTACAATATTTTCGGACCACGGATTAGCAAGACTTTCTTCAACACCAATAATTGGATAAGCATTGAGTATCGCGCGCTTGTCGAAAAAATAAGTACTTACACGTGATATATTACTTTACCCCCCCTCCCCCCTTGTGATATTTCGTGATTTTTTATGGACCCCTCCCCCCCCCTTTCGAGCCTCACATGATTAATGGACAGCCCCTAAGGCCGCTTTCACATTAGGACGTTAGCAGCGCGACTATAGTATGGCAGAAGCACATGCCTTCACCGCAGAGGCCCGTTAGACGCTTTGAACGAAATTATTATTATTATTCTTAAGGATAAGAATTTTAAATTTCGTACAAAGCGTGCCGAGCCCTAAGTGTCTCTCTGTGCAAACTTAGGTGAAGTGAGTTTGAAGTGAGCTGTCATTAGACCATGCTTGGGATTGACACTATTAATTGAGCTTACTTCAAGTTTCACGGTGAGATTTTACAAAATAAATCGGTTGGTATTAAGTTCCTTATACCGCTTTCACAAAATATTTGTTAAGGGTATTGTGGCGAAGCCTGGTAGAGGCATAGATCCAGCAGTGAACTGCGATAGGCCGAGTTGATTGAAGCAAGAATCCATCCATGGTCAGCGGGATTGTCCGAAAGAGTTACCGCTGCCCCAGAACACATAGGGGTAAGGAAGGAACATGGATGGGTTTTTGTCAGTTATAGTCTGACGCTCACTTCCGCTCCACCCAGACCCATTTGATGATTTACCACCATTAAAAAAAAAACATCTATGAACCTACCTGAAAAGTAGACAAATATCTAAGTGTAATAATGTTAACTCACCTATAATGCAAAACTAGACTGTCTTCACTCTCCAACGGGTCGTTCTGTTTAGCATTCTCTATGACTGGATCATCGGACTCTGATTCCAAAGGAGTTGCCGAGTCCATCTCTAACGTGAAGTTCTCTTTGTCGAAGACAAAACGTTCAGTATCCCATTTTGACACCTCTGATAGTAAGGATACTGCGTTATGATGGAGATTTATAAAGGTCATCACCTGCGGTTAGAAGGATTAGGTTATAATGGCATCACAAATATAGTAATTTTGTTTTACTTAATTTTAATACATCTATTAAGTACATTTTTAAATTTAAAAAAAGCATTTGGAAATATAAAAAATAGAAGTAGCCCACCGGTATCGGTACCATGCATGGTCCAAGCTACCGGTGGCCAGGCTGAGAGAGAAACCTCCTAACTATACGCGCCGTGTTAAAGACCGCTTTCTGGATCAAGCCCTTGATCCAACTGCCTAACGAGAGCCTCTTCAGATGCTGGTCGAGGCCCTAGGCTATTATGCCATTGTCCGTCACTACTATCGGCACAATGATTGCTGAATCCACATCCCACATGTCGATAACCTCGCCAGCCAGGTCAAGATACTTCGTCTACTTATCTTTTTCAGCTTTCTAGAGGTTCTCGTCATGCGGGACCGTTATATCAACAATCACGGTGCGAGGTTCTAATCGTTCTATCACCACTATATCTGGTTTATTGACAACAATAGTCCTGTCAGTGCATCTCAAATCATTGTTGCGGTTTACAATCTGCATGCTGCAAGTTGGTTCAATGGTCGCAAGCGCAATTGCTGCAAGATTTAGTTTATCATTACTGTTTATTTTTTTAACCGACTTCTAAAAAAGGAGAAGGTTCTCAATTCGACTGTATATATACTTGTTTTTTTATGTTTGTTCGCGCATAACTAACGGAGTTATGCGCGAACAAACATCCGCTGTTGCTTGCCAACCGATTTAAAAAAATCTTTTTTGTTGGAAAGGGTATACTTCCCAAATGGTCCCATAAAATTTTTATCGAAATCGGATAAGCGGTTTTTGAAAATCAACAAAAATCTAAAAAAAATCCTACTTGATATATGTGGACGATGTTCTAATACTGTAATTTACATACCAGGTAGTTGTATTAAAATTATGGGGGGGGGGTTGTGTAGGTACCACAACTAAAAAGTGAAAAATTAATTTTTTTACAAAAAATAAAACCGACTTCCAAAAAAAACACTACAAAGTGAAAAATAATTTTGATTTCGGAAGTCGGTGGCAAAAAATGAAAATACAAAACCGAAGACACCGACTTCCGAAATCAAAATTATTTTTCACTTTGTAGTGTTTTTTTTGGAAGTCGGTTTTATTTTTTTACAAGGAACTGCTCAATGGGAGAACAGTTGCGGTTTGTGTCTGGCTAACTATCTGCTTCTTTAATTTATTGTTTTTTTTTATGTTCGTTTTCATAAGTACAGCTACTGATTAATTATAACCACGTTTAAGCTGACCACTGCTGGGCACGCGCATATTGCATGCCATTTAACTGGATCATAGGCCTCTCTTATCCCTATGAACATCGCAGGCTGTCGTGTGTGCGAAAATCGTGGTCTCCACTCATGAACCTAATGCTTATCGGTTCTACAGTTCCATATGAGCTGTAGAACCGCCCATTGCCACTTCAGGTTGGGTAATCTGTGAGATATGTTGGCTGTCTGACTCTCAGTCCGCGTAGACTACTATATACGTACAGTGTGTCAGGTTAAACTTTCAGGGTGTATAGTACCCATGAAAATGAACAACTTTGACTATGGGACCAACTCTGAAATCGCGAAAAAAAAATCACCTGTTTTTTGTTCGCCTTTTTTTTTTTAAGGCTGGGAAATCATCCTATGACTGCTCCCGCTCTGGGTGGAGCGGAAGGGAGTGTCAGACTCTTACTGACTAAAACCCATCCATGTTCCTTCCGTAGCCCTTTATGTTCCGGGGTAGCGGTAACCCTTTCGGACAATCCCGCTTACCCGGCAGGCTTGGCCCTGAGGGGCCCCTTCATATGCTGACATCTCTTTGAGGCGCGCGTGGAACATATACGCGCCGTACGGCACGGGTCTGGTGCTGATCGGACGGTGAGTCACCCATTACTCACCGTCCGCAGGCCCGCGCCTACGGTGGCCGGGAGTCGTCACGTAGCTCCCGACGCCCGGGGCGTCTCCTGCGGCGGCTGGGACGGGAGGACCTTTCTCTCTCCCATCCCGCCACCTTCTTCGCGAGCATAACTTTTTCGCAGAAGGAGGTGACTGCCTCCCACTCCCTCTCGCCCCGGACCATGGCTTGCACCAGGGCCGGGCGCGAGAGGTCGCCGCCGCCGATCGCCTCTACGAGGACACGGCGGTGCTCTGCCCATGCGGGGCAGGTTTGCACCGTGTGCTCTACCGTGTCCTCTGGGTTTTTTTGTTCGCCTAATTCATAAAAATGTATGTCTCATAGTCAAAGTTGTACATTTCCAAGAGTACTGTAACCCCTGAAAGTATGTCCCTTGATTAATCTAACATACTGTATAAAAAATACCTAAAAAGGGAATACCCTACCATGGACATTAAATTTATGAATGACCGTGGCGATAAAAAAATACGGCCTCAATAACATTTAGACACGACATTCATTAAGTTTTATCAGTCAATCTATAAATAGAGTGTTTTTCAATAAAGGCTCTTCCCTAAAACGCAATACCCCTAAAAATATCGACATTCTTGTAATAATTCGATAATATTTTATCGCAGTACTTTTGCCATTTAATTTACACTTTAATCAGTCAAATGAAGTCATTGGTTGTGATTTAATTATCAAGATAAGGTTATATTTGAAATCACAGGAACGAGCGTAATTTATTATATTAAATTTATGTAGGTACGTAGGTTTCTTTAATAGATTAACATACATTATTATTTTGTCCTCTTTGCAGCCGAAAATTCGTCGAACTGATAAAAATCTCTCCGTGAAAATATAGGTACTGAACGGACCTGCGCTGTTGACATTCACATAATTTTATTTCTTTATCTACCTAGGTGGAAGGTGACGTGAC
Source organism: Hyppa rectilinea (assembly GCA_951799385.1). Lineage (NCBI taxonomy): Eukaryota > Metazoa > Arthropoda > Insecta > Lepidoptera > Noctuidae > Hyppa > Hyppa rectilinea. Next base: position 9,981,588 of record OX637318.1, on the reverse strand, counting down.
CGTATGGCCACAGATCTTAATAAATCGTCCGAGTACCGTTTACACCATTAAGAGCCTTTAACATTATGGTAGTTAATTTAAATGCCTATTCCTTTAGTGTCTTTTTGATTAGGGCAAAGTAGTCAACATACATTTTAATGCTTCCTGTACGAATATGATTATAGGTACATTTGCTATAAACATTAGGGATGTGTTCAAACTCTCTTACATCTCTTATGGTGGTTCATTGCTCTACATGTGAACAACTGCCTTCCATTTCGCGCATCTTCTTTCAGCTCTTAATAAATATAATTATTATTATCTACCTAAACTTTTGTCCGTAGTTTCGCCTCCGTTATGTTCTGAGATTATCCCATAGGAACGTACTACCGGGATAAAACTCAAACTCAAACTCAAAGTATTTATTTCAAATAAACCAATTACAGGCACTTTTGAATTGTCAAGGTGTCGGTCAGTCAGAGAGATGAAGCTAGTTGCCCATTCCAAAGCAGTAGGTACCTATGGAGAAGAACGGGCAAGAAACTCCATGGACACTCTTTTAAACAATATATGGTTACAAAAAATTGGTTACATAGTTCATATTAATATTATACATGTGAGAACGATGCAGAACGTTAAAAGCATCCGATATAAAATATGTAAAAACTATCCAAAAAATAAATTAAAACAAGCCAAAAATAAATTAAAACAAGCGTCAAAAAAAGTCGTATGTGTTAATATTACACAGATTATAAACTATCTGTGTGCCAAATTCCATTTAAATCCGTTTAGCCGTTTGTGCGTGATTGATGATTGATGAACAAACATCCGAACATACAAACTTTAACATTTAAAATACGAAGCTTTTGCACGCCGCGTGGCCTACGTTGTGGTCGGATATTGTACAAGGATAAAAAATAATATATATCTATCGATCCCACAGAAATCTTAATAATAAGGCAAATTATTAAGATTTCTGTGATCTATCCTATATCCTAACTCATGTCATGGACTGCTCTTGTGAAATATCATCCCACTCTTCAGTCGTCTTAGTGCGAAAGTGTAACAAACAAACAAACATCAAACTTTTGCATTAATAATATCGGTTAGGGTAATAATTATTTATAAAATAGGAAATAATATTGTGACAAGTTAATTACTATTAAGGACATGTTTTAAAATTGCTTATTTATTATGTATTAATTTTAATTCTTTTCAAACTTAATTTTATACTTTTTGCTGTGCCCTAATACAGGATCCGTAATTGAACCTTTGCTTTAAGCCTATTGCAAGGTCTTCACACATTATGGAATGCAATTGGACAAACTTTTAGAAATTATTCAAACCACCAAAATAAGGTCAATAGTAAAAAAAACGCAATAGATACTTCCAAGAAGTGGGCAAGTACCTAATGGATGTGTTTATTCAAGTGTGCCGGCAATTATTATTTTAGGTCGAATTGAAATTAATTTAGTCAGTGTTTTTTTTTGCTTGGTTATCCTTGGTTAGACGTGCTGAACGCTGTTAAAATTAGTCCATCTATTTTAATGGGACCTTATATAAATATGAATTTGAAAGCAGTATTAAACTCACCCTGTTGCTTTCATTCTCAGAACTACTCGATTCCATAGCTCTGTTCGCCACCGACTTAGCTTCTTCTAAAGAAGTCTGCAGCGCTAATGCAGACATCTCTGATGACTTCTGCAAATAAGCTGCTTCATTCAACATTTTGTCTTTAGCCTGGCAGATAGTTGATATTTTCTCATCTCCTGCTATCTTAATTTGTTCAGCTATTCGGTCGCAACGATCCTGGAAAAAGAGCAAAGGAAAGTTATGGGATGTTTAAAGTGCAGAGGCTAGCACATCAAGTTACCAAATCTGTCAAATTTCTTTGGTTCATTTTTGATTGGAAAAATTTTACAGTTTGGTTTCGCTTGGTTTCTCGGAGGAAAATGTTTTATTAATTATATATCATCAGTAGCCTTTCCAGTGAATCGGCGTTAAGCCAGATGTATCTATGATCATCGTAATTGCCGCCACTTAGGCTTTTCCGCCAAAGCATTATGTTTGTTGTTGTTTTTGCATGTGAAGCTACGTCATAGGCCTGTGGGCAGCATTAAAACTCTGACACCGAGTTAGTCACTAATCACACAAAAATGAGATTTTTGATAATAGGTAGGCACTTTGTACTTAACGCGTTTAAGAAATCAAGATAGGTATGAATAGCTGCGGCTTCATGCAGACATGAGATATTTTCGTCAGATTATCCTCATTTCGCGAAATCTCGACAAAGGATGTTTGTTTAACACAACATTCGAGTCACGTACCTTATAATGTTCAATTTTGTGCTCAAGATGGCTGGCGGCCGTGTCCAGTTGCTTCACAATAGATTTAAGTTGGATCCGCATATCTTCCAAATGCTGTGACCAACATACGCGGCAGAATTTCTAAAAAACATTTTCTACGTCAGCATATAATAACAAAATACAAAATGAAAGAAGAATTATGTTTTTTTTTACCAATTTGCAATGATCACATTGTGTGATATCAAAATTATCACAGACGCTCTTGCAATGCACGCATCGTTCTCCGGCTGCGAACAGATCAACATTCTGCGCAGAAGTTGCAACTGTCGGGGTGGTCGGTGGCGTCCCTGGATTCTTCGACACCTGCCCATTCCCATTTTGAACGCCTACCAACTGTAGTAGTGAATCTATGTACAAATTTGACGGCAGCTTCTCCACAAAGTTGGGGCCAAGCACCTGAACCCTCGTCCTACATATTGGGCAATCGAATATGATTAAATCTGAAAATGGAAACAATTATCACCTGTCACATTTATCATACATGCTTATTGCCAATACGGTGTTCAATTAGTGTAATTAGTTACCGGCGATGTAGACGGACAGGCAAGCCGTGCAGAAAGTGTGCTGACACGGTAACATCTTTGGGTTGTGAAGCACTTCCAGACACAGTGAGCATTGTATCAGCTCTTTGATGCCGCCAGCTGAATCTCTGTTTGTGATGATTGGATTACATTATTTTGGCACGATAAACGTAGGTATACAACGTGGCGCTACAATTGTGACATTAATTTAACACACGGGTATCGCTAGTGCCCGTTAATCATATAAATGATGACGGATAAATCGCATGTTGAAAAAAAAAAATTTTTTAACAAACTAAATAATAAAAAAGTTCGCCTACTTTTTGCAGTTGTTTTATACTAATAGTATTAGCTTATTCGTTTTAATTTCATTAATGCAAATGTTATGATCCGTGACCCCGGCAAATGACCGCTGCGCGACAGTTCTTTAAGTACAGGTTGCTCTAAGATGCTATTTTGTAACATTTTAAAAAGATCCGTAAATAATAATGTTTAGTAGAAATATAATGTCTTCATGAGACGAAAACGTATATTATGCGTGTTAAATTAATGTCACCATTGTAGCGCCACGTAAAAACACCACAAAGGTAAATGAAACGATTGGACCTAATAATTTTATTGACTCGATTTAATGAGTTTCGACTTAATAAAAAAGTGAGTATTGCGGCATTGCGGCATTGCAATTTTGGACATCATGTGTGTCAGTCTGCCTTTTGACTTTTATCATCATTCTCCTTGTCCCAATTTGGGGTCTTTATTTGGGGTCAGCACAACATGTCGTTTTCTTCCATTCTTCTCTATTAGTCATCATCTCCGTAGTCACTCGCTTTCTAGCCATATCATCTTTTACACAATCCATCCATCGTTTCTTTAATAATTCCCTACTTTTATATCAAAATGATAAGGCATTGAAAATACCAATTGTGATTCATCTAGCATTTGGTACAGTATTCCAATTATAGAACATGCACTCGTGTTGAAAGCTATGCTCTACCCACTCATCGGCATACGACAACGACATTCCACTTAGCTAAACTAAACTGTCCACTAGAACAAGACGTAATAAGATCGATGAATATAATTGATGGCTACGATATAAGTAGTACTCACTTTCTAGGCTTTGACTCTAGATTGAAATTGACTGTCCTCGATACGGCTGTCGGAGTATGTGACCTGAACAGCTGAGGGTTATCCTGAGGCTGTGAGGTTGTCGCCGGCGGTGTGAGGGTTAACGGATACTTCCTTTTCTCCGACGTACTCTGCCAACGTTTCAGGGTAAAAAACGGCGGTCTTTTAACTTTTTCTGCCATTATACTGCTATTGTATTTAGTACACTACACTTCAACATTCAATAATACACTGAAGACTAAACTCCAATAATTTAATCAATCATTTTATCAGATACCTACCCCAGTAATTAAATTGCTATCTCCACTCTTTAAGATTTAAATTTGATTAAGGTATATCGACTCATTGATAAGATAGCACTGATTATTTTTGAAAACGTATTTATGTTTCCCCATATCAGGCTTAAAAATAAAAACAGCGATGTCCCGCGAAAGAATTTTCGTGTGAAATCGAAACCGGTGTAGGACGTAAGGTTTCGGTTTTGTCTTGGTATAAAACGGAACATAAATTCCATTGATCGTCTTCAACGACATTGTACTTTACGTATAGCAATATTGAGAAAGTTATCAAAATAAATGTAGGCTTTTAGGTTGCCATATATTTTAGGGGGAGGCCGATGCATTATAACGGTGAAAACAGGTGAAGTAAATGCTGGCCCGAGGCTCCTTGCCGAATTTGGTCACATCTTCAAACCAGTCTGGTATTCTTTATTCGCGTACGCAATGTTTTTCTATTTTATTATTGTGTTAATCTGCTGTCGTTATTGTAATCCGACTTGCGACCGGTTCATACATTTTGCTAACTTGAGCAAGTCGTAGGTACTACCTGCTTAATTATAGGGGACAATTTTATGTAGAAGCACTGAGTTTCAGTCCAGTCTCAAGATTAACCAATTCTACACCTCTTTTTTTTAAGGCTTGTAAATCATCCAATGACTTCTCCCGCTCTGGGTGGAGCGGAAGAGAGTGTCAGACTCTTACTGACTAAAACCCATCCATGTTCCTTCCGTAGCCCTTTATGTTCCGGGGTAGCGGTAACCCTTTCGGACAATCCCGCTTACCCGGCAGGCTTGGCCCTGAGGGGCCCCTTCATATGCTGACATCTCTTTGAGGCGCGCGTGGAACAGACTCGTATACGCGCCGTCCGGCATGGGCCTGGTGCTGATCGGACGGTGAGTCACCCATTACTCACCGTCCGCAGGCCCGCGCCTACGGTGGCCGGAAGTCGTCACGTGGCTGCCGACGCCCGGGGCGTCTCCCGCGGCGGCTGGGACGGGAGGACCTTTCTCTCTCCCATCCCGCCATCTCCTTCAATTCTACACCTCTAAACTAAATTTTGCGTTGAAAGTATTCATGGAATCTTAGACAGCTATATATCCCAGAGCATCATCATCAGCCTAGAGCAGTCTTCTGCTGGACAAGTCTTTCCAATTCCACAGCATACCAATTAATAAACAGTAAATATTAGGGATTCATATGCTAACCGTGTTATGCAAAGCCTATCCGACAGATCAAGGTGAGCGGCCTTGCGTTTGCGCAGCCATTCTGCTAATCTATCGCTTCTCTATATAGATATACGATGCGTTTCAGTGCGTGCTATAAACCATTCCATCGATTTTAGTTTAAAGTAAAAAAAAAGAAAGTCATCATTCTCCTGCCCTTATCCCAATTTATTTGGGGTCGGCGCAACATGTCTTCTTCTTCCATACTTCTCTATTAGTCTTCATCTCGATAGTCACTCCCTTTCTAGGTATATCATCTTTCACACAATCCATCCATCGTTTCTTTGGTCTCCCTCTACTCTACTCACAACTTTCCTGACAACATTTTCCTCATTCCTCCGCATAACATGCCCATACCATGACAACCGATTTCCACACAACTTTTCGGTCACCGGTGTCACTTTCAGACTTCCTCTTAGATACCCATTACGTATTCTATCCATTCACGTAACACCACACATCCCTCTTAACATTCTCATCTCAGCTGCATGCAATTGACTTTCATTCATTCCTTTTGTGGCCCAACACTCTGATCTAATCATGCTTTTATAAATCTTACCCTTAAGTTTGGAAAAAAGGTATATTTTAATCCTTAACTCGTAACTCCTAAGCGTGAAAAGTAACAGCAAGGCATATAAAAAATAAGTATGGTTGGGGTTAAATGTCAAATGACATAGTTGCACTGTTGAAATTCTTCAATCGACAAATAACGAAACATGGTGTGTTTAAACACGTTTTTATGGCTGTTGTTAGTCAACTAAACAGCGAGCGTCTTAAAAACACTCTCGGATTCCCTTTATCGAGCCATTCATTTTATTTCTGTAATTCTAATAAGTATGCAAAAAGGTTTTGTGCGGTTTTGAAGCTGACATACTGGCCATCACCTTGGTATCGCCATTGTTCCAAATCTGAATTCACGAATTTAAAAAAAATTGGCAATCGGAGTTCGGTCGCTGTTAAAGAAGCGGCAAGCTTGTTTTATTTTTTGAAATGATTCAACTGATAATTTTGAATGAGTTGGCCCAAATGGCCCCGTACCAAGGGTTAATTTTTCTTATTAGGTAAATACCTACTACTGCTCTTCTCCCTGGAAGGTTGTCTCTTTTGCATGAAAACCAATGTAGCAATAAAAAAAAATTCGACAATAAAAACACATGCACATTGTACATGTACGCACATGCTTCATCTCTGCATTGTGTAGACCTCGTTTTTTCAACAAGTCGTCCCTCACAAGAACGCGATTTGTCAATGATTAATAGAAAAGTAGAAGAAAATATAGCAAGGGGAAAACCCCTAAGGAAAACAAATTCTTAAGGAAATAGTAGAAATTAGTCAATTGTAATGATGATTCATGAAGATAATATTAAAATGAATGAATATATAAAAGGAGACCGTGACTGATTGACTGACTGATCTATCAATACATAGCTCGAACTACAAAACGGATTGCGCTGAAATTTTAATACAGATAGTTATAATGACTTAGGCACCCGCTTTTCTGTCGCGTAAAGTCGCGGGCCGAAGCTAGTTCAAAGATTAAGTAGAATAGGTACTTAATAGAAAAGGTGTCTTTAAGTTTCTATTTCTTTTATTGTTTTTCTTTAAGCCGTAAAATTACCATACTATAAGGCTTGTACTCTTTTTTTTTGAGGGTGGGAAATCATTAATTCAAAAATCAAACCGGAGTGTTAGACTCTTAGGGCCTATGCACACCACGTTTTTTAAACGCGCCGTCGACGCGCGTTTGTAGCGATACAGACGCGATACGCACGCAAGTCAGACGCAGCCTGTAGACCTTTGCACACCTGACGCGCTTGTGTAGCGATACAGACGCGATGCAAACGCGCGTGTTTAGCGATACAGACACGCGTGTGTAGCGATACAGACGCGATACAGATGCAAACATGGTTTTGAATTTCAGTTATGAAGTTTTCTGTGTCGAAAGGCTCCATTTTTTTGTTCAAAAGACGTGCGGTGCATCAAATCGCTCGATTGCTACTAGCGTAGATTCACACTTCCCTTTCCCTCGTTGCTAGCGCTCGTATCGGTGTCGCGCGTTTGAATCGATACAGACGCGCCGGTGCCGCGCGTTTGTATCGATACAGACGCGCCGGTGCCGCGCGTTTGTATCGATACAGACGCGCCGGTGCCGCGCGTTTGTATCGATACACACGCGCCGGTGCCACGCGTTTGTATCGATACAAACGACAACAAACTGCTCTGCAGGATAAAAACGCGCTGGCGACGACGGCGGCGTTTAAAAACCGTGGTGTGCATAGGCCCTACGGCCTTATTACAAAACAAGGTTTATTCCTAGATCCAGGTTTAAACCATTGAACCATTTTTGAATATGGAACTGTATTTCGACTTTGTTAAAATTCTAATTATAAAAACTGTCGTCAAACCCGAGTTTAAATTTTGAATTTTGTATTAAGAACATTTATTGGGTTCAGATTTAAAGTCAAAATAACAAAACTAGTTCAAAGAATTAAGCTCGGACTAAAATTAAAACTCGTTTTGTAATAAGACAGGAAAGACGGGAAGGGCGTTACTGCCTATCATCCATGTTCCTTCTTAAGCCCTTTATGTTCCGGGGTAGCGGTAACCCTTTCGGACAATCCCGGTGTACTTAAACATTTTTATACAAGAAAAAGCCATGGAAAGTTTAGTAAAAACAAAATCACCGGAGCAGCGCACGAAGACGTCCACAAGTAGCACTTAAGTGACCCGTAAGGCAACATTAATTTTTAAGTAGGTATATCTAGAAAGTCCTTGTGTGACTACCACATCTGAACAGGAAATAAGTAGGCAGGTGTTTTCATACTACACTCTTCGTACACAAATGATGTATATTTTCTTCAAATTGGCGGTCCACCTAATCTTTGAGTTTCATCTTCCCAGATGCTTGGACATACGTGATATGACTGTATTAGAATATATTGTCATAGACAAAAATATATAAAATAGTGTGTTCTTGGAAAATAAGCGCGTTTTCCTTATTCAAATGTCCTGTCCAAGACAGTTTTGCTCGACAAAGCTTCCTTTACATAATAAAACCTTCAAGTTTGCTTTCTGATTTATTTCAACCACTCTTAAACATCATTGTTTTTCTCTTCCACGACTTTGACTTTTATTTATTTAAACTTTTCGCACACAATAAAGGAAACTTTTTGAGCCTCGAAGAGATGTCAGTATTTGAAGGGGACCGTTAGGACCGAAGCCGGCCGGGTAAGCGGGATTGTCCGAAAGGGTTACAGGTACCCCGGAACATAAAGGTCTAAGGAAGGAACATGGATGCGTTTTAGTCAGTAAAAGTCTGACACTCTCTTTCGTTCCACCCAGAGCGGGAGGAGTCATTGGCTGATTTCTTACCCTCAACAAAAATGTCCGTGTATTCAAATTACGACTGTCATTATTTGACAGTTGTATAAAATGTCTACAATAGAAATAATTACTCATATTTCTTTTTGTCCATCAGCTAGATGATTAAAGGATATTCAACACATTTTTGTTTTATGTAAATTATCAAAAGATTATCGATATATTTAGTAAAAATGTGGCTTGACGTCATGTGTATGTAGATTTAATACTTACCTACTTGTGACGTGGCGAGCTCCCACTTGCGTTTTGTCTAAGGTACTTTTTATCTATACCTACTGATATTATAAAGAGCAAAGATTTGTATGTATGTTTGTAACGAATTAACTCAAAAACTACTCAACGGATCTGGAAGAAACTTGGCACAAAGATAGATTATTTTAATACCGGAAAAATGTACGGTTCCCGTGGGATAACTTCCTACATAAACGCGGGCGGAGCCGCTGGCAAAAGCTAGTTTATATTATAAAGCAAAAATACATGTCTAATATTGTTTTAATATCTGACTGACGGACTAAAATTTATTTTCTTATTTTACCTAGACATCAACCCTATAAATGTATCCTACGTCAATTCGCCGTGTATTCAATTTGATTAGAATTAATTTCCTTCCTAAATTACTTTACATAGCTACTTTATCCTGGCATTATATCTTATAAGTTCTAACAAAACAATCTTGCTTCTACATTCAGTCACATAAATCATTCATGCTTAATCGTTTATGTTAAGCAATTCTAGCCTTTAGCTTTACAATACCTGCGCCGGCGCCTTGTCGTTGCCGAGTGTCGTTTAAAAAAGCATTGTGATCAGTCTCTTTTCCCTTTAGTCATGAGGTGAATTCAAAACAAAGCTTATTTGTTTATCGCATGTTGATGACCTGTGAGCTGTGACTTACGGACATGACTTCATGAGGAAATCGATCAGCTACAGGCGTATGCGCAACGTCGTTTCTAATGAGAAATAAGATAATACACATAAGTCAACGGTTAAAAAAAAGTCAAATCATTTATTTCAATAAGTGCCCATTTGAAATAAATAAATAAACGTCAAAATGAATCAGAAATAGATTCGATTCTAGTTGCCTCTCCAAAAGGTAGTCTCGTGTGGAGAAGAATGGCCGAGAAACTTCACCGATACTCTTTTAAAATGTTTTGTATACAGGAATTATAAAATGATATGTGAAGACGATGCACCCAGATAAAAACACGAAGTGGAGTTTGTTCAGGGTCGAAACTTTATGTAAGTTATTAAAGCTGTCGGTAGAATGCGCAGGCAGCGGATTTGTGATGTTTTTTTTTCTTTTCACAACCTGTATATCGCATAACCGTTTAAGCCACCGTTAGGTTACTTTTGGAAAAGACTAATAAATTAAAATGTAACTTTGTTCGACCAATACTGATGAGAAAGACTGTAAGAAACAATTACAACAACAGTTTTCAATCGAACTGTCACAAGCTATGTACCTCTGTCGTTTCTCTGTTATTTTTAATGGAATTTAGTTAAGAAAACAGTGAAACTGTCTTCACTCGAGGCTTTACATCCAAACAATACCTCCACGCTGTACGAAATACGAGTTGCCTGGCACCGATTGTCTGACAAGACAATATACAATCGCACACAATATTGTGCTATTTCTACGGGATCTGTACCTCGTTGGTATTAAAATGCTCGTATTTCATGAAAGATACTTCCTGAGAAATCTAGGTCATGGACAACGCGCCCTGGTCATGTGCATACAAATTCAGCTTTCCGAGTTTCACCCCGGACCAGAATGCGGGCCAAATTAATTACCATGACAATGAAGCTGTAAAATACATTATTTATATACAGGGTGCGAGAACTTGAGTTTCTATTTACATTTGTGTACATTAACGACTTGGAATCTAATAACAATGCGTGATACATGGTGTGGTTTATTGCTACTAATTTTAGATTTACGTAAATCATACTTGAACATGACATTGACATTGTACATTGCAGCCAAAGACATCTATCTATATATATAAAAATGAAACCCGTTTTCCTTGGTCACGGCATCACGCGTAAATAGCTGGACCTATTTCACTAATTCTTTTTTTGTTGTATTTGTTATTATTAGGAGAAGGTTCTTACGGAAAGAAATATTAAGAAAATCTCTCAGAAATATTGAAAAATATACATTTAATTTTGCATATTTAAAAAAACGCGCGTAACGAATGTCAATGTCATTCACAGCCATAGACTATTTTGAAAGAGCATTGTTTGTTCGGAAACGTGGTTACATAATCTATATACATAAAAGAAAGGCGGGTTTGTTCCCTCCATTATAACTCAAGATCTGCTGGACCAATTTTCATGGTTTTTGTTTCGTTGGATTTGTCTCCGCCCTGAATAGCAGAATACATATTTAATTTTTTTTATTTTTAGGTAGGGTAGGTATGTAGGTAGGTAGGGTAGGCAGGTAGGGTAGGTAGGTAGGTAGGTAGGTAGGGTAGGTAGGTAGGTAGGGTAGGTAGGTAGGTAGGGTAGGTAGGTAGGTAGGGTAGGTAGGTAGGTAGGGTAGGTAGGGTGGGTAGGTAGGGTGGGTAGGTAGGGTAGGTAGGTAGGGTAGGTAGGTAGGTAGGGTAGGTAGGGTAGGTAGGTAGGGTAGGTATCACAGTTAAGACAGGACAACGTCTGTCGGGTCAGCTAGTACTTAATAAAAATAAAATCGATAAGTTGATTGATGAAGCCATCAACATTCGATAGAATCGATAGTTTTTGTTTGTCATCATACTGAAAAACAAAATCGAGCTGATAAAAATTATGAGAATATTATTTGATCGGATTTTAAATGCGTATAAGTTTCCTATTACGTATGCTTTCCTTGTCGCAACGTTACAACAGTTAAGGTAATTTGCCTACATATTGCCTACAAATGTGGTCAGATGAGTACTACTCCTAACACACACAATAGTTATATAAACTTCATTCCAAAACGTTTACCGAAGAACATATCGTTCCATTGTTCAAACCACAGCATTGCTCTGATAAATGAGGTGTGGTCCAGGTAGGCATCGCGGCCTAAAATCATAATTGTGCAAGTTTATGCAATTTACATAATTGGACCTCTGCACGATTTATGTTCCGGCCCGATTCTGTAGTACAATATTATGTCGACAACACTTTGATTATGAATAAGAATTATCTTTTATACACAGTTGTATTCTTTTCTTTGTTTTTGCTTTCATTGTTGTTTTTCTTTTTGTGTGTAATCTAGAATCTAGTTTGATTAGGAAGGTATTCTTTGGGCCGTAGCAGTAATAGTGTCGCCATGTTGTTTCGATAAGATTAATGTCTCATTTGAGGAAAGATATATATCGTTGTGTAACTGTGTCGCCTTTAACTTAGTTTTGTATACGACTATAAAAAAGTCTTGAGGTTATTTTCGATCAAATTTGTCTAATTATGGTTTTTGCTCCTTTAATGCAAGTAATTGCCTATATCAACCAGCTATCTTCTTCATCGTAACATTTTCTATAACGCTACAAGGATGTATTTTGCTTTTAAAATTATCGTTGACTCAGTCTCGCATGTCCTTTATCCGGGTCAGTTACTGCGGTGACCTCAGCATCCCTTGGGAAATCAGATGTTTGTTGTCCATTTACATCGTATGAGGGTATGATTAGTTTCATACTTTTGATGATGTTGGCGAATCTATAATAATGAGAGAGCCCGTAAGCTGTCTGAGATAGATGGTGACTTATTGACTGAAGTAAGTGAATCTTGATTTATTATAAGTTTCTGTATAAACGAGTAAGATGTGTATGTGCGTTTTCGATTTATCATCCACATTTATACTTGTAATCATCAACCACAACTGGGTATCGTCCTCATTTCTTTTTTACCATACTTTTTGGTTTCATGCGTCTCTTTCCCTCGTCTAAGTGCTTCCCCGACTTCAGTTCTACTCGCTTTTGGTAATAGTGATCGAAAAATGCTTCTACAGAATGACTTGCTAAGTATTTCGAATATGGCCATTGCTATCCGTATTGTAATAGATAAATTGATAAAGGTTTATTGTTATTTAAACTAAGAATGTGTTACGAAATTAATGACTTGATTACGTAGCTACTTAAAAACAAAGAAAGAATTAGTCAGTGTATTTTCTAATCCTGATAAAGATAATACTGATAGTTTTTGATAGTGTTATGGTCCTAATTGATAATAATAAAATAGATGGTGCAGTATTGAGCTCAATAGGTAATAATGGCTACAATCGTATTTCGGAAATTTTCCCTCTGTCCAAAGACCCAGTCTTAATGAACTAGACCCACTAGCCGATAATTCAAGAAAATTCATATAAAGCATAAAGTACTTTTATCAACGTCTACTCGAGATAAAGACACTGTTGATGCTCTAGCTAAGTGTTAAGATATGAATAACCAATTGATTAAATTAGAATTTTTGGTTTCTTAATCCGGTATTTTGATTTACAAAAATAAAGCGCGGCCTTCACGCGCGTGCGAAGGGCTGGTGCGCATCAGATTCACTTACAATGTGTGCTACCCATCAAGAAACGAAGCAGGAAAAGGAACACCGCTAACCCAGTGGCCAACTGGCGAGGCGACGTCGAACGATTACACCCGCCCGAGCCTCCATTCCGTACCGGTATCGCCGCGCCAGCGCTCGCAACCAGATACTTAACTGACTCTCATTACTAAACACATCGCCACTAAACAACCGACCTTATGACGGGCCAGCCATAAGCGATGAGGACCCACCTGTCACCCCGGGGTGCTGCGCTCCATTGTTTGACAATGCGGAAAGCGGGGGACGCGCCGCGCATCACAATTAGCGAAGAGAGTTTCGGCGACATGTGAATACAAAGTCGTCGTCGATATTGTGGCAGTCGAAGAAATTACAGACGTCCCAGGACTCGAGGACGAACGTGACGCACCAACTTTACTTCAGCTGTCAATACCAAAAAGAAATTCACCGCGGATTATATCGAAGGAGGACGCATTTTCGAGGGACAGTGTTTGTTATGCGCAACCGTGCCCGAAAGTTAGCGAAATTTTGGCAACGACACAGCAAGACCGACGCCTGCGCAGCTGACCTGCTATCAGCCGATACATCCTGCGATGATCGCGGGAAAAGGACATTTATTTGTACAGTGTGATTGACAGTGAACGATAGTTCTGCAAGGACAACAAACAATACCTCGTGTGGTGCGTCGATGAACATTTATCTTCGAAACAGTTGTGATATTGTGGTGAGTTTAATTTAAATAGTTACACGAGTAATTTCTCAATTATCATCTAGGCTTGTTCATAGGTTTTTATCACATACGACTGATTTAAATGCGGCCTCAATTAATTCCTGTGTTGCAAGTGCGTTCTTAGAATCGTCCTGATTAATTATAAATTGTAATCTATCACTGTTGCAACTCATTCATCAATTTGGTGCTGATTCATTAACACATCACTGGCAGCGAGTGTTTTATCGCACGTACCGCGAATTAATGAATATTAACGATTTATAACTGTGTTAATGGACGAACTCAATCTATATTAGCTTTACGCACTGTCTCTAACAAGCCACTAGAGATATGAATTATTTATGTCTTTGAAATTTAAGATATAATTAGGTGTGCAAAATGGACCTAGTTAAGATTTTTTACTGCAACATTTTTTATAATCTAATTTGAAAATGACGTGTGCTTAGACAGCGTGTTACTAGAAATAATAACAGTTCATTCAACTTCATCTACATAGACTAGAAATAATTAAGTTTGTTAACCCGAAGCTCGTAATAAGTTGTCTTCACGATGCAGTTTCATTTCAACTTAATTGGAGATTGGAGAAATATTTATAAAATTAAAGTAGAAGTGATAGACGACACGATAGCCCTGAAGCGGATGCGAATACTGCATTATGAAGTATCCAATAAAGATGAACACGACGCTAAAGCTGCAACTAATTCCAAATAAACTGTTGTGATCAAACACGGCATTGTAATATTCCAAACGAATCCCATAAAGTGGGTCATCAGTTCATATGTAGTGTTACCAAACCACAGCGGCACTAAATAAGATCGGGCCATATATTATAAGAGTCATGCCGGTGCTATAAAACGGTCCACGAGTTAAAACAATAACACATTTGCCAGAGATGAAATGTGGTGATTTGGACCACAACGAGCTTTACTCTGCGAAGCTTAGCAGAGCTACTGTCGAACTAGATATTTTTAGGTCAACCTAACCTAGATGGTACACTTGAGGAAAATAAACCTGTGTTTTAACCTGTCTTTGTGTGGTCCGTTAATGTTTGTTAAGGGGGCTGCGCTGACAGTCCGCGAAATTATTTTTATTTTTTGCAATATATCTGTGTCAGGTTGTATGTTGATCAATATACGATTCGCGATCGTAATAAATGTTTATTTATAGAATAAATATAATTAAACTCATCGATACAACTCTCTAGGTAAGTACGAATTGACCTAAAATGTCCCGATTTTATGTATTCGAGTCATTCATTATTCTGTAATTTGAGAGCTATATTGATGATTTTAATGGTTATAATTCTGTAAGTACAGTCGCCAGCACATCAAGCTATCCCTAACTGTCAAATTTTCTCAATTAAAAATGAACCTTATGTCTTTGCAATAAAGTTGAAATACTATCAAAGAAAGGACCATGAGTCAAATTGGGCTCAGTGTCCAACAGAGTTATAGCATATGCCGTTGTGAAGGATTTTGTTTGTATTAAAATTGTTACTATGGGCACCACCTTCAATTCCATTGCAGAAAAAAGATATGCACCTAAATAGGTTTTGTAGGAAAAGACAATTGTTAGGAGTCGTAAAACTTATTGAAACAATATACTCATTCTTAAAATGCTTAAAATAGTGGTAAACAATAGATGCGCCTATATATATCTAGGGAATATGGTATCTAGGGTTAGGCAGGCACATACAATTTAATCCACCGGCAGGATATTTAGACGACATTATTATTGATATTGATTGAAATGTTATTAAAAATAATTTTAACTGTTAGCAGCATTTTATTTTTTATGTATACATTAAACCTGCAATTAAAACTAGTTAAAGATGTTCAATAACAAAACCTACAATGCCAAAACACCACTACTTTTTGCAGAATTTTAGTTTATTTATGGTCGGAGAAAAATATTTATAGCAAAATAACCCCATGGATTCTTCGCAAAAATGAGTTTAAATCTTTACATTTAGTGCTTTACAAGTATATTCAAAGTGGTCTCATCTCTGTTGGTGGGTGAGCCCAGGCTTCATACATTTTTGCCCATGGTCCTTTGAGAGATTGTGGTAACTTGATGTGCTGGCCTCTGTACATATTTGTTACGGTCGCGAATAGTATTTAAATCAAAATACAACATGACATTGACCTGCAAATCCCAAAAAAAAAATAAGAAAATTATATTTTCGCGGCCTTGGGCTTTCACCTTAAGTAAGTATTGACACAGAAATAAAAAAGAAGAATACGCAGCATTTACAGCTGTATTCATAAAATTATAAGTAGGTACCGCAACCGCAATGCACCAGCCAAACGAGGTGATTATGATAATAAAGTATTTTGTAATAAAGCATGTTCATCTATAGATACATGCAAATAAATAAAATTGAAGCGTCTGTTTGTAATTAAAAAAAGGCTTTTTACTAAATGCTTACAACAAAAATATCAATTATGTTTGTGTCGACTAATCTACGAAACGGTTGGACCGATTTTGACGAGACTTTTCCTGGAAGATAGCTAGTGTTATGTGAAATAACTTTTGGCTATTTTATTTTAGAAAAATAATTGGTTAGTTAGTAATAAATATCAACACTAATCCTCTATGTATACTGAGAATCAGGTTAATATAATGTTTTGTAGGCTATCCGAGTCTTCACAATCGACTTGTTTAAACACTAAATCGCTACTTTTTTATTGATTTCGATTATCTTAAAACTGACTTTTTGACACATATTTATTCTAAGGAGTCACATAAAAATTGTCAACAAAACCTGTGTTCCTACTTTAACATTATCAATCAATGTGGGATTTCAAATTGAAAAGACAGGACTCATTATGTATAAATGAAATGCACATATAATTAGAGACGTCACTAATCAGATAACATTATGGCGTTAAAGAAACATGATTTTATTTATATTGGAAATAACTCACATTCCTCAGCCAATTATGATATAATCTAACGTAACATAACTGATAACAGTAAGCTTGCACACATACATCAAGCTATTACGGATGGTGTTATCTCAATAGCGGTGTCTTGATCTAATGTACTTCGCCATCGTCATTAAGAGTTATTGACATTGGAAAGAATATAAGAACCAACATTGATTCATTTGAATTGAACGTATCTACTGAACTAGCACTGTTCGTGAACATACAATGGAAAAGACATCAAAAAGAAACTTAACTAACTTAACTGATGATTTAAGGACATGCACAGAAATACCTAACTCAAGAGAGATATCAAACAACCGGTTTTATATGAAAAAAAGCTTTCAAAGCTAGACTAGACAAGACAATATTTGTGATTATAACTTCAATCAAAGTCAAAGTCAAATCATTTATTTCAAATAGGAACAAGAAAGGCACTTTTGAACGTCAAAATGAACAAGAGACAGAATTGATTCTAGTTGTTCCAAAAGGTAGTTTCGTATGGAGAAGAATGGGCAAGAAACTCTACCGTTACTCTTTTACAATATTTTGCAATGTTTTGTGTACATGAACTATAAAATTTTAGGTGAATCAGTGCAGTTACAGACGTCATATCAAATTAGGAACCGATTTTCAACGTGAAAGTATCGATTGAATGCTTAATGAATTCCTGATGACAATTCGATACGTTATGGAATCGATTGAACGTAGGACTCGACAACTACTCGACCGTTCTGAATTGACACAGGTACGTGCCATGAATAGGAAAAGTGTTAACAAGATCCACATCAACAAAAAAGGTGATCGATTAGAAAACTTCGTAGATAGTGCTGATAGCCTTAGTTCAAATAAAGCAGCAACAGGAAATGAGCAATAATATCTGGCAGCTGTTAAACATAGATCTATTTGCTAAAGATTTAACACTTTATAGATGTTTGCGTTAACGTGAGCAGCTCGTGGCTAAGTACTAACAGCCGCACAGGTCGATCCATCAGGCTAAGCTACGTTTGCCGGGGTTGTCCGTGGATGGGTTACCATCTTTACATAACGAGACTCCTCCGTGCCTCGGAAAGCACGTTAAGCCGTTGGTCCTTTGGCAGTCGTTTCGGGTAGTCAGAAGCCCGAAAATCTGACAGCCAGTCTTACCAAGGGGTATCGTATTGCCCAGTTACTGGGTTGTGGAGGTCAGATAAGCAGCTGCTCCATGTAAAATACTGGTATTCAGCTGCTTAAAGTTAGACTAGAAGCCGACCCCAACACAGTTGGGTAAAGGCTAGACATATGATGAAATGTTTGCGTGAACAAGTGTTGCTAATCACGGGTTTTGTTCCTCTGATGTTATCGCAGACGTAAGGGAAATTATACAAAATGCAAGAGCTACGAGTTTAAAAAAAAATGAACTTGATTGTGTAAAATTTATTAAGCTTGTAAAATCATTTGCTCTTTAGTAGCAGGCGTAAATAATTATTTTCCATAACCCCTTTAAGGCATAAAATCTTCAAAGCATAAAAGGTTAAATTATAGGAACATTTATGCGACTTGGTCAATGGCAGTTGAAGATGCATAATTTAATATGAAGTTTACGATCACTGACAGGTTCACGGAGATCGAATCATAATAAAGGTGTTATAGTACAATCGTTTCCATCAAACTTGTCGTAGATTTATAATCGATTGTCGCATTGAACCGGTCGTTCGACCTGTAGATCTGGTCTGGGATATTATGCGGGTTCAGGCAATCAACTCACTTGACCTGTATTACATACAACTAGCTAGTTGGACGCGTTAACAGGTTTGATCCTTGTCAAACATTACTCAGTGTCCCCGGGATGGTTACTAGTTTTGTATACTAGTTCTAGAAAAAGTTAGTTTCTAACCACATGAAAATGAAAAACGTAGTAGAATAAAGTAAGTAGATTACTTACTTAACTAAAAAAAGAAAAACAGTAAATTATCAAGATTTCCTTTTTTTAAGTATAATATTTTTAAATCACGAAAAAACGACATCCACACTCAAGTTACTTTCGAAAGAAAAATTTAGTCCAAACCCGAATCAGGTGATTCTTCTTTAAAGTATTTTTCATTGTAAACCTTTTTAAATTCTACAGCACACGGTGCGATCACTTCGTAAAAAAATGATGGCACATTTTCGAATACCGTTTTATAACCAAGTACTATAATTTTGAACGTAAAATGTACTAAATCTTCGAATGGTTCTTTGTTAACTAACAACAAGTCTCTTGAACAGAACTTCACTGTGAATCGCACACTTGTTAGTGCAGGCACAGCAGATTCCATAGGATACACGTTAATCAATTTTTTCATTTTAGTAGTCAATTTAATTTTAATTGTAGCAAGATACAGCTTGTGATGGTTAGTGATTACGAAATGGTCCTCAATAAATCCATGTGTCACCGGTGAGGTAGACATATCTAATATTTCAGGATGTATTTTTATTGGATGCGGAAGCACCTCTGCGAAGACTTTTAAGGTTTTCGTCATAATTAGTCTTTCGGTTTCTGGTTCCAGAAATTCTAACTCATAGTAACTGTGGTGACTGCCAATGCGTTCATTTTTAGTAAAATATACCGGAATTTTTACTTTTTCATAAGGTTTCAAGAACAAATAAGTAGAATCAAACAGAAACGTGTCTAAAGCGATATCAATAATACTATGGACGATAAAATCTACTGTATCAACGATATTTATCGAGTCCGATTCATTTCCGATTTTTGGCAAAGATACTATTGTCTTAGCTTCCTCATCCGTGTCTACTTCTCTTTCTTCGATACTCTCAGTATTCATCCCACTTGCTTGTAAAGAGACACTCATATCTGCTTCATTGGTTAAATCAATCAGTCGTTTGTAAATATGCAAATGATAAGAGTAGGGATCCTCAACTGAAATTTTCACATTTGCAGTTGAATACTTATCATTCCTTTTGATATGCCAAGGGTAAACCGGCGGTATAGTTATCGTTTCGGATACTTTCACAGTATGCATTTTTACGAATGCGCTTACGATTGGGATACACAAAGCTTCTGGAGAAACAGCGTCACAAACATCAGGTCCCACTTTGAAATACAACCCCGAGTTTAATTCTTCTTGATTTTTGAGTTTAAATATGAATTTAAATACAGTAGGTATACCAGGATATAGTCGCTTTGGAATAGGGGGCAATATCTTTGTTGTCAAAAATGTAGAATTGTCCATTATACTTTTAAATCTAATATGCATGTATTCGCTTGCACAGTTAATCACCGTGAATTGAACAAATTGTTGTTCTAATGTGTTGTTGGTCAGAATAATCGGCGTCGGAATACATACTACTGATGTCGTGGGTTTCAAACGTTGCCACTCTTCTTTGACACTTTCTGACGGCGCCTCCGAACCGAAAAATTGGGATTTATAACTCATTCCAGAGGATTGCGACCCGAGAGGAGAAATTAACTTGTGAGGATTTGTAAAGATAACTACAGGTAAATGTGAGTCTGGCAGTAGCTCTACTTGTACCGCCACGTCCTCTTTGGAAGGTTCAGGTTCCAACAACGCAATTTGTTGAGATGTAGATGTAATGGTGCTGTTGGGATGAGGTGCCTCTGCCTCTTCTTCTTTTGATATACCAGTTTCTAAATCGGGTTCCAGGACCTCATGAGGTTTTCGTTTCTTCCGGTCCGCTTCCATTTTACGCCACTTGCTTGCTGTCCTACACAATCCGGAGGTTAATTCAAAAGGAGATGGTCTAGTGGATTGTATATACAGCTTTTCTATTATCATTTTCTTTCGCAGACGTGCACCTTGTATTTTTCGCCTGCAGTCGGTGGCTGCTACGTGTAAGCGTTGCACCAATTCTTCCCACCTTGGCAAACATCGAAAATCTATCTTGTGTTTGGCTTCTAGTGATTTTATTAAATTCTCCACATTCATGTCATAATCATTACTATCCCTGATACGTATATGAGTGCACGTTTTTGGTAGCATCGTGAAAGTACAATATTTATTTTTGTTTAGTTAGATTCAATGTTTGTGGCGTGTTTGACGTTTCTGATTGTCAAAGTCCAATTTGATAACTTGTTTTTTAAATTAAGTGATGGCAGTAAAACTCGCGAAGGAAATCTAACAGCCAGTACAAATCCAAATCAGAATTATAAAAGTTAAATAATGATCTACTCTATAAAAATAGCCCAAACATTCACAAACAATCATGAGAATATATGATTTCCACAGGTAGGCGATGGATGCATCAGTTCCCCGTGTACTACTAAGCATAGCATTAGCTGCTTTGCTGCCAATGGCTTCTCTTAACAGCCACGATGGCGTGGTCAAAGAGAACATACCACACTCGCGGCAGAAGAGAATACTCTGGATCACGAACGATGGACGCTTAGCCTTGCCACCCGGTACTACAATGACGATCACACCGTCACTATCGATGCCATTCGTAAGGCATCCACCGAAAGGATTCCTGTCTAATATGACCGTCAGTTTTCCCTTTACAAGTAAGTTCCATTTTCTGAAACGTTTTCATCCCTCAATGTTTTATATTCTTTAAATTGGGTAAGGGCTGATTTGCCAACGCCATTTCTCTCAATCTTTATCTAAGGAATAAAGCTGACGTTGGAAAGTTTTTTTTGTTATAGAACTGATTTAAATTCAAAATTATTCCTCAGATATATCTATATCTATAGAGCTGATTTTTTAAGACCTGATATCTATCAGGTCTTAAAAAATCAGCTCTAAATCAGTTACAATTAAATATTTTAAAAAATGCGTATTATTTACCCACGAAGTAACCATTTTACTTCGTAAATATCTGTTACCTGTCTACCAGTGACTGTATATTTATTTTCGTCATTCCTGTGCTCTATAATCGAGATATCTTATTTTAATGATTTGCAGGTATCCTAAAATACAGTTTGGAGTTTAAGAGTCAGTACTTTTAAGTCTACTAGAATTTGAAGTAGAACAATCATAGTAGTACCTAGAAAGTAATAAAAAATAACATAGTAATTTAATAATCTAATTTTTAAATTTGAAAACTCAGTTCTGCCAAATTATTTAAAATCAACAATAATTTCGTTTTTGTCTAAAATAACATGTATTATTTAGAGGTAGATTAGTTTACAAACGATTGTTACATATTAATGTTTATAGCTAATAATATAATATACTTAGATGATAATATTAATATTGTAAGTAAATTAAAGCGTTACCATATCGTAAGTAATTACCTAACGTTATGTTCATATAGGTAGTTCCAACCTTAATTGTAGTCTTAGAAGAAACAGTAAAATTAATTACCGATGAAAAAAACACTAAACGTAGATACTTCTAAGAATGGAGTTTTAAACTTTTAGCCATTTCCCCTCTTTTATTACGACGTGATATTATCTTCTAAGGCTAAGCTAAAGAATGCTTTAATCTAGCTCAATTTTTTTAATAGTTATGACAGCAACAATTCAGATTCACGATAGATACTTACTTACAAAGGCAAAGAGTCGCAATAACGCGATGTAGCATTGATGCAGTCGCCGGTGCTAAAAGTATCAGGTCAATACATGGTCCAAATATAATTGATAAAAGAGGGGGTAGATATCTAAACTAATCTGTTAACAACGTAGACTATTCGAATACTTAATTTATTTTATGACTTTCAGTCGACTTTGACAAACTCGGTTTGACGGACAATGAAAATCCTTACGGAGCATTCCCGCCCATCTTGGCCCGATCTATGGGAAGAGCGGCAGTTTCTATGATGGCGGATTATGTAGGACAGTACTTGGACCGGAGACGAGGCAAGCGGTCCACTGAAGAAAATGTCACTCCTGATGTTGAAAAGGCAATACTTGACCGATTGCACGGAGGAGAGAGGTAAAGTATATGATACATAACTATACTCAAATTTAAAAATCGTTATCTTTTGTTTTAATAAATGACAGTCTTGTTATGCAAATGTTGGAAGATTTAACAACGAGACGATTACCAAGAGATACAATGTAACAAAGGTACTGAAGGTACTGTAGGAGGGACCACACACGAAAGCCGTTCACACGTATTTCTGTGGGTCTCAAACCACGTGGAAGCTAGCAACAGTAGCGGTTGACTTATTGGCCGTCACTTTCACCTTCACAACGATGAATACATCAGGGATTCCACTCACGAAGGATAGTTGGCGACGGACGGAGGAAGTTGCTGTTAAAGGGTGTTTGAAATTCTTTATGTGATTCGAAAACCCGCGCCAATTACGTAAGGAATTGAACAATTGGAGTAAACAATAAATTGTTTCAACCTCGTTTAGGAATGTGTTACATCTATAAGAACATTTTGCGCGGTTCACTGAACAAGGCTTTGTTCATGTTTTCTCTTCTGATAGCATCATATTCAATTTTGCTGTGGCTTAACTGGTCATAGACACAGCTATAGACATAGGCACTGAAACACATTTTTGCGAATCATTGAAGAGTGGGTCGTTATAAAAGTATGCTTTGTTATAAATTAGCCAGATAAACACCAGACAAGCAAGAACGGCAGATAGAATTTTGTCCAATTAAAAATAAATCTTTCGATTCCTACGAATACTACGATACTTTGCAAAGAGGTTATACTCACTTATTACTATCCATATTTTTCAGAGCAATATTGTATGGAATAGCGGAGGATATGTTCGCAAACTTCGGGCTAGATGGAAAAGAATGTCTACTACGAGCTATTTGTGAAATCCAGTCCCATCCACTCAAGAACTTTGGTCTTCTCGGAGAAATTATGAAGCTGTTCTTTACGTACGTATTTTATATTAAATTATTTTAGAGTTAAGGAACCTTTATACCATTTCGGATTTATGGTTCTTCTTTCGTCATTTGTGTAAAATTGGACACATTATCACCGGTATTTCCTAAGATAAGGTCAGTTCAGTGAGTTCCAGTGTAACCGGATGCGGTTATATCGGTATTAGACACAGACGTCTATCCAGTTGTAGATTTACTCGTATCTAACCGGCATTCTAAGGTTTACGGGCTTTCAACTTTTAAGTACTACTAACGAATGTCATTGATAGCTGTACAAGGAAACGCCAAACGCCGAAGGCAACGGATTAACGTGTTCTGCAGTATTTAGAGGGGAAACCGTTTTTCGTGATTTTTGTTCAAGACAACCCATGATGGGATTTTCCTATGGCAAAAATAACGAACCTTCATACAATATTTTATCCCCTATGAATTGAAAATTCACCCCTTTAGGGGTTGAATTTTCGTAAATCCCTCCTTAAAATGTCATGACTCATGCTTTTAGAACCACAGGATTAGGCTGTCCATTGTCTGTCAGCAAATAAATCAATGAATTGAGGATTTTTATACTACAACAATGTCTTTTTACAAATGATATTAATTATCTATGTAGGCCCAGCAAGTCCCCATACGCGAGTCTCCTAGATGAATACGTGGAGGCCCAGAAGGCAGGGGAAGCGGGAGGCGAGTGTTGGCCTTATTACAGGCTATGTCCCAAGAGTATCTTCCAATCTTCGAACAAATACTCGTGAGTAAAGCACATTAATATTTTTATAAGCTCTATTAGGTTGGCCTTATTGCATTTTCATTCTTGTGTCGTAGACCTTATGTTTCATGTGAAGCACTAGTGAAGAGCCACCTGCAGTACAACGCAGCTATTTGGAGTCCTAGTGAAGCCAAATACAGTACCATGCTAGAGCGGATACAGAACAAATATATAAGGTTCATGTACAAAAAGTTTTATGGAGTATATCCGGGATACCCGCTGTTGTATCCTACCTTATTTCTGTTAGGCATGGTAGGTTATATGAAATTAGAAGTTAAGAGGGAACTTGCAATAGCGACATACTTATTCCATGTAATAAGAGGTAAAATCTGTAATCCAGATATCCTACAGACTATTAAACTATGTGTACCGAACGAGTACGTAAACAGACGTCGGAGGCCGCGACTGTTGGGGGTACCGAAAGCGCGCACCAATCTTCTCCAGCGTGCTCCTCTTACGCGAGCGCTGGGCACTCTCAACGCGGTAGCTCTAATCTTAGACTTGTTCTCTTGCACACTGAACGATTTTACTCTGGCGACCTCTAGAGTGTTAAGTTATCCAGATTTGGATGTGTAGTATCTGCATGTGTAGTAATGCCTAGTATTAAGATAATGTCCTAATAAGTTTGTAATGTACCACTCTATCACTTTAGGTTAGCCTGTAACGATAGTTTGTGCCGTAAATAAATAAATAAATAAATGTTAAATCTAGCAAGTTTGCTTTTTAAGCTACGAAATTCTAGGTTAAATTTTCGAATATAAAGTGCTGTTAATTAATTTACAGGAAAGATGCAGAAGACTTACACAGGCGGCAAGAACACGAAGACGTCGAAGAGAACAAAATAGAAGATATACAGGCAATGTAGAACAATTTATGATGTTGCTGACAATTCGGCTCATAGAGCCGGCAACAGAAGCCCAAATGTAGTGGTAGTTCCGACCAAAGCTCTTTGTAATTAGACTTGTACTAAAATTTATTTATTTTTACATCTAAGTGCCATTCCATTAGGGCATGGGAAGACACACAACGATCAAACGGTTTTCAATCAATAGAATCACGCTAGACGCGTGCGCACAAATTGAAAATTTTTAAATGGAACGTTGTTTTGATCCTTGTCTGTCTGCGCGTGCTTTTAATTTGTTTAGTTGAATTATTTCGATTTTCTTCTGAATTTCTTTAGTTTGTATCTTATCCTAATTGTTTGATTAATTCTATTTTACGTATTGTTGTTTTGCTCATCTTTGTTTTCACTGTTGTATTAAATTAAGAAACACGTGAGTCTAAAGTAGCTAGTGATTTTGTAAATTTTAATGTATTTATAGTTGTTAAGTAATATAACTCATTATTATATAAGATTGCATTTTTACATTTCCTTTTTCGGATTTGATATTGTAACAAAATAAAAAACTTTTATTTATTTGTTTCATACTTAAAGCACAGAAATGCACAGAGGAACTTAATGCCATAGGCCTTAGGCTGCTAAAGTTAAATTTTGCAGAAGAAGACTAAACAAAAGCTCGAAGTTCATTTAAAAGACTCTCAATATCAACAATAAACATCGTAAAATTACGACTGTACATCTAACCCCACATTAAAGAATTCAAAAACCCTTCAAACATTCCTTTTCCAAAACAAAACGAACCCAACCACATCGACATGAAATGATGAAAGAGATAATCAATAAAAAGTATAGATATCTAGGACGCAACTACACATTTTAATAATAAATACCGATAAGACACGAATAGTCGCGCAACCCTAGTCGGAAGCCTGAAAGCTCCGTCAGGGGGCGTAACATGAAAGGCAACGCTGCCCGATAATTTTCTATTTTTGGACCAAAACCCTGCTATGATTAAGGTAAGACCAGCAGAAGAATGTGAACCAATTACAAGTGTGTCAATAAAATGTGTTTGTGTGTACAATGTTCGTGTATTGAACGTTTCAGGCGCAATATGTGATGTTCGTGCTAATAATTATGTTGAGTGCAATGCTTGAGACTGCATCGGTACAGAAACGAAGCTATTCAGATCAGTCCGTCAGAGGATACATCACTGAGGTAATGTTTTCAACGTTGTATAGGTACGTCTAAATTACGTAATTTGTCCTGAAATGTGAGAAGCTTTAATCGATAAACTGTTGTAGAGGACATGCTGGTGGAACGAAGTGTGCAAGGAAGAGTTCCAAACATTGTTCCGATGTAAGTGCCCCTCGTGGTCTTACTGCCGCAGTCCGGGGCGCTATTACAACGCGATATGCTCTATGACAGAGACCGGCTACATCTGGGACCAGCCCCATTCGGAATGGCGCCCGCAGTAGTAAACACAAAATACCTTAAACATAAAATATTCCAAACATGCCCCAAAATTTGATTGTAGCACTTCAAAGTTCTAGCTTGATACCGCAGATGTAAGTCTGCACGAAATTCTCAAATTCTCAAATGTGCCAAATTCTTACAACGATTCTAATTTGAGACTGATTCAGTATAAAATTTGAAATAAAATTTCACCTTCTATTTTCATAAATTAGCCTAAGATATGCACTTCCTTTCCTTTTTTCACCACAATTAATGAGATCACAATAATAATTACAAATGTGACGCGCGTATCTTGACCAATTTTGTTGAATACACTTGTTCCAGTTATGTGAAAAATAAATCTATGTTTATTCGATATTTATGATTCATTTCTCGTTTCCCCAATTTTGACCTTGAGAATGTATAAGAGAAGCCATTGTTGGGACGCGCATGCGCGTCGTCCGTTGTCTAAGAGTGAATAATCAATAGCTGAAGCAGTCGGCAATCGGATCCTAACAATACGTAGACCACAACAAATAGCAGGACGTTTATCAAAATGCTGCCCGCGCTAGTGTTTCTTTTATCCTTAACTGGAATTTATTGTGAGCCAGAAACAGTGCGGGAGAATTTCGACTATTTCAGTTATGGTTCTGGTGACGATCTTCTTAAAAACTTGGATCTCCATATGGTAAGTGAAGTTTACCTATACACACATATTAGGTATATCCAAGTCGGGCAGCTAACAATTCTGAATATTTGTTACGCCTTACTTGTGACATTGAAGATTTAAAAGTGCATTAAAAACGTGAGAAATACTAACTCTGTGAATTACTTTTCAGCCGAAAGATGAAATAGTTCTGAGACCTCAGGAAGTGAAGGACTGGCCGCAAACATCGTTAAACGTGGGGCAGATAACCTCTGTGTCCATCAACTCTTTGGGACAACCTGTGATATTCCACAGAGCCGAGCGAGTATGGGACGAGAGGCGAGTAACTATACCCTTGAATTTTATGATAACTTCCTGCCTTCACCACATTTATTTGGGGTTGACGCAGCATATCTTCGTTCATAAATCATTAGCAGCCGACATCTTATAATTCACAGTATTGGTCCCTTAAGTTCATTTCAACGTTCATACAAACCCAACCAGCTATCATGATATCCACATTCATACTCCAAACATCCGTCGTGTGCCTCTTATGAGTGCCTTAAGAGATGTATCCCCTGAGTTTGTTTCGCCATTTCTTCTCATGGGTAATAAGATAGAAAATGTCGAATCCATCTAGTTAATTTAAAAAAGTATCCTTTTGATATGACGTTTAAATTTCGATGTCCTATTTACAGAATAACCAGTGTTCCCGCTTGCTGTATCAGCTGAACATTCAACTATTTTTATTTCTAATGGAGTGTTAAACTACTTTGCAGTACCTTCAACGAATCCAACGCTTATCAGAACTTGGCCAAGGGTCCGATCATAGAGGATACCATCCTAGTCTTGGATCCTCACACGGGATCTGTATTGCACAGCTGGGGGGCCTATGCCTTCTACATGCCACATGGACTGACAGTGGACCACCATGATAATGTCTGGGTCACTGATGTCGCTAAACATCAGGTTTTCAAGGTGAGCGATATTGTTTTACAAGGTTAAAGATCACATTTGTATCAAAATCTGTGTACTTACCCATGATAAAAAATTGAAATAGTGCCCAAGGTCACGCGCCTTCAAGGGCGAGTTGGCGCGGCGGAAGCCAGTCAACTTACAACGTAAGGCTTCCGACATATTTTTCAGGAAGAAGACTAGTTAGGTAATCCTTTGATAATCCGTTTAAGCCTAGTCGTTTAAGATCCCGGATGGCTACTTAAGATTTGGGGAAGATTTTATGTGTCTGTTTTATTGGTTTTCTATAGGTTGTTTTCTTATGTAAACCTTTCGTTCCTTGATTTCAGTACATTCCAAACAACCATAAATACCCGACCTTGACCATCGGTGAGGCGTTCACAGCCGGCTACCCCTACAGACGCCGTGTGTTGCTATGCATGCCCACCTCAGTCGCCGTCGCCACCACTGGAGAAATCTTCGTCGCCGACGGCTATTGCAACAACCAAATACTCAAATTCAACGCAGCAGGAAAAATGCTACTGGCTATACCTTCCATTTCTGACCCGATGTCCTTGAATCTTCCGCACAGTGTCACATTATTGGAGCATTTGGACATCGTTTGCGTCGCAGACAGGGAGAATATGAGGATCATCTGCGCGAAGGCTGGATTGAAGAGTTATGTGAAAATGTTTGAGCCGGTTACTATTATCGAGGATCCTACTCTGGGCAGGGTGTTTGCTGTGGCGTCGCATGGTGATACGATCTATGCTGTTAATGGGCCAACGTCCCAAAATATTGCCGTCCGAGGATTTACTGTCAATGCACTCTATGGAAACATTTTGGACACCTGGGAACCGTCCACGGTATGTTGTAATTTTTTTAGCGTGATGATTTTTGTTTGGAACATTTTTTTTTTGGATTAGGATGTCGTTATAAATACCCCACTGTGCCTCGGAAAGTACGATAAGCCGTTGGTACTGGCTGTCATTCGTATCTTTGACAGCCGTTACAGTCGTCAGAAGCCTGAAAGCCTGACAAACATTGTTACCCAGGGATATCGTATTACCCAGTAACTGGGTTGTGGAGGTCAGACAGGCAGTCGCTTCATGTAAAATATTGGCATCAAGATGCATCCAGTAAGACTGGAAGTCGACGCCAACATAATTGGGTAAAGGCTAGGCAGATTGGTTGGCCTTAGAGTAGAGCCCTACCGTATTGATGTAAAGCGATAAGTTTCAATAAGTACCTACCTACACAAATTAATTTCTCCTTTTACTGATAACATTGTTCCATTTTGTAGTGTATATAGTACAGGTCTATACAGCGAGTTAAGCTTTAATAATGTGTCAATATCTTTTTCAGGGCTTCACAAACCCCCATTCGCTGGCAGTGACAAGGAACGGATCCCACCTCTACGTCACAGAAATTGGGCCTAACAAAATCTGGAAGTTCGAACTGACAGATGTATATGATAAGAAGTAAACCGTCTAATAGGACACATATATATGCATAGCTATGTTTATTACCTTCAGAGTATAATAGATAAATTGCTTGATGGTGAATCAAATTCGCCAAAACATAGGGAAATGGTGAAACGCGTATGTAAATGAAGATTATAGGAATTAAAAAGCTCATGTTTATAATATTAAGACGTATAACCGACAAATCTGGTAGTTCTAGTCAAATTTATTAAGTGTTCTTTGAAAACGCTTCGATAGCTCACTTACCCATGTCTAACCATAGAGATTCCTTTTAAATAATGCAAACATAAACTCGTAGACTACTTAAAACTTTATATTTAAAGGTTCCTGCCATATTGGCGCATGTATCGAGAAATAAATATATTATAATAGTATTGTAAAGAGAATTGTTTAATATTGTAATTAAAGGGCCAATCTATAAAACACGCACATAAATGATTAATTGAACCCTAACTTAACTGCTAAGGGCGATTGTACTTAAAGTTTATCTTCAGGCAAAATAATGTCTTCCTCTGTGTACAAAGAAATACTTCTAATAGAAATTATACTTAAATTATTATCACTAAAATCTACCAATCAATTTGATTTTAGTGGCCATAATTATAAATTCTATTTATAATTTAAAAAATGCAATATAAGTAAAATAAATTTATTCATTACCTTTTAATTATAATTATTAGACTTATAATTATTTATACATAATAATTATTATATTATAATTATAATTTCTAATTATGATTTGAATTTCTAATTATAATTATCATCTCTAATATATGGTAAAAGTTGATGTTGTTTTGTTTAGCTTGAAGATTTCTTTTAGCCAGCTGAGTTTACCTTGTCCTGTCTTTGTACCGTGTGCAAACGCCATTAGCAGATGTAAAAAAATGGTAGTAGCAAGGGAAATGAAATATATTTTCATATAAGTACCTAGTAAAAACCTTGGCTTTCTTAATTTCTAGAGTGCTATCTCTGAATATTGTAGTAGAAAATTGAAATGATAGTAAGTATTAAATATCATGGACCAATTGGCATGTTCATACGGAAATTATTCAGAGTATAAATTATAGAAGAAATAAAATTTATAGAATCAATTCATCAATATTACAAGTGATGTTTTATTTTAACGCGATAAAAAAATATATATTTTAATTTTCAATAAAAAGTAGGAGATATCTAGCATGTCACGGAACTAAACATTTGAAAACTTGTGACGTCCAACCTCTCCTCCGCCACATAAAACCTACATGGTGGACGGCCTCTCCTCTCACAGCCAGGAGGCCAGAGTCTCAGCAGAGGGAACCAAATTCGCTCAATTTGTGTCTGTTAGTGTAATGTGTAGATACATAAACGACATTAATATATTACGACAAATTGTTTATTTTATACCCACATTCATAATCAGATATTCCACAACATCTATAAGTTAATATATTAAATATACAATAATTCAATCTTAATGTGTATTTACAAGAACTTAAAAAAGGAATGGAACTAGACACGTTTTGACCTCGTCTGCTTATCACTTTGAATACAATACGTACCTTCAAGTAATTACTCTTTTTTTCATAACCTTCATAAAGAGCACCATATCTGTGGACAATTTAATAAATTAAACCGCGGTATGGGGTGAAAAGTATTCTAGCATCCATTATTTCCAAAAAACTTATCAAGATATTATATTTTATGGATAAAAATCCTTAAGTAGTTCAGGCATTTATGATTAGTAGCCATAATGATTTCCGAATCATTTGTAATAAATGATTCGGAAATAATTATTGCCAAGTCAATTGGTCAGTTTCCAACAGCAATCCCATCAACAGATTGAATAATTATGTGGCGGAAATACAAATTGACCCTGGCTGACGACAGAATGCGTTCCTGACACTTGTCATTTTAGTTCCATAGAATAAAAGTACCTATTTTACAAATTCCAACTTTATTAGCTCATTCTCTAATAGGCCAGAGAGTACATTTTAAGCTTTTCCTTTGTTACTTCATCACGCAAAAAGGACTGAACGGGTGTGGATGAAAATTAGCACAGAGATAGATTATATAGATAGATACTTTTTATCCTGCTAGCAGTAATAGCCTAGTGGTGTGACCGAGGGATTACCAGGTCGTCTCAAGTTCGAACCCAAGGCACGCACCTCTGATTTGACGGATTCATGTGCGTATTGTAAATTTATTACTTGCTTAAAATCGGTGAAGGCAATCATCGTGAGGAAACCAGCATGTCTGAGAGATATTTCTCAACAGCATGTGAAGCTTAGTCAGAGGCCCATGGGCAGCATAAAAACTCCGACACCAGGTTAGTCACTAACCACACGAAAAGAAGAAGATCGCGTCAGTATGTTCCCGATTTCCACGAGGGCGAAGCCGCGGACAGAAGCTAGTAGAATACTTACTTATAAATATAGCCATGACAATAGCCAGCATGATCCACAGCCAACATTTCCACGCGCTCCGACTGTGTTCCTGCAATCTATCTGACTCCTGTTTCAATGAGGATAAATTGCGATCCGTGAGGTCGGAGGATTTCTTCAAAGCCTGAAAACAAATTAAATGCTTATAAATTGTATGTTTTATGAGCTACTGGATTGTGAATGTCAGATAGGCAGTCGCTCCATGTAAAATACTGGTATTCAGGTGCATCCGTTTAAACTGGAAGTCGACCCCAAAATAATAGGAAAAGGCTAGGCAGATTGATTGAAATTGTATGCTTTTTAAGCAAATCAGCCTTAATTGAACTGGCATAATGTTATATGTGGACACATATCCAAAGCTTGAATCAGCTTTGAAAATTATTCATTATTCTTTTAGCTTGTACTGAAAATATATAATATTACTCTGCAGGGTTAGGTTTTTTTGCAATTTAAAAAGTTAATCTTTTTTCTAATAAAATATCATAACACCCTTTTTTTAACGTGGGATAATTATCAAATTACTCCTCCCGCTCTGGATGGAGCAGAAGGGAGTGTCAGAATTTTACTGACAAAAAGCCATCCATGGTCCTTCCTTAGCCCTTTATGTTCCAGGGCAGTGGTAAACCTTTCGGACAATCCCGCTTCATCATAACACCCTGTGTCTACTTACCCAGGACCCTACGTTCAGCAGACAACTTTTAACCCAACGGCATCAAATGAGGTTGTAATTTTAATGCTGACTAAGGAGTCTTACCTCAGTATCGCCTTTTATGATAGTACTGGCAATCTGTGACTGCTCCTTCAAGCTCTTGGTGAGCAACACCATGTTTTCAGCGACCTTCTCCTGCATATTCTGATGGTATTTGAGTAGAGAGTCCATGTCTTCTTGGCTGCTACTGTTACTTGTAAAGTTGGGAGCCTTAATGATGTTCCTCTTTCGAAGGGCTTCATCACTGTCTGCTAGAACAATTTACAGGGGTGAAATTTTTTTTTCTAAATTGCGTAAATGTGTTGTATCTAGTTTTACATGAAATGATGTATGACCATTTTAAAAAATACCTTTGGGTGCCTATCAACTAAAAGAGATCCATTGTCCAATGCTTTTGTTCAATTATTAGCTCCTGACTTCCCATAAGATTTGTCAACAGATAAAATAAAAACTATATAAAAAAATGCATAATTGAAAAAGTAAGTTCATGAATGTTCAGCTATTCTACGAACCCAGTCCAAATAATTCTGATCTGAGCTCCGCTCCATATTTGACTCTTGTTTTCTGGTGTATCTCTTGAGCCGCTGAATCTGCAGGCATTGTCGCTGCTCCATGTGAAAGTAGCTGAACTGCCTCCAACTGGAAATTAATTAGGACAGATAATGTAATATAATAACAAAGTTAAAGTACTTCAACAATATCTTAGGTACTATTCAATAAAACATATTTATACTAATAATAAAGCTAAATAGTTTGTTTTTTGAATGCCCTCTTGATCTGCGAGTTGGATTTGAAAATTTTTTTTTGCTTTGGTTATAAACCTTCCTCAACATATGGGTTATACCATATGTTGAGGAAGGTTTATAGGCTATTAAACATAATTATAAGACCTTCAGAAGCAGAGCAATAAAAAAAAATGCTAAGCTAGTAAGTCTCATTTTGACTGCAAAAGAGAAACATAAAAATATTTTTTTTACAGTTTTCTAACCCGTCCGTCTTGAGCCAGGGTAGTGATCAATGTTTGTGCCTTCCCTGTATGACGAAATGACTTTATTAAGCTGGCATTATTCTTATTTATCCAGCTTACCAGGCACAACACCCAACTGGTTGGAAGGTCGTCCCTTCTCTATGGAGGAGTGAATATTATTCAACACTAACTAATTTCTATTGGACTACAAACCTTTTCACTCGGAGTATTCAAAGAAGCTGTTTGGACCACACCTTTCAAAAAAGCAACCCTTTTGGTATAATCTGCTAATGTTTCCTTATTCGGCTTTCTGAAACAGAAGAAACAGAAAATGTAGTCTTCTCAGAGGAAAAATTCTAGCAATATCATGAATGACGGTTATTATTAATCATCAT
Source organism: Hyppa rectilinea (assembly GCA_951799385.1). Classification (NCBI taxonomy): domain Eukaryota; kingdom Metazoa; phylum Arthropoda; class Insecta; order Lepidoptera; family Noctuidae; genus Hyppa; species Hyppa rectilinea. The sequence continues at coordinate 9,947,131 of OX637318.1, read as the reverse complement.
TATTGTTAGGTTGTAATGAGATCGGATACTTCAAAAGGCTCTTGAATGACACGAGCCAAATCCACGTAAGCCAGGCGAAGAAAAAATTAATATTTACAAAATAATCTCAGGATCAGTGCTGGTCTTTAGTTCTGTTATCATTTCACTGAGGGACTCCACATAGTGCTTGAGTCTACAGTTATTATCAATAGGTTCCTGCTTGGCTATTAATTCACATCTATGCAGCAGCTGTCTCACATTCATTTCTAGTCTAGATTTCGTCGGCATGGTTATTTGGGGTTTAGGCCTTTCCACAGCCATGTTGGCAAGTTATTTTATTTCTTAACTTATCAGTAAAGACCTCTTTGTTTTTGAATTTACAAAAAGTTTTTGAGTTCTATTTTGATTGAAATCATTGTATGTATTGATTTTCGAACTTTGACGTTGACACTGACAAACAAGTGACAACTCATTGAAAACTGACAAATCTGTTTTTTAATAGCTTGCAACACACATGTGATGTCGCCAATATACATCCGGAAGCATCATCATCACCAGTCTCAGCCTCAGTTTTTGGGATCTGATAAACGCTTTTATTGTTGCGATTAGCATGGTAATAGATTACTGAGCCTTAGTGATCTAAAAGTATCACCAATTAAAAAGAAGAAATATCTTCGGCTAAATCAGTTCACTAGCCGATTATCAGATTGCAGCTCTCTAGGTACCTACTACAATCACCTGCTCTAAGACAATGACTGACCTAAATCTAAAACCATTTTTTTTTCAAACTTTGTTTCAATCACTGGTCCACAGAGTACTCTTTTTACACGTTTTTTATATTAGCTTCGTGTATTATTTATTGATCGAAGTTAGCTTCACATAAATGTTTGTTTGTATGTTTGTAACCGACTCCTTTGGACTTGATGCTCTCCCACTTCAAAACAATACTTTATTGCATTCCACAATGTATACATGCTTAGGTGGTAGGTGAAAATTTAATGAGACACAATTGTGGACCCTGTTGGGTACAGTAAAAGACAATAATATAAAAAATGAAACGAACTTATAGACTTTTTTTTTTAAGGCTGGGAAATCATCCAATGGCTGCTCCCGCTCTGGGTGGAGCGGAAGGGAGTGTCAGACTCTTACTGACTAAAACCCATCCATGTTCTTTCCGTAGCCCTTTATGTTCCGGGGTAGCGGTAACCCTTTCGGACAATCCCGCTTAAGGACTTATAGACTAACTTATCGATCGAAGACCGATGAAAATACACCTTTTGGGATAGGTGCTCCTTACGGGACCTTAGAGTATTATAAATGCTTTAGGAACGGGAGCGATTGAAATTTTGCAATGAAAGAATACAATACAAAGTGAAAAATGTATTGTCGATTTCCACCATCTGAGACTTCCGCACGTCCCATCGTCTTCATCACCTTTAACATCCTCCAATCCTGAATTTATTTGAGGTTCTAACAGCATTAATTTTCCTTTTTCCAAATATCTTTATTAGACACTTTGTATCATCTACCACAACGAATCCAACTTTTCATTTGTATTTCTTTTCTGTAGCCATCTAATCATACCTACTACAGTTTAACAAACCGCTTTAAGCACATTATCGTACAAAAGCGGCAGCAGTCTAGATTTCGGGTCTTTGGGCTTGAATACAAAACTACGATGCGACGCGATGCGAATTCGTAACTCAAAAAATTACTTACCATATACAGAAGGTATATGGTAAGTAAATTACCTAGCGTAGAGCTCGCAGATTTACGATACGAAGTCACATGGCAATTTTGTGTTTGGGCCCTTTATGCTACCTAATTCAAGGGACTTATGGTTGATGTTCCAGGGTAGCCCGCGAAATTCAAATTTTCTTAAGTTTTTTGCAATTTGCAGGCCAGTGATAGGTTGTATGTTGATGAACATTTGATTCGCGGCTGTAAGACGTATGTAGTTACAGAATTATAATCATCAAAATCATTAATACAACCCTCCGAGCTCATAAAGGTGTAAAAATGACTTTTTACAAGGTCAAAGTCATTCCGGAACCTTTATGAGCTCGGAGGGTTGTATTAATGATTTTGATGATTATAATTCTGTAACTACATACGTCTTTTCACCTTAAAGGGTGTTCATGAAAAAAACCAACACATTTATTGTAAAATGTTTAATGTACCAATATGAGAACACTTATTTCAAACAGGAGTAAAAAGATTACGACTTGGGGGGCTGTTTCTTGGCAGCTTCAGCATCGGCCTCACTCTTCTCGAAGTCGGCAATTAACTTCTCTACTTCAGCGCTGCTTAGAACTCGGATGACAGTCTTGTTGTCTTCGCGTGTTAGGCTCGCCATTTCAACTGTAAAATTTCAAAGCTAATATTATTTTACAGTTAATAAAATAGACCGTAAGATTTTGGAATTACAGCATCTAATTTTAAATGGTATTTATATTTATCAAATAATAATAAGTACCTATGTCGCGGGTTCGATTCCCGCACGGAACAAATATTTGTACGACCTGCAAGTATTCGTTACGAGTCTGGGTGTTTTTCTATCTATAATATGTATGTATTTACAAAAAAAAATGTATATAAGTAGTTTATCAGCCATCTCGTTACCTTAACACAAGCATTAGGTTGCTTAGCTTGGGACGATATGGCGTTGTGTGAAATGTCCAAGGATATTATTATTATTACCTAACCGTCGAAGTTCAAATATTTTGCTTAAGTACCTAAAAATATTGTGGAACATTAATTTATTGATTGCGCCTCTTTTAGCGAACCTTAAGTAATTCCTATTGTGGGATCCTAAAATACTAAATAAACAAGCAACTGCCATTAACTTGGATATAAACCTCGCCAGCCACTGCCGCGGCACTGCTCGCTCGGCTTGCGCGCGGTTGTTGATCACAGTTCTAACCTAAACTAACCCATTTGTTTGGAGTACCCTAACTTAGTTACTGCGAGAATCTGTAAAATGTCCATAGCTAGAATTTAAATAAGTTTTTTGAGGATAAAGTTAAATAATTCCTATTCTAAATCCTGAACTGGTTAAAAGGAATTTAACATAGGAACTGCATTGTGTGCAGTGCCCCAGCTATAATTATATTTCTGTTAATACAAGTTTCCTAGATGAACAATATTGAACATACCTTTCTCTGGAGTCAGCTTGGTCATGTCCAAAGTCTTGCTGAGAACCTTGACAGCCAAAGCCTGGGCTTCAGCAATAGTGGTCTCATTTTCCTTGTATTCCTGTTTCAAACTAGATACTGCAGCCTAAAATAAAAGTTAATTATTTTTTTAATAAAGGTTAAAAAACAGAAATCTCTTTGTAGAATAATAGATTTGCGGCATAAGTTTGACTCTTCTTCTTTTCGTGTGGTTAGTGACTAACCTGGTGTCAGAGTTTTAATGCTGCCCATGGGCCTCTGACTTAGCATCACATACTGTTGAGAAATATCTCTCAGGCATGTCGGTTTCCACACGATGTTTTCCTTCACCAATTTTTAAGCAAGTGATAATCATACAATACGCACATGAATCTGGAAACTCAGAGGTGCGTGCCTTGGGTTCGAACTCGAGACCTAAGACTTGGCAGTCCGATGGTCATACCACTAGGCTATCACTGCTTGTTTGACTTAAAATTGTGGTTATGATTATATATCCAAGGACATAATTTGGCTTGGTATAAGCTCTTATAAGGGAGGAAATGAGGATAGTAATGGCACCAAACAGAGCCAAATTCTGAGCCGAATCCATGTAGATTGCCATCAACACACTAAGAAGAAGAAGGATGGAACTGCATGTGACTAAAAGAGAGATGTATGATATTGTTGATGGATGAAGAGGAATAGGTAGGACAAAGAAAAGGTGGTTGGATTGTGTGAGGAATGATATGAAAGAGCAGGGACTGTACAATAGGGGGACAGTTGACCGGTGAGAGTAGGGAGGAAACAGCATGAAGATGATGATGAACATAATACACTGTGTTGTAAGGCATCATTTTGTATCTCGCTGTACATGTGTTGAAAACCAAATAAAAATTTGCACAGTAAACTCAGCTGTACAGAAATAATTCTTACAAATATTATAAATGCAAAAGTTTTGATGGATGTTTGTTGCTCTATTACTCCAGAACTGTTAACTGGAACTGGATTTAATTTGGCACATAATAACCTGCATCAATACATAGGATACTTTATATCGTTGAGTACATTCCTGTGGAATAATTCCCGACATCCATGCGGGAGATGCTGGCAAAATCTAGGCATGAAAATATATATAGAACAATGAAACTTACAGCACTGTTGTTTCCAATGCAAGTAGCCTTCCACCCGCCATAATTACCGCTGGGGTCCGACTGGTATAGCTGGTAGCCATAGTGTTTGTCCCAACCCATGTACAGTATGGATACACCAAAGGGCCTCTTACCTGAATATAACATTAATTAATCAATAATAACATAAAATGTACTAAGAAGGAATATGATATTCATTACTTTCAACCAATCAACCAGGTATATCCTAGTGCAGGCATATTTTTAACATTATGTTACCTATTGTTTTTAGTTTTTATTTTTATATTCTGCCACTTTACTTTTTTTGAATAAATTATTATTATTATAATCTACAGAAGTATTAGCGTGTATTTGAGTTAAAAAATAAAATTCCTATTGAATAAAATACACAACAATTAATTAAAAAGACTTTGGTTCCTTTATTTGAATAAAAAAACATAACTTGAATGATGGAGTTTTATCTCACCTCCGTACTGTGTGTAGGCTTGCTTGACATCACACAACCAAGACACAAGCTGCTCGCAAGGAATAGATTCACCATACTGCAGTAGGTATCTCTGAGCGATAAGTCTGAGCTCGTTCGTCAGAACGTTGGCGTCTGATGTGATGCCGGCCACCGAGCATACCATATCATCATTCAGCTTGTAGATCTTCTCAGAAAAGAATACTTCATCAAGGAGTTTGTTTGTATTTCTGCGCTCAGCAGCTAGCAGGATGCCATCCGTAGCCAGGATACCGAGACATGTTCCTGCATGACTGATAGCTTCCATAGCATACTCGACTTGGTACAGCCGACCTAAAATACATATTTTTTTATTCTGTGTTACCTATTTCAGTAAATTTATTGTTTATATAGGGAGTAGTATTTACCTTCCGGCGAGAAAATAGTTGTACGTGTATCATAACGCCGAGCCTGTAGAAAATAATGTTATGAGTCTGAATGATTGAATGACCAAGCAAGATTGCTAACCTATGTAAACTTCGGTTTTACATTACAATCAGGATAAAATATGAATATGACTTACCATGTTTGTTAAGTTTTAATATTATTTCTTGTATTATTCACCTAAATAACTAATATATTGTTTTAATTTCTAATGTTATACGAAATGCAACTTTGCCGGACGATTCAAAGATGACATTGACAAATTTAATTTGACGTTTATTAAAGGTTGTGTTTCAGTCCAGAGCGCAGTCACCAACGTAGCATTATATTGCACACACTGTCTTTCTTATTAGGAGTAATAGAAACAGCATTCGTTTGTATTACTGAAGATACTAACAATATTGAAATAACAAGGATGACAACAAACTTTTGATGGTAAAGCGTTCAAAAAGAACGGATAGGTAAAAATCCTGCCAGATGTGAATATAAAATAGCAAAAGTTTAATAAGACTGGTACTTAGTGTATACAGCACGTTTATTCTTCCCGGATGATTTTCAAAAATTAATAAATTTTTATCGGTATCTACACTATCTACCTACGCAAAAAGCAAAATATTTCATGGTTGTTATTAGGATTTTACACGAGTGTGGCGCCACCGTGAAGTGGCCCAACCGTGATTCTTGTCAATATAAAATGATGTTTCTGCTTCCAATTCATAATATTATTATGTTTATTTTGTACTATTAAAAAATGTTGTTCATTTAAGACTACCGACTCTGGGGGCAAAAAGGCACAGGCAACTCCTACCTTTTCTCAAAGCGTTTCATTGTATATTCAAACCCTGCATCACTGTGCAAACTAAAACGAGTGCCCTATTGAATTTCTGTGTGTGTTCCAGATGGTAAAAAGGGTAATTAAGATGTAACTTCGTCAGTCTGGCACAGCTATTTAGGTAATTTGCACGTGATTTAAGTGAATTCAACTATGACCTAGTGTTTAGATATTATGAGGTTCTTCTTTTCTGATAGACTTTAACCCTTACACGTTTGTAAGTAATCCAAGGCTAAGAAATTGATTTGATTTAGTTATATTTATTGATGATAGCCTAATTAAACATAAAAGTGATAGCAGAAAATGAAATTATAAGTATTTTTGTGTTTTTGGGATGGGGACAAATATGTCCCTATAAGCGTAAAGGTAAACATTTTTTGATGTAGGTACTACTCTGTCAAGAAAGTACCGGGAAAAGATCAATAATACACAAAATGTCTGTTATTCATCCAAATTTATTTTATCACCTTCAAAGTATGCTCCTTTAGAAACGATACACCTGCGCCAACGAATAATCCATTCATCAAAACATTTTTTAAACGCTGCTTCCGGAATTGAGTTCAGTTCTCGCCGCGAATTCTCCTTTATGTCTTCTATCGATTGAAAACGGGTGCCACGAAGTGGTAATTTGAGTTTAGGAAAAAGAAAAAAGTCAGCAGGAGCCATATCTGGTGAATATGGTGGTTGCTGGATGGTATTTGTTGAGTGTTTGGTGAAAAATTCGTTCACAATGATAGCCTTGTGCAAAGGCGCATTGTCGTGGTGCAAAATCCAAGAATTTTCTTTCCACAAATCTGGCCTTTTTCGTCGAATTTTCTCTCTTAAACGCCGCATAACGCTCAAATAATATTCTTTATTTACCGTTAGACCTTCCGGTAAGAATTCAGAGTGCACAACACCGCGATAGTCAAAGAAAACAGTCAACATGACTTTGACTTTTAATCGACTTTGGCCCACCGATAGGTAGGGTAGGTAGGGTAGGTAGGGTAGGTAGGGTAGGTAGGGTAGGTAGGGTAGGTAGGGTAGGTAGGGTAGGTAGGGTAGGTAGGGTAGGTAGGGTAGGTAGGGTAGGTAGGGTAGGTAGGGTAGGTAGGGTACGTAGGGTACGTAGGGTAGGTAGGGTAGGTAGGGTAGGTAGAGTAGCTAGGGTAGGTAGGGTAGGTAGCTAGGTAGGTAAGGTAGCTAGGTAGGTAGGGTAGGTAGGCAGGTAGGTAGGTAGGTAGGGTAGGTATCACAGTTAAGACAGGACAACGTCTGTCGGGTCAGCTAGTTTAATATAAATAACAGATGCAACTCAAACTCCGCGCCAAAATGGAAAACAGTTGTGCCAATCTAACAACTACAAAAAAACAAAAATTTGAATTTGGAACCATAAACAAATCATCCATTCCCGAAACTTTTTTGACTGAATGTATGGCAAAAAATCTGATATCTATATATATAAAAGAAAGTCGGGTTTGTTCCCTCCATTATAACTCGAGATCTGTTGGACCAATTTTCATGGTTTTTGTTTCGTTGGATTTGTCTCCGCCCTGAATAGCAGAATACATTATTTTTAATTTTTTTTTTTTTTTTTGGTAGGTATGTAGGTAGGGTAGGGTAGGTAGGTAGGTAGGTAGGGTAGGTAGGTAGGTAGGGTAGGTAGGTAGGGTAGGTAGGGTAGGTAGGGTAGGTAGGGTAGGTAGGTAGGTAGGTAGGGTAGGGTAGGTAGGTAGGGTAGATAGGTAGGGTAGGTAGGTAGGTAGGTAGGGTAGGTAGGGTAGGTAGGTAGGTAGGGTGGGTAGGTAGGGTAGGTAGGTAGGGTAGGTAGGTAGGTAGGTAGGGTAGGTAGGTAGGGTAGGTAGGTAGGGTAGGTAGGTAGGTAGGGTAGGTAGGTAGGTAGGGTAGGTAGGTAGGGTGGGTAGGTAGGGTAGGTAGGGTAGGTAGGGTAGGTAGGGTAGGTAGGGTACGTAGGGTAGGTAGGGTAGGTAGCTAGGTAGGTAGGGTAGGTAGGCAGGTAGGTAGGTAGGTAGGGTAGGTATCACAGTTAAGACAGGACAACGTCTGTCGGGTCAGCTAGTTGATAATAAAACTCAATTCAATATATAAAAAACAAGTTATTTATTATACAATATTTATTAAAATAAAAAATATTAACTTTAATGGTATGTAACAAAACAATTACGATCGGCAGTGTAACACAAATGTACATTACATGTACTGCAAGTGTTATTTGTCCGATTTTCAATGCGAAGTTTTGCACATTGTACACATCTTTTTCGGCTGTTTGTTTTGACCATGACATGTGAAGGTACTCCCCTTTTTTGAGTGAGAGAAATTCGCTTTTTTGTCATGACAGTCGAGCACAAAGCTCTTTGCCGGGATTCATCAAGCCGTAGGTAGGCCATCCTCGTCGTCACTGTTGTCAGCCATCAAAACTTCAAAAATATCATCTTCCTGCAGCGAAAACTCTCTGTATCTGTTTGATGACATGATCTACAACAAAATATACAATGATTAGAATATAAAAAAATGAAAATTACAACAAAGCAAAAAATATCATTAGTTTTAGCAATATGTCTCCGTTCATGCATACAGGGACACCCGCGTCCCATATCATTTTTCGCAGACTATGCATTACTCCTACAAATAAAACATAAAATTTGTAATAAAACAATAATTGTACTTACCAACGAATATATTTCTTTGAAGAAAATCAGACGAAATTGATTTTTATAAAATAAAAAACAATGTTTAAAAGTTTGTCGCAATAGAAAATAATTTTCACATTTCGCGCCGGAATTTTTATGACAGATCACTTTTTATTTGGTGTTGCCAGTGCACAAACATCAAAACATACTATAAATGGTAAAATAAAAAATCGAAAAGAGGTTCAACATACCTAATTTATCTGTAAATTGCAAAAAATGTGCGGGGACAAATGTGTCCCAAATGCGTGAAAGGGTAAAAGCTGTGATATGTCCAAAATGAAATAGTCATAACATTATTCATTGCTTCTGTCACTCTCCCTAAATCTATCTGCAATAATGACAGAAGATAGAATTTCGACAGGACGTACTATATCTACTCAACTGTTTTTGAGTTAGCTTCAAGTATGTACCTATTTTTCCCAACTTAGTCTATGTAGATGATGTTATGTAACATTCTTGTCGCTGTTATTTATGTAGCACACTACTGAAAAGTGGAAAATAAAAACTATTTTACAATAAAAAAAACAACCCACTTCCAAAAAGCGCTACTAAGTCAAAACAAGCTTGTCGGAAGTCAGTGGTGTCTTTGGTTTTGTATTTTATTTTTTTGCCACCGACTTTCTTAGTTAGCGTTTTGGTCCTAGTTGGTTAGTTACAAGCTTGTTAGTAGTTGTGAGTAGACACTAGACTTGTGAAGTAGAGGCAATATATCATTTCCCGACGGGATAGGAACTAACCACACTCATTCAGCTCTGTTCAACTTTTGTCTCAACAACGACTCTGTATAGGTAGGTATGTACGTATCCGTTCGGCTTGCCGCGTCTATTCGGGTGCGTAGGTACGTAATGGATCTCCATACAAAATCGTTGTTGAGATAAAAGCTGACCAGAGCTAATTATGTGTGGTTAGTCCCTTAGGCAGCTGATAAATAGAAACTAAATACTTACAGCCATTTCTCGCCAGTTATGTAATAGCTATCTAAGACGGTATAGGATCCAGACCCAGTTGTTTCACTAGACAGTCTAAGATTTGGAAGTTTCAAGAGATAAACAAAAAAATAATTATAAACGTTTATTAACTTAATAACACTCATACATGCATGTATTAGGTTACACTTACTATTATTATAGAAAATAACAATATAAGCACCTAGAATTAAAGACAAGAAGAAAACTTAAATCTACAGATAGTTAATAGGAAGGTACTCACTTAACTATTAATAATAAAATCTTAAATAAATACAAGTTTTATAAAAATAATGAATTACCGTAAAAACTTAATTATTACACAATTACTCTGCGTTGTAAAAATATTGTCATTATAATTAGTCAAAAGTCAATCGGAATTTTCTATACGTAACAATGATATTACGCATGAAAATCTGCTTTTGCAAGCGCGCATGTCCTCTCACACAGATACTATAATATTTTTATTATTAAATGGTGGATGATGATGAGTTTCCATAGTGCAGCATTTATATAGAGGGTAGTTGTGGTTAATGGTTGTACGGATAGGACTTAGAATTAGTTCTACGCATTGCTATCGTCGTCAGGGGGGCCTTGCAGCTTTAGTAGTCACATCGCTTTTCTTGTCGTCGCCACTAAGTCGTAAATAGGCTGAACCAAGACGTACAATAAGATCGTCATGGTAAAAACTATGAGCGCTGTCGACAAGCCTCCTTGTTCAGCAGCGAAGTGGTCCATATTGAATCCCATGACCATTGTTATAAGGCCCATGGATACAGCAAAGAGTCCGACTGCTAGATGGATAATCTTGACGGGTCCGCTTTTGACCATCAGTCGCACTTTTGCAGAAAATAGTGCGACGATCCCAGTTACGAAGCTGCACAGTGTGAATGCTAACGCGATAACACCTGTAACAAGGCAAAATTGGTATAAGCATATGGATTAAGAAAGTTTTGTTAGGGCAAGTCTAGATAATTATATTTTCCTGAGTAAGTTATAATACCGACGTTATCACGCTGCTGGTACGGCATGAGTATTTATTATACCTAGAGGTTGATCAAAGCATGTCAATTAACGGTATGCCGTGACGCCTTTACTCGTTAGGTACCTACCATCCGTATGTGGGGTCCATCGGGATTGTTCGAAAGGGTTACCGCTCTCCCGGAACATAAAGGGCTTAGGAAGGAACATGGAGGGGTTTTAGTCAGTAACAGTCTTCCGCGCAACCCATTGCGGGTGGAGTCATTTGATGATTTCCCAACATTAAAAAAAAGTTAAGCGTAGTTTGCCTACATGGAATTTTGTAAAAGTCACAGTGAAAGATGATCCTTAAGCTAATTACTTAAGCCTCGTTTTGAGGGAAAACCCTTTGCTGGTACCCTAATTCTAATAAAAACTTGAATCGGTTTATATTCTATTTTTGTTAACAAGGTTAGAGTTAACTCTCCATAAGTAGCTATTGATGTTATTGCATTATGAAGACATGTCAAGATAACATTTTATTATCAACAAGATGATGATGATGACACTCGACATTTTGGGTACTTGTTAAATTGATGACGCGTTCTCAATAATATTGAACCTATTTACCTTATAACGGGTTTTAATATTTACAGGCAAAACAATTGTTTGTTTTGGAAACAGCATGTGTGGAATCGGCAAAAGATCCCCATTTTTAACCGACTTCAAAAAAAGGACTTCTCAATTCCTAGAATCTTACCTCAGAACTCCGTCTTTCATAAACTGATTTGGAAAATTCTATTTTTTTATTTCAAAGCTTAAAGTGCCAGTAACATTTGCATTGGCTTGTTGCGTTGATCATGATAGCTACATAGAAGCGAAATTCGCGTATATACCGATTCGGTTTACCCAATATGATAACAGATAACTAGGTCCCTAGGTGATAAAGTTAGATAGGTTCGCACGACGATATTGTAAGTAAGTAGTTATAATGTTGATACAACCTTAAATAAAACGATGTTTTTGAGACTGAGTTAGGTACCAGTCGATTCTGTAAAGTCTTCCTGTGAAAACTTGGACGAAGTGAGCGTTAAGTGAACTACTGTCCCATCTAATGCTAGAGATTGACACTACAGAGGCAATTTAAACTCACTGCACCTACATTTTCACGGTGAGATTTACACAGAATGGTACTACAGGACTTATAAAGATATAAGAGATTAAAGGAAATGTTTATCTGTCGTGTCATCAACGCCTCCAATGTTACAGCGGTCCACAGTCTGCGGTAACTACATAACATAACAAAAAGAAGTAAATCTTACCACAGATGCCATGAGCAGACGAGATAACCATGTCAACTCTAGCCAATCCCAGGAATGTGCCGGCGATCACAAAGAGGGAACCGATGAGCTGCAGGCATCCGTGTACGATCCGTTTGCCATCTTTGGACATTTGGAACGACCAGGAGTTGTGTCTGTGCAGTGTCAATATTGCCTCCACCAAGAAGAGTTGATACTGAAATTAAGATAAAGTAGTCGTATGTATTACGTGTAGACTTTAGAGAACCCGTCATATAGGGACCTACAGGAGTATATCTACTTAAACGGAGTTGTACCTGCAATAACCCATAGGCACCAAAATGTAACAGCAGTTCTTATAATACTTAAATGATACCAACGTGAATGTTAATATTTTATATCAAATAAGCCGTGTGCTGATAGGATTGTACGTGCAAAAATGACGAAATTTTGAACTTCCATCACCTCTATCTGCTATACCTAAAGCTTTTTTCCAATTATGTTGGAGTCGACTTCCAGTCTAACCGGATGCAGCTGAATTTGAACTTACTTTCATCATATATTTTCCAAAAATCCTTCATTAGTGCTTACTTTTACTAGAGGAGAAACTTGTGCAAATTTTCATGCTCCTAGATTCAGTGGTTAAGTCACGAGTCGGTCAGTTTAAACTATGCGGTTGCAAACAAGCTTCTGTCTAGAAGAACTCTACGAAATCACATAAAGTTTTAAAAATCAAGATTCTTGCCAAGGATTTTTACCTTCCAGGTTTGATCTAGGTACTTACCAAAAAGTTATGGTAAAAGCTGTATCTGACAAAACCTTATAGTATGCAGGTGAGTTATAAGAGAAATGCCTAGAATCCAATTAAGACTAATACTAGATTTAGTCAGAGGCCCGTGGGCAGCATAAAAAGTCTGACGCCAGGGTAGTCACTAACCACACGAAAAGAAGAAGAATTTAGTCTGAAAGAAACTGCCAGTGCCACGTAAGTTGGTACCTAAGAAATGTTCATGATATTATATTAGTGACCCAAAGTTCGATGGTACAACTGACGACTATGAGGCATAAATATATGTATTAGGTACAACTGAGACGTTGAAACCACTCAATATCAACTACATAGGAAATATAGCCTATTTCGCCAATTCAAATTATCATTTTCACAATACGTACGCCTGTTCCCGCGAAAATAATATGCAGCTCCAGGTTGGTAATGGTTCCATTAGGTGCCGAGGTCAGTGCGAAGCGCCACAAACAAAACACTACAATCGCGATCTGCATGTGGTGGAGAAGGTTGAACAGCTGGCAAATTGCTCGAAACGCTGCCTGCCACGAGGAGTCGTATACGTCCCCGCTCTCTTGGTCGTAGGCAGCTGGGGCACGAGTAAGCTCCGCCTGGTAAGGCACGTGCTCCCGAACCTCAAACATCTCCACCTTTTCAATAGACTGCCGACTTGTACTGGGTCTAGGATCCATTTCCTCGCAATAGTCACTTAGAAGTAAAAAACTTCAACTATCCCAGCACTAACACGCGGTCACAAGCGAGTCCCGTCGACTAAGGAACTAAATTGCAAAAGTGTTTTTTGAAGATAAGAGATACTCTTGTTTATGATAACGGGAGAAAATTCGGCAGATAGGTCACTTATCGAAAAGAATTGACGGTTTTGAGATTACTGTCTTGCGTAACGTAAGATAATACGAGATGATTGTAAACTTATTCCCTAGATTATGCTTTTATCTCGCCCATTCTTTTAGGAATGTCGAAATTTTTGTAGTAAGCCGAAGGAGTGCTGAATGTGCTGATACAATAAGTAATAGAGTATCTAGCTGTCGTGACCTAGATTTTAGTGTTCAGGTGTCCAATCCATTCGATTATGGAACTGAGATCGTTGAAGCCCTGTTATCAATTTAGGGACCTCCAGTGTTTGTTCTGTTTATTAGGGGAGGTAGTCCATGTTCCTTGGGTTCCGTCATGATGACGCTCGTTGCCCGGCCATCAATTTCATTCAGTTTCTACGTGTTGTCTGACTAGAATTGGAGCATGCATTGCCTACTACACAACCTGCGTTGCTGTTTTAAATTTCAAATGACGCCCGCCGTGGCGTCTCCGCGTCTATTCTTGTAAAATTTGAGTAAACTGTTTTTGTTATTGTATCCATTGAATGCTGTTTTCCATAAATTTGACTAAACATGCAACATATTTAGACACGCGTTCGACACATACCCAGTTCGATGCTTGGGACAGTTACATATTCCGTTAAATACACATTTAAAGCAGGTAATCAGCTGTGAGCTTTTTGTCCAGCAAAGTTCCAGTGCGAGTTCAAGAACTCTACTTACCTCTCAACGCAAAATAAATAATTATTATTCTTTTCACTCATCTAATTTCACGAAGACACACTTTCATGAGTACTGGCTGACGTTGTGAGAAATGAGTGTAGCTATTGAACGCTAGATGGCGTTTTCATATAGTTTGAATAAAGATAGCATAGATGGTGCTAGTAGTACCGCTGGTTAACAAAAAGCTTTAACAAATCAGCTGTTCAGTAAGACTGTTTTGATACAACTTCGTTTGTAGTGTCGTTATTTTCGGGATAAACTATTTATGTTATTATGGTTTTGGTGGATTTATAAAAATACGCCATCCTCTAACTCTAATGTCATGCACACAATTAATTCGTTAAAAATATCTCTGCAGCTGCTGTATGGCATATTATATGGTGATGGATTCTACTTCTACTACGCAATTCACACTTTTCTAAATTCAAAAACATAGTAAAAAAAAACGCAACATCACGCTATTGGTATCTTACCCACCGACCCACCCACTTCAATCTATGTTATCTCATCAAATTGCTTACGATCATCATCGTTCTTATTTCCTCGAGGCCTGGGGAGCCTGGTCCAACAAACCATAAGGCCCCACATACAATACCAATGAAATATGGATACATCATAATACACTCTGGCACCACAGGCAACACATAATTATCAAAGCAACGGAAACAATACAACAACAGAAATAACTGTATTATTGGGCCTTGGGCCACACCATAAAATTCTACAATTCCGTTACAGAAGAAAAAATCAAATGAAAACATCCATAGACAACAATCTCAACAAAATGAAAAAGACAATGGGAAACTAGAAGAAATGTTCAAAGATGCCGTGGGTTATTAAGGAGGGTACAGGTCCGCCTTTCAATTAATTAAGGTGCTAATGAATTCCTACCTGAGGGTTCCGTTCGCCCTGCGAGGCGTAACCCATTTGTCAACGCAACACGTGATAACGAGGGGTCAGACTGACCTTTTTAGACCGAGAGCCGCTGGGAGCAGTGACCTGGCCTTAATAGTGTCGTCTATCCGTGTAAAAGG
Organism: Hyppa rectilinea; assembly: GCA_951799385.1. Lineage (NCBI taxonomy): Eukaryota > Metazoa > Arthropoda > Insecta > Lepidoptera > Noctuidae > Hyppa > Hyppa rectilinea. The sequence continues at coordinate 9,931,847 of OX637318.1, read as the reverse complement.
GTACTTAGATACGTGTGATATTAAGAACATGTCCTTAAGAAGGATGGGATGATACTCAGGTTTCTTGAAGAAAATTGTATTTTTAATTTCTTTTTATGGTCACTCTGGTCCATAAGTATGGGATCCTTTTGTTCATAGCTAAAGTTGCAGTAATCCTCTTGCAGGAGTCCTCAAGATAACATCAATTTGCTAAATGCAAGCAGATAGATTATTATTCATTCAAAATTTTACCGTTGCCGTGTTGGTCTGATGTTTTATTGAAAAGGCTTTACCACTCTTTTAGGCAAACATCATCACGTTTTCCTGTAGATTCTATAATAAAAGGGCTGTGCTGTTGATGCAGATTCCTTACTGCGAATCTTGAGCCAAAATTTATTTATCTCTTTATTTATTGTACCTACACAAACATTTTCATCATTATGTTCCGAATTTAAACATTTGTCATATATAAAGTTTGTCAATGCTTCGCAGTTTAGCGCAAAACTGACACGGTTCAAGATAAGAAAAATTTTCCTCTTTCCTTGAAAAATAGATGCAAAGAAAGAGGCAGTAAACAGAAAAACTGATCCATTTAAAAGTAATAAGCAAGTATGCACGTAGACATTACGTCACTAAACAGATCCGCGAGCTAGCGGCCGTGCGGACGCAGCATCTAGTAAGAGTAAGCGCGGTCATTACTCCAACGTGGTGCGCGATCATAAACCGATCGGTCGCGATTGAGATGTAACATTATTGATTCATTATTGGTTCTGATGTTGCTGGTACTCTTTCGGTTGCTCTTGGGCTATTTGCAATTTTGACGTCAGAATTTTGCTGGCCAGTATGTTAAAATGTTCAAAGTGCGTTACGATAATCAAATTTTCTGCCATCGGGAACTTCAAGGAAACAATAATGGATGCTTATAATAATAATAATAATCATTTATTTCAGGTCCGGGACCCATATAAAATAACGACAGATAAAAATACAAATACAAACACAGAAATTATTGCTAAAACCTAAATGTCAGAGTTAAATTAGATTATAAGATCGATGAATTAAACTGAGAACTCTAAATGACGAAGAAAAAAAAAATTGAACACAGACGGTGACACACAAAATACAATACAAATAACAAAAAAAAAAAATTGATAGATTCATTGATAAGTTTCCTATAGCTTATCGCTCAGCGTAAACTAGCTATTTAATATTTACTGGACTACCAGTAATGTACCTATCTTATAAGTTACATTCTACAGAGTAGCAAATAGCCCAAGTTTAACTTCCCCTAAATATTTAGTGCTCCATAAATCTGTTGTATTTTCTACGGTAAACGCGTGTATTGCACGCCTCACGTCATTCCCATGATTGTTAATTATTATAAATCGATGGAGGCTGCGCGGCGGGCTCGTCGACTGCATTCGATTATTATCATTAGATTTATCGCTAGTAACAGACGCAGGCGCATCCCGCCGGGCGACGCGGACGCGACGAAAGATCACGCGTGGTCCGTGGATCATTCTTTATTCAAAATTAAGGTGAACATTATGGGCATGGCTGGCGGAAAGTTTTTCAAACTTGTAATAAAAATGTCGTAGAATAGGTTGGGCTTTTGGGCTACCGTATGGTGTTGTTGAATGACAATAGGTACCGATTTTTGACACAGAATTTTTATAGCATCATACCTGTCTCTGGAGTTTGGTAGGCTTGTGCTAATTTGAGAGATATTTCAAAGATTTATACATATACGTACATAAAATGAAGCAGCCTCTATTATTTTCAACAGTGTTGAGGAAACCAGTTAGGACACTGGATCACAGCTTGTCTCTTTGTTGCACAATATGATAATAGATTAGATTATTTAATTCCATTAGGACTAGACTCTTACACTAATTCGATATTATTTTGTTGAAGAATGCGGCAGTAAACCACGTGTTTCGTCATCACTAGATAATCACGAATTTATTGAATCCACATGAATTATGTGAAGTTACCAAAGTGGATCGAAAGTGCATCATATCGGGAATCCATTACCGTTGCGTTCAGATTTTTAATTTATTGTCATTTTGTCGTCGACATCTTTAGAATTTATTTCAGTTTTCTAAATGGCCCCAGCGATATTATTGGAATTAATAACACTTTTTAATGGGCAATTTAATGCAGTATCTCAAATAGAAGTTAGATGGAAAACTATTACGTGAATCAAGTGAGCATTGGATTCATTCGATACCCAAGCTATAAAATAAATGAGGTGCTTCACGTCGTGAATAGTCCTTGCAAATGAACCAGAGGGTACATTGAATTCGAATCATAATTATAAAGCAAGTAACGTCGAGTCGATTGGTCGGCAAGGCTCTGCCATCAATATAGCGTTTGCGAGCGGTAGTTAATATCTTAATAAGAAAGCAATAGAGATTATAGAACCGTGGCAGTACGGGGGTGGGCTGGGTAATAGTTGGGCCACTATGTGTGGTCCCGTCCAGCCAAGCATGGCGGATGTATCGATAAATCCGAGACTGAGTACGCCTGTAGTTAGTGCAGAATAATACATAAATAATCGCTTCACAAAAACTTTTATAAGTGATGTAATTAAATACTACATGACTTCTACGAGTTTTATAATGGATGATTACATTACAGGCATACTTTTGTAATAAACTTGCCGCCTTTGGTGCTTAACTTAGTCTATACTTCTTTAAACAACACTTTACTTAATCGTCTCTTGCTTTTAATAATTTTACTACTGCCTGAAGAAGCAGTTGGTAAATACTGAACTATTTACAATCTAGGTTCTTGCCAAAATTGTACTCAACTCTATTCTTTCCATTGTATCGATTTAACGCGAACATCACTAAAACCTAGGTAGGCAAATAGTTTGTTAGTCGATTATCCTCATCTAGTGAGGTCTGCAAAGCTAGAGGATACTAAATAATTGTTTTTCGTGACCCACATGGTGCGTTCACCGGTAATTTCAACCCGTTGCGTGCGAAAGCTGTTTTGTTTTTCTTCGTTTTTCATTGAGCGTTATAATAGTAGGAAGGAACTTTAAGTGTTATCTTTAAAGACTATATTTGCTTAGTAAACCTATGTAGCTGTAGGATTTTTCTCAATGTTTCTTGTTTGTTTGTGAAATAGTGATTACACGTAACTATGACGCAATATTGTAACGTTATGAATTTTAAATAACAAATAAAACATCAAAGAAAATCTTTTCCCGTACTTTTATGAAACTATCAAACGCTAAACATAATAATTATTAATTCGCACAGTGTGCAATTTTATATACTTAGTTCTATGGATAATTTAGTTAGTATAAATATAATGTATGATAGTCCTCATCTAGGATGTACCATGGCGAATGAGTAAATGCGAGCGGTGGGATCCTAAGGGAACATCAAGCGATTTTTGACGAGAAGCCCCTCCTACTTTTTAAATTGCCCGTAATAAATCACTACAGATTGCTTAGAAATAAGGCTTCGCTATTACGATGTTATTGAATTAACTTTTATTCGTGCTTTCTTTCAGACTTGTTGAAATTCTCACGGAGACTGTTTCCTGATGTTGACGGATTAACCCTTTTTTTTTTTTTTTTAAGGCTGGGAAATCATCCAGTGTGTCAGACTCTTACTGACTAAAACCCATCCATGTTCCTTCCGTAGCCCTTTATGTTCCGGGGTAGCGGTAACCCTTTCGGACAATCCCGCTTACCCGGCAGGCTTGGCCCTGAGGGGCCCCTTCATATGCTGACATCTCTTTGAGGCGCGCGTGGAACATATACGCGCCGTACGGCACGGGTCTGGTGCTGATCGGACGGTGAGTCACCCATTACTCACCGTCCGCAGGCCCGCGCCTACGGTGGCCGGGAGTCGTCACGTGGCTCCCGACGCCCGGGGCGTCTCCTGCGGCGGCTGGGACGGGAGGACCTTTCTCACTCCCATCCCGCCACCTCCTTCGCGAGCATGACTTTTTCGCAGAAGGAGGTGACTGCCTCCCACTCCCTCTCGCCCCGGACCATGACTTGCACCAGGGCCGGGCGCGAGAGGTCGCCTCTACGAGGACACGGCGGTGCTCCGCCCATGCGGGGCAGGTTTGCACCGTGTGGTCTACCGTGTCCTCTGGGCGATCCTCGCAGTGGTGACACCCGGGCGTTTCCTCCCGCCTGATGATGTGCAGGACGGATTAACCCTAAGGCACGAAGTACATTTCTAGGTAGAATCCTCACTTACATATAAGTCACGTACAGAGGCCAGCACATCAAGTTACTACAATCTGTCAAATTTCTTTGATAGTATTTCAACTTTATTACAAAGACATAAGGTTCACTTTTAATTGAGAAATTTTAACAGTTAGGGATAGCTTGATGTGCTGGCGTCTGTACAAATAGTAATTTTTGTATAGTACCTACGCCTCTCTGTACGCCAGAGGTGCTCTACTTTGTGATAATGATTTTATCACCACTGCTCTTAAAACGATGATGGACATCGTGTGGAGAGCAGCATGTCCTAGAAGCAAAAAAATCGGAGACATTTGACATCTACCGCACTGGTTCTGGGTGGTGGATTACGGCCGACTCTCTCTCACTCTCAAAGGAGGCCTGTGTCCCAGCACTGGGAACATTATAGTCTGATTATGGTCTTCTGCGCCTCTCCGTCAGGAAAATATTTAAAGACAGCACATCGAACTATCCCAAACTGTCAAATATTCCCAATTGAACATGAACCTTATAGCTTTGTAATAAAGTTGAAAATCTATCTAGAAAATTTAACAGATTGGGGGATTGATGTGCTGGCACGATATTTTGTAGATGACCTGAAAAAATAAAAACCCTTGCGTTAACGGACCCAGCCAGTGTAAATAATTTAATTTGCGGTGGTGTGTACGTTGGGATTATTTTTAAACTTATGCATCAGTCAGGCTAAAAATACGAAAACGTTTAAAAAAAAGTAGATATTTATTATACTAACACTAACGTTAGCATCATACGAGCGAATCTAGATTGATGTTGCATTTTCTAAGATTTACTAGCCTATTAAACTCACATTCTCTGTAATATAAATTCTAGTTTCATTGAACTTGCACAAGAGAGTAAACACAAGTTTCTGTTTTTAAATTCTAACGTATATTGAGGTATACCTTCCCACGCACAGTCAGGGAAATGAATCGTTAAGCAAATTGATATTTTGTGCCAATACGTCGTGTGGCTACCTATACCATTTTGTAAAACTGTCAATGAATGACAGTCGTGATTTGAATATATGGACAATTTAAGCTGGGATTCAATTTGCTTAACAATTAATTTCCCTGTCTTTGCATAGGTATACTTTAGATACACACTGCTAGGTATTTTGGCAGATATGTCTATGCAGCTACGTTTAAGCTCATCAAAAGTTACTTCGCTACTCTAACTACGAACATAACATCTTATATCCACCGTTGGAACTCACAGCAGCCATTTAATATCCGTAAAACGACATTATTGCCAAGTACATGCATAGTTGCAGTCTTACACTGTCATGTAATTATAACTTTTACTCGCAACATTTTTACTTTCCACTCGAGTAAAGTAATAAGTGAGTTCTTGTGGAGCCCTTTTTCAAACAGTCGAAAGCCGGTGCCGGTGTCAGTAGGAACGACGCAAGCGCAGCCGGTGCGTCATAAAGAAAAACTTTGTAATTGAGAAAACTGTTGTAAAAACTTTTTAAGCGCGAAAGTTTTTGAGTATTTTTGTAGATTTCGTTGCGAAGTTTGAGGTTAATAAGATTGCAATATAGTGTTTTTATTGTGAGTTTTCATATTTTATTGCAGGAGGTGTCATTTACAAGGTGAGTACCAATTTTGTCCTCCTATTTATTGTAACGACTCCTTCAGAGCTTTTGCAGTCATTCAGTAATTTATCGAGCGGTACAAGACATTTACGGTACCCGGCAAATGTGAATATAACAACCCCTCATTTCATTTCATCGTAAGTTCCTATCAATCAGCCTGTCTATTTACTAGAACATAAGGTCTATTTTGAAAAACTCACTGTGAAGACTTAGGTGCTTGCAGTAAGCTGTCATTTCACGTGATGCTAGGGATTGACACTATTGACAGCTTATTTCACTTAAGATTTTTGGGGGACTGTCTTATGTAACTTTGAGCTTCAAAAAGTGCTGATTTTCAGCTTAATTTGAATAAATGACTTTTGATTTTGTTTTCTCGATGAGATTTGTATGGAATAGATCAGCTGTTGAAAGTTCTAAAGTGTCTTTTCCTGCAAATAGTGACCTTTCTCTTGCTGATGGTATTTAGATGTTGACAAACGTTAATAAGGATTTTGTCGAAATGATCAGCTCAGCTCCAAAATTGCTTTGTTGTACAGACACCAGCACATTAAGCAATCCCTAACTGCCAAATTTTGTCAATTAAAAATGAACCCTATGTCTTTGCAATAAAGTTGAAATACTATCAAAGAAATTTGACAGATTGTGGTAACTTGATGTGCTGGCCTCTGTACCTACCATAAAATATTATTATGAGGTAAAAATTGTTTGTATATAGGGAGTAGGTAATCTACAGAACCGTTTCTCAAAATTCTTTTACTAATGGAAAACTACTGTGTTTCGGTGGCATAGGATATACTTTATGTTAAAACAAGAAATTTCACGCGGGTGAATCGCGGGTAGAATCTTGTAGTACATTATATAGCAACGGGATCATTGATCAATTTGACAGTCATGGTGTTCATTTTCACGAAGAAAACAATGTGTGGGAATCCTTATATATCTATCAAGATGGGGATCGATGGTACCATTTTGTAATCATTTTAAAAACATTTCTAGTTTGTTTTCCAAGGTGCTTCCTGCATCATTCAGCTTCGATAGATTCCTGATAGATTGTTTGTGTATTTTTTTCTTTTAATACCCTTGTCTGTCACTATTCATGTTGATTTATTACTTCCATTCCATTCTTACATCACAATAACGTTTTTGTTACGAAAATTGGGTTTTCCTATTTGTATAACAATGTTTCTCAATGTGATTTATGCGTCATAGTGTGTGTAAGCATAAATGGTATAAGTAGGTGTGTCGTCGAAGAAGCTCGTGGCTAAGTAATAACAGCCCCACATGTCGATCCATCAGGTTAAGCTACGCTTGCCGGGGTTGGCCGTGGATGGGTGACCATCTTTACATAGCGAGACTCCTCCGTGCCTCGGAAAGCACGTTAAGCCGTTAGTCCCGGCTGTCATTTGTGGATATTTGACAGTCGTTACGGGTCGTCAGAAGCCCGAAAATCTTACAGGCAGTCTTACCAAGGGGTATCGTATTGCCCAGTTACTGGGTTGTGTAGGTCAGATAGGCAGTCGCTCCGTGTAAAATACTGGTATTCAGCTGCATCCGGTTAGACTGGAAGCCGACCCCAACATGGTTGGGAAAAGGCTAGGCAGATGAGTGTGTGAAAGCATAAAATATGGTATAAATAGGTGTGTCGTCCCCTCCAATGAAACGTATTCCCAGCTGCCAATATCAATCACGTATTAGTGTCAGTTTCAAACATTCCCATATTGACTCGTTTACCGTTAGACGTCTGTAATTAACTTGATTGTCCCGCTCGGCAGACAAAGGAGTTCACATGTCATCACCTTTATATCGGAAGCGTGAATTTGCACGAGTGTCACTGTTACGTTAGTTTGCCGTGTTCTCATGCAAGTACATTGCCGGACGGTCGGCTGGGACGGCGGTGGACGTAGGGTTATCAATTTTTTGTATTTCAGATACTGAATAATGGGAAATAATGTTTCATGATTCTTTTGAGGCTACTACTCCACACCGACAGGGAAATAAAAGTAACACTTATTCTTAAAGAAATCTCGTTGCATTGTAGAGTATGGGCTTTGAGTTGTATATGTCGTAGGATAATTTGATACTTCGAATCTTCGCGGAAATCCTAGGGGTTTTGCGAAAACGCGGATAATTAGACATAGGCGAAAAATTATCAAATCTTACTGGACAAAGTCAGGATTTTTGCGAAAATACTCGTTATTATAGCAATATTGCGAAACGAAACGCTGGCTGTTATGAAATAAGAACGCTGATTGGTCGGTCAGCGCGTTCAATAAGAGATCGTCTCTGATTGGTTGACGTCTTAATCATCGGCAAACTAGGAACCAATTAGAAGTCAGCCAGCAAAATTGTAGCCAATCAGTGTTGAGCACATCAAATCTTACTATAGTAACGAGTATTTTCGCAAAAATCCTGACTTTGTCCAGTAAGATTTGATAATTTTTCGCCTATGTCTAATTATCCGCGTTTTCGCAAAACCCCTAGGATTTCCGCGAAGATTCGAAGTATCAAATTATCCTACGACATATACATGACATTTTTTTCTACGCTGTAAACAATAACATCTAGATTAACGTAGGTATAACAAAATAGTTATGAATTAGAACACCGTAAATCTTTCCGCAACCTAACACCAGATGCCTGAAATCAAGTCGTTAGACAACCCTAAGCATATGTCGTGTCCGCACCGGGTCGGCCGCCGGCATGCAGCACCGGCGCGGCGCTCTGTTTGCACTGTGATGCGCACCACGTGCACGATAACAGGTTATTCAGCCTAAGAATCATTACACATTGACAGGCAAAGCGATTTATCAACAGCGATTTCATTATTCTTACTACAACGCTCTTTTGTCGAGTTGCCAAAATCGGAACGCGGACCGCCATTTTGTTTTGTCGATACAATTTTTGCGACAATTTCAAAATGTTTACCAAAAATGAGAGAGGTCCTTGTAGAACTCTTAATTCAAACATGACGTTCATTTTCGTTGTACGTTAATAATAAAATATTGACATAAGTACACAGGTTAGAAAAGCAGGAAAGAACAAAATAAAAAATGAAAACACAATTATCGGAATACAAAATTAGGAGTAGCCTCAAACCAGGCCGTGCTGTATAGTGGTGGCCCAAAAACAGTCTATGTAAAATAGGTCTTAATCTACAGTTACACCTAAATCGTGGGCGCAGGACAAATTGCACAGATTATCTCAATTGCTGAGATACGCCTAATTGCTTAAATGTCTGGCTAGAAAATATATTAACTAGAGATATTAAACCTAAATCTGTTTTACTAAATAATTTTAACGAACTAGTAGTGGGCAATATCAATGAGGAAGAAATCAAAAATATTAATGATGGTAGTGTAACACTAGAAATATTAAGATAACACGAAATATAATAATAAGAGCCCCCTACACACTGCAATACAGATTACAATCAGCTTGTAGAGGGAATGAACCAATATGGTGGTCGGGAGTATTTGCATAGCCAGCAGCCAGATCGCGGACAAGTGAACAGCTACCCGAGGAGATGAATCCGACGATAGCACTGCACAGTTAGACCGTGCTCTATGTATATGAATGAACATGGACGATGGGAGTACCTGGTAGGGTTTGTATAACTAGACTGCGCTTGCTACGGCCGCAAACTGATTTAGTTTTACGTCGTTGTAGTTAATAGTAGCTTTTGTTTCCAATATTGTGTAAATAAGTACTTTTAGCTCCTTAAAAAGAACAAACCCATGTTCTTAATTTGAACGATTGACGAATTAGAATGATGATGAAAAAACTGTGATGGTTCTTTTGTTTTTAAATGCAGTGATAGTTATGTTACATTCAGTATTGGGTCCAACTTCGTAGTCTTCTTTTTTCAAATAGCTTCTACATCAGGTAGTTTGCTGTTGAGAAATATCTCTCAGACAGATATCTTTGAAGCTAAGTCAGAGGCCCATGGGTAGCATACAACTCTGGCACCAGTTTAGTCATTAACCAAACGTAATGGAGCACAGGTAGTTTTATTGATATAAGGTTTACGATGGTTGTGATCATTTAGTAATTAATTAACTGCAGGCTTTATATCTTCATAACCTTTAGAATTTTACATTTCAAGAGCGATGATTTTATGAATTTCGTTCACATCACTAAGCTATAGGCCTGTTCGATTCAGTTTGCCCCACCTGTAATTGATGTTAGATAATCGGCCGGCGGCTATGACGTGCCTCTTAATACATTAACGTTACATCCTCTAGACATGTTACTTTGGTGTTCGCCGATTTTATCTGTCATTGGTTAAACAAGGTTTTCGTTACGGTACGCGGCAATACTCTGATTTTAATCAGCTCTGATATAGAGACCGAATCGTAGCCGAGCAACCGGTATTGGTTATTTGTTGTTTCTAATAACAAATGATTTGAATTGGTAGCGTGTAAATGAGTTGGAAAAAATAATGAGTTAAATGATTACTTATCAGTATTACCACCCAAGTTGATCTTTGATCCTTTTATATGTGGTGGTTGAGAAGTGAGAACTGTTTTAGAAATAATTAGTCATCATCATCTGCCTAGCCTAGCCTAACCGGACAGCTGAATACCAGTATTTTACATGGAGCGACTGCCTATCTGATCTTCACAACCCAGTAACTGGGCAATACGATACCCCTTGGTAAGACTGGCTGTCAGATTTTCGGGATTCTGACTACCCGTTACGATAAAGATACACAAATGACAGCCGCGACCAACGGCTTCACGTGCTTTCCAAGGCACGGAGGAGTCTCGGTATGTAAAGATCGTCACCCATCCACGGTCAACCCCGGCAAGCGTAGCTTAACCTGATGGATCAACCTGTGCGGCTGTTAGTACTTAGCCATGAGCTCCTCTACATTTCCTCTATATTGTTAGTATTCCTCTATATTTCCTTTCTCTAGATGTTGGGGATCAGACATTTTTCTTTCGCCTTAATCTTAATTCTCTACCAAGTCCTAGTGTCAAAGTCAAAGTCAAAGTCAAATCATTTATTTCAAATAGGCACAAGTAAGGCACTTTTGAACGGTAGTTCAAAGGTAGTTTCGTGTGGAGAAGAATGGGCAAGAAACTCCACCGTTACTCTTTTAAAATGTTTTACAATGTTTTGTATACATGAATTATAACATTATATGTGAAGACGGTGCACCCAGAATAAAAACACTACACCACAAAAGGTGAAAAGAAAAACACATATAGTGAGAAGCATCATAATAATATTAATTATCTTACTTTTATAACCCCTTACTTTGTTACCCATCTTGGTCATGAACAAACTGGTTTATAGCTACTTACAATAGTGTGAAAGGAACATGAGAATTTTTACAACTATTATAAAAAATTAATACGTCGTCCATCCGGCTTAGAATGGCACCCAGACCTTACTACGACATCCTGCGCTCTACAGGATAGCAGTTTTCTTTAATTAAATTCATTACATAATTATACATATTGCTTGGAGACATAGAACATTTTATGAAGCACTTTGCGAAATTAATATGAGTATAATTTGTAATTATTGTTTATGAAGATCAGTATAAACTAGCTTTAAAGTTACAGGTTCACTGAATATGTACGTATGAAGTCGTTGACATAAGAAAGTAGTCTGCTCTGATGATACTGGTATGGCCCGTTTTTTGTATCCACTCCTGCTCTGGGTGGAGTGGAAGGGAGTATCAGACTCTTACTGAATAAAAGCCACGCATCTTCCTTCCTTAGCCCTTTATGTTCCGGGCAGCGGTTACCCTTAAGAATAATCCCGATGATGTAGCTCCTGCCTGCACCCTATTTTTACAGGTTTAGGTTCAAAAACAATTAAATACACTGAAACAAACACATATAACATTTTTTAAAGTAAAATAACAGTGCATTAGTTATTTATAGTTAAACACCATAAAAAATTCTACATAGTTTAATAATTTTGTTCTGTCATTTGAAAAAATAGTTTTCAGTAGATTATTGTGAGTTTAAAAAGTCGTAAGACAGTATTGGGGCAGTTCTATGCTGCGGTCTCGATGCTGGGAGCCCTGCTCGTCAGCTCTCTGTGAGAGAGAGTAGTTCATAATCCACCATATAGGCCCAGTATGAGTTGATGGATGTATGCCTTTTTATTTTTTTGACTCCCCCCGCTTTGAGTGGAGCGGAAGGTGTCGGTCTCGTACTGACTAAAACCCATCCATGTTACTTCCTTAGCCCTTTATGTTCCGGGGTACCGGTAACCCTTTCAGATTTAGATATGTATTCGAGATCAAGTTTCGAGTTTTTAGTTTTAGGAGATGGCGGTTTCCTCGCGATGTTTTCGTTCATCGGACAAGGCAGACACCTTGCCTTGACTGAAGAAACATAAAAATTTTTGTTTACCGACACAATTCAAGGTTACAATCATACTGAGGTTGAAATGTCCAAACAGTTTACGTTTGTTCACATCGAAAATAGATTTGGCGGCGGTTTATAGCTTTACCAAGCGACATAACTTTTATATCCGTTTATAAATATTATCGTATGCCTGAAAAAATACTCCGAAACGTCTCGTAAACTAGAAGTTGGAACTCTCATAAATTAAAAATGCATTTGCCAATTCCGTTTAGTTGTAGAAAATTGTTTGCATTGCCAAAACATCAGCAATACAATGACTTAAAGTTAGTTACTATTGCCGCCGTATCATTCGCATTGTAAAGGAACTATTATATGTACCTGCGTAAACTTCTCTTTTGTATTAATCCAAGACATGAATCATATCCGTGCCACGTGTAATCTAAAATACGTAAATCCGTTAACTCATTAAATGTTCGCCTCAACGATTTATACGGTTATATTTATTGTCGTTTTGAGAGATTTTTTCTTATGAACCTATGGAGTTTATACGACATTTGAGAGGTTAAAGCATGATGGTGTTACAAACACATGACATTACTTAAACGACACACGAAAAACAAACAGCAAACACGACATTCATGATATTATTAAAATAAAATATTGCAGAAAGTTAAATGGTGCCCAGTTCCCACGGAAGATGATAATACCACAGAATTATCAGCAAGGACCTTTTTTTTTCTACACTGCTAGATCTAGGTATGTGCGGTGTTCTAGACGACCGGCGCGGGCGCACGCGGTGCGGGCAGGAAGAGAACCCGACACCGCTCTGCTAATGGCACGCTATGAACTTGTTACGTCGGCCAGCTCGCTACGTCGCGAAGGATTGAGTTACGGTCCCCCTAGACAATGTTATATTATAAAGATTTAATATTTTGTTTCTAGTGAAACGAGCTTCGCTGGGATGCGATAGTTACTTTATGCGAATATTCTTGAATAAATCAATCAAAATATAGATCTGCTAAAAATATTATACGAAACTTGTGACAAAACTCATAGTCAAAGTCAATGTCAAATTATTTATTTCAAATAGGCACAAGAAAGGCACTTTTAAACGTCAAAATGAACAAGTAATAAAATTGATTCTAGTCGCCCCTTCCAAAAGGTAGTTTCGTATGGAGAAGAATGGGCAAAAAACTTCACCGTTACTCTTTTGAAATGTTTTACAATGTTTTGTATACCTACATGAAATTATTAAATCATATTGTGAAATTGTATGACAGTCCTTCAGCATTAGCCGTAGTAATTAAAGCTAAGGCTTTCCGCAACAATAACTTTACTATAGAATCTAAGAATGTCCGCTATAAATGTGTTTTTTACAAAAAATATGAGTACAATGCTCCAACGAAATTCATTGAGTAATTTCTTAACACCTTATACAAATAAACAAATAAAAAAACATTAGGCAAACAACGACGCAACAGGTTCATAGCCATTTCTAAAAAAGAATCCAAGCTAAAGGTCACAGTTGCACTAGTTACAGCATAGTTAAGTATTTCCAGCTAACCAGATCGTGTCTCCCCACGGGAACTGGCTTGTACCGACGTCATGCACCGTACCAGCCACTCAATATTTTGATGACGTTCATATTAACTCACTGGAGATTTATGTAGAGTTGTTAATACCACTAAAATTTGCTACAGTCACTTTTACACTACCCTTTTTCATATTATCTTCCCATTGTTTTTAAATAAGTTACAATCATAGTTAAATCTAGATATACTAAAGGCTTATTTTCTAATGGCATACATAGTCAATGTACCATAATGAAATTCTTGTTAGCAGGAATGGCAGGACATAATTGAGATTTTACCTCTTTCACCATCATTAGCAGTCGCTCTAACATCACCATACAGAGTTGATACGACAGAGGGGCTTTCCTTTAAACTGCCTATACTAGGTACCAGTTTCAAGCACTGTACCAAAAATCAATTAAATAGGAGCAGTAGTTAAGTCGCAAATGTTTTTTTAAGTTTTTGCCCCGTTTGAACACGATGTATCTTTCCTAACAGCTGATTATGTTTATACGCATAGGTCATCTTCTTAAAACCTACGATGCGTTGTTACAAGGTCAGTTTTTATTTACAAAGGGTGGTCGCGTTTTACTCTGATTTGTAAGCTATTTAGTTTGTTTGAAAAATAAAAAACGTTTTTGGTGCTTATTATTTTTACACCATATCGAATTAATACTAAACACGTATAGTAGTAGTGTAATTTAATGCCCCTCTGTCATATCAACTCTATATAGATCCAAACTCGATGGCCGTAAGCCTGTCAGTCGATTAACCGGCGACGCACTGTAAAATTAAATTTATTTACATACAGATACGATAGTTGAGTGATTCCGAGCTCACAGTACTCGGAACATTCCACATCATGGATGCGTTCAATAATTTAATTATTTACTCGATAACTGGCCCTTCATTACGTAATATTGATTAAAGAAATATAAAAGTATTAAGAGGCAAATTATCTGGTATTTTTTACGATCAATCTGGTATATTAGTAACAGAAAATATATTGATACTATTTTAGTTTTTTCTCAGGGTTATTAAGCAACTAATAGTTTACAACAATGTCTTTCTTATCTCGATTATTTAGTATCATTCGGATTGCGATAAAAGAGATGTCCAACCGTTACGATAAAAGAAAATATCGATAGACGTAACACTGTCAGTGTACACGGGATTACTGTCTTTATTAAACGTGTATCCAGCTAAACTTAATGGTGCGAGTGACTTTAATCCGGCGTGTCAACATTTCTGTTACGCTGGTTCACAATAACAAACATTCTCTAGAGTGGATGTTACTAGTAACATCGATATGTTTTGTTATTGAGGAAGTAATTTGAACATCACAAAAGACGCCTTTCATTCTGAAAAGTACCTTTTAAATTTTTATTGTCACAATAAAATTAAAATGTATTTTAAAGCTTAATTGGATTGTTCAATGAGGCTTACGGATTTTTAAACAGGTATCATAAATACAATGGCCCGTTACAGTAATTTGCTTAAAGGGAGCGAATACAGTATTTTTATTGGCTTGTTCAATTTCCATATTAAATTGGAGTTTTGTTAGTCTGACAGAACATTGTTAGTGCGGTCACGATGTGACCCAATCTCATCATATTAACGGTAGTACTTATATCTACTTTGAGAGGATGTTAGTAAATTATTTTCGTCGTTCAAACGTTTTGGGGGTTTTGGAATTGTCAAGTATTTTCTGAATCGAAGTAATAATTATATAATGTGTGTTATTGAGAATTAACACACATTATAATTATCACTTGCTTAAAAATCGGTGAAGGAAAACATCGTGAAAAAACTGGCATGCTTGAAAGATATTTTAAATTTAATAATTATGAAAATAATGTAGAATTTTAATACGCACTTAAATGAACATAGATTAGAACCTTTTTTTTGTGAAAATGGTGAAGGAAAATATCATGAGAAATCAGGCATGTTGTAGAACAAAAAACAGCTAAGACGTGACTCGTACTAAGTAACTTTATAGGCTGATTATGCTTTTGATAAACAAGAAAATAAAAAAAAGTAGGTTTATATAATTTTTTCCATGCTTTCATCAAGAAAAAAAGACCCATTATTTAAAAAAAAAAAATCAAAACGGTCAACCTAAATATGAGGTGTGAAAACATAATTCATTTCTAATCGAATCGTGAGATCCGGAAGTTTGTGAGCTAGCAATTAGTATAACGTACATAAATGTATCTATAAAAACACTTTCACCTTATAATCAATAAAACAGAATACATTGAAAGCGAATTCTACTGCCTAAAAAAATATTGGAAGAAAAATTGAACGCGAACAAACTGAAAGTCGTTTTTCCTTTCGATCTGTCAAAATAAACAACATTAACATGAAATAAAATGTTGGAACGAGTACTTGTGTTGCAAGAAAAAGTAGCGACTTATTATTTACGTAAAATATTATATCATACACAAAATAATGTATGACAAATAGACACTCGAATACTTTTTCCGTAAAAGATGTTTGCTTAGAAGTAATATTTAACTGCCGTAACAACAATATGGCGTGTCCCACAACGTTTAGACATGTTGTTTTAATAATTGTAATAATTTATTTTATGGACCAGAACGTTTTATCGTCCATATTGAACTGGTTCATACTTGCAACGGGGCTTGCCAAATACTGGAAGTACACTGAAGATCTGTGTTCTGTGTTCTAAATGAATGGTACATCTAGTGGTACTCAAATGGCACAGCTATGTGTGTGGTGGGGTGTCATTGACCCGCTGAAATCACGGGTGTTCAGCAGTTATATCATTATGTCCAATAGTTGCCGATCGTTGTCGCCTGTTGACCCTCGACTCTATCAAGTAGCTGGTGTCTATCTATTTATCGGCCACTTCAATTATTTCCTTTTGTTTTTGTCCTTGAGCCTGGAGCGGGTGTCGTAAAAATTCATGAACTATTTATTGATTGGCGTCACGTGGTGTTAAATTAAAAATTAAATGTCGCCTGGTTATGGAATTCGGAATTGGGCAATGTATATAAATACCAAATAAATAACAATTAGCATCAATAAGCTGTGTTTAAAAATCCTTCTTAGTAGCCATTGTCTGGTCACGTAGACAAAGATATCTGACGTTTGTTTTCAGGGATAGCTAGCAGGTTTTATTTTTATGATATCCTGAATTCAGTTTTATGAAGTACAGAGGCCAGCACAGCAAGCTACCCCAACTTGTCAATATTTTTTATAGTATTTCAACTTTATTACCAAAGAATAAGGTGCATGTTCAATTGGGAATATTTGACAGTTTGGTATAGCTTGATGTTTAATGTCTGTACAATTAGGAAAATAGTTTAATTTTTTTAAAAATCGAAATAAAATATTTATGAAGGAATTATGTGGGTAATATTACTCATAATAATCAGTGTATCATCCTGCTAACATTCCTCATAAGTTGCCTTCCAGCCATTTAGATACGGTTCAGCCAGTGTTAGATGGGTACTAGAATATAGAAAAAGTTTGTATTTGCTCAACGTCGCTACAGGTTATTTTAAGTAGACAGTGGTGGACGGAATACATTCGCGATTAATGGCAATAGATTGGGTCGGCTGGAGTGCTGCTTTTTGTATGGCTCACTCGTAGTTACCGGGTTAAGGATTGATTCATAATGGCGAAGGGGAATAAAGTTTCTTGAAAGTAAATTTTGTGAAGTAAGCTTTCAATTGATTATTCAGGTATGATTCGCGGCCGTAGCGTAAGTAGGTTTTACATAATTGTAATCATTAAAATCACAATAATTCTTCTAAGTTCACATTGCCATATGTAATAACCATTTCATAAAATCTTGTCTGAGGACAATACTAACTTATGATTATAATTCTGTAAATACGTACAGACGCCAGCACATAAAGCTATCCCTAACTGTCAAATTTTCTCAATTAAAAATGAACCCTATGTTTTTGCAATAAAGTTGAAATACTATCAATGAAATTTGACAGATTGTGGTAACTTGATGTGCTGGCCTCTGTACTTGCTACGGCCGCGAATCATACTTATTTTTATCATACAACCTGAAAGTGACCTGCAAAAAATTAAAAAAAAAAAGAATTTCACGGGCTGGCCATTTATATTAAGCTGCATTACCTTGAAATTTTTTGATGATGAACATTTATGTGTAAAAACACTTTATAAGTAGACATTTTAGTTCACTCTCATCTATTGAATATTGCTTCTCAGTAGATTTTATAGACAAAGTTTGTTTATGCTTGATGATAGTCCTGACTTCTGTCTTCAGTTGTTTTTTTTTAAATTTTGTTTACAATAATTTCAAAGGCTTCAAAAGTAAAACACTTCACTTCCACCAAAACCTAGAAAACATTAGATTAGGTACTAAAGTTTACGACATACTTGCGGTTAAACTTCTAACTCGCCACTAAGAAAGTGAGCGGTGTGTCACTAGCTTTACCCACTTATAGCTGATATGCGGTTTCTGAACTAACGTGAGCTTGCAGATCACTCGAGTAGCCACTTCGTACACGTCGATATTGAGAAGAGAAGAAGAGACGAGAAAAACTTGCTTTATTTACGTGTTTAGGTAAAGTCGTTCATGTAACGAATTTGTTTGATGAATCATTAAAACAGACCGTTATTGCAACCAAATCAGGTAACACTTTCTGTTTTTACATCTGATTGTACTGTTAGAAAAATAACGCAAACGATACTAAAATTGAAAAAATCTTCACTGCAAAGATTTTTTTTTAAATTCATTAAAACTTAACAAAAAAAATTGTATATTAACTATAGTAGATATCGACTTTCGTTGCTGACCATACCATATGATCAATTCTTTAAGAAACAAGCTTCTAACAGCGACTTCGTTCTCGTACTGAAAGATTTCTCCATACAAAGTTTGAATCACCACTTTTAGGGTTGATTTTTGAAACTCCCGTCATAGCGGCTGCTTACGTCATAATAACTATCTGTCTACCTAATTTGAGCCCAATCCGTTCAATGGTATGAGCTGTGTTCTTAGATCAGACCGTCAAGGTGTTGTCAGTGATGCCAACTTGGGAGTTTTCTCCCTAAATTTAGGGAGAAAATATTTGTATAGGGAGTTTTTTAGGGGGAATAATTTATGGGGGTTATTTTTAGAGATAAAATTTGAATTGTTTTTTTTTTTAATTGCACTACTCTTCATACTCCATACTTGTATTCACCAAAAGTTTATTTAAAAAAATGTTTTTTTTTCTAAACTTACATTTTCAAAGATAGACTTGTGTACACACACAGTTGGGGAGTTTTAGTTTGAATTTAGTGGGTTTTGAAATTGCTTTAGGGGGAAAGTTTTCAAACAGTTGGCAATACTAGGTGTCGTTTGTACAGATCTGTAGTAATTCTGTTCTTATACCTACTTTACAATAGGCCCTATCCTACTTAAAAGGGTAAAAATAACTACAATGTTCACGAATATTTAGTAGATAAATCGTTACTAATATAAGACCAGAATTTTATTAATGTTAATAATTACAATTACAATTCCTATTTAGTCAATATTTAAAAATTTATATTTTAAATCTCAAATCCGTAATAATCTATTGATCATAAGTTAGTAATGTAATCTTAGCTTCTCTATCGTTAATATAAATATTTGTACGCCATATGATGGGAGGATACTTATGCTGGAACCAGTATTTGTAACATCTTTTGTACCATATTCTGACAGTTAAACATATTTAATTTGATTTGATTTACATTTTTATCATCAACATTGTTAAGACCAACATCGTACTTAAACCTCAATTTTCTTCGACGCTTTTTCAAGTCTCTTTGTTTCTTTTTCGTGTGGTTAGTGACTAACCTGGCGTCAGAGTTTATAAGCTGCGCATGGGCCTCTGACTTAGCTTCACATGCCGTAGAGAAATATCAAGTAAATTTTAGTCATGTTATTCCAATATAATGCCAATTTATTATTCTGTAATGGAAAATGTAGTATAAAGTTAAAACCTTTTATTAATTGCCAAAAACATTTCCTGATCAGGGTTTGTGTACACTTTCATCAGATACTTTTTAAACAGCCCTTAAAGTAGGTTACGTTCCAAATGTCAAACTCAAATGAAAGAAAACAGATTATGATGAGAGTAGATTATGCGCTTGTAGAACATGTTCTGACTAATATGGACACTAGAACTCATGTAGTTGCATTGTTTATGAATATGTCAAAGGTATTTGACCATGTTAGCCATAAAATACTCCTAAACAAATTGGAAAAAAATATGGTATTAGAGGCAACATCCTTAAACTTGTTGAATCGTACCTTACCAATCGGCAACAATTTACATGTATCAATAAAATCAGCCCCCATACAAAAACAGAAGTAACACATCAATCCAAACATCGTGAATGTTTATGCGGGATACCACAGGGCGGTGTTCTTGCTCCATTATTTTTCATCATATTATATATTAATGACATGCCTAAACTAATTAATAATCCTATGATCTTATTCGCAGACGATAGCACAATATTATTTAAAAGTAAACATGACGACATACTTGAAAAAGAAATTAATGACAACCTTAATGACATAATATCCTGGCTAACAGAAAATAACTTAAAAATTAATCTAAATAAAACTAACTACATCTAATTTGAACAAAAAACAAATAATAAAAAACCGGACGTTCGATACGGCGATACAAGTATTCAGGAGACTGATCACACTAAATTCTTGGGCATTTGGATAGATAAAGGCATGAACTGGAAAATGCATGTTGAGGGCGTGTGCAAAAGACTTAGCCAGTGCTCCTATGCCCTTTATAACCTAAGGAAAATTTCAAGTCAGGCCACCCTTTTAATGGCATACCATGGATATGTGTCATCAACATTACGCTACGGACTTATGTTTTGGGGAAACTCGCGAGACAGAGAAGTGGCGTTTAGGGCACAGAAAAAATGCATAAGGGCAATATGTGGCATACAAAGTAAAGAGAGCTGTAAGCCACATTTTCAAAAACTTAAGTTACTTACACTTCCGTGTTTTTATATATATGAAGTAGCTACTTTTGTTAAATCAAATCTGCATTTATATAATCGCCCAAAGAGCATACGCTATAAAAATACAATATGCATAACAAGACACAAAAAAGCTATATTCTCCAAAAACCTTTTAGGCATGGCACCCAAAATCTACAATAAATTACCCAAACTATATATATAGAAGCTAGTAATACAGATCTGTTAAAAAAATTGTTAAATGATTTTCTGGTTGAATGTTACTACACAATTAACGACTATCTAAATGAAACTTGCTAGACCTACTATATCCGGTTTATGACATTAGTAAAACTTGATATTGCATTAAATTAAATTATCGAATGAAATAAAACTGTTATAATTACTACCCCTATGTTTATGTAACTATTTGACTGTAATAAAATATAATCTAATTGTTAAATTCTAATCATTCTGACATTATGTAATTTTTGTAATTTGAATTTTCATAGAAACTGATTATAATTATCAATTTAATTTGTACGCTTAAACGCAAAACATAGACGGTACTCTTATTTAATTGTAACACCACTAAAAAACCTATGTTTACAAATAAAGATTTAATTTCATTTTCATTTTCAGAAGCAAAGGCAATATACCACACTAATATTATAAAGGCGAAAGTTCTTGAATGTGTGTGTGAGTGTTTGTTATGTTATGTTTGTTTCTTCTTCACGAAAAAACTACTAAACGGATCAGTATGAAATTTTCACAGAGATAGATTACAATCTGGATTAATACATAGGCTACTTTTTATCCCGGCAAAATGTGCGGTTTCCGTTGGATAATTTCCAACAAATACCTATATAAATACTTTAATAAACTTTAATTCCATTTAAGCCAGCACACACAATCTATCTAGTCATGTAATTTATTTTCATTTTAATAATAAATGTTATGTGCAATCTATAAATTAGTTCCTATATAGTTAGTATTAGAAGTAAACACTCAGTGCTCTTCCTCTTCTCTCCCAAATTCTATGCTGTGCCCGGCAGGGTCCAAAATTGTGACTTACTACAACTCACCAACCAATGTAAAACTAATGTACATTTTGGAACGCAAGATATTGAGTATTGAGTATTGACATCCACGCGGGTGAAGGCGCGGGTAGAAGCATGTATAGAGTAATAAACTTAACATGTACAACATGTAGGTTAGTGTATCAAGACCCTGTACGAGGTCAAAGGTTACCAAAGGTTACTCAAACCTGCTAACAGGTGATAATTGGACCCTAACTTGCATTGCATCCACGTATGCGCATGATTCGAGTTTTATTTGCCTATACAGTTATAAGTTATCATTAATAATCGAAGATGTCGCGTTAGACTTCATTCATGAATATAAATGCATTTTGAATTTATAAGGGACATGGCTTTACTTTTAATATTGCAGTAAAAGCTTTCTTAACGCTAAGATATCATTTGTTAATTTTAATGTTTACTTTTCAAGTGTTTTGCTGTATAATAATTACACACATTTGACCGTAGTGGTTTTTTTTTGTCGGTGGGAAATCGGTGCCCCCACTCTGTACTGGGTGGAGTGGAAGGGAGTGTCTGAATCTTACTGACTAAAACCCATCCATGTTCCTTTCTTAGCCCTTTATGTTCCGGGGTACCGACAACGCTTTCGGACAATCCCGCCGAGGGAGCGTGACTATTGCTATCAATTGGGCACAAATGCAGTTGCTACTGAGACATTTCAGATGGAATAACCCAATAATATTTCCCGACCCGAGAATCAAACCCAGGACGCTCAGCAGTAGCGCCTGCGACCACTAGACCAACGAAACAGTCATCGGATAATAAAACAGTTGTTTAAAAAAAAGGTTTGTTACAAGACAGCACTCGAAATATTTTGACTGTCATGTCTTGAATCAAGCGTACTTGAAATGTAATTAATTACAATACAAATAATCTTAGAAGTGTATGAACTTTGTTTGTAATGGGTCGCTTTCTCTTGTATTGTTAACGATTTTATGATTATAGCAAAACAATCCTTTGTAAATACTATCTATGTTTGATGTATTTGTAAATTTTTCATGGCATTTTCAACCGAAAGAAAGTCTACATCCGTTTGTTTGTTCGGGTTTTGTTTTGTATTTAAGGTCGATACCGCTTCAGATTAGAGTTTATCATAGACTTACAAAAATATCTATGTTACAAAGTACTATTGACATTAACTGAGAGTGTCCCTGCCCGTATTTTGACGACTATTTATTCTCTAGTAATGGACAAACTAGAATGAAAGGACAATAAAAGTTATCAGTGGCACGTTAACGTTCACATTGTGTGGTAATGAAATGTATGGGTGTTAGTGGACCACCTAGCTAGCCATGGTGAAGATCGGTCGACTCTTGTTAACGAAAGAATCGCTGCGATTCGGACATTTTATGGCGTATTGAACGATCTGGTTTGGTATCAATGGAATTTGTTAAGGGGAAACGTTCAAATTAACACCCACATTTGAATTTAGACCGGTGTTCTGAAATGATGTCATTGTATTTGGCTTTAACATACATCATTACTGTATAGACCAGTGGTGGCCTAGTGGTGGCTCCGTCTTACTGGTTGTAGATTTTGGGTTCGAACCCAAGCAGGCGCTTTGGTAAGCGGTATTGTCCAAAAGGGTTACCGCTACCCCCTAACATAAAGGGCTAAGGAAAGAATATGAATGGTTTTAGTCAGTAAAAGTCTGACACTCCCTTCTGCTCCACCCAGAACGGGAGAGGTCATTGGATGATTTCCCCCCCTAAAAAAAAAGCAGGTGCTTTACTATGTGTAATAATTAAACCAGCACAGCTCTCAAAACGGTGAAAGAAAACATCGTTAGGAAACCGGCATGTCCTGGATTCATATACTCGCAAACTTTGTGAAATCTACCGACCCGCTCTGGTCCGTCGTGCAAGATTATAGCACATTCCCTCTTTAAGAGAGCAAGCCTGTAGCTCCCAGCAGCGTATTCCCAGCTATGTGTGGGAATACGCTTTTTCTTCTTATTTTCGTGTAGTTAGTGACTAACCTGGTGTCAGAGTTTTATGCTGCCCATAGGCCTCTGACTTAGCTTCACATGCTGTGGAGAAATATCTCTCAGACATGCTGGTTTCCTCACGATGTTTTCCTTCACCGATTTTTAAGCAAGTAATTATACAATACAATACGCCCATGAATCTGTAAAATCAGAGGTGCGTGCCTTGGGTTCGAACCCGAGACCTATGACTTGGCAGTCCGGCAGTCACATCGCTTGGCTATCACTGCTTAAATACGCTGCTTAGACGGTAAACCATAAAACATTGGCACCAGTATAATAATTATTTGAAATAGATAGACGAGACATGAACTTGGCCTAATGCATTTGATGAAATGAATGCAAGTGGATGCTAGTATGTAGAGTCAGCGCGAGCGCATTAACTAGGCAAACCATGTAGGTAAGCAACTTAGTTTATATTACGTTATTTTGATTGGATAGTAATCTATAATTATTAACATACATGGAGTTCATTTCTTTAGTGTTTCAAACTCAAACTCAACGCATTTATTTCAAATAAACCATTATTACAGGCACTTTTGAATGGTCATAGGGTCGGTCGGTCAGAATAATGAAGCTAGATACCCATAGATATGTTTATTTTCATAATTTTACAGCATATAATCGTCTTCCTGTCCTTGTCCCACGACTCCTGTTCATTCATATCATTGTTCACACAATCTATTTATCTTTTCTTACTTCCCTCTCTTCTCTCTCTACATCCATCAACATATTGTATATTCATTACTCTTCTAATCACAGGCATTTGACAGCACATAATCTTCTTAAATTTCGGAGGAAATAATCAGACAGCTTTCAATAAGGTACTCGTGACATAAAACGTATTTTTATCTCCAGTAGAATTTATCTTCATTCTAAAGACTCGGTTACATCATGCGCGAAAAAAGCTACAACTGTAACAGTCCTACACAATACATATTATATTGGTTCAGTTAGTAACTGCAAAAATTTGCCCCGGCCTAGCCATGTAATACACAAAACAACAATACTCGATTGATACCGACATTAATGCCCGTTTAACAATTGAATGATAAACGACATTATTGCAATGCGAATAACCAAAGATTGATTCTCGATTCGGTTCACGAACTCGTTTTTTATTGCCAATCAACATTTTGTCTATTATTCCAGAACAAATATGCGTCACGTACCTCTTTATGGGTCCATTTAAAATAATAAAAGTAAAAATGTTATCGATGAATTAGCATATTATTCGCATTTCGGTCGGAGACATTCCGATGTGATCATAAAAATAGGTTCTTCTTGATCAGTGCGTAAATTAATTCCCGCTTGTTAATAAATTGTGTGGTTGGCAAGGGCCAGGAATGATTTCCTTGTTTTATAACGAAGTACTCTCTATCCATACCACTTTGGAACTTACGGATGCGTTCAGTATCCAGTCTGCTAAAAGCAACTCGCTCGCGCGTACATCAGGTGACGCGTATGCTCGCTGCGGGATAGCGCCCTTAAGCACGCGGCACACTTTGACAACTATTATAATCATAAATTCATTAAAAATCAAAAAATCGTAATTAAAATTTGATTACGGCGGCAAAATATTTTTATTAAAGTGAACTGTTTTAGCTTTATCGTTTATAGTAGGCGTTATATTGGCAATCGCTGTTAGAATAGGTGAGTTTATTTATTAATATTTTATTAAATTTTTATTACTGTTTAATATTTAATTTACCCAAAAGGATTGTGTCTTCATTTAAATAATGTCTGTGTTAATAATTTACTGTGTAATAAAAATTAAATTATGTAGGAATCTCAAATGTTTTTACTCACCTTTTGTGTAACAACACAAAAACGGTTTTAAAAGTACCAAAAGCTTGAATTTTTATAGTGAAACGTGTAAATATGTTTTGTATGTCGGAATTGGTTGCGTTATGACCCAATTTACTCTCTTCGTTATTTACCTTAACAACGCAGCGCCGGCGCAGTGATAAGGGTATTGTGAAGTTACCTTAATTCGGGCCACGTGTGAGCTTTCGTGAAAACTACACTTTTAGTGCGTTGAATGATCAGTTTTACAGTCCGTACAGCTGTATTTATTTGTATAAGTTAGTGAATAGTGAGAAAATTGTTAAATTCAAACAGTTTCAGCAGCATATATAAATCCAAAATGCAGCAATGAACGAATGGGAACTTTCGTATGAAACCTCGTTAAACATTGATGATAGTGATTATTTTTGCATCTTACTAAACAAATTATTACTCTGTGGCAAATCAAATGTATGTTTATTTCTGACAATACGAGCATACTAACTAAGCATGTTGGTGTAGATTTAAAAAGCTTGTTCTTCTTGCAAAGAAAAACAAATGAACGCTATAATTAAACATTTTCACGATAATAGATTCATGAATAATGTAGAAGCCACGTAGTTTTTCCTAATTTTCTTAGCCACGTATCTCAGTTAGTTCAGTACACGTGTTTTTGATAACAGGTTGTACGGTAACACAGTGACACAGTGCAGTCATGTCGTAATACTTTGGTAACACGCAGTATCACAATATTTGCCTTCATTATTGACTCTGTTCTCAAGGAGATAACGCGCTCTCGGGAGAAATGTATGAAGTCTGTACTGGTTTACTAGGCTGTGGACATTTTTATTAGAAAATATATATATGAGTAGGTAGTCCCAGCTGGTAAGAATTTGCGAATATTGAAGTCACATACTTTTTTTTTTTTTTTTTAAGGCTGGGAAATCATCCAATGACTGCTCCCGCTCTGGGTGGAGCGGAAGGGAGTGTCAGACTCTTACTGACTAAAACCCATCCATGTTCCTTCCGTAGCCCTTTATGTTCCGGGGTAGCGGTAACCCTTTCGGACAATCCCGCTTACCCGGCAGGCTTGGCCCTGAGGGGCCCCTTCATATGCTGACATCTCTTTGAGGCGCGCGTGGAACATATACGCGCCGTACGGCATGGGTCTGGTGCTGATCGGACGGTGAGTCACCCATTACTCACCGCCCGCAGGCCCGCGCCTACGGTGGCCGGGAGTCGTCACGTGGCTCCCGACGCCCGGGGCGTCTCCTGCGGCGGCTGGGACGGGAGGACCTTTCTCTCTCCCATCCCGCCACCTCCTTCGCGAGCATGACTTTTTCGCAGAAGGAGGTGACTGCCTCCCACTCCCTCTCGCCCCGGACCATGGCTTGCACCAGGGCCGGGCGCGAGAGGTCGCCGCCGCCGATCACCTCTACGAGGACAGAAGTCACATACTGAAATCGTAATGTCAATTATGATGGGGCTAAATTAACATGTTGTTTCACATTCCGATCTCACCAGGTCACCTTGGACTTGTTTTAATTCAGGAATGTGATATGAGGCTAAAGGCAGTCATATTTTACGTGCCATAAAATATAGGTACTGGTTTTTCAGGCGCCTGGTTTGTCATGAAAGCTTTATATACGTTTCGCCTCCACTACAATGCTTACGTCACTACCCTTACAAATCATGTGTGAACAATGTTTTTCTTCTGTCAAATATATTTATGTACAATGGATACTGAACGGCTATGCTTCTATAGTCAGATATGTGGGAGGTCAAAGTTGATTTAAAAAGGAAGGTCTGGTAGATTCTTTGTTTGAAGTTTGAAAATGCGTTCTCAAAAGCTTAGTGTCAATTGTTTTTCTTTCAGCTGTTTGTTGATTCGATTGTTTCAGTGGATAGCAAAATTAGTACTATTATTGTAAAAGTGAAAGTTTGTGAGAATGTATGGATGTTTGTTAGTCTTTCACGCAAACACTACTGAACGGATCTAGATGACATTTATCACAGAGAGAGATTATAGTCTGGAATAGCACGTAGGCTTTTTTATTCCAGAAAATTGTACGGTCCCGTGGGATAATTTTCTTAGTCAATCAATCTGCCTAGCCTATTCCCAATTATGTTGGGGTCGGCTTCCAGTCTAACCGAATGCAGCTGAATAATTGCCTTTGATATAATTTTGAACAGGATTGCTTCAAATGAAAGTATTACTTTGGAACAGTTTAAGCTGTGAGTTTTTTTCTATTACTTGTTTGGTTTGAAAGTTTAGTCCCATCATAATGGGTACAAAACTGCATTGGCCTCATTTTCCTAACACCGTCTCCTACTAGAGTGAGTCAGTGTTCCTCTCAGTGATGAGTTGTTTGCCTCTTATCTTAGTAGGTACCTGCTTCCGTTTCCTCACCTATGTATGTAGCTATTCGGCCCTACTTAATTACGGGTACAGATTGGCAAAACGCAACATAATATGAAACAAAGGCTGAAACAAATTCACCTCGTTTTTGTGCCACATTTCATGTCGCAATGCAGAATTTATAATTTTGTTTTTTTTTTTAACCTGTGCTGTTCTACTTCAGGGCAAAGGCCTAAATTAAATACTCTTTCGTTTTACCAATTTTTACCCAGCATTAGAAAAATTTGGAAGGAAATAGATTTGTGTATCTTTATGAGGTTTACCTAAGTATAATTTAGAAAGAAAGTAAATACGTTTATTTGCCGCAAACATGACGCAGTAAAAAAAAGCCGTGGGGAACTTTATTTCTTTCTTTATTTCTTTCTTTATCAACTGGTCAGTCCAGGACCATAATTGCGAGACACAATTTTGATCACAGTCCGCGAGTTTTGAAGGATATCGCAATTATACACAGCATGTGAAGCTAAGTCAGAGGCCTATGGGCAGCATAACTCTGACGCCAGGTTAGTCACTAACCACACGAAAAAGAAAGTAGATTGCTTCATGGGTTTAAAAAAGAAATCCGCTCAACAACGTAAATAACGTAATGTACGTGGATGTACTATCAATATGAAACCCATTGCAATTGAGGATGCACTGTCCTTTTTATAATTGTGACACTGGCTGGCCGACATATACAGCCTTTTTACAAACCAGTTTGTTTTTTAAATTAATTTTTAATAAATCCTTTTTGTTTCAGAAATCATGCAAGAAAATATGAAACTGGACATTAACTCAACATGGTGTCCAACAATCGTGGTGTGACGTGACACAAACACTTTTGGTGTTAACTGTTAAGATAACTCTCAGAGAACATAAATCTATCGTTTAAAAGATAATCATTAAGTTGTCGCTACTCAATAAAATGAACACAGACAAGTTTGACTTTATAAGTAATAAAATTCTAAAGTGAAGTCGTAAAATGGAGAAGAAAAGATATTTTCTCAGTAAAAAGTTATTATGGTAAGTATTTTGGTTATATCTAGATAATTATATTTTCCATGTATATTTGCTATAGCCGTCTGGCAGTTAAACACGTGATGTTTCGGCCTTTACTCAAATAAGAAACGCCGACCTCATTTATTTTAAAAATTATACTAACGCATAAAAGACTAAAAATACCTATTTACAAAAATATTTTTTTTTATCATTTAGCATTATAAAAACTTAAGTCATGGCTACGTTTAAATGTGATCTGACATGTGATGTAGATTAAAAAGATAATTAGATTATAGTGCTACGTAACTCCTTGGTCAGCCTCATTGATAAAGAGGGTCCAGGAGACAGGCGCGAAGCGACTCTACTAGAACAATTTCAATAAAAACTTAATGGAAATTTTTCTACCAGAAAAGCGACGCGGCGCGGCGTGCCTGTCTGCTGTTTCATTAAAAACAAAATATGAACCTACATATTTATGGTCGTCTAAAAGAGTCATTGTAAGATATTTAAGGGAAGGTTCTAAAAATGTTTCGCTGACCTGAAATGCTGAAACCGTAGAACAAGCTCAATACCTAATAAATCTCTTTGAACGGTACGTTTACAAGCGAAGCAAACGTGTGTGGACCACTAACACCACACTATCTCATTTTCTTCTAGGGTTGCACCGCTTTTTTTAAATCGATCTTACAGAAATCGATTTATAAAATTACAGTCAATAGTTTACACATAAAATCTTGCCAGTAAAAAATAAAAATATGAGATAAATAAAATGACAGGTCTTTTTTTTTTTTTTTAAGGCTGGGAAATCATCCAATGACTGCTCCTGCTCTAGGTGGAGCGGAAGGGAGTATCAGACTCTTATTAACTAAAACCCAAAATGACAGGTCTGCCGTTTATTAAAAACAGTATAACATTACCCCTTGTTTCCCCGAAGGGTTAGGCAGAAATGTACCTCAACGTGGCTGGCGAAATGAGTACCTATGGGTTCACACAAACATTTCGCCAGTTATCTTGTTGTTGTTATTTCGCCAGGCGTGTGTTGTTTTGTTATGATAAATATATATTTTATTTATATATTTAAACATACGATTGCCAAAGAAAATTTTAAATTATTTTCGGATGACAGCGATGCGCATTAGAACTTTGCCGCATATGTGTCCTTTTGTTTTTGCATTTATTTGTATATAGGTAGTTAGTTAAATAGTCATAAAATGTTTGTGATGCCAACAATTATACGTGTAAATGTGATTACAGGATTGTCAATAATTTGTCAAGTGGCATTTGTCATCAGAATTACCTTGAGTTTTAGGTAGTTATCGATTTGACTCGAATCGTTCTGCGCGCATCCCTATTCATTTGACGGTTAACAGTAGACGTCCAACTCTCGTTAGTATACATTGAATTTTTCAAGGTACCGATTTCAGAGATATGATTATATTATATTATTTAATAATAAAGTTTACGATCTGAGAATATGATAGTATGCGGATGTGTAGTGTGCGTTAAGGAATAAGTCGTTTATAAGTAGGGTTAAATTAAATTAACTAGTGAAACTTCACACGTGTGATGGTATCGATATCTTATGACCTGAGGCTACTAACAAATTTAATATGTGTCACAAATCAAGTATTCTTTTTGGTTAATTGTAAATCCAATACCTACTATGTTTCATGCTGATTATTTTCCGAATAAATAATTGAACCGAATTTTTAATCACATGCTTTGTACAATCGCTAGCACATCAAGTTACCACAACATGTAAAATTTCTCAAGCGATTTAGAACTTAGCTTTCAACTTTATAAGGTCTTAAATCATTTGGAGAAATTTGACAGTTCGGTATAACTTGATGCGCTGCCGACCTTAGCAAAGTTAGACTTACCTAATCATGGCTTTGTCACTTTGACATTTAAACAAAAGACATGAACGAACACGTGTCATTTGTTATACCGCAATATAATGTTATAAAAGATTTATGTTTAGGTTAAATGTCACAAGGAATATTAGTACCTGCTTTATTATACCTTCAACACAATTATAGCCTTTATGTTTTTGCTAGCAAAATTCCTAGTGTCCCACACATTCCCGTGATCGCCCCATCACTAGACATAACTGTTGTATACGCTTCAAATGTGATCATCTGCGTCACGGTAGGCGTGCTGATTACACCAGATTACCTCCCAGCTAGCGACCTATAATGTGACATTAATGGGCTTTACATCGAAGCTACACAAGTACACAGCCTGTGTGTGAAAAGTAGGAAAGTAGTCACCTACATGACACATCAAGTCTTGCTTGTAGAAGAAATAACGGGCGAGCAGAGAAATAAAATGACAGTTCCACCGTTTATTAAAATCTAAAATCAACATAACATTATGCCTTGTTTCCCCGGAGGGTTAGGCAGAAATGTACCTCAACATAACTGGCGAAATTGTAGCACCCACATTTCGCCAGTTATGTTGATGTTGTTGTTATTTCGCCAAGCGTGTATTGTATTGTTATTTCGCCAGGTGATGTTGTTATGATAACCTACACCTACATGACACATCAAGTCTTGCTGGTAGAAGAAATAACGGACGAGAGAAATAAAAGCACAGTTCCCCCGTTTATTTATCCACTTAATTTAAAGTTAAGACCTCCCGATTAAGGACTCTCCTGTCACTCGTTGACCGTGTGAACTGAGTCCCACAATGTACCAACTAACATCCACAATGACCGCTGTAGAAACATTTGTCCACAATAAATATTTTCCTACGTGTTCAAACGGTAAACTTTTTATGATCACTACTTGAGAGTCCTTTGAGAGTAAAAGTAAATAGAAATTATACGGCCCATTCACAGCGAGGCGCACGCGCTGCGTCAGGAGAAAAAAATAATAAGGTCAAGAGCGAAGTCCCGTGATCTTAGAATTGTCCTTTACTTGTTCGGTGCTACGGTGCCTACCTATGCTTTTGGAAACTGGTCCTGAGTGGGTTGGGACGCGCATAGGGTTATCTCGTAATTCGTCGCTTTAGTGAATAAATTACAGCGTAGGTAAGCTAATTTCGTAGCTTTTATTGACTGTGTCAACACTGTCCACTGTTTGACTGTTTAAGCCAAACATTTTAACAGAATTCTAAAAAAGGTAGCCAACTACCGAATGGTTTATTTAATGACTTGTGTGCTGACAAAGTTTATGTTGACAAGAAGCTTTATCACGACTTTATAAGTCGCATAAAAACGACTTTGTGGAACGACAAGTTATTTCACTACCGGCGGTTTAGCCATAATGGACAATATCCCGGGGCGGAACCACACTGTATCTAACTGTTTATAGCAGTGTTGAATTGTGTCCATTTGTAACCTGCGCAGATGCAATTATTCTTAGATAACAGTTTGTTCTTGAACAAACTTCGTAAACTAAAGCACTTCGTTTTATAGCCTGAGTTATTATAGCCGCGGCAAGGATAGTGACCTGGAGCTATTTTTGTCTTTATACACGGAGTTGTGGCAATGACATAACAATTAGACATAAATCAATCTAAAGACGCTCCTAATATTGTCTGTGGCGTGTGCCGCTGTTTATTTCTGTAAAGCAATACTACACCACGGTATTGAGTGTTTAATGCCATTTCTGAGTATTCTCGTATGTGGACTGAAATCGTTTGTTTACATACGAATATTATCCAATTTAGATACAGTTAAAATAAGCTTTAGTTCCTCAAAATGCTTGGGAAGCCAAATAAACATGCTCTCAACGAGATCGTGGAGACATCCCTAACTACCTCATACTTCCTTGTAGGTTCACTTGTTTATTTTCAAATGTGTTCATCACCTTATAGAGCGTTATTCTTTGCGCGTGTTTCCGCGCTCAATTGGCCGCGGGCAGCCGGCCGCCGCTAGCGGTTGCAGGCGTAAATCTAATTAGCACTATTGACATGTTTATATTTATTCAACTAGAAAGCCATTAGTTAATGTTAATTATCATTGTTCATTTTAATTTGTATCTTTGTTTGAGTTGAGGCGACTTGCAGATTTAATTGGTTGTATTACGTGTGTGCCAAGGAGGCGTGTATCAATCAAGTGGACTAATAACGAGCTACATTTATTTTGAATTATTTAAATTGTTGATTAGCGAATGTCCAACATTTTGCTTTCAGGCAGGCCTTAGCAATAAATCAATTAAAATGAGAGCCATAAATTATAGTAAAATAAAATTGTAATGTTTTTTATTTATGACCATAAACTTGCAAATAGTTTCCAGCCATTAAAATTTCGTCATACAGAGACACTTCAAAAACAAAATAATTTCTCATGTGGCAGTGGTAGACGAAGTGATTTTAACATAAAAATAACGGCGATCGGCACTTAATAAACCACTTAAGATGTTCATTAGGGCGTTTTACAGAGTCGTTTGATCGTTTTAATGTGGAGTGCGTTGCGGGTGCATTCGGGCGGTGCGTCTCGCTTCAGCCTCGGACTTCTAATGGAGTTGTCAGATTGCGCAACGCGGTGAGAACTGCGTGGGCGCAGACCGCACAGGGCTGTCTGCGAGCAGTCATCGATGACCTGATGACTTATATTATTGAATCTCTTGTACACATTCAATTTAAACTACATACTATGATTATATTATTATTATTGAATTTCTAACAATTTTAAGTAAGTAAGTACTAGTAAAATAAAAGAGGATACAATTTTTATTCAAGTTTAAATTAAAAAAGAAGTGTAGTTTGACTGTACCAAAAGTCAAACAAAGCCTAATTATTCCATACCAATGCCTCTAAAACTTATGCTAGTTTAATCTTTCTCTTGAAGTTCAAAACAAACGTCAGTGCCAACCCTACAAACAACAACCCAATTCGGGAAAGTAGTGATAAACAAAGTGTTTCCATGTCACTAACATCACCCACCAATTTACCCGTGTATGATCACGCTTGTTAAACATAGACTATCATGTACAGAGGCCAGCACATCAAGTTACCACAATCTGTCAGATTTCTTTGATAGTATTTCAACTTTATTGCAAAGGCATAAGGTTCATTTTTTATTGAGAAAATTTGACAGTTAGGGATAGCTTGATGTGCTGGCGTCTGTACATAAGTGAATGTTGGCTTGTATTACCTAACCGTTTATCCGTGAGAGCGGTAAATCGTGTGAACTATGGCTAGACTGACAAATTGTTGCTGGAAAGAGATGATTATTAAGGGGTATGCGCTTTAACATAAACATGAACATAAAGGGCTAAGGAAAGAACATGGATGGGTTTTAGTCAGTAAAAGTCTGACACTCCCTTCCGCTCCACCCAGAGCGGGAGAAGTGATTGGATGATTTCCCAACCTCAAAAAAAAGGGGTATGCGCCTAGGAGTCCGCGAAATGTAAATTTAAAAAATAAAAATGCATTTTGCAGACAGTTTCAGGTTGTAAAGGGTGAAATTGAATTCATCGGCAATATTTTAAGGGGTCATTGTACTCGTCATTATGAACAACTTTCACTATGGGAACAGATCTGAAATCGCGAAAAAAATCTGCTGTTCCATGCATTGTGCTCGCATAACTTGTCAAAATGTAGGGAACAGGTGATTTTTTTTTCACTCTGTATGAACTTAGAGGTTTGTATCGGTAATTTTAAAGATTTCTGTTCTGTAAATACGTACTTGCTACGACCATAGCGCTTTCACCTTAACCATTTGTTAGATCAGCTATTTTTCACTGCTCGTTAAATTGTCGTAACATCACTAGCGAACAATTTATGAGATTTGCTCTTGCTTTTTGTGTACTTTTTTGTTCAGCTTAGATTCGTAAATATGTATATATGATAGGAGCTCGTGGCTAAGTAATAACAGCTGCACGGTTCGATTCATCAGGTTAAGCTACGCTTGCCGGGGTTGGTCCGTGGATGGGTGACCATCTTTACATATCGAGACTCCTCCGTGCTCTCGGAAAGCACGTTAAGCCGTTGGTCCCGGCTGTCATTCGTGGGTCTTTGACCGTCGTCGTTACGGGTAGTCAGAAGCCCGAAAGTCTGACAGCCAGTCTTACCAAAGGGTATCGTATTAACCAGTTACTGATACTGGTATTCAGCTGCATCCGGTTAGACTGGATGCCGACCCCAACATAGTTGGGAAAAGGCTCGGCAGACCCTTAGATTCGTAAATATGTATTGTCTACTTTTCTTTCCAGGGCATTCGTGATAGTTCAAATTGCAATGCTATCTTCAGCGACGAATTTGACCACAACAGAATCTACACAGGTAATTTTAAAAAGCTTTCCTATATGCGTCGGTTAATGTGTGAAAGGCCACGTCGTCAATTTACCCGTAACTATGCATGTTATAAAAAAGGCCTGATAATTTGAAGAAGGTTTATGAACAGCCCATAACCATTAACAAATCTTAATTATCACGCGATTAAAAGAAAAAGAAAAACTATACAAGATGCAAAACGTATAGTAACTATACCAAACTTTATGGCCAGTATTAGAAAAAGCATTTGACACTTGAAACTGACATTTGCGGCCATAATGTTTTTAATTATGTCAAATTTTGTGCCAGTTTACTCCTACCATAAACCGCATTAAAGAACTACGTTTAAAAAGAAGGTTTTTGATTTTAAAAAGGTTACATGTGCTGACTGGCGATGGCGAATTTTAACTAAAATGCATATCAATGAAGGTGTTGATGATGTAACGTATTGTGTATATTTCCAGGAAGCTGACGTTGAAGTTGAACAAGGCGTGGAAGTGGAAGATAATGCGTACGCCTGGAGTGCGTGGGGTAGCTGGAGCGCCTGCTCCAGGAGTTGTGGCGGAGGTGTCTCCGTGCAGGAGAGGCAGTGCTTACCCAGGTAAAGACACGTGGAACTTGACATGAAGATTTCAAGATGGTGTTTACCTAGGCAAAACGTTTATGAATACATCGACCTTTGTGGTAACTGATTTCGCGTCGTTTCAGCTCATGATTCTACAGGCAACAAGAAGGATTGTTAAAAAAATTACCGTTTTCATACAATAATACCTACAATACTGAAAAGTTGTGTGGAAATCGGTTGTCATGGTATGGACATGTTATGCGGAGGAATGAGGAAAAATGTTGTCAGGAAAGTTGTGACTATGAATGTGGATGGCTATACAAGTAGAGGGAGACCAAAGAAACGATGGATGGATTGTGTGAAAGATGATATGGCTAGAAAGGGAGTGACTACCGAGATGACGACTAATAGAGAAGTATGGAAGAAAAAGACATGTTGCGCCGACCCCAAATAAATTAGGATAAGGGCAGGAGAATGATGAGTACCTACAATACTTACAGTAACAGCAGGAAAAAATTCAACGCTGCTTGTTCGAGAATCATGTGTTGAATTAATGTAACTATTTGCGCGGCTATGTCCTTAGCAACCCGTGAAGACTGAGTCGGTTTTTTTTGGTGTTGACCTCATCACGAGTGTCAACTTGACCGCTTAATGATATCACGACTAACTGTAGGTAATGAAGTCTTGCTACCTGTTAGATTAAATAGTGAAGTAAACATCAAACGTATAATGTTTGTTTATACAGAGTTTAGGCATTAAATTACACTACGTATACTATAGGTACGTGTTTAGTATTAACTCGGTACGGTATAAAAATAAAAAGCAACAAAAATGAGGTTTTTATTTTTTCCAACAAACTAAATAGCTTACAAATCAGAGTAAAACGTAACCACCCTTTGGAAATAAAAACTGACCTTGTAACGCAGCGGCACCGACGCGTGCACGCCGGACCGCTGTTAGGAAAGATACATCGTGTAACAGGGCAAAAACTTAAAAAAAACATTTGCGACTAAACTACTGCTCCTATTTAATTGATTTTTGGTACAGAGCTTGAAAATGGTCCCTAGTATAAGCTGTTTAAAGGAAAGCCCCTCTGTCGTATCAACTCTGTATAACATTTGCGCTGACGAATCATTGTCGAGAGTGGCTGCCCCTGGGGAGACATTTCTTTCTTTTAAGTCATCATTATCACACACATCATTATCGAACACCTGGAGAGTTATACCGGGTTATTTTTCAATGACCGGCCAAATTTTCGCAGGGCGTTCTGCCCATAAATATGAACAACTTTCACTATGGGACCAACTCTGAAATCACGAAAAAAAAATCAGCTGTTTCATACATTTTAGTCGAGTAGGTATTGATATTTTGTAGGAAACAGCTGATTTTTTTTTCGTGATTTCAGAGTTGGTCCCATAGTGAAAGTTGTTCACATTCATGGGTAGAACACCCAGTGAAAATTTGGCCGGTCATTGAAAAATAACCCGGTATATGGAGGCATTGGATCCGCCTACATACAGGATAATTTTAATGTTATTTTAGTTAGTTTGTTTTATTATTTTGTGTTTTACTAACTTAGTTCTTAAGTGCCTGTGTAATACTAACACTCTATGGACTATCTTGGTCTGAAATAAACTATTATTATTATTATCTGCCTAATATTTTCTAACTATTTTAGGCGAGCTTCCAGTCTAACTGGATTTTTTAAAAGTGACATTCATGTTATAATATTGCCATTTTTATTTTACCAACTCAGGTTTTTTTTTATAATGAACTTATGAACACAAAATATTGCTGATAAAATTCACAGACCTATGGGCTACGTTTTCAATTGTAAGAATAACTATTAGCTTCATAATAAATTGTGAAACCGATGTTCTGATTTTAGTAATCGCGTGGTTTCTCTTTAACGAATCGTTGTAAGACAAATTGCCGAACAAGGCGGTGCCGACAGCGTGCCGACACTCGTTAATATCTCATCATGTACTGCACATAAAAGCAAAAATTGTAAACACTATCATTTTACACGCCTATTAAAGTAATTCGCTAAAGTCCCGCTCACACCTTCAGACTTGTCGGATCGGACGCAAAACAAAACACGATCGTGTAGAGTGAACAAACTCAACTTCTAAACTACCAAAATGTCAGCATTCATATTAATAATTGCTATACTATCAAATAGGCGTATGATTTACTAGTCAACCGGTACAAAAATTCTAATCAACTAGAAAATATTCGAATGTTTAATTAAGATTGTTTCGGGCACGACTTCGGTGGCATTCGGCTGTCGTCGGTGATTAGATCTGGCTCATTTGCGTTTATCAAACCGTTGACATATGCAATTTAGTAATCTGACGGCGTTTGAACCTCAATCAGTTCGGTGCCCGCAATTATTTTATTAGCTTTGATGTTGGTGGTCTATCTGTGATATGATAATCCAACTAATATTATTTATGTGAATGCCTTTCGTAAGGTTTGTGAATCAATTCAAAAGGATATAGGTAGACACTGACGACTGCCTATCTGACCTCCACAACCCAGTAACTGGGCAATACGATACCCCTAGGTAAGACTGGCTGTCAGATTTTTCGGGCTTCTGACAACCCGTAACGACTGTCAAAGATGCACAAATGATAGCCGGGACCAACGGCTTAACGTGCTTTCCGAGGCACGGAGGAGTCTCGGTATTATAGATGGTCACCCATCCACGGCCAACCCCGCAAGCGTGCACCCCTTCAGCTAAAATACACACAAAGACACGAGCAGGGCTAGTTTAGAACGCAATTATTCTAATACGCTGTGACAGAATCCGGACAGGATTAATTTCGCATTCGTTCTTAAGTTACTGTTATTCTGTTTATGAGCTTATTGCACTGTTATTTATAGATCACTGAGTGGTTTAATTGCATTAAATTAGGAATAGCAGGGCTATTCCGTAAAAATTTCACCGCGAACACGTAGGTGAAGTGAGTGTCAATCCCAAGACGGAACGACAGCTCACTTCACAGTTTTGGTGATTTTAACAGAATCCAAATGCTGTTTAATTACATCCGTCTTTGAGTGTCTTCTCTCTCAAATTAAATATTAATTTGTCATTCTATTATTCGAGTGCACGCTGTAAACTACTCTTAAGTTGAGAGCCACATTAAATATTCGCCAAGTGTAAAAGCTTCTAACGTGTGCGCAGGTTAAAGGTTAAACATGCCCTCGCGACCCGGCTCGTACGGTTTTTATCGACTAAATTAAGGTAATGGAAACCCCGTAGCGTGGCTTGTAACAAGCTGTTATTGTGGTGGGAGCATTGATTGCTTGCACTCGGCCGCTTGATTGACACGCATCAGCTCCGATACAGCCCGTAATGAGCTCGCGATTACCGTCCATTTTATAAAGAAGACAAACTTCATTTTTGTCTACATATTTGTAGTTGCAGCACTAATGAGGGATTGCTTTTTTAACATGTGGTAATTGACGTCAGAACGTCAGTTGAATGTAGTGTTTGGCACGGGGGCCGCTTCCCATGCGTCGCTCGAGTCTGGTCACGGGTCAGTGTGACGGCCTGACGGGACTAGAATGTGTTTGTGTGAGATTTATGTTCAAACGTTCAAGATTTGCACCTAAATGGCCCTTAAATTGATTTTCAAAGGCACTGCTAAATAACAATTATATGCTCCTCAAAAACCAACATTCCATACATCAGTCAAATGATAATTAATAATCCAAACAGATTATTAGAACCTGTTACTGTTAACTAGGTCAGGTTATTTACGTACAAATGAATGCTTGAACCGGGATAATTGTAACGAGTCGAGGATCCAGGATTAATACGGCCAGATACGAGTCCTGTTAGATGGATAAGTAGGTAATCAAAATACCGTCACTCTTAATTAGTGGGTGCCGCCAGCGGCGCCGAGCTTTAACGGTCTCGAACGAGACTAGATTAAATACATGTCTATACATATCTATGCTTTAGTACCTATACGTATAACTTACTATTATGACCAGGAAAAGTAAAATACAAGTGCGTATTCGAATAAGTAGAAAAGCTGGAGAAAAGCAATTTGCCAAAAAAGAAAGCGTGATGACTTGTCAAAATTAAGTGATCGCTTAGTACACTAATGACTTTTTCTTTAGTTTGGGCAAAACCTATTTACTATTTATGTTATAGCTCCAGTCTTACTAACAACATCTAGATCTCAATAGAGGCCAATGAGTTACTGAATATTATTAAGCTAACACCTAAATAGACGGAGCTGTAGATAACGTTAAAGATAATCTGTATCACGAAACAACTTTGCAGCAATTCGAAACTAATATAAGGCCCCTTAATGATACAATTAATCGAATTAATTCTCAATATTCCGTAAATTCAGATAGCTGTTGGAATAAGTTATAAATTCCTTCATTATAGACACGGACGCACAGACAGACGCACAGACAGACGCTCGATAGTATCCTGCTGATAGCGCGTCGTGGAACATGCTCGACAAATTAGGATGGACGTCGTTTGTCATGAGACTCTCGCGCACCGTCGCGTACCTACGCATTTCGTTTGGACGGCAATAAGACCGCTCATGAAATATTGCCTCTATCTGTTGCGTTGGGAAATATTAGTTAGTTTATATAACAAGGCATCTGTTACTTATTACCGAATATTTTAAAGGATGCCCGATTTTAATTGTACTACGTTTGAGATCAGTATGTTAGGACATTGAAATAATAATGAACGGAGTTTCCAATATTACCTACTGTCCTTTTAGTGCCTTGCTTATCATATTAAATGATAAAACGTAATCGCTTGCATGGACTACGTCGTTGTTGTAGTGGTCGCTAGCACTACCTACTGCTGAGTATGACGTCCTGGGTTCGATTCCCTGGTCGGGCAGTTTTTTTTTGGGTTTTTCATTAGGAATTTCTCAGTAGCAGCCTAAGCGCCGGGTAAGCAGGATTGTCCGAAAGGGTGACCGCTACCCCGGAACATAAAGGGCTAGGGAAGGAACATGGATGGGTTTTAGTCAGTAAGAATCTGACACTCCCTTCCGCTCCAATCAGAGCGGGAGGACTCATTTGAAGACTTCCCACCTTCGATCAAAAATACACTTTATTATGTATATGTGGATCGAAGCTTCCCACCTTCAAAAAAAAAAAGGCAGGCGTCTTTGTGCCCGGTTGATGACAATAGGTTTGCCCAATAAAACATGAGATTTAAACATAACTGGTGGAATTTGGGTGCACCTACTATGATTGCAACTCTGCCTAAGCCATCCGGGAAACAAGGCGTGATGTTAATTTATGTAACCACTAATCACTTAATTTGTAACATAAAGTTGTACGGTGAGTACGTTAACGGTCCCTTTTCATTAAATACTCCTACAAAGTAATCTTAAAGTGTCATCTTTTTAATGGCGCCAAGGAACCTAGTGATGTTATACGTATCTTTTTAAAGACCTACAGATAAATGTAAGTAAGAGCGGAACTAATCTTTCTCTTCGTGAACATGAATATTCAAATCTATGGTTGAGTTTACATTAAATTAATGCTATGGTCCTTATATAAGGCGAGGAACATTTGTAAAGTCTGATTACTAATATGTGGAACGATTTGGTCGGAGATACATCACAACTTTTTATTTTTACTTCCACTAAATTAGATTAACGTGCTTTATTTGTTAGCGGCCCCGTTGATTTCATTAAAGGAGCTTTTGTGTTGACGCCGACTTAATGTTTTGTTCTATTTGCTGTTTAAAATATTAACGTAATTATAACGTTAGATTTATCACTTTTAATTAATATTGACATATTTGAGTTTGATTTAGTATTCGGGCAGAACAATTAGACCAAAGGGGAAATTGTGCTTCGACATTTTTAGGAGAAGTAGCTAACCGTTAAATATCTTTTTTTTTGTAAGTAATAAGCACCATGCATAAGCATAAGCATAATACTAACACTGCTAGGACACAGGCCTCCTCTCTGTGAGAAAGAGTGGACTGTAATCAACCGCGGGCCCAGTGCGAGTTGATATATGTCATATAGCTTCGATTGTTTAGTAGTAGAACATGCATTATGTATGCATGCATAAACAAAAAGTTCTCGTCCTCTCTCCTACTTTTGCAGTGTCTGACAGGGTCCACAATTATCTGGTTTTTGTAACCACCAGATACAGAGATAAGTTCACATGTGGAAGCTATGAGTATATTGAGTGTTGATTATGCCGGTTGCCTTCGGTTGCCTCACGTTTTCCTTCACCGTTTTGAGAGCTAGCTGATATTATGATCAAAAAAAAAAAATCTTGTATCATGATAATATGTACTTAGTTTTTGCATACCCAGTTTGAATACAAACCGTCAGCTTAGGGAACTATTTATGGGGAATGGAACCGGCGAGAGATGTCGTGCGGTGTCCCACAGGGATCGGTTCTGGGGCCGCACCTGTGGGACATCGGCTACGACTGGGTGCTGCGGGCCGACCTCCCTGACGGCGTCAGCGTAATTTGTTACGCTGACGACACGCTGGTCTTGGCGCAGGGAAGGTCGCATCAGGCGGCGGCCGACGCGATGACTGGCGGGGTTGCGATAGTCGTTGAGAGGATCCGGCAGTTGGGTCTCGAGGTGGCATTGCACAAATCCGAGGCCATGTCCTTTCATGGGCCTCGGAATAGGCCACCATCGGGATCCCAACTTACGGTAGGAGGGGTTCACATCGGCGTCGAGACCACGATGAAATACCTAGGTCTGGTCCTCGACAGCCGATGGAATTTCGTGGAGCATTTCCGACGTTTGGCCCCCAAGCTGGAACGGACTGGGGCCGCCTTCAAGCGGCTCTTGCCCAATTTGAGGGGGCCAAACGCCTCCTGCCGGAGGCTTTACGCGGGAGTCGTGCGGTCCATGGCCCTTTACGGGGCCCCGGTGTGGGCGCGTTCATTGCGGCGGCGAGCCGCCCACTACCTGAACGCGCCCCAAAAGGTGGTAGCCATTCGGCTAATCCGGGGGTACCGCACGATCTCGGGCGAGGCGGCAAGCCTCCTTGCCGGACTGCCGCCGTGGGATCTGGAGGCGATAGTCCTCGCGCGCCTGTACGAGTGGCGCGCGGAGGTACTAAGCCGGGGGGAAACTCCGTTTCCGCAGCAAATTGCGGCGGAGCGGACGGACCTCCGGCGCGATCTCATGGCGGCCTGGAATCAGCGACTGTCGCAACCCAGCGCAGGGCACGCCACGATAGTGGCGGTAAGGCCCCTCTTTGAGGAGTGGCTAGAGAGGCGTCACGGCGCCCTCACCTACCGCCTGATGCAGGTCCTCACCGGACATGAATGTTTCGGGAGGTTCCTGCACATCATCAGGCGGGAGGAAACGCCCGGGTGTCACCACTGCGAGGATCGCCCAGAGGACACGGTAGACCACACGGTGCAAACCTGCCCCGCTTG
Source organism: Hyppa rectilinea (assembly GCA_951799385.1). Classification (NCBI taxonomy): domain Eukaryota; kingdom Metazoa; phylum Arthropoda; class Insecta; order Lepidoptera; family Noctuidae; genus Hyppa; species Hyppa rectilinea. Next base: position 9,888,711 of record OX637318.1, on the reverse strand, counting down.
GGCGGAGCACCGCCGTGTCCTCGTAGAGGCGATCGGCGGCGGCGACCTCTCGCGCCCGGCCCTGGTGCAAGCCATGGTCCGGGGCGAGAGGGAGTGGGAGGCAGTCACCTCCTTCTGCGAAAAAGTCATGCTCGCGAAGGAGGTGGCGGGATGGGAGAGAGAAAGGTCCTCCCGTCCCAGCCGCCGCAGGAGACGCCCCGGGCGTCGGGAGCCACGTGACGACTCCCGGCCACCGTAGGCGCGGGCCTGCGGACGGTGAGTAATGGGTGACTCACCGTCCGATCAGCAACAGACCCGTGCCGTACGGCGCGTATATGTTCCACGCGCGCCTCAAAGAGATGTCAGCATATGAAGGGGCCCCTCAGGGCCAAGCCTGCCGGGTAAGCGGGATTGTCCGAAAGGGTTACCGCTACCCCGGAACATAAAGGGCTACGGAAGGAACATGGATGGGTTTTAGTCAGTAAGAGTCTGACACTCCCTTCCGCTCCACCCAGAGCGGGAGCAGTCATTGGATGATTTCCCAGCCTTAAAAAAAAAAAAAGGGAACTATTTATTGCAGATCTCTTTCTTTTTGTGTCGATGATATTAGTCGGTTGCGTCATTGATCGCGGCATCAGTAGCATTCTTTAGGTCATCCGAGGCGCAGGTGAACGGGCACGTAGAACACTCCAGCAGGTGGTGCATCGTCTGATCAGTAGCTTGAATGTATCCGCCGTATATACCAATGTGTTAGTAAAATAACGCAACGAAAACATAATCCCAGTCAAAATTACTTCATCACCCAAGCATTATCAGCACCTGAGATAGTGACTTAATATTTCCTTGTTACAGAAACATTCCACCATTAGATGACAGCAGCATCCCTCCACCGGTGATCACGGTTAGAGTGACGAGAGAAACACACGAGCCGAACTGCCAAGGCGTCGACAAGAGATACCACGAGTGCAATGATATTGTAAGATACATATGTATACTTATGCCTTTTTTCCATGGGTTTTTTTTAGTGGAGGTGTAATCATCAAATGATTCCTCCCGCTTTGGGTGGAGCGGAAGGGAGTGTCAGACTCTTACTGACTAAAACCCCTCCATATTCCTTCCTTAGCCCATTATGTTCCGGGTTAGCGGTAACCCTTTCGAACAGTCCCACTGAATTCCCATGAGGGTAGGCAAAAGCTATCAGCAGATACCTTTTTTTAAACGCCTTCCATTCTTCCTCCTATCGTGACCTTCATCATCAATAAGACATCAAAACAATGTATGTCATTGTGAATATCATCATTGGAAATTCCATATATGTAAATAAACGACACTTTAGGCAAAACGTTCTATGAGTGAGTGGTCAAGAGCTTCTGCAAGCTTGACGAACTGTTTGAAAATAGCTCAAGAGTGACATGGTAAAGAATGTCAGTTAGCTGAGTGATAGCAGGCTGCCCGTCCAGCGAAGGTCCACCGGGCGTTCCATAGATGATACACTATTAACTAGCGGGCGTTCATGTGAGTAACGGCTAGCCCTGAATACTGCATACCTTCTGTATTGAACCAGTTGTCAAATATATCATGACAAGTAATTTGATTGGAAGTTGTCAAACTGATCAACCAATCAAATGCATGAGATTTGACAGCAGATCTTGGGACTTGATAATCATAAATAAATATCTACCTCCTTACTAATAAACGTTGTATAGCGTCTGTATAGTTACACAACGCTTTGTCTTCTTCTTTCGAATGTGAAATTCCTGACGACTGAAAGAGAGGAATCGGTGCTACAACAATTTTTGTATAATCTTAAAATTTATTTTTATTTCTGTTTTTAAGTATGTCATTCAGTCAACATTGTAAATAGGATATACATAACCTTGGGAAGTTGCAAGGTAACCCCATCACAAGTATCTTGATAGCTTACCGGGGAAGCCTCAATTTGTGCTGTAAAACAATTGTATGAGAAACAATAAAATCTTTTTTTTTTTTTTAACTATTGACCGGTCATGCTTTTATTCGTAATGGGGTTAATCAGAGTTGCAGAAACCATTTCGAGATATGACAATCTTATTTGAATCTCGAATGCCCTACATCGGTTTAAACTTTTTTGTAATTAAAGGCAATATTTGACTTTCAATAAACGCTTGAAGTGAATCAGAATCATTGTTTACATAACAAACACTAATGAACATGTTCCTTTCAAATGAAGCTTTTCTATTCACATTTCTCAGGCATTCGTCAATAAAATATGAGTAATGACCCGCAATCATTTGTTCGACTGCTTTGCACTAATAAAGACTTTTATTACTAAAGCACTTAATACCGGCACATTACAACTGTATCCTGATTTACGAGTAAATCCATCGTAAACGTTTCCTTGATTAACATTGTTCTATGCAATTTGTTTTGTCACGAACGGCGTAAATGTCAATTTTACAGTGTTTGGTCGTTTTGATGTCTTGACTCCGGCCAAGTTGTTAGTCAGAGATCGTGGTCAAAGGTGGCGGGAGTATAACAGTTTGATCGTCTTGTCGTGGGGTGAGTCATTTCGTATGAAGTTGTAGCTGTGCGTTATTACAGCTAATCTATATATATACTGTCATAAATTATAAAGAGGAAAGATTTGATTGTTTGTTTGCATTGAATGGGCTCCGAAACTACTGGATCGATTAGAAAAATTCTTTTACTGTTGAGAAGCTACAATATCCCCGGGTGACATATGCCATATTATATTTTCTGAAAAATTGGCGTTATTAAAACTCTAATAATGTAACAATTTCCGACATCCACGCGGGTGAAGCCGCGGGCAGAAACTAGTGTATTATAAAAAGCATCTTCATTTTTTTTGTCGATTACTTAAAAAGAAGCGAGTTTCTCAATTTGTATTTATATGTTTATGGATAATTTCGTCAATTGAAGATCAATTTTTGTTTTTCGATGTCGATGTAAAATTGTAATAACTTTGCTTGGATAGTTTTTGAGTTAGCTTCAATAGTACGTATTTTTTTAACTTAATGTATGTTGATGATGTTATTAAACTCCTGTCATTTATGTTTACAAAGCAAGTAGTATTATACGAATTTGTAGGTAGGTAATAAGTTACGTAAGACTACTAAAAAGGGAAAAAAAATCTTTTTTAGAAAAATAAAACTGACTTAAAAAAAAAGATTAACACTACAAAGTGAAAACTAACTTTTGGTTAAAAAATATTGGTTATTTAATTCATATTATTACTATAATATATATGTGAGAACGATGCAGAACAAACAAGTAGATATAAATTTCCGTCTATCAACAATCAAGTGTAGTCTAGCGAGTTTAATATGAATAGGGCATAAAGGCCACTAGACGCAAGAGAAAATTTTCAAAGGGTATCGCCGTTATCGAAATAGACGAGGAGACGACTGTTCAGTCTCTCAGAGTAACCTCTGTTTTTGACTTGAATGATGATAAGAGCCTCGTTATCATTTGTTTTTCCTACTCCTTTTATTTTATTTTCTTTTTGTGGCTTCTCCTTTTTCCGGGACAACGAAATAAGATTCGATGTTGGGGGGATTTAAATAAACAACAATACCGAGTGGTATTGTTGTTTATTTAACGACTGCTGTATTTCTAGTTAATGGAGTACAAAATAGGGCGCTGGGAATGACACAAAGGAATGTTGGCGAAAAGTTTATTTAGATTCAAAGAATACGTGACGTCACCCGCTGCTAGGGAGGTTTTGTGGGCGAGGGCTATAGCTATGGCTTTAATTGGCTTATTTTGGGGAACCTTCAACAAACAATTTTCTTGGTATACGAAACCAAATGAAGGGTATCGTCAATTGGTAAATGAATTCAATAAATATATATGGTTTGACCATATACCTATCAAATGTATCTATGTTGTATGTATCATTTTGATCGTTCGTTTCAATCAAGTACCAAATTGGATATGTTTGTCACGATTTGGACCTTAATGACTAAAGCATGATTGATAATTTATACACAGTAGATAGTCCTTTATAGTTTTAGGGTGAGCGTGTTTGTTAATTTATGAAGTGAAACATATTAGATGTGTGTTTAGTTTAGTCACTTGTCTTGTGTGGAAGCAATTCGAGCTAGAGCGGCGATACAGACCTGCAAATGGCAAAAAATATAGGTAAAATAAAATTTGACTGTACCTTTGCAAAGTCAAAGTCAAAACATTTATTTCAAATAGGCACAAGAAAGGCACTTTTGACCGTCAGAAATTAACAAGAAATAGAATTGATTCTAGTCGCCCCTTCCAAAAGGTAGTTTCGTGTGGAGAAGAATGGGCAAGAAACTCCACCGTTACTCTTTTAAAATGTTTCACAATGTTTTGTATACATGTATTATTATATTATAATATGTGAAGACGATGCACCCAGAATAAAAACAATACACCAAAAAGGTGAAAAGAAAAACGCGTGTAGCAGTGGAAAATAAACTTAATTATGTCATAAGTACATGGTGCTCACATATTTACAAACATTCTAAAAGTTAACAATAATAAATTAATCAATGTGTGAGATGTTATTCCAATATAATAAAATAATATGGTACAAATTATAAATTATTACCTAATTAACTTAGCAACCAGTTTGATTTTGTCTAGACACTAGATTGTCCTGTGGAGCAGGACCAGCATGTTTCCAAGCATCCTTATCTTTGATATAATCCTCTAATTTGTAACAAGCTTGTTTACAAAGTGTACTTTTAATATGAGTTTTAAATTTTCTTTCATTTAATTGCAGTATGTCACAAGGTATTTTGTTGTAACATTTAACACAGAACCCCATAAAAGATGTATGTACTTTGGACAATCTGAAAAATGGTTGAACTATTTTATCTTTATTTCTAGTATTAAAGTTATGCCTATCACTTATTTTATTAAAAAGATGTCTATTTTTTCTTACATACATAATATTTTCATAAATGAATTGGCAAGGCCTTAATGTATTTTTATATACTTGAATATCTGACAACTAGTCTTGCTAAGAGGTATCGTGTTACCCAGCAACCGGGCTGTGGAAGTCAGATAAGTAGTTGCTCCATGTAAAATACAGGTATACAGCTGCATCCGATTAGACTGGATCATACTTAGTTGAGAAAAGGCTAGGCAGATTGATATACATGTACTAATTAGTATTATTTTTAGTCTGTTAGCTTAAATATTATGTAAATAATATCGTAATTTCAATTTGAATAATCTATACTAATATTATAAAGCCGAAGAGTTTGTTTGTTTGGACGCGCTAATCTCTGGAACTACTGGTCCGAATTGAAAAAAATTTTGTGTTGGATAAGATTTATCGAGGAAGGCTATAGGCTATGTAACAATAGGAACCAAGCAGCAAGTGCAACCGCGCGGGAGCAGCTATTCGTTAAATAAAGTTAGTAGCATTTTAATGTATTGTATTTTGTTTTAGCCCTGTTCAGGAGGAGCAAGGAGTAGCCGCGCTGCGCAATGTGCGGCGTTTGACAGAAGACCCTTTCGTGGAAGATTCTACACCTGGGTACCTTATATCGATGGTCAGTAGCATTTATGCTGTGTATTTAGTATTATATACAAAGTCAAATTGAATTAACTAGCATAACTTTACCTACAGACGTTGAGAATTGAATAAATTTTCCCAAAATGGAATTCTCAGTGCGCCAATTTTGTTTACCGAATAGACAACAAAAGAAAAATGAAGTGCGAGCTTTTGTAGTATTTGTGAATATACAAAATATGTACAGACGCCAGCACATCAAGCTATTCCAACCTGTCAAATTTTCCCAATTGAAAATGAACCATATGCTTTTGTAATTAAGTTGAAAACTAAAAAAGAAATTTGACAGATTGGGGTAACTGTGCTGGCCCCCCTGTACATGTCTTATGATGATAGATTACGAGATACAGGGCTGCTGGTAGTATGGTCAGGTGGCACTTGGAAGTTATTTATTTAATTAAGGAAGCTTTTTTTTTTTTTTTTTAAGGCTGGGAAATCATCCAATGACTGCTCCCGCTCTGGGTGGAGCGGAAGGGAGTGTCAGACTCTTACTGACTAAAACCCATCCATGTTCCTTCCGTAGCCCTTTATGTTCCGGGGTAGCGGTAACCCTTTCGGACAATCCCGCTTACCCGGCAGGCTTGGCCCTGAGGGGCCCCTTCATATGCTGACATCTCTTTGAGGCGCGCGTGGAACATATACGCGCCGTACGGCACGGGTCTGGTGCTGATCGGACGGTGAGTCACCCATTATTCACCGTCCGCAGGCCCGCGCCTACGGTGGCCGGGAGTCGTCACGTGGCTCCCGACGCCCGGGGCGTCTCCTGCGGCGGCCGGGACGGGAGGACCTTTCTCTCTCCCATCCCGCCACCTCCTTCGCGAGCATGACTTTTTCGCAGAAGGAGGTGACTGCCTCCCACTCCCTCTCACCCCGGACCATGGCTTGCACCAGGGCCGGGCGCGAGAGGTCGCCGCCGCCGATCGCCTCTACGAGGACACGGCGGTGCTCTGCCCATGCGGGGCAGGTTTGCACCGTGTGCTCTACCGTGTCCTCTGGGCGATCCTCGCAGTGGTGACACCCGGGCGTTTCCTCCCGCCTGATGATGTGCAGGAACCTCCCGAAACATCCATGTCCGGTGAGGACCTGCGTCAGGCGGTAGGTGAGGGCGCCGTGACGCCTCTCTAGCCACTCCTCAAAGAGGGGCCTTACCGCCACTATCGTGGCGTGCCCTGCGCTGGGTTGCGACAGTCGCTGATTCCAGGCCGCCATGAGATCGCGCCGGAGGTCCGTCCGCTCCGCCGCAATTTGCTGCGGAAACGGAGTTTCTTCCCGGCTTAGTACCTCCGCGCGCCACTCGAACAGGCGCGCGAGGACTATCGCCTCCAGATCCCACGGCGGCAGTCCGGCAAGGAGGCTTGCCGCCTCGCCCGAGATCGTGCGGTACCCCCGGATTAGCCGAATGGCTACCACCTTTTGGGGCGCGTTCAGATAGTGAGCGGCTCGTCGCCGCAATGAACGCGCCCACACCGGGGCCCCGTATAGGGCCATGGACCGCACGACCCCCGCGTAAAGCCTCCGGCAGGAGGCGTTTGGCCCCCTCAGATTGGGCAAGAGCCGCTTGAAGGCGGCCCCAATCCGTTCCAGCTTGGGGGCCAAACGTCGGAAATGCTCCACGAAATTCCATCGGCTGTCGAGGACCAGACCCAGGTATTTCATCGTGGACTCGACGCCGATGTGAACCCCTCCTACCGTAAGTTGGGATCCCGATGGTGGCCTATTCCGAGGCCCATGAAAGGACATGGCCTCGGATTTGTGCAATGCCACCTCGAGACCCAACTGCCGGATCCTCTCAACGACTGTCGCAACCCCGCGTGTCATCGCGTCGGCCGCCGCCTGATGCGACTTCCCCTGCGCCAGGACCAGCGTGTCGTCAGCGTAGCAAACTACGCTGACGCCGTCAGGGAGGTCGGCCCGCAGCACCCAGTCGTAACCGATGTCCCACAGGAACGGCCCCAGAACCGATCCCTGCGGGACACCGCACGACATCTCTCGCCGGTTCCATTCCCCATCGCGACCGGGGTAGTTGACGGCTCTGTCCGTCAAGTACGCCCCGACTATTCGACGGAGGTAGGTCGGCACCCGGTGATACCGGAGTGCTTCCCTAATGCAACTCCAGGGCAGGGTGTTGAAGGCGTTGGCGATGTCGAGTGACACCGCCACGACGACCCTACCCTGGGACACCGCGTCCCCCGTCGTGAGCGCTCTCACCCGCGATAATTCTCTCGAAGAGTTTGCCGACCTCGTCGAGCAGCACTATGGGCCGGAATGCGGACGGAGAGTCCGCAGGGCGCCCTGGCTTCTGTATGAGGACCAGCTTCCCCGTCTTCCAACGGAGCGGAAACTGGCCTCTCTCCATGCATGCGCTTAAGAGCGCCTCCAGTCGAGGCCCGAGAGCCCCTGAGGCCAGGACCCAGGCTTTACCCGGCAAGCCGTCGGGTCCTGGGGCGGTATTCTTGGCCTTGAGCCTTCCAACCGCCGCTCTCAGATCTACCTCGGTCACTGCGGGGATGTCGTCGTCGTCCTCGTGGTCCGCTTCGGGCGGAGCCATAAGCGGGGGAGTATGCTCCCCCCGTGAAGGGAACAGAGCGCTCACCACCTCCTCCACCAGCTGAGGGCGGAGACTCTGCGTCAGAGGGGGGGCCCAGGTGCGGAGCTTGTTCCGCACCATTTTATATGGGCGCCCCCATGGATCTAGGTCCAGAGTCCCCACCATCTCCTCGCGGGCCACATCCTTGGCCCGCTGGACAGCCTCCTGGAGGGCGGTCTTCGCCGCTCTGTACCCCTCGTACAGCTCCGCCTCCGTGGCTGCCGCATCCGGAGGGCGGATGCGGAGCCTGCGGTGTCTGGTGTACAGGTGGCGCACCTCGACGCACGCCTTGTGAAGTGCTTCCACCTCTTGCGACCACCAGTACACCTGACGTCGGGCGCATCCTGGCCGGACACGGGGCATTGCCACGTCACAGATCTCGGACATGGCCTCCTGGAACCACTCTGCCTCGTCGTTGATGTCGGCAGGCCTGACCGGTGATGACACCCAGGCCTGCACGATCGAGGCTTCCAGGAGGAGCTCCCGGTCCAGCTGTTTCAGCGCCCACCGCGGACCACTCGGGGCCCTTCGGACCGGCGCGCTTGAGGTCTGGGTGGAGACGTCGAACCGGATATACCGGTGATCGGAGTAGGTCTCCACCTCCTCTACTACGCGCCAGTCAAGGACGCACTGTGACAGAGCGGGGCTAGCGAACGAGATGTCCACAACGGACTCACCCCGCATCCGCACGCACGTGGGAACAGAACCCCGATTGAAGACGGCTAGGCCTGCTTCCAGAGCCCAGTCCTCCACCATCCTACCCCGCACATCCGTGTAGCGGGAACCCCAGGCCAGGCTTTTAGCGTTGAAGTCCCCGAGCACTAGCACGGGGAAGGGATGGCTTCTGGAGACGACGACACTCAACTCTGTGAGAGAGTTGTGGAACTCGGCGAGAGTTCGGTTCGGAGAGTAGTACACTCCCACTACCACAATCTCTCCGAACCGTGCTGCGACGCACCCCTGTCCCTTCGAGACACCCTCGAGGGACGGGGTGCCGGCGGCGGCCGACGAAGTTATGGCCACTGAGCCGCTCAGGTCCTCCACCCAGTTATCCCTGGGCGGGACAAAGTACGGCTCAGCGACCACGGCGATATTGATCGACCACTGCGCCATGCTCTGGAGCAAGAGGTCCTGAGCACAGGCGCAGTGGTTGATGTTCGCCTGGAGGAGGCGGAGTGGGGCCATCACTCCTCCATATTAATCCCCCCCTGGGTCCCTTGCGAGGGGCCCTCGGCAATGGCGTCAGTGGCGGTGGCGGCGGCGACAGTGGCGGCAGCGGCGGCGGCGACGGTGGGGGTGGCGGCGGAGGGCCTGCCTTTCCTCCTGGTCCCGGCAGGCGGGGCGCAGGACTTGCTCCCCGCCCGGTGATCGGCCGGCTTGCCAGCGGCCGATCACCGACATGCGACGCAGTGCGGCGCGGCGTTACAAGAGCCGGCCGTGTGTCCGGGCTGACCGCAGCGGAAGCACAGTGTGCTGCGGTCCACCTCTGAGGTGCACTGGACACCGACATGGTGCCCCACGTGACAACGGAAGCACCTCAGAGGTCTGGGCTCGAGCAGCTTAACCTGTGCTGAAACCCAGCCCACCAGGAGTCTTCGGCCCTCCACAATCTTGCTGGCCGCCGTCACGGGGCAGCTTACCGTAACGGTTCGCATACCCGTGAAGTCAGGGCGTATGGTGCCTGCCTTCACTTGTTCGGCGAGACACCCGCCCGTCCTGACGACGGCGGCCACCACCTCTCCCTCCGTGACGGAGTCATCCAGGCCCATGATACGCATGTCTGCGCATTTCACAGGCCTGGAGACCCGAGCCTCCTCCGCGTTTAGGGACGCCCGTAGCTTGTCAGCTAGGGCGTCAGCGGTGGGGCCACTCGACGCACCGGGGATCTCCAGCATGCGAGCGCCGGTTGCCGTCACTCTATGCCGGAGGCCCCCGGTGATCCCCAGCTCCTGGAGGTCCACCGTCGCCCTCGCTTTTGTGAGCACGTCGCGGTACGTGACGCCCCGTTTGACCGCGTCCGGCTGTAGTGTGATGACTACAGCCGCGGTCTTTGGGGCGCGGAGTCTCGCCGCGACTGCTCTCTCCTTGCGGCGCCGCTTCTTTTGTTTCCGCCTCGCTGCCTTGGCCGCCTTTTTCTTCTCCCCGACCACCTGCCACTCGGCGTCGGTCGCGGGAGGCTCCGGGCGCCGGGGAGAGGGCTCTGGGACCCTAACCATCTGCGCCGGAGGAGACTTCTTGCCCTTTTTCCCTCTTGTGGCCGTTGTTGTTGTTGTTGCCTGGGCCGGCGTCAGGGCTTTGCCGGATGGTGCCGGTTTTGCCGGCGCCAGGGCTGTACCTGTCTGCCTAGGTTTCGGGGCGGGAGATGCCGCAGCGGCCGCGTACGAGGTCGTCTGCGGACCCAAGTCCGTTCTTCTCGACGCCAGGGGGGGACGCAAGACTATGCCCTCCACGACGGAAAACCGCTCCCGGAACTGCGCCTGGAAGGAGGCCAGCTCCTTGCGTACTAGGTCCAGGACCCGGTTCTCCGCCGGCTCGGTCTGGCTTGGCCCCTGCTGTTGTTGTTGTAGCTGCTGCGGCGGCGGGCGGCTCTCCTCCCGGGGGGCTTTGCGACTAGTGGTGGCCTTCAGGCCGGCCAGGTCTGCGCGGAGCCTCTCGTTCTCCTCCTGGAGGGATTTCATGGCGGCCGAAAGGCGTGCCACCTCCGCCCGCAGATCGGCCACCTCGCTGGCCGGGGGCCCGGCGCACCCAGCCTCCTTAGCCGCCGCCAGGATGGAGGCCGTAGCCGAGACGATGGCCTTGCTCCTTGAGGCCCGAACCCTCTTCAGGGACACGTCCCGGATAGCGGCCTCCACGACCGCCGCAAACTCGTCTTTGCGGTCCGCCTTGGGACCGCCAGTCGCACTCGCCTCGTCACTGGAGGGCCCCGAGGCGACCGCCTGACCGGTCTCCACGTCCCTCTGGGGACGTTCTTCAAGCTCGGTGGCCTCCCGGGCAGTGAGCCCCCTCCCCACGCCTCGCTCTCTGACCCCCCCCCCGTTTGCTGGTGGGGATCTTGCGAGCTGAGGCCAGCTCTCCCTCAGATGACGACCCTTGGCCGTCCTCTGATCTTGGCCGCTTGGCGAAGAACCTGCGGTTCCTCGTAGCAGCGGCCAACTCCTTGGCACGGCGGGAGCTTTCCGAGCCTCCCGCGCTCGCACCACCAGATGCGGGATCGGACTCCGATCCCGCACCACTCCTCTCCTCTCCGTCGGGTTTGGGTTTGGGTTTATTTTTAATAAATTTTTCCATTTTGTTCCCACGAGTATTTTACAATCTGTACTGGCTCAAATAAAGTGGTCCGCACTAGCGACTGAACCAAGCTACCCATCAGTCAAGCTTACAACCCCTCTCACGGTGCGCCGCCGCTTAGGGGCTTGGGGAATTTTTTATAGAGGTTATCTTCCTCGCGGTCCGGGCGGTTAAGCCAAGACCCTCGACCCACTTCAACAGTCAGAGACATGACCGTAACTGTCTCCGGGGCTACGAGATTATAGCGGTGACAGGAGGGTTAGCCCTCCTGCCTGCCCGGCGGCAGGGTAAGTGCACACCGGGCCCGCTCTGACTCCACCACAGTTGCCACTCTGCTACTCAGAGCGGCAGGTGTGGAGCGATCCTCCTGGCAGAACATTAGCATGCGGACAGCGAGAACCCACTGGGAAATAGCCCAAATGGGAAGTCGCTGCCCGCACCCCAGGATGCACCGGCCCAAAGACTGGCCTTCCCCCTGGACGTGTCCAGAAAGGAACTCCAGTCCCCGGGCACACGTGGAGGTTTTCTGCCGGGCATCCCAATTAAGGAAGCTTGGGCTTAATATTTATAAACTTACATAACATCATCATCACGCTTGTAATCCCAGAAGAGTTAGGCAGAGGTAGTTTTCGTATACCCACATTTCAAACTACACCAATGCAGACTACGGACCGCTTTTTAGAAAATCCTGGTGCGAAAAACTTACTTAAAGTTGTGCACACAGCACTTCTATTAACTACGTAATTACAAACGTAAAGACAAACATAAAAGCAGATACATTTATAATAGTAAATATGATATTTTAAAATGTAAAATTATGTATATTGTATATTATATTTTATAAATGAACATATTTTTTGCTTGTTTACTATCCGCTCAAGCGCCGCGGGGTACTATGGCACCCGAATTTACGCGCGCTAGCGCTTCAGTGGCTATCGCGGAGCAGTAATTAATACCACACACCCACGAATGTTTGTCCGAAAGGGTTACCGCTGCCCCGGAACATATAATGCTAAGAAAGGAACATGGATAGGTTTTAGTCAGTAAGAGTCTGACACTCCCTTCCGCTCCACCGAGTCATTTGATGATGAAAAATACCTACTAATGTTGGTTTTTACATTGTATACATTTTATAACTTTATAATCATAAATAACCTTTCAGCGAATGATGAAATATGAAATTATGCATACACACGCATAAACCACGCCGTTCGCTCCTCAGGAATGTAAACACCATAACCGTTGGAATTCACAGACGGATTTATACCTGGGCACATAGTTTCCTCATTTTTGGCAAGTAGGTAGCTTATTTACACAAACCAACCGGTGAAATCCGTATCGGACCACGCGCAATGATGGCTTCCGTAAGACGGACGGACAACGAAGTGATACTGTGTGTAGGGTTCCGTTTTCGGCTTTTGAGCTACGGAACCATAAAAAGTATGCATTATGTCAAATTTATTTTATACGTTTTATTAAAACCAGCAGCAGTATTTGGCAAAATAAATCAACAACAAAAGGTAGGTATAAGTTCAAATTAATTTATCTTTGGCATGGTTAATGAAACACATAAACGAAAGTTAAATCCGAAATAACACATCGTCGGGGTTGGTTTGTGGACCATCTTTACATACCGAGACTCCTACGTGCCTCGGCAAGCACGTTAAGCCGTCCATCCCGGCTGTCATTTGTGAATCTTTGACAGTCGTTACGGGTCGTCAGAATCCGAAAATCTGACAGCCAGTCTTACCAAGGGGTATCGTATTGCCCAGTTACTGGGTTGTGGACGTCAGACAGGTAGTCGCTCCATGTAAAATACTGGTATTCAGCTGCATCTGGTTAGACTGGAAGCTGACCCCAACATAGTCGGGAAAAGGTGTGCGTCAAAATGGAGGGACCAAGCCTCCAATGTCTGTCATACATATCTAAAAAAATAATATCATTAATCTACTATTTCCTACCTTTGCTATAATTTTAGCTACCTCATCATATACATCATATTATAACAAAATGTTTGGTCCCTCCATCATGATATCAAGATGGAGGGACCAAACTGATAGACTACTCCCTGGAATGTTTTACCTACTTAGTGTTATAATACCTTAATTCTACCTTAATATTATTGATTTTAGCTGCCCGAAACATATATCGTTTTAAAGATATCGATTATATAAGTTGGTCCCTCCAAATTGACGATTCAATTGTTTAGTGCAACAGCTAATTGGGCGATTTATTTTCGATCTTCCAAGGATATATATTTAATACCTATTTACTACCTTTTAATCGTGCTAAATTTCTTACGATAAAGCTTATTTTAACTAGCCAAAAAAAATTAAAGAAATAACTAGATAAAACGTACAAATTTTAAGCATGGTGACATTAGAGTTGTCAAAAAATAAGTTTTGACATTTGTCATCGCGACGTAACTAGTGAAGTAACCATACGACTCTGTACTCGATGCTCACGATAAATCGATTCAAATTTGTATGAGTATTTTATCGTTTATTATGTATGTATGTTTAAGAAATACATACATTTTTTTTGGCGCTTTAAATAATATGATGGAATATATTGCGAGTGTTCTTTTTGCGCTAACTTTATAGTAGCTTGCAATTTCTAACTAATACGAAACATCTCAAAAATGTTACGTTTTCAGTCTTTTTTTTAAGGACTAGTGTTGTAACCAATTAATTTCTGAATTTCACCAGCTTCATTCGATTTTAATAGTAGGTAATTATTATCTAGTGATCTTTACTGAAAAGAATGAGCTTGGCGCTCAAAGCCGTAAATAAAACTTTGAATTGGTGACACTGGTTTCTATAGAATGGCTTGTCTCTGACCAAGCGGCACGTGACTTAGCGTCCACGCAAAATTGAACAAATTCACCTCTCGTACCACTGTATCATTTCGAAATACCTACAAAATTAAAGTTTAAGTTAAATTTTCTAATCAGAACTTTAATCCAATGCACTTTTCAATACATAATCAAATCGATCAAATACTCATACAAATTTGAATCGAGTACAGAGTCGTATGGTTACTTCACTAGCTACGTCGCGATGACAAAATAATGTCAAAACTTATTTTTTGACAACTCTCAACAAATTTGTACGTTATATCTAGTTATTTCTTTAATTTTTTTTTGGCTAGTTAAAATAAGCTTTAACGTAAGAAATTTAGCACGATTAAAAGGTAGTAAATAGGTATTAAATATATATCCTTGGAAGATCGAAAATAAATCGCCCCATTAGCTGTTGCACTAAACAATTGAATCGTCAATTTGGAGGGACCAACTTATATAATCGATATCTTTAAAACGATATATGTTTCGGGCAGCCATAATCAATAATATTAAGGTAGAATTAAGGTATTACAACACTAAGTAGGTAAAACATTCCAGGGAGTAGTCTATCAGTTTGGTCCCTCCATCTTGATATCATGATGGAGGGACCAAACATTTTGTTAAAATATGATGTATATGATGAGGTAGCTAAAATTTTAGCAAAGGTAGGAAATAGTAGATTAATGGTATTATTTTTTTAGATATGTATGACAGACATTGGAGGCTTGGTCCCTCCATTTTGACGCACACGGGAAAAGGTTTGGCAGATTGATTGATTGCAGGTCCTAGGCCATTTTCGCCACATCCCTTTAAACCAGCATTAGTTTTAACAAGTATCGGATTCTTAACACGAATGCAGTAAATTTCTAGTAGACGGCATGATGCCAGCACCACATTCGATTACTCGATCTGATTGTACCACAGACTATTAACTAAGAGCGCTTGCCGCTAAACCAGCCGTAAAGAGGGTAGTTCGACTGATTGTATTTTGAATGTAAGCCAACTGCTAAAGAGCTGTTAGAATTCAGTTAGCATGAAGTTGGATCGGCTACCAGTTTACCGTACTGGAACGAACAGTGTTCCATAACATTGTAATTTTTACGATTGTGTGCTAAGTATAGAGTAAGAAATAAATGTGTGTAAGTGGTGTAGATGTCGCAGTAAGATAGTTGCGGTTGTGATATAGTTATATCCGTAGGCATATATGTAGGTTTAAGCGGGATTGTCCGAAAGGGTTACCGCTACCCCGGAACATAAAGGGCTAAGGAAGGATGGATGGGTTTTAGTCAGTAAAAGTCTGGCACTCGCTTCCGCTCCACCCAGACCGGGAGAAGTTATTTAATGATATCCCACTCTCAATAAAAAAGGGATATACGTTTATATCGTAGCGAAAGCGGTTCATTACTATCGGCGAGCCCTAATTTAGTTACTGTGACCAATTTCGACCCAGCGCTCGCCGGCTACTGCAACGACACCGCTCGCTTCGCCCGCCTGGCTTGCGCGTTGGTCACAATTTTACCATCTTTCTTTTTTGTTCCGGGGTGGAAAATCATCATGGCTGGGGTGGGGGATTCGTATTGATTACAAATCACCCCGATATTCCAACTCGGACCTTCGCCGGGGGTCACGGGAACGTAAGATCCTTTCGCAACCCCCGACTGGGGTCTATAGATACTATGAGCACAGAATAAATAGCTATAAGGGGTAGCCAATGCGAATAGGTAATTCATTTTGTTCCGGATTTCAAGGCAGTGTAGGTACGTAATGTGACTTTTCTTACAACATCCTTAGTTCATATGTTGTTTAAGCTTTCTTTATAAAAACTTGTGAAAATAATAAAAAAAACACTAGCTTTCAAGTACGCCAAAGCAAAAACGAAAGATAAATAACAAAATATGTTGTTGTCGCTTGAATTCCTGTCTAAATCTTCTGCAATAATAAATCTATTTCTCATCTCACCACATCTCATCTGACCACGCTGCACAAACAGGAAAGAACAATTTACGAGAACATTACTTCTCGCAAAAAAGTCGTGACAAAAAAGTCAACATACTAATTGTGTGTGGACAGCTCATCTAAGTTATTACATCGCTCGTCTACGCATTTGATACGCTTATTCTGTCAATTTGCGCGCCAATAATCTGTCAGAATTGCTACATGTTATATGTATCGGCGATAAAATTGAATTGTGCACGACGCCTAATAAATTGTGATGGCTCTTCTAATGTTGTCCTGTACAAGACACTAAGCACTTTTGGTCTGAATCATTAGTTGTCTGACACTGTAATTATTGTACCCTACTTTGTAAATGATATCTCGTTTGTTTCTAACGAGGTTCTCAATATCTCAATATGTTGTGAAACGGGAGAGTCGTAATTGTGCCTCTTGGTGCATTATGATCACTACGCAGTTCCAAAACTTGTGTTCATTAGTGTTGGACTTATTATTTTGCACCTCATCATACTTGCTATGGCACCTCAGCCTTCAAACTGATTTCCCTACTTCTTCTTCTTCTTCTTTTCGTGTGGTTAGTGACTAACCTGGTGTCAGAGTTTTAATGCTGCCCATAGGCCTCTGACTTTGCATCACATACTGTTGAGAAATATCTCTCATGTATGCCGGTTTCCTCACGATGTTTTCCGTCACCGATTTTTAAGCAAGTGATAATTATTTAATACGCACATGAATCTGAAAAGTTAGGGGTGCGTGCCTTGGGTTCGAACTCGAGACCTAAGACTTGGCAGTCCGACGGTCATACCATTAGGCTATCACTGCTTACTTCCCTACTTGATTTTATAATAAAAACAGCTTGAACGTTCGTATTTTTTTCTTACCACTTAATTTCAGCCGTTTTTCTTAAGTTGGGACAGTTATTGAGTTTTTTTCTCATTTAATTTAATGGAGATACCGGCCAACCCGCATTGAGCCCGCGTTGTGGATTATGGCCCACTCTCGCCCACAGAGGAGGCGTGCCCTTTTTTTTTGAGAGTGGGAAATCGTCATATGGTCGTACGTCAGTGGTAGGAAGTGTCAGACTCTTACTGACTAAAACCGATCCATGTTCCTTCCTTATCCCTTTATGTTCCGGGGTAGCGATAACCCTATCGGACAATCCCGCCGCCCCGCAGGCCTGTGCCCCAACAGTTGGATGAATATCGGTCACCAACTAAAAGCTACAAATGATAAAATACAACGATTGTGTCCCAACATTGGTTGTTTATACACCGACTACACTATTATTCATGTGATTGTTTGTCCAGGTAATGCACCATGCACGCTGAACTGCCGACCCATGGGCCAACATTTCTACGCATCCTTGTCACTGGTCGCTGACGGAACTCCCTGCATCCGACAAGGCTTCCGCGCGATATGTGTGCAGGGGACGTGTAAGGTAGGAACTGATAATAATATTTGGCATAATTCAATGATTTCGGGGAGGTAATTCGTAACTGAGCGTCTGGTAGGATGTAGAGCTCAATCTGTAATTGTTGATGGAATAAATAAATAATACCTACACTGCCTGTAGGCTAGGGATTCGGTTTACCTAGAAAGTTGGAAGCCAATTTCAGTGGGTTGTCGATTATCAAACTCTATGGTCAGTGGTTTAATAGTCGAGATTACCTATTCCTTACACTTTCTTTTAAGAAATCTTTTACGTGTTTTGGTAAATTCGATACTTACTTATTATAAACTATAAGAAACTATGTCACTTCAACTCATGTCTAAGGGCCGGTTTCACCAATGAAACTGAACGCGATGAGCTTATCTAAACGCTGTTCAACAGCTGTCAGTATTCCCTCAGAATTACGAAAGTGACGGCTCTTGAATGCGGTTTAGATGTGCTGATAGCGTTTAATTTAATTGGTGAAATTGGTCCTAAACCTGCATTCTAAGTCAATCTGCCGATCAATTTTTCTCGTTAGTAGTTTAAAGGATACTTATAATTTTCTAACTATAGGTTCCTTTTAAGACGTATAGTTGTCACATTATGAATGCAAATTGTCGGACCAATTTTATCATATTTGTAGGCAGACCACGTTTCAGCAAAATGTCTACTTAGATCAGCGCAGACATAAGTGAGAGGCTTGCGATTTACAGATTTTGTCATAGTTTCGATTT
Organism: Hyppa rectilinea; assembly: GCA_951799385.1. Lineage (NCBI taxonomy): Eukaryota > Metazoa > Arthropoda > Insecta > Lepidoptera > Noctuidae > Hyppa > Hyppa rectilinea. The sequence continues at coordinate 9,870,342 of OX637318.1, read as the reverse complement.
TTAGTAAACTTCTTTTACAACTCCCTCCTACCAGGAGATTATGGGTGATTGGAAAATAGTGGCTTAGAGCAACCTCCTCACACTTTTTTTGTGATCCAGATTGACTCAATTAAAATAAGTTGCCAATGAAATAAAGAAATTTAAAAATTTCACGAGTAAAGTAGGGATGTTCGCATTCGAATCTCCTTCATTTGCGAATGGGCCTGTTCTTGACCTCGATCACGCCTGACGGAAAGCGATGAATGGTCTATGATGGAGAAGCCCAGAAGATGCCAGTTCCCTCTTGCTTTGAAAGCAGACGGTTTATATGTAGAAGGGAACACCGACCCTGGCAGAGAGTTCCACTTTTACAAACTATTACTTTTACTAGGGTTCACTTGCTAACAAACTTGTGTTTTTTTTTACAATATTGGAAGATCCAAAAGCTTCTTAAATTAGGAGTTGAAACTGTCTCTCCTTAATACACATTCCTCGGTGATCCAGCCAGGGGAGCAGCCACTCACCCAACAACAATTCAATAAAGATTTAATTAAATATTTACATTTACCTATAACTACTAAATTATAGTTAGTTTTGTTGTGATCTTTATTCAGACTGATATAAAAACGAGTCAGTTGACCATGAATTCTTTTACTATCTGATCCGAAATACCTAACCGCTTGTTAAAATTCCTTTGGTTTAGCTATTTGAAGTTTGGTCTACGGTCACGGGCAAACTATGATTAGTTCCTATATTTAGTATTTGACGTCATATAGTACAGTGAACAGTTTGTTTTGTTCCGCACAGTTTGTCATTCCAATTCGGATATGAACATGGCATTGTACGGTGCATTCAGAGCTGTGACGTAACCTTTAGGCTACATAGAAAAGCAAATTTCGCAGACTATGTAGCATTGAAGCAACATTTGTGTTCGACACACATACGTGGCATTATTCGCGTTCGCAATAAAGCTAGATGAATTGTCTATTGAGTATTGAGCGAGCTGGTGGCGTCTGCTCCAGTGGTCTATAAACTACTCAATCGCTGCAACACTGTGGCACAAGGACGCTGTAATCGTAAATTATTTAGTGTATTGTTTATTACGTGATAATGATTCGTGTGGCGGTTGTTCGTTGTGGCTGTTTGCGTATGGTACTTTGCCCTCCTGTTGTTGTTACGATGACACATTTATTTAATTGTCATTAGCCTTCTGTCTTACAAGATGCGGGTTGATCACAACCAAATATGTTCTTTGAACTTGAATTATCATCGAGAGGAGCTCGTGGCTAAGTACAACAGCCGCACAGGTCAATCCACGAGGTTAAGCTACGCTTGCCGGGATGGGTGACCATCTTTACATAACGGGACTCCTCCGTGCCTCGGAAAGCACGTTAAGCCGTTGGTCCCGGCTGTCATTTGTGCATCTTTGACAGTCGTTACGGGTCGTCAGAAGCCCGAAAATCTGACAGCCAGTCTTACCAAGGGGTATCGTATTGCCCAGTTACTGCGTTGTAGAGGTCAGATAGGCAGTCGCTCCATGTAAAATACTGGTATTCAGCTGCATCCGGTTAGACTGGAAACCGACCCCAACATAGTTGGGAAAAGGCTAGGTAGATGAGATGAACTTGAATTATCATCATTATCTTAGCCGAAAGACGGGCCTCCGAAAACTTAAACCTGACTTGACTACATTCGACTCAAGTTAATAGCTTTTAGTTAACAGCGAGATCATCATATTTCCTTAGACATAAAAATTAGCAGAGCTTATAGTAAAAGCGCCATTTGACCTTTACTTGAAAGAGGTGTCCTGTTGTCGACTACAGACACAATAGAAATGCGAACAAAATGATCTACCATGATAGAGATGTGATAAAATATAAAGAGAGGTTTATAGTAAACTAGCTTCCGCCCGCGGCTTCGCCCGCATAATATATCGACAAATTATACATATAAACCTTCCTCTTCAATCACTATATCTATTAAAACCGCATCAAAATCCGTTGCGTACTTTTAAAGATTTAAGCATACATAGGGATATAGGGACAGAGAAAGCGACTTTGTTTTATACTATGTAGTAATACCATTAACACCTCTTTTAACGTGTTTAACAACTTTTAACTTAAATAAGTAATCACTAAGTTTAAGTAGTAAGTTGTACTTGTTAGTTTCGTGAATGGACTCGAGAGCTTTATTCGAGCTTAAGCCGTAATTTGCACCATAATTTAATTAACTAAATTGCAATTAATCGGTTTTATGTGTTCAATTATATTTTATATCATTATAAACTACTGTAATGGTGAAATTGTTGATTGAGATTTGTTTTATTGCCTATGGATTTTATTGTTCTTAATCAATCGATTCTAATTAGTGGGCGTATTGTTATTTAGATATATTGTTATTTATTTAGTATAGTGTCCCCAAGACACATTTTCTTTGTAAGTATACAGGGTTATTTGTAAAACACCAGAAACCTCTTAAGAGGTCATTGTACTCATCATTATGAACAACTTTTACTATGGGACCAAACCTGAAATCGCGAAAAAAAAATCAGCTGTTCCTTACATTTTGACAAGTTATACGAACATAAATGTAGGGAACAGCTGATATTTAGAGGTTTCTGGTGTTTTACAAGTAACCCTGTATATTATTATACTAGCTAGTGAGGTACAAGTGAGCTGTTGACCGAGTGACGGAAGCCGGCGGCGCCAGTCGGTATGCGAGAGATCAGTGATTGCCGCCACCCACCGCCCCGGGCAGCGAGACTGTTTCCTATTCCGACACGCTCTTATACATAAATGCGCTAAAAACCTATTAAGAAAATGGTAGTAGGTAAATAATCACTTTATCACTTAAATGCGTCGAGGTACATGAAATTTAAATTGTTTGGAGTTGGAGAAACAAGGTGGTATTCCACCGCTTCCGAAATGATCCAAATTCTTCTGCAGGAGGAAGTCAGGAGAATTACTTAATTTAAATAAGTTAATAATGCCAAAAGAAATTAAGGAATTGAAAAGTATCACGAATAAAGTGGGGATGTTCGCATTCGAATCTATTTCAATGGCTTATTGGTCGATTCGCACGAATTTACTCGACCGAAACGCGAATCAACATCTCTAAAAATACGTGTTAAATTAGACAAGAGTTTTGCTTTTGCTGAATTTTTTTGGTAAATGTCCTTGCCAGTGTACTTTTACATAAATGTATTGCTGAAATTTTAAAATGTGCCATATGTATTTCTGGAGTGGTCGGTTCGTCCACAAATAGATGAATTTTGTTCGAGTCGCATACAGAAAATTTCATTTTAATATTGAATTCTTCGTCTGCTTATAGTTACGTTGAAGTTTGTATAAGAACAAATATTGGAGTGTTGTTGTTCATTCACCCGTTACGGGCGAGTAAAGTCGTGCAAATTGACCAATAAGTCATTTCAATTAATCGCTTATTTCTGTCTGCTACTTGGATATCTCTTCACTTAGATTATAAATGATGAATTAAGTACCTTCCTCCCCGTACCTTCCTGTTTGACTGTATTCCATCATTTATAATCTAAATTAAATTAAACTTCTGCTTATAATAAAGTCGCCATCTTAAACATAATGGAACAACTAAAGTGATATTCGCCCAACAAAAGGCTTCCGGAAGGTTGCGTCTAAAGCTTCTTAAAATTAATAATGTCTGCGATAATGCTTCTATTTATAGTAATGTAGATAAAAGCTTTACAAAGTGCGCAATACATGGCTGCTTTTACTTTGATTATAACGAAGCATTCAGACACCTACACGCAAACAATGAGGCTAACAGAACTTTATATAGAATAGGTGTAGCGCAAGCGCAGGGATTTCCATGCATTCCATCCCCTTTTACGTAGCTAGCCTCGGGCTGAGGTCTGAGACGACATGATCAGAATACCCTAGAGGCCTAGACGTACAGCTACCGGCTAATTAGTCCCACGAGGCATTACTTTGACACTTTGCAAATGGTGCAGCTCAGCATATTTTCTATACACATTGGCGTTAATTGCCGCTTGGTAACCGTCAATCATTTGTACATTTAGCCTCAAGATAACACTTATAATAGATATATAATTGCAGCACCACTGACAGTTACTCCTAGAAACGTGGTATTTAAGTTATCCAAATGAACAGAACTTGTAATCTCTTATTTATTAGCGGTAATGTAAATATTATGAGCTGTTTATGATATTGTACAATATTTAATACTTTGGTGCGGGCAATTTTGTGTGTAAATGTTTAATTAAAACGGACATTACTGGAAATTTGTTGAGTCAATCTAGAATAGTTATTAAAACGGGGATTAGGTATCTTGCTCATTAAATCTTACATATGAATAGGATTGAGTGATCAACAATCATTGTTCAAGTCATAATAATTTCGCGTAGTGATCTGTTAAAAACTTTGGGGTTAATATTCTGTACTGAGAAACGGGTACTGAGACGAACATATACGTATATGTATGCTAAGTATACAGAGTGAAATTGAATTAATTGGCAATATTTAAGGGGTCATTGTACTCATCATTATGAACAACTTTTACTATGGGAAGGGGAACACACCTGAAATCGCGAAAAAAATCAGTTGTTCCATACATTATGCTCGCATAACTCGTCAACATGTAGGGAACAGCTGTGTGTTCCCGTAGTAAAAGTTGTTCATAATTATAAGTACAATGATCCCTTAAAATATTGTAAATTAATTCAATTTCACTCTGTGTATCAAATTATAAGTTGGCACAAACGAACCCTCGACCACAGCCATCGGTAACACAGTAACAACCCAGTAACCATTACACAGTACCTATCCAGCAGCGCAGCCAGCCAGTAGCGCAATAACCCGTTCATATGCTTTTTCGTACGTTTTGTATGCAGTCGCCGCACATGAGTGGCCGGTGGCGGCTGCCCGCTTAAGCAGCAGTAAACACCGCGGACCGAGGCGAAAGCCACTATACCCCCGATACAGCTTGTCCCTTGCTGTCCTCAGGACCGCATCCCACAGAGGGTGCCCTTAGCGTGTAGTCGCTTAGTTTGTAAATTTGCCGTAAGCCCTGGCCCTAGTGGTATGACCGTCGGACTGCCAAGTCTTAGGTCTCGAGTTCGAACCCAAGGCACGCACCTCTGAGTTTCCAGATTCATGTGCGTATTGTATGATTATCACTTGCTTAAAAATCGGTGAAGGAAAACATCGTGAGGAAACCGGCATGCCTGAGAGATATTTCTCAACAGTATGTGATGCTAAGTCAGAGGCCCATGGGCAGCATTAAAACTCTGACACCAGGTTAGTCACTAAACACACGAAAATAAGAAGAGGCTGCAATTCTTTTGTGGCATCCACAGGCAAGTCTGGTTAAGCAGTAGACAACCCTATAGTAGAACTGCGAGATGCCATTTTCAAAGAAAAAAAAAAAGCGAAAGCCACCCATGGCAGTGATCGGTGGCTCTTTTGCGCCCAGCCTTTTCTGTCAATAGACTCATCCAAGTTCAAAGAAATTCGTAAATTAAATTACTATAATCGCGTATTATGACCTACCGTAAATTGCAGAAGGCCAATCTGCTCACGACTTTTACGATAAAGTCCGAGTTATCGGACTCCATTTGATATACGTATATAAATAAACTACTATGAAATATGCTATACCATTCGACTAAACCAGAATCTATGTCAATGACTGAATTAGCCATTTTATGATCCACTATAAATAACAATATAATGTAGTATTCCGTTAGTAGTACGGTTCCCTTGCGGTACAGTCGACCGCACGTCAGAGATAACGAAACCAGTGTAAGCCGGCCTTGTATTCTATGGAACTCCGGACGCCAGGCCAGCTCAAGATGTGTTACCATTGACGTGAGGCCGACTGTACCTATTATTGCCGCCTTATTTATTTATTTAAACTTTTCGCACACAATAAAGGTACAAAGGTGGACTTAATGCCTTAGACATTCACTACCAGTCAACCAAGGGTCGTGAAGAGATTATGCACCTAACAGGTGCTTTAAAGAGTAGGAACATACCATGATATGTAATATTTACAGACGCCAGCACGTCAAGCTTTCTCTAACTGTCAAATTTTCTCAATAAAAAAACTTTTTTACAAAAAATAAAACCGACTTCCAAAAAAAACACTACAAAGTGAAAAATAATTTTGATTTCGGAAGTCGGTGTCTTCGGTTTTGTATTTTCATTTTTTGCCACCGACTTCCGAAATCAAAATTATTTTTCACTTTGTAGTGTTTTTTTTGGAAGTCGGTTTTATTTTTTGTAAAAAAGTTTTTATTTTTCACTTTTTAGTTGTGGTACCTACACAACCCCCCCCCCCCCATAATTTTAATACAACTACCTGGTATGTAAATTACAGTATTAGAACATCGTCCACATATATCAAGTAGGATTTTTTTTAGATTTTTGTTGATTTTCAAAAACCGCTTATCCGATTTCGATAAAAAAAATTTATGGGACCATTTGGGAAGTATACCCCTTCCAACAAAAAAAGAATTTTTCAAATCGGTTGGCAAGCAACGGAGTTATGCGCGAACAAACATAAAAAAAAAAAATATATACAGTCGAATTGAGAACCTCCTCCTTTTTTAGAAGTCGGTTAAAAATGAACCTTATATCTTTGTAATAAAGTTGAAATACTATCAAAGAAATTTGACAGATTGTGGTAACTTGATGTGCTGGCCTGTGTACAGCGGCTCAAGAATCAAGTTACCCCAAACTGTCAAATTTCTTTGATAGTTTTTTAACTTTACTACAGAACGATAAGGTTCATTTTCAATTGGAAAAAATTGACAGATTGGGATAGCTTGATGTGCTGGCGTCTGAAACAATATTGTTTATTTACTAATATTTAAAAAGTTTTGCAAAAGAAGAGGAGTACTTCATTTTTCTTTTGTTGTTTATTCGGTAAACAAAATTGGCGCGCTGAGAATTCTATTTTGGGAAAATTTATTCAATAAAATGTTAATATGAAATAAAAATAATACAATAGGTTGCAGGCGTGCATACCTAACTCAAAGGACGTGCATTCTTAACATATAAACTGTATGATTAATATAAAAACTCGAGATTTCGTGCCGTGTTTGTTTAAGAAAAACGATACTTAAAAAATGTACAATATACTTATATTATATCTGACGCATACATAAAGGTATCTTAATATTTATTTATTTAAACTTACACCCACTATCCTGACCGGTGAACCCAAAACAATAGTGGGTTGCCACATAACAGAAATAAAAAATAAAAAAAACAGCTAATAATACTTTAAAATCTACTTAAACTAAATTACTTATAATAAAATCTAAAACAAACTTAACAAAAAATATAACAAAAATAATACAATTTATAATAATAATTATGTTTATTATAATCCGTTTGAGTCGTTCTAATAGCATTTTCTCATAAATAATACATGGTGTCATGTTAATTATTGTAATTAACATAATTGATGTCAAATCATAGATGCCCGTTACATGATATCTTAAGTTTTATGTAGCAACAAACGAGGGTGTAAACTATGGCAAGGATGGCGAACCAATGGAACGCGTGCCATCGATGGCACGTAACAACATAATTTGGGCCCGGCATCATTTTAAGAATTAAAGTAGTCATCTAGTTTGCAACAGCAAATGTTGCACTAAATTGTTCTATCATATAAATAAACTAGCTTCCGCCCGCGGCTTCGCCCGCATAATATGTCGACAAATTATACACATAAATCCTACTCTTGAATCACTCTATCTATTAAAAAAAACAGCATCAAAATCCGTTGCGTAGTTTTAAAGATTTAAGCATAAAGAAACTGTTAATGTTGATATTACTGTAACACAAAAAAGGTATTATTGTGTATTCTTTCCTAATACAAGATTGTTTGTTGGCACGTCATGGCCCCATTCAAAATTTATTGCGAAAAAATGGCACGTAGATGTTTTGAGGTTCGCCACCCCTGGTGTAAACTATGGTACTACAATACATTAGCGGTTTCTTCACATGAATATGAATTAATGTTTATGATGGCGCCAAATTGATCCCTTAACACTTACACGTAAAATAATTCTTAGGTGACATGAAATTAGATTGAAGAATATATGTTCTCAATAAACATGTTAGGCGGTTTATTAGATGGAGTTTCTAGCTCTCAGTTTTGTGATGGACATCACACTAATATTATAAAGGCGAATTTTTATGAGTGTGTGTTTTTTGTATGTTTGTCCGTGCTTCACGCTTAAGCGGTTGAACCGAATTGGATGAAATTTGGCTCAGAGGTGGTTTGGTTTATGACCTGGATTAAAACAGAGGATTATTTTTATTTTAAGACTTCCACGAGGGCGAAGCCGCTGGCAGCAGCTAGTTTTAGTTATAAGACAAATGAATATCTACAGAGCGTGAAGACGTCGCGCGGACTTAATCCTAAGATTTTAAAAACTTTTTTAAAAGGGTAGCGGTGGAGTTTCTTGCCCTTTCTTCTCTACACGAAACTACCTTTTGGAAGGGGCGACTAGAATCAATTCCATTTCTTGTTCATTTTGACGTTCAAAAGTGCCTTATTTGTGCCTATTTGAAATAAATATTTGACTTTGACTTTGAACTGTTTTTTAGATCAGAAGAGTAAGTGGCTAAATTAAAACAGCCCCACGGTTTTACCAAAGGTTAAGCTACTAGATGGGTGACCGTCTTTTATATGTATATCTGGACCACTCTGTGCTTTGGAAAGCACTTAAGTCTTTGGTCTTTTTTAAGTGATTTTATGTCTTTAGTGCGTTTCGTTTGTGCATAATAAACATTTTTATTCTGTTTCTTTTTCTTTCTTGGTCCCGGCTGTTAATTGTAGATCCTTAAGACAAGATCTTTACGGGTTGAAGAAGCCCAAAATTCTGACAACTAGTCTTACTAACGGGTATCGTATTACCCAGTTACTGTGTTGTGGAGGTCAGATAGGTAGTCGCTTAATGCAATATACCGGTATTCAGCTACATCCGGTTAGACTGGCTAGAAACGACGATAAGCTTACCATATGAATGATATAGCTCATGATTTCATATCCAACGAATTATTAAAGTGAAGTTAAATCGCGAGCACAGCTTTGTTTCAGACCTATTTTATTCAAAGGACATACGTTTTTTTCTTACATATTTTACGTTAATTTACTTTCTTCTTCCCTTTCTTACTTTGAGTAAGAGTATTTGCGAGAACCCTAATAAGACGACTCCACATCATTAATCATTCTCCTGCCCTTATCTCAATTTAATGGGGGTCGGCACAATATGTTTTTCTTCCATACTTCTCTATTAGTCGTCATCTCGGTAGTCACTCCCTTTCTAGCCATATCTCATTCTGTGTGAATGAGATATGGCTAATCCATCCGTCGTTTCTTTGGTCTTCTTCTACTTGTATAGCCATCCAGATTCATACTCAAAGTTCCCGACATCGGACGACTATCGTTAAAAAAACAGAAATAAAACTGAATGACGGACTGACTCGTTGGTTTAGTAGTCGCAAGCGCTACTCAACGCTCAACATGAGGTCCTGGGTTCGATTCCCGGGTCAGGAAAAGTGTTGTTGAGTATTTACCATCAGGATTTTTTGCCCGGTTGATGGCAATAGGCTCGTCCCATATTATATGGTACTGAAACATAACAGGTGAAATGTGGGCACCTCTGTCTTAACCTTCAGGGAATACAGGCTTCAAAAGAAAGTCTTTTTATTAAATAGATATTATGGAGGCTGAAATCTATTGTGGCATCCACAAGCAAGTCCGGTTTAGCAGTAGACAACCCAATCTGCGAGATGCCAATTAAAAAAAAATGTAGACAGCAAAATTCAAATTAGGTCAATGCAAATTTGAATTTTGCTGTCTACATTTTTTTTTAAATTGGTATTAGCTTTTTTTTTAAATTAAAATATGATTCGCTGTAGCAAGTTCGTATTAACAGAATCGTTATCACTAAAATCACCAATACAACCCTCTATGTTTCTGTTATCCTACGCCATTACTATTTCATAAAATCATGACATTTGAGGGCAATTCTAACTTAGAGAGCTCTATTGATGATTCTAATGATTATAATTCTGTAAATACGTACTTGATACGGTCACGAAACATATGTATTGTCAACAACATACAACCTGACACTGGCCTGCAAATAGAGTCAAAGTCAAAGTAAAAAAAAAACTAGCTACTAAACTATCCAAGTGCATCTCCCTTAGACTGAAGATATTTATATCTGCAGTGTTTAATACGATTTAGCTGGAAAATTATGTATATAATTTAATCTTAAGTGAGGTTTAACAGACATGTGTGTGCTTAAATCACATTTATTCACAACTTAAATCGAAGAGTATAACTACTGCAACGTTTTAATAATACGCAAACGATCTGCATCGCGTGCAGACAACGGTTCACAGCTCAGTTCCTTTTTAATTACATAGTACATTGTTTGTTTAATTATTACAAATCAATAAAATAATTCTCAGATGATTACAGAGCTGCTCTAACTATTGTAGAGCATTGTTTATCCACATTTTCTTTGTGAAACATAACATAGATGATCTTGGTTGTTCAGTGTTTGTATAGTTTGTGCGTGATTTGTCTCGTGTGACAAATGTTGCGATGTGTGTGTGTGTCTGTGACGGGAACGTCCACTCAGTCAGCTTGTCGGTTTTCCACATATGAATGCGCGGGCGACGCGTGCTATACGCGCCAGTAGTGCACGACAACGCGGCTTGCGCGCGACTTACAGCAGCGCATACGCATATCTGCCGGGAAAACTCGTGCATGTTGCGTTCGATTTTTAAATTAAAAATTTTTATTAAATAAATAGCTGAAGTGTTGTTGTTGGTTAGTGGTTTGCTATTGAAAGTGCATTGGATAGGATTTTTTTTTTGTTATGGTATTGTGCAACAAAATGCATTTTTTTCAATGACGTATTGGTTATCTGGTTTTGAAATATCCCATTTAAATTGAAACGAATTGTGATACATTTTGAAACGATGCAGATTTTTATAAAACATGAATTCAACAATCACTTAAAGTTTATTCAAATGTAACATGTTTATTTGCCGGCGCAGGCGCCACGAAAGCTTTCACAAAACCATCCATCCGTATTAGCGTTTGCTTTGAAGCGAATAATTTAATTTCCGTTATTATCTCTTATCGTTTATAATAATAATTATATTCCCCGTTAAGTGTTGTAACCATCGTGCATCGGTCAATGACAATCCCATGTTAATTTGATGGCTGTCAAAGTTGGTTGTTAAGTGGACTGCAACTGGAAAGTCCCGTACTACGGATGTCTAGCCTTCACTAATCTTATCAGTAACTCTCGAAAACAAACGAATATCAAAGGACAAGTTACTAACGTTAAGTATGCAGTGATATTGTTCTTAAGAAACCGTTATCTAAGCGCAAGCGCCGGTGGATTGTGGCTAATTTTCGTCAATCGAACGGTATGTTAGTTGTAACTCGAAACTGCACTAAATGCAATGTATCTTCCAATTTAGATTCCTATTTATTTTTACGTCTTCCTGTTTTTACAATGCTTTTAGTGTCGTTTGAAGTTTTAGATGCGATTTAGCATCAAATAAATATACCGTTAGGTGGGACTTTGGGAGTAGGAAAAAACATTATTAAATGGCTGCTGCCAACTCGTTGAAACTCTTTAATATTCAATTAGTTAATATGTATTGCAAAACATCGAGGTGGAAAATATTAATAAATAGTAGAAAAAGGAACAATTATGAGCCTTGTCGGACTCGGCTAAATTAAAAAAAAAAATTATGAAAGAAGAGAAGCGCTTAAATAATTTTCCTTATTACTAAATATTTAAATTATTTCCTATCTAAGTATCTGTTATTAACAACAGTATTAGTTATTATATATCATCACTCGTTTATTTATTCTTTGAATACAATACGTGTAAATAAAAACTATTATGACTGCATCGCTGGAATCGTTTCAAATAAATTATATTTACTGTCAAAATTACCTACGTGTTAAATTCCAAATGTTGTAAGAACTGTCTGTTTCCTTCTCTTGATAAAAATTAAACAGAACTCACTCACTTAATAAACAGTTTCCTAAATAATTAACAAGACTGTAAATCCAAAGGAATCCTTTCAATTCCGGCGCAAAATTAACAATGAGTACATTAATTGAAGTCGGCGACAGTCCGTTGATCTTAACTGTCTGATCGACAACAATTTTTGGCCGCGTCATGCGCGACACTGCTTGTGTTAATTTTTCATTAAGAAATTATTAAAAGACCGCTATAAAAGCTTCATCAGTGATCAACGAATTGGGGTTACTACAAGGTCGATTAACATTTGCTTTAGGGCTGGCAAAGTATTTCTTCTTTTTCGTGTGGTTAGTGACTAATCTGGTATCTAGAGATTTTATGCTGCCCTGACTTAGCTTCACATGCTGTTCAGAAATATCTCTAACGATGTTTTCCTTCACCGATATATTTAGCAAGTGATAATATACAATACGCACATGAATCCGAAAAATCAAAGGTGCTCGCTTGGGCTTGAACTCGAGACTTGGCAGTCCGACGCGCGGTCACCCCACTAGGCAGTAACTGCAAAGAATTGAACGGGACATAATATTTGCACTAATTAGTGTCGTGTATTTTCTGAACTGAAGTGTTTTTTACGGTTATATTCGCCTCAAAAGCTCGTATAAGACCGTTTAGTTGGACAGTACCGAAGATAACATAAACCGTCTAAATCAAAATCACTTCAAGTGCCTCATAAAAATAACTTTTATGGCAGGCGTACCGCTTCCTTCACAATACCCAATTTACTAAACGAAATACCTGTAGATCTTAGAGACTTAATCAATAGCAAAAACATAAAGTGTAAGCTGAAAGAACACTACATTAACTCGATTTTTACATAACTGTTTATAGCGCGTTGATCTAATCCCAGGACACGGCATGCTATGACAGACCCCAAAGGTGTGGGCTTTATGCAAGTGTATGTAAAAATTAATAAACAAATAAAAAAATAAAAAAAATAACGTGAATCTTGGCTCAATTTTCGCAATTAGGTATTTGAAAGGGTGGGCAATACCGTTACTTTTTATGAACTGTCAAAACGCGGATATTGGGCGTGATTTGTATGAAATATAAAAATATGACGTCACAGATTTTTAGAATCAAGTGAAATACTTATTAGCATTAAATGCAATGTTACACGGTGATAGAACTTTTTAAGACGAGCGGTTTTTTATCAATGTGATTTCATATTTTATTTTTGACCGATTCAAATAGTCAATTGTACGGAGAATTTACATGTTTAATTCTCCTGGCAGCCCTAAGTGTTGATGACTTCCACCTCATAGACAGAGGACATCTTTATTTCGGACATATTGCCATTCATCATCATTGTTATTCTCTGAAATTTGTAATGGTGCCGCTATTAACATGTCAATAGTACATTGCTTTATGTTCTGTGGCCAGTTTATTGTGGTCACGAACAAATACATATGTAACTTCCATAATTGACTATTCGAAACGGTCAAAAATAAAATATGTAATCACATAGAAAAAAGACCGCTCGTCTTAAAAACTTCCATCTCCGTACAGAAATTTAATATTATGCGAAGACATAATTGTAAAATAGTATTTAATGCTAATAAGTATTCCATTTGATTCTAAAAATCTGTGACGTAACATTGTTATATTTCATACAAATCACGCCCAATATCCGCGTTTTGACAGTTCATAAAAAGTAACGGTATTGACTGCCCTTTCAAATACCCAATGAAGGAAAGTTTTGTCATATTTAAAGGTTTTAATTGCAAAAATTCGTAGATGCGCTTGCGCCTGTCAATGGGTTGTATTTTTTTGTTTATTTTCCGTCAATGGAAATAATGTATAAGCTATCAAATTAACATGTCAAACCGCAACTATTAAGTACCTAGGTTTTTCCGATAAATGTAGACATTTATTAGCATCATGTTCTTAAAAACTTTATATAATTTCCTAGAGTATTATAGATTCCGCATTCTTATACCAAGTCCCAAGTGGGACAGAGGTATCGTTTATTTCATGTAAATAATCCATTGGATTTCAGGACTGCCGGAAACCATAAATCTAGAATTACTGTAATCTAAGAGTTTCAGCAACTGGATCAGCTGTTGCTGAAATTCTGATTCGTAGAAGCAAGTTTTGTTCAAAGATCATTAGATTATATGATTTAGTAAATTTGTCACGCTGAAATATTTATAACAAACTGAAAGCTTTATGAGCCGGCAAAGATAGCATTTATTTTAGCTTCCTGTTCTCTTTAAACCCGTTAAAAGGTAAATGCATGTAGATATACAGGGTGTTTCTTAAAATATTTCGTTTTATGTTGAAATTTCTCGCCGCGCCGTGCCTTCTGCGCGAAAAATATTCCAATTAATGACAAATAAATAATTGAATTTATTTCTCTCGATCAGCCCGTTGATTTGGACAGTAGTTCTATAGCTGAAAAAAATATAATTGTAAGTTTTTTGTTAATAACGAATGTCTATCAGTAAAGAAATCTTTGTTTAAAATATAATGTAGCAACACGAGGTCAGGCACACCCTGTATAATGTCATCTAATGGCGCTTCTCGTCGAATCTGACGACGCATCCATTACTTGTTATGTTTAGTAGCTCTGTCTGGACGGTCGCCAATGTTGACATGGCGTTAATCCCGATTGTTCAAACACTGTTAACGTAAATTACACACAAACATGTGCTACGTAGTAAACTTCGGCGGCTTTCACACCGGTCTCACTGTGGCACACAAGTGTCACAATGTTATTGGAAATTAACTACTCCATTGTTGACCATGCGGGAATAAGACGTCGTTCCCAATTTGTTCAACAGCAAATGGTTTAAAGTCAATTAATTAAAACTAATAAATAGGTGTAATCTTGTCAGTTTCTAATTCTGGAACCAAAAAACACGATATATACATAATTGATTAGTAATTTATTTATTAATCAAATTTATTAGTAAAAACTTGTTACGAGTTCGTATAATTTAATTTATTAGTAAATTATACTTCGGTACGCACGAAGAAGGTTTATGGGTGTACGATCGTAAAAATATGATAAATGGACAGTGTTACTCGACAAATTTAATATGTTTGTCATTCCTCAATGATTTCATATAAAACCTTTTCTACATCTAAGGGCATACAGATTAGTTCAATTCAAAAGTTTAAATGGTCGGAAAGCAAACAGAAAAAAATGCCCATTTATCTTAACTATCGGAGGTTCTTAAATTTTATGGTGGCCGCGTCAGCCCGACAAATATCATTATAACAATAATTGAAATATTTAGTGGCGACACGCGACCAAATCGAGGTTAAATAGGGACACTGTCGCACTAGATTTATAGCCTTAAAACATGTCACAGACAATAAAAAGTTAAACGACTTTAAAATAAAAATTATACGCTGTAGGATAGGGTGGCGTCTCCTGATCTATGGTTGATTTATTCCATTTGAAAATGGAATACATAGGGAACACCTACACCATTTAATTGGAAATGTCCTGTAGTTCTGACGTCAGGGCCTTCTTAACGTTATCCTATTACACGGATGATTCAGATAAATAAAGAATATTTTCTGCAACGATGAACTCACGTTTTGCTCATAGATAAAATTGGCATCATGTGTTCAGCAGCAAAAACCTATTAAATCTTAATTCAAGGTCACTCGAGTGCATTCTTCATTTTGCGTTCTGACGCAAGACCGCACTTGTTGCAGATAAAGTCTGAAAACATGATTGATTCTAGGAAATATTAATGTTGTATTAGCGAGCAAAGTGCCTGAACACCATTTGCTTAATTCAATCGACTGTAAATTTGAAACAGCTGTGCCGGTTCGTTCTTTAGTGCATTTTTCGTTGGTAATGTCATATGATTGCAACAAAGTGTAATTTGACCCACATTTTAATTTGGTAGGTGGTCTATATAACCGCGTTAATGACTGCATTGTTATAAATCTGACTAAGACCTAGAGGTGTGGTTGTTGCCCAAAAATAGTTAATCTAGGCTGTTTCTACCATGCGCTACTTGTGACTAACATATGTTACATTCGATTGTTACACTAGATCATTAAGGTGATATTCACATTACCTTTTTTCACAATGGGCTTTGAAATGTAAGCTGATGAGAAGTACCATAACCTTGGGTACTGGGTGTCATGAAATATTTCGATTTTTCTTGTTGCACTTTTAGTAAACCTACCACTTTTCTCCATTCATAAATTCTGAAACGAGTCATATTTAACTTACTACAATGTTTGTTAATATATATAGTAAGGAGCAGACATATTCAAAAGACTGACTTTCAATGCCTTAAGAAGCTGAATGAATTCTCTACATTGTAGTTCCTATTCATAAGCTTACCTAGAAAGTAACGTAGCCGCGAAAGCCCATTCGTAACAAAGTGTGCAGTGATACATTAGATTTGATAGATGGCGCTGCTGAGCCAGTGACCGTATTGTAGTACCTAGCTAACATTTAGTATAAAATGCACGTTGTTCGCAGTTACGTTCATACCTTCATGAAAGGCGGTGCGAAAGCTTGGCGCTACGCCACCGGCTTCTTTACGATCCCTGCGATACAGGTTTAATATGTACCGAGCTCCGTTTGCATGGGAAACTTATAACACTCGGCCACTTGGACTACTTATAAGACGGGATATGTTCCACAAAAACATTCATACGTAGGTAGCTAGGCAAAAGACGTTGTTTCGTTATCTTTATACCAATGTAAAACGATGCGTGTATCCTTTAATCAGATAAGGCAAAGTAATCCTCCCATCTCTAGCTTAGCAATAAGTACGAACCGAAAGCAATAACACTATTTCTAGATTTTCTAGTTCCCGCTGACTCAGTTGCTTACCTGTAATCGTATTTAGATTGTATCTGCTAATAATCTCCTCTTCTAAATACAATCTATGCTAAAGATCAACTGTCGTGCAATGTTCTTCGGATAAATATAAATGTGAATAAAATTCTTGAATGTAAATGTTGCTATGAATATAATGGTATTATTTTGAAATACAGGAAAATGCACGAACTGGCTTATGCAAAATTTTAATACAGACTTAGGACGAATGCAAATAAGTAATAATGTTGAGCGAATGCAGGGCGTTGCGCGTGCGGCGGAATCTACTCAAAGCCATCGTATAAAGATATCAACGTGGATTTGGTTCATACTCGTTTAAAATTCAATTCACTAGGCGAGATCAAAGCGGCCGTAACTCTTGCCAGCGCGTACGACTAACAATAAAGTTATCATTACCAGTAGTACCGATAATAATTAGGTACTTTATTTAAATATCTGCGAGACTTTTGGCTTGTCTCCCCGCGGCTTAACCTTCATGGATATTAATTTAATTTATGACACGAATTGTTATGTTCCATTTATTTTACGTATGTTTTGGTTTACTAAATATTTTGACGTACCCGTTTATTTAAATCTAGACCTTTTATACCCCGTCACAAGCGACATAATCCAACCTTACGTAGAAATTAAGTGTAACATTGCGCACTTTATTTGCAAAGCTTTATTATCAATATAATTACGCTATTACATCTGATTCATACGACTTGATGTTTTATGAGTGTAGGTATAACAGACCGTTGACACACATCGGTAATTTTACCAGTCGTAAAATTATAAAGCCGGCTAATTTTAATTATCCAATAAGTTAAATGTCTCACTTTTAACCAACCATATGTCATCTGAAAATTATGCATCAAATCGTTTGTTACGCAGCAAATTAATATATGTAGTTTTGTATTTCAACATGTGTCATTGAAAATGATAGCCAACAAGTGTGTCAGAAAGATCATCCGCGTGTGAATATCAATACAATCTAGCAACTTATCTTGCACACGTCGAAGAGAACACAATATGCTGTCTACTTCCGGCCTAGTTTTCGTTCTCGTCGCCCTCGTAAGTACACAGTTTACCGCCATATTTGTTTACTAACCTAGTACTATATCTAGTGACGCAAAATTAATAGATTAGCAGTAAAACTCCTGCCTAGAGCCGTATATCATGATGGATTACCTTAATTACCGCTAACAGACAAACTAATATGACAGCACACTAGTCGCCGCCACTGCGATGTTTATTACATTTGTGAGTAAACTTCATAAATGATACAGTTCAATGAGCAAGTCGAGAAGTCAAGATATAATCAGTGCAGTCCAAGAAAGGAGGTTGTGTATTAATTGATTTATAAGAACACATTACGGCCAATTAAAGTTTTCTGACCAATTACATGGACAGTTTATGGTCTCGCCGCTTTTATTATGTAAAGTTGTGAACTGACGTTATTTGACTTGTCACATTCTATGGCAGCGGGCATTTGTTTGAAAACTCAAGATCGTTACGCCCACGCTTCGTTAGTCAAACTACTGTGAATCCTCCGCCGTTTACACTTCATTCGTGTGTAATTAATCCCACTCTCTGTTACTGAATTGTGTTAAATGTTATTTTATAACTTTTTAAACAAACAGTTACGTGCGCGGTTGGATCTGAGTTTGGGCCACAAAAGGAATGAATGAAAGACAATTGCATGCAGCTGAGATGAGAATGCTAAGAGGGATGTGTGGTGTTACGCGAATGGATAGAATACGGAATGAGTACATAAGAGGAAGTCTGAAAGTGACACCGGTGACTGAAAAGTTGTGTGGAAATCGGCTGTCATGGTATGGGCATGTTACCGGAGGAATGAGGAAAATGTTGTCAGGAAAGTTGTGAGTATGAATGTGGATGGCTATACAAGTAGAGGGAGACCAAAGAGACGATGGATGGATTGTGTGAAAGATGATATGGCTAGAAAGGGAGTGACTACCGAGATGAATACCTTGAAGACTAATAGAGAAGTATGGAATAAAAAGGGCAGCAGAATGAATGATGAATGAGTTAGATGCGCAGTTGTTAGGTGCGCGGGTCAATTGTTTGTCACAGAGTAGCAAGTTGTCCGGTACTCAGTTGCGCATAAAACACAGTACAAAGCCGACTGTTACCGCTCACTGACAGGTAATTCGTTAACTCGCGCTTAATCCTAATTAATAGACTATTAGTGGACGTTTTCAATTACCACTTCGAATGATTTATAATAACCGTACACTAAGTATTTGCTGATTAATGTCCGTGGCATTATTGTGATCGCGTACATAAACAGGATTAATGTTTTGAAAACCTATTAATTATTTATCAATGTTTCTGGAAATTAAAATAACATGAGCTGTCAAAATATTTTGGTATGCGTCTGGTTTTAATTACAATCTATTTTGTTATTCAAAAAAAATATTTTATTATCCTATTAGTAAGGCATCGAGCGCTCCAATTTATTTGTTCTTTTACGGTTTGCCGTACATTAGCAAATTGGCGCCGCTTTGACATAAATTGGTGTTTTCAACGTCCACTTAGTTTCGTATAAAGGCATTAACGGCAAATAAAACCACAAACGAAGCTTTTAAGGACATGCTTGAGTATGACATTATGGAAGGCGGCGTTTTGTTACCATGGTAACTGCTACAAAGAAAATGTTATGAGTGTTGAACCGTTTATGCGAGGAGCTCGTCGCTAAGTAATAACAATCGCACGGATCAATTCATTAGGTTAAGCTACGCTTGCCGGGGTTGGTCCGTGGATGGGTGACCATCTTTACATATCGAGACTCCCCCGTGACTTGGAAAGCACGTTAAGCCGTTAGTCCCGGCTGTCGTTGCTCTTTGACAGTCGTTACGGGTAGTCTGACAGGCAGTCTTACCAATTGGTATCTTATTACCCAGTTACTGACTGGGTTGTGGAGTTCAGATAGGCAGTCGCTCCATGTAAAATATTGGTATTCAGCTGCAGCAGGTTAAACTGGAGGCTGACCCCAACATATTTAAAAAGACTAGGCAGATTTCTATTGAACCGTTCATGCGATATCAGCATAAATAAGTTGAGTGCTCAATTACCTTGCATTTGTTCATGTTTGGGTGCAAGCCAACGTATAAGAATGAAACGTAGGTGGATACTGATATCCCTAAAATATTTGTTACTCATCGGGTTTATTTAGAGTCCACTAAGAGACATCCAATATATTGTTTTGTTTGTTTGTTACTTCCTTGACACCATAAATCGTCATTTAGGTACTCGAGATATTTAGTGATGCGACTACAAATAAGTATGGCTATGGGATATAATACACGGTTAAATTTTAGTCGTTTTAATCCCCTTAAGGGGTCATTGAACTCATTATAACGAGCAACTTTTACTATGGGAATGATTCTGAAATTGCGAAAAAAAAATCAGCTGTGCAGTGCATTTTGACGAGTTAGGCGAACATAAATGTACTGATCAGCAGATGAGAACACAAACCAGAAATCGCGAAAAAAAATCTGCTGCTGGTGTATTCCGTATTTTTTTTTTTGCAGAATACAGCTATTGATGACAGTACATCATGCTCACTTCATCTCAGTAGGTGAAGTGAGCATGATGTGAGCTGTCATTCCACCTGATCCTATGGACTAACACTACTGACACCTTACTTAGAGTTCATTTCACCAATGTTTTCCCGGTGAGAATTTTGCTGTTCCCTACATTTTGATGAGTTATGCGAGCATAATGTATGGAACAGCAGATTTTTTTTCGAAATTTTCATAGTAAAAGTTGTTCATAATGATGAGTACATTGACTCCTTAAAATGTTGACCATGAATTCAATTTTACCCAGTATTTTATAAAAATGACTCCTAATATACAGGGTGTAACCGCAAGGGTATATACATATAAAAGCATATGCTAGATACCACCAAACTGAACAACTTTTACTAT
Organism: Hyppa rectilinea; assembly: GCA_951799385.1. NCBI lineage: Eukaryota > Metazoa > Arthropoda > Insecta > Lepidoptera > Noctuidae > Hyppa > Hyppa rectilinea. The sequence continues at coordinate 9,849,521 of OX637318.1, read as the reverse complement.
GGGACCAACTCAGAAATCGCAAAAAAAAAGTTAGCTGTTCTATACATTTTTGGTCACGTGACTCGTCAAAATGTAGAGAACCGCAGATTTTTTTTGTTCAGTTTGGTGGTCTGTAGCATATCCCTTTGTATGTATGTACCCTTTCGGTTACACCCAGTATAATATAATATGTTTCCTTCATATTATATTTATGTGTAAAGCTGCAAATAGAGGACATAGTTTTTAAATGATCTCTTTACAAGATAAAATGTTAATAAAGACAGTTTACTCATAAGTGGTTTGGCACATTTAAGAGTATAATAGGATCCGGCGTCAAATGGACCGTTTACGCGAAAAAAAAAAGGACTCGGTGGAGTATGTGGTTCAATAAGTAGATAACACTACTTGAAGTGAGAAATTGATTGCAGTCTGTTGTTTTTATATCTGTTTCGTATTTAAATTGGTAATATTGTAGATACAGTCTGCAAAAATAAAATGCCGGGCGCATTGTCTTATTAAAACTTGTTTTAGGAGAAAACTAGCTTATGCCCGTGGCTTCGCAAATAATCCACGTGAAAGTATTGATGAAAAGTATCCTATGTGTTAATCCAGGTTATAATCTATCTCTGTGCCAAATTTCATCCATATCCAAGAAGTAACAAACATACAAACACGCGAACTCACAAAAAATGGCCTTTATAATATTAGTGTAATGTACTGAACATTTGAAAAAAAATTTTTCGTTCCGTAAATTATAACGTTATTAACTAAAATTCTAAATAAGCAGCTGTTTGTTATCGAATCACAATGAAGGTAATTCTCAAATCTTATCAAAGTGATTATTAACCACACCAATAAGCTAAGCATTTTCGTATTAAGAACATTTCAATTGACCAATAGAAGCATGTTTCCACCATGATAAGATAGTATCCGTCTGTAAAATATTTTCATCCACCCAGACTTTCCAATCAGCTCGTTAGAATTCTTAATCAACATCGTAAATCGTACTTTGTTTGTGTACAATGTGTGTACAGTCAACAAAGCAGATGAGTATCCGCGGATGGGCAGCTATATACAATTCCTGTTTGCCCATCTTGTGCATGTGCAAGTCAAGTTGACATCGTTACAGTAATATGCGTCTGACTTTATGGCGTCTCTGAAGTGCGCTACTAGCTGCACAATACCCTACCCCTTATCCCTCCTTTTTTTTTTTGAGGGTGGGAAATCATCCAATATCTCCCGCTCTGGGTGGTGCGGAAGCTGAGAGGCCTTATCGCCACTGTCGGGGCGTGCCCTGACAGACAGACTTGACTTAGTGATTTGTGGTGCAAGTGGGAATAAGATGCTGTCAAAGTCACGCTAACTATCGCACCCTAAGGATGAAAACGACACATTTAAAAAAAACTAAAATTGAGTTATATTAACGAAAATAGTGGAACTACTTTTGCAGCACTAACATGGTCACTCATGTAAATAATCACGAAATAATACGGAGGTGTCAGAATTAAAACTTGTTTTGCTGTTTCCTTTGAAGTCACTTTTTTGAGTTATGTCCTTTTCATCCTAAAGATGCGTAGGTACTGTGTTAAGCTGACCTTACCAATATCACAACACACATACATAACATTACATCACGCCTTTTATCCCCGAAGAGTTTGGCAGACGTATACCTATAGTAACACCCAGATTACACCAAGTTATGTTTAAATATATCCCCATCCCACTCTCATAATATAAATCGATCAAATAACCGGAAAATGAAAAAAGATTCAATTCAATTCAATTTGCAGAAAGCCGGAGATGAGAGAAACTCGTCTGTGTTTTATTTAAAAAAAGAACATGACCATCGCAATAACAATGAACTCAAACAATATTGTGGAAAGGTTATTTGAGCACCAATCTCCTTTGTCAACTGTACGCGAAGAAATTGAATGTGGTGGACATCGGCGAACAATGCATCGTAGAGCGACCCATTACGATCATGATCCATTGTATTAAGATTGTTCTCACTGAGCATCTCGGCCTAAAAGTTCAAGCAAATTACTTTGTTTTTACTTGTCTTACTATCTAGATTGGATGTCGTCGTGTGCACCAAATCGGTGTAGAGTCTATTGTACTTATATTTGGGATTTAGCGAATCTTCGGAGACAGTTTGTGTCGCAAAATAAACGGGCACACATCCTTCGATATTTTGCCGACAAAAGTGCTACATTTTCCAAGCCTATTAAAAACCTAATGGATTAGGTATTTGTCATTTATCAATAATTATAATTTCGTACATAATTATAAAATTATAATTTCATTTAGCACAATGACCCAATTATCTAAAAGGTCCTGACCATACACAGAGAATTTGTTAATCCTGTCTTGCTACCCTGAATACGTAATCCGAGTTTTTGATGGACATCAATGTCATCGGTGCGGTATGCGTAAGCGCAGGTATATCTAACATCACTAAACTGACCACTCATAGTAAGCTAAAGTTGTTGCTTGAAGAGGTCAGGATGTCAAACGACTAACAAAGTGTGGGTTTTTCTATCTGGATTGGTATGATAGATTTCTCAGTGGCAGCCCGGATTCTGGATTTGTGTCCAGTTGACGTATGATAGTACCTCTGCTCAATCCTCCGGGCGAAACAAGGCGTGATGTTACGTCATGTTTTTATGGTAGAAGGTCAGCAAACCGTTGTATAACTGCAATGGTTATTGATATTTGATTGATTCTGGTCTATGTTCCCTGTAGGCGGTGGGGCGCGAGGGCGTTTTGTCGTCGGCAGCGGTGCGCGAGCTGCACTGCGGCCGGCGCCTGGTGTCGGGGCTGTTCTCGCGGCCACGACTGCCACTCGGCTACTCCTACGTCACCACCGTGCCACGCGGTGCCTGCAGGCTCAACGTCTCCGAGATTATGCCCAGCGAGAACTACATAGGTTTGTACACTTGACTAAGTATATCAGAAAGCAAAAGCAGAGAAGCCTACAAAATTACAAAGAGAGTAGAAGAACGAGGGTCAAGAGAAAGAAAACGAAAGATGAATGAAAATACCACAATGAGTCAATGAACATGTTAAAGATAAGAATTAAGACAGAGATTAAGGCAAAAAGAAACGCGTTCCCAACCTTGCTACAGATAAATCGGCTCCACGACTGCGTGAAACAGGTGCGACTGTTACTGATAATGATCTCACTCAGCTTATATACGAAACATTGTTAGTTTTAAATCACTCGGTCCAATCGGACCCGAACATTAATCACGAAGTTGTTGAAAAAAATCTACAACTGATGAATGGAGGTTACCTATTTCCTAGACATTTTATTTACCATTCCACAATACTTACTGAATAGTCCTTTGATAAAGGCTAATGGGCCGTGAGGTTGGTCACTTATCAATCAGCATTGTAGACGGAGTGCTCTGTAAATCATTTGAGATCATCTGCAATAGGTATAAACGCCATTTCGTTTTATGCCAATATGAATACGACTTTACCCTGGCTTTTAATGTGATGCGAAATCACTTTGGAACTTCGCTGACTGATAGTTTACATCATGTCGATCCAAGTAATTAATGTATATGTGGTGCCGAGTTTGTTATTAAACATCTGTGCAAGATGTACACACATCAAAAGTGTCTAGGGATCAACATATATTTTTGCAATAACTTTTCTCTTGATTGATATTAATTTAAATTTTCTTTAAGGATTCATCAAATAAAGTGTTTTCGTTTGTCACAGTAACGATAAACCAAGTCACCTTTGCATTAATAAAGAAATTTGCCATTTTCCTAATAAAGGGATTTTTGACATTTGAACCACTAACATTAAAGTTCGAAAAAAAGACTGAAATAACAGTTTTCTTTAAAATTTTATTGGGTAACTTAAACAATTAATAATCCGTGTTTCTACCGCGAACACTAACAACACAAGAACATCGGTTTGGCATACTCAAAATGAGTTCATCCAAATCACGCTGTGGAATGGCCGCCCATGTTCGTTGCAACAACAAAAAAAGGTCTTCTTGCAACTGGATACCCTCCATATTCGGCAGAGCTCTTCTCTGTAGCATATCCCATGCATGCTCAATCGGGTTCAAGTCTGGCGACTGAGCAGGCCAGGGCAGGACATTGATGTTAGCTGCGGCGAGAGTCTGTCTTACAACTCTTGCGGTGTGCGGTCGTGCATTATCATGCATTAACTGAAATAAGGGACCGATTTGCACTTGTAGAGGAACGATGACGTCAGATACAATCGTCTCAGCATAAATTTGAGCGTTGAGGTTGCCTCTGATCCAAATCAACTCAGTTCTTCCGCCGATCCAAATACCCGCCCATACCATGATGGTTCCACCACTATAAGGATGGACTTCCTGGCAGGATTTTAATCGCTGTTGGCGTCCAGGGGTTCTCCAGTGTCGTATACGTCTTGTATCCGGTCTCATACCAAAACGAGACTCATCAGAAAAGCACACGAAACGCCATTGTTCTTCTGCCCAATTTCTGTGTTCAAGAGCCCATTGATATCGAATCCTACGATTGTGCATTGCTATAGGTGGTACCCGTAGCGGTCTTCGGGAATGAAGGTTCACTTCATGCAAGCGGTTTCTGACTGTTTGGTCGCTAATTAAGTTCCCTGAAGAGTGATGAAGCCTCACGGCTAACATCATGGCGGTTATTGTTGGAGCTCTTCGAGTTAAGATTTGAATGTATCGGTCTTGTCTCCGTGTGGTGCAGCGATACCGTCCTTCATGGCGCTCAGCCACGGTACCAGTGCTTCGGTAACGTGTCCAAAGTCGACTGATAACACCTTTTTTTGTTGTTGCAACGAACATGGGCGGCCATTCCACAGCGTGATTTGGATGAACTCATTTTGAGTATGCCAAACCGATGTTCTTGTGTTGTTAGTGTTCGCGGTAGAAACACGGATTATTAATTGTTTAAGTTACCCAATAAAATTTTAAAGAAAACTGTTATTTCAGTCTTTTTTTCGAACTTTAATGTTAGTGGTTCAAATGTCAAAAATCCCTTTATTAGGAAAATGGCAAATTTCTTTATTAATGCAAAGGTGACTTGGTTTATCGTTACTGTGACAAACGAAAACACTTTATTTGATGAATCCTTAAAGAAAATTTAAATTAATATCAATCAAGAGAAAAGTTATTGCAAAAATATATGTTGATCCCTAGACACTTTTGATGTGTGTATATAGAGGTGTGCGTTGTAAATTGATTGTCAGTCGAATCAAAGGTAATGCAGCAAACATACTTAGTGTTTGACAAGTCGGGTGCACTTACAGCTCTGAAGATATCCAACGGCTCGTACATAATGAACGGCGAGTTCGCGGTGTCGGCGGCAGGCACGTACGAGGCAGCGGGCGCGCGCTTCGTCTACTCGCGCCAGGGCTCGCTCGACAACGTGGTCGCGCACGGGCCCATCCACCACCCCATCGATATCATGGTAAATATATAGCTTCACAAAATTCACCCTTTGGTTGAACTGCGAGATGCCATTAACAAAAAAAAAAAAAAAAAACAATTCCGATTACCGAAAGCATAAACAGTATAACAAATCTTGGATCGTAGCAATAGCAATTTATTGCTACTATAAATTGCTCAATAATCGATTACGTGCAAATCGAAAAGAAATAAATGTATCTTTTATTTTCAGATACTTTATACGCAACCGAACCCAAGTATAAAATATGAGTATTTCACGGAATCGATACCTGGTGAAGCGGAAACGGAGCCTGTAAAAGATATAGATTTTGCTGAAGTAACGTCCAAGTCTGCTACAAAACATTCTCGAAGACATCAAAGCCTCTCGAGGTCCAATGCCCCTGTTCCTAGAGAGTCGGGAATGACCATTAGTATTGAGGATGATATAGATACAGATGTTATAGTACTACATAGGAAGTTCATATGGAAGATACTGTCTTATTCTCAGTGCACTAGGACTTGCGGCGGGGGCATTCAAGTAAGTCTTTATTTATAGTTTTATATAAATATTCTTACCCTTGCCTATACCAATATTTTTTAATCATTGTTTCAAACTTTATTCATGTTACCTATTTATATTTTTTTTTAATTTTAGCGCTTATTACTAAGTAAGTTAACTTATTTAAGTAATTTATTGTATTATGCACACTGTATTTACCTGTAAGTAACAAGTATGCACTGTTATTTTACTTTTAAAAATGTATGATGTGTAGTGTAATCAGTTGTTGGCGAACCTAATAAAAAACAATAAATAAATAGTTGGTTTGCCGAACTTACTCTCGTGATCTCCAAGAAATATTGGCTTACCCGTAAAATACACTGGACACAGTAACTTTGGCCTACATGCTGCCAATCGGACATTGAGGCATCTAGTCAGTCTGACCGATAAATACCTAATTGAAATCAATCTGTAGCAATGCTTTATGACTATCACAGTTAGTGGAACGTTTGTAGGGGGTAACGTAATTTTTCAACGAATCTTCGTACCTTCCTCGAGCATCTGTAAACAGTTTTAAATACTTAGAAGTCATTTGCAAGTCGTCTCTTAAACATATAGTCATTTCAATCACATTTTACTTCGGCATTTTTTTTTAAGGCTGGGTATCATCCTATGACTTCTCTCGCTCTGGGTGGAGCGGAAGGGAGTGTCAGACTCTTACTGACTAAAACCCATGCATGTTCCTTCATAAGCCCTTTATGTTCCATGGTAGCGTTTACTTCGGCTAATCAACTATAATTATAATTTGATTTGATAATTTATTACAGAAGCATTAGTTAGTGGCATTTGTACAGGGCGGTTGACAGCGGTGCAGACGAGTACTTCGACGCCTAAGTGTCCATTTGTTTTTGTAATTGATTTGTATAGTAGGTACAGTCACGAGCAGATCTATGTATTTATTAGCTAATGTCATAAGTGGCTTTCTGATTAATTATTTAATGAATTTGTATGTGGTCACACACATTGCATTTTCGAATCCATAGGTATACCGTATATGTCGTATCTCAAAGTTGAAATAGTTATTTTTCGAGAAAATCGGTTCTGAAAATTATACAGATTGGTGCTCGTGACTGTATCTACAAAAAAAGTGAGAAATTTTGTATTGACAACCCAATAATTTCCAGCTTGGCAAGTACCGTTGCGTGGAAGCGCCCCCCAGCAACCGCGAGGTGCCAGCGGTGCACTGCCCCGGCACTGCGCCCGCGCCTCGCCGGCGCCGCTGTGCCGGCGTGCCCTGCCCGCCGCGCTGGAGAGCCGCTGCCTGGTCCATGTGTCCCAGATGTGGACCTGCTACTCGGACCAGGATTGTTGGATGTGTCCAGGACCATTCAAGAGGGATTACTAAGGTACTGCTTTAACAATTTGCGGTTTCAAGAGCAACTTCAGAATATGAGTCTTAAATCGGCACCGGATACCGTAAGATGTTCTTAAACATTGAAAAATAATCTCATATTCACGCTTGCATTGCTCAAAGGGATGGGCAGAGGTGCACCTGTAGTACCTACCATGTAATAGGGCGCGAAACTTTACTATTTATAAAATGTAGTATGGTTTGGTTTAAAAACTGTTGAGACTGACAACTTCGAACCTTTGCTAAAAGCCTAATTATATTCTGTATTGACTTGAACATTTTGATTTTGTATTACTTTTAACAGCGATCTTTTCTTTTCAGATCAGCGACCATAAATGCCCTCTATCAAAGCCTCCTACAACAGAAAAGTGCAACATTCCGGACTGCGACAAGCCTATCGGCGCGGGCGGCGAAGTCAGGCAGATTTTGTCCAAACGTGTGACAAGACCTCAAGAACACACTGACACCTTCAGAGAAGGACCTGTGTATACTGTCGCGGTCAATAATACGGAGCTGGATGTTGGGCCTGAATACTCGTTTAGTGCTGCTGCTGGCTGGCTGTATACTGATTGGTCTGAGGTAAGATAAAATAAAATAGCGGGTAGTAAAGCAGGGTGATAATTTAAAAAAAAACTTTGTCCCTTTTTTGGTAGAGGGGCTTTTGAGAAAGGAAATTGTTGTGTTTAGTATTTGCGTGGATTATGTATACCATATTGTCCCATAAAAATAATCGAAATTGACTACTCCTACGCAGTTGTGTTTTGAAATTATAGGTATTCAATTGTATTGCCTAGAACCACACACAAACTCTCATGCGTATGAGAATTTTGTATGATTCTAGGACGATAATAATGAAAGAAAAGATATGAAGCGGTAATTCAGCGGAAAAGGAATGGGTCTGTAATAAAAGGTTTCTACTGTCTACATTGTCTAGAGTATTTCAAAATTACGTGGCCAACTGAAGTTGTAAAAATGGAAGTAGTCAACATCTCAAGTTTGCTAACTTTTTATAACTAGTTTCATTGTTAATTTCAAAGTTAATTTGGATTGAACTAAGTTTGAATGCATTTGACATTGGATACATTTGACATTTGAAACATGAACAGAGTTGTCACGAAAAATATTCACAAAAGTTCGTCTCTTGATTCGGTTGGATTTTTACGTCTTTCTTTCAAACAGATTCTGTGAAATTAACAAATACAAAGAAGGTAGCAAACCATTAATCGATATTAAAATTTCGAATGGTAACACCTGTATCGAAGTCGCAGCTCAAAATTCGAATTCAAAATAAACCGACGTCGTTTATCTTGGCCTTCCGACTGGTCAAAGTCATTACCTAAGTGCATCATGATTTATTTGTTGTTGTATTTTTTGCTCTATACCAAAGTGCTTTTCTTGCTAAACAGAAATAACATGGTGGAAATTTTGCAACAATGCATTGAGTACCTAATCGATCGCACGCATGGAGGTAGCGTGCGCGAGGAATTATTTATTGGGCAGATAAGAGCATGTCAGATTTGCTTATTCAAATGATACCATTGATTTTACTCGTAAATCATTATTAATGGTGAAATATTGGTTGTTAACATTAAACTGACAAATGGATTGAAATTGTACCTCTTAATCCCTAAACATATGGTTCACTAAATTTAATCAAGTGTAAATCATCGACAATTCACTAAGCTAGAGTAATTTATCGGTTTTGTATCTAAAAATTGAATGTAGTTGCGTCATTATGTTTTGTTTGATTTAAGGTAACGTTTTTAGATTTAGTTTCAATGAAGAATCCATTACCTTCAAATTCAATGTAAACATTTGATACTAAAATAGTTTCAATAATGAAGCTTTTAAAAGAAAATACACCATCTTTGTGTGATGCTTATTCACTAAGCGATTGCTACCATGCTGCCATTGTGTTCTTTAGATCAGTATTTATTTACATTCCTTGCTTTAAAGTGAAACTGACGGACTTAATTGATGCTGTAACTACTCTGCATAATCATAAATTGAAAAAGGACTATTCATACGCGGATGTATAAGGTTATAGAGTTCAATGTAAATTAGCAGTTTAGGCCAAAGCTTTGTAAGTGTACTGAACACATCTGTTGACACACGCGACAGAATGTTCGTTTATGTGTGTTTATACACATAAACTTGTCGGCAACGCTTTTTAGGGCTCCGTACCTACTCGAAGGATGCCGAACGGAACTCTGTTACTAGATGTCCGCAGTCCGTCTGTCCCCGGCCGTGAAAACAACTTTTTACAAATTGTGTATTTAATTTTTTTATAATAAAAATGAAATTCTAAGTTCAAATTTAAAAGGTCCCCGTACGTTTTTTTTAGAATATGTAGTGTGCTACGAAAGCCTTTGTGTTCGATATGCACTTAGCCGCTTTAAGCACCTACCGTAATTCATGGGGAACAAAATACGCGGGATTTAAGTTCACTACCTCATTTTCATGTCCTAGTACTAAAAGTTCGAAGACATGTGAAGGTTGGTACATGTACTGGGCTCGCATGGCGTATTACGGCCCACTCCCTCTTACTGAGAGGACACCTGAGTCCCAGCAGTGGGAATATTATAGGCTGATAATGATAATGTTATTATGCTACCTATTTTCCAGTCAATGTGTCTCTAAGCAAACAGCCACATTTTTATAGTCAAGAGAAAAACTTATGTTTTTTTTTTCCTGTACTAGATACGTGATAACATTGTGCGACAACAGTGATAACGCTCCCTGCGTTCAAGTATAACGCGCAATTTTTGGAGATATTTGACCCCCCTCCCTCCCCCATGTAATGCACCGTAATGTTTTTCTGACCACCACCAAGTGACCATTTTTACCTGAAAATTACATTTCTGTGGCGTAAAGTACCGGAAAATCGCTAATATACCTATATATGTTATTGTTTTAATCGCGTTTGTAATCAGATTCTTAAACTATTCCTTTATCAGTGCGTAGGTTGGTGCGTAGGCGGCGGGGTCCAAAGTCGAGGCGTCCGCTGCGCCGACCCATCAGGATGTACTCCTAAGAAGGCACCCGAGTCCGTCCGGCCTTGTGCCCCGAAGATTGAATGCGAACCCATTGATGGACAGTGGTTTACTGGTAAGTCTGTCTATTTTCTTTTGTATAGGAGCTGCATTGCCGCGGGCCATGCTTGGAGTCTCTGAGGGATCGAATCCGGAACGAGGTGATCCATCAGAGAACCAAAGTTGTCGACATCGCTCACAGGATAAGCAAGCTGAAGTGGCCGGCCATATTGGCCGTAGAACCGATGACCGATGAGGCGGACGTGTTCTTGTGTATAAACTGCGAATCGGCAAACGTCCTCTGGCTAAGTGAAGAGACTACCTTCGAAGGGGATTGGTAGCAGTTGGATGAGAGTTGCCAAAAATCGATGGCCTGCAACTGGAGAGGCCTATGTCCAGCAATGGACTGCTACAGGCTGATGATGATGGTGCTGCATTTGGTGTGAAATAGCCCAGAAACTAGGTCACACTTTAGTACAGCAATTTTGTAAAAATGTGAAGTGAAGAGAGCTGTGAATAGGGTTCATTTTGAGCATCAGGTGGAGCAGGTCACTTGAAGCTTACTTCACTTAAGTTTTCACGATGAGTTTTTTTACAAAATAGATCAACATTACAGTGTGGGTTCGAAACATAACAAGTAGCTATCTGCTTTCCAAGCTGTTATGATAAAGAAAACTATCGGCTAAGGTATCGACAAGACGGCAATTGGTTTTAAAGCGTTTCATATTTCTAAAACGACTCTCAACTTTTTCTAAGCTTTTCATGACTCCCATACATTTTTGAGATTGTTATCACCACAGAACAGTTAAATATCTGTTCTGTGGTTATCACTGATAGAATGTCCCTTGGTCTAGGTCCTCTTTGATTCTTAATCTAGAGCGAAGATCAGCTCGTGTTTCACAGTGTCCAATAAAAAGTAGCATCGTTTAATGTTACATGAGCAAATCAAAGTTGAAAAACGTCTAGATTGATGATTATTAACTATTACGACGGTAATTTTCTATATATTGCTTAAACCAACATATCTGATCGCTTGTTATGGGTAAACTACTAAACTTTGTTACGCAGCTTATTTCAAAGCAGATTACTTGATGCCCATAAGTAGTTATAGATAAATATTGCAACAACTGAGGTAAATGTCAACTACTGTGATGATTTATACGTATATTTGCTGGTCCAGCATATGAAGAGAATCTTTAATTGGATGCAGTCGGTGTATTGAAAACATCTTTAACTTTGTAAACTTGTAGCAGATTTTGTTAGAGGTGTTTCATCATCTGCCTAGAATTTTCCCAACTATGTTGGGGTTGGCTTCCAGTCTTACCAAATACCAGCATTTTACATCGAGCGACTACCTATCTGACCTCCACAACCCAATAACTAGGCAATACGATACCCCTTGGTAAGACTGGATGTCAGATTTTCGGGTCTCTGACGACCCGTAACGACTATCAAAGATGCACAAATGACGGCGGTGACCAACGGCTTAACGTGCTTTGTGAGACACGGAGAATTCTCGGTATGTAAAGATGGTCACCCATCCACGGCCAACCTCAGCAAGCGTGGCTTAACCTGATGGATTGACCTGTGCGGTTGTTAGTACTTAGCCACGAGCTCCTCTTGTTAAAGATGTTTACTTCTTCTTATTACAGCGTTGGCCAGCTACGAGCCTGCTGAATCAATAACCTCAAGATTAATTGGGTATTATAGTTAACTACTGCCGAAACGATAGAAGGATTTCCACTGGAGATAAGTACAAAAGTTTCGGGGTTCACACGAATGTACAATTCAACGTATCCGCGACTTATTAGTAGTTGAAGGAACCGTGGGGTTTTAGTCTGTAGGAGTTTGACAGATTCCTGCATTCTTCATGAATACCCTCCCTCCGTCTGGGAAGAATTTCTTCCCAGACGGAAGGAGCAGAGAAAAATAAAGGCCGATTCAAGAGCGACAAAAAAAACGACGAAATGAATCATCTGTGGAAATGGTACGGTCGCTATCAAGTTATACCAAATTGTCAAATTTCTGCAAATGATTTTAAACCTTAAAACGTTGTCTGTTGAGTTCAAATAGGATTGAGAAAACTTGACAGTCTGTGGTAACTTAATGACTGAACATCAAGTTTTTGAAAAACTATGATTCGTCGAACGTCAACTGTGTCCTCTCCAAAGTTCATGTGTAAATCTTTATCTGAGTTCTAATAATCTCATTCTCTTAGGTGACTGGTCTCCCTGCTCATCGCCCTGCCGAGGCAAGCAAGTCCGTGGCGTGCTCTGCATCGGTGGCACTGGTAGACATCTGAAAGACTCTGCATGCCGCGAGTCGCGACCGGCTTCCGAACAAGACTGCTCGGCTGATTGTAAAGCTACCTGGTACTACGGGGACTGGGGACAGGTTAGTTGAGTTCGTGTTCAGGTGGCCCAGTAGTAATGGCCTCGACTTACAAGTTCTAGGTTTAGACCCAGACAGGTACTTTTACTTTATGTAAACAATTTCATCATCACTGCTCTCAAAATGGTGAAGGAAACTGTTAACTTGAGACTACTGATCTCTAATATACTACTTTTATATTGGAAGTGAGTGCTGTCGGTGAACTAACTAATTAAACTCTAAGAAAGAAAATTTTTGTGACGATTCAAAGCGCCCCGCTCGAGCGTCTCGGGAACTAAAATTGACACATTGTTGCAAAAGACAAATAACCAAATTGAATTCATATTAAAATAGAAAGAGTCTAATATTAGTTCCATGGATGGTTTCATGGACATTAGTTCCATATTTAAAATTAGGTCTAATATTAGCTCATGCAGCTCAGCGAAAATCAAATGTCTCCATTTTGACATCGATATTATGAAGTTCAGCGTAGGTACTTCTATATTAAAGGTCAATCCTTCACACCAATGAAATTTGTGTAGTTCCATAGTGCTACTACCACTTATTACTCTTATTAAACGAACCTTGCAGAGTACCCTGAACAATACAAAATAAACGTGTAAAAAGACACGCTTTGATTAATTAAACGATACAAAGGGAGCCTTGTGATTGATATTCTAATTAGCGCCGTCCACCGTCCAGTTAACGATATAGCTTTTGACATTTCAACGTAACTCTTAATTACTTTATTACAACGACCTTTTCAATTAGCATAAGATCATGTTGTACCTACGTAATGTTCAGGTTTCGGATTAATGTTTTAACCTATCAATTATGATTCTGACAGTTTCAAAACGATCTTCATTGATGACCAGAAATTGAGTAGTGTATAGAAATATGTACCTAGTTGAACTCACTCTAGTTCCTTCTAAATTACATTATTATGTTGTTGTGTTGAATGTGTAGGTACCTACTTACTTCCCTACGTTTAGCTAATGCTGTGGTCTAAGACGCATTTTTTTTGAGGCTGGGCAATCATCAAATGACTCCTCCGGCTCTGGGTGGAGTGGGGAAGTGGGTGGAAGGGAGTGTCAGACTCGAACTGACTAAAGCTCATCCATGTTCCTTCCTTAGCCCTTTATGTTCCGGGGTAGCGGTAACCCTTTCGGACAATCCCGCTTATTCTAAGACGCCTAAGTGTCAATTTCACCAATGAGACTGAACGGGACCAGCACATCTAAACTCAACGTTCACCGGCTGTCATTGTCATCATTCCCCAACAATGTTGACACTGATTGCTTTTAAACGCAGTTTCAATGTGTTAGGCCATTACTTCTTTCCCTAGTATATTCTAAAGGTAGCCGTAGCTTTAGTTTTGTTTCTGTTTGTAAGTCTCACTAAAGTTTTTGACGAAGTGATTTTTCAGGACTCGTGAGTTTATCAAAAATATTTTATCAACCATTACGTATCTGTTGTTCAGTGCGCCGGCAACTGCTCTTCCGGCAGCATAGGCATACAGCATCGCTCCGTGGTATGCTCACGCGGCGATAGCGGCAGTGTCGTTAGCGAGATTGAGTGCGGCATGCCCCGGCGCGCGAGTCGTGCGTGCGATCTTACATGCGTGGGCGAAGCGTCGACCGCACGTGCCGAAGCAGCCGCACCTACACAGCCGCCACTTACTATCGGTAAGTGTTTAATCATCATCATCAATATACTTATGTTTAGTGTCACTGATCAATATTGTGGAACACTAATTCCTGAGAATAGACTTGCCCACTTGCACCAGAAGTCTCTAAACGCATTTAAAACATCGTTCTCTCTCTGCCAGTCGTTTAGATATGCCAGAACCAGAATGATGATTTAAATACGTTTATTGTTAAAAGAGTTGTGGTGCAATAGGGCCTTATACAGGGTGGAATTTTGCAGATTTTAGTCGGTTCGATTCACGGGTGTAGCAAGCGAATTTTTGGAAATCTTTGAATGCAGTTCTCTTTTTATTCAAAAATAAAGCAATGTTTTCTTTGAGTAAAATTTTCTATCTACAGTATTAAGAGTACTTTCCCTCCAGATGGCATTACAAAATTCCACCCTGTATTTCCGAGCATACCAAAAAATAAAATTCGTACATAACTTGCCATAAAAATAGTGTAACTTCGTTTAATTTCAGTAATTTTTCGGTTGCTGGTTATTATTAAAAATAACCAACCGTTTACGATTCTGACTATACTCACCTGAACAAATATGGTAACCCACCCCATGCTTAGCATGCGGTTGACGGTTCTAGAATTCTTAATTCCATTACTTTTTTATTCGAAAGTTTTTTTAGGAAGAAAACCGGATCAACATAACTTTGTTTAAGCGGGAAGAGTCATTTGATGATTTAGCACCCTCAAAAAACACCTTGTTTTGTTCCACAGAGTCTCAAAAAGCTTCAGACGTCGAAACTACACACAGAGACACCCTTCCACAGAAAACCTTAACAGCTAGAGATCGTGCGTCAAGAGGTAGGATAATGTGTCAAATTTTCCGTGTTATGAATGTTTTTG
This sequence comes from Hyppa rectilinea, assembly GCA_951799385.1. Lineage (NCBI taxonomy): Eukaryota > Metazoa > Arthropoda > Insecta > Lepidoptera > Noctuidae > Hyppa > Hyppa rectilinea. The sequence continues at coordinate 9,834,262 of OX637318.1, read as the reverse complement.
CCAATCTTCTTTTTCTTCTTTTCGTGTGGTTAGTGACTAACCTGCCGTCAGAATTTTTATGCTGCCCATGGGCCTCTGACTAAGCTTTAAATAAATAAACAATTTGCATGATTATAATCATATTAATTAGAATCATCAATATACGTATCTTTTTTAGTTAGGATTGTACTCAGAGGCCCATGGGCCTCTGACTAAGCTTTAAATAAATAAACAATTTGCATAATTATAATCATATCAATTAGAATCATCAATATACTTATCTCTTTCAGTTAGGATTGTTCTCAATGACATTTGGGAACATTTTTTTTCGTTTATTCCGTCAATATGCTTTACAACTAATAAAATCATTTTATCCTAGGAAACTGCGTTGACAAGCTAAACAACTGCATTCTGGCAGTGCAGGCTCGTCTCTGCCACTACAAGTATTACACGAACAACTGCTGCCACTCCTGCGGCGGACGGTGAACACACCGCCTTATTAATTATCTTAATCTGACCGTTATAATGGCACATTGAGTTTTGGCTGAAAGAGAAAAAGTTTTGCTTTGTGGACCTTCATCGTCTCCGTCACTTCAAAGTACCTATAGCGGTAAAAGGTTATTTAAGCGCGTGGTCAAAATTGGAACGCCGCCATCTTGGTTTTCATAAAACAATTGCACAAATGTCAACGTCATCCGAGCGCCAAAGGATCCAATAAGCAGTATAATAATTATGTGACAGCCTCTTTCAAAAAGTCGATGTGCTATTATAATCTACTTACTGCCTTAGACCCGGCCGAACGCACACTATGGCTAACATTAAGCGCCCTTTCCAAGATACAGTTGCAATACAACATCAACTTAGGCTTAGGTAACACTAGACTAAGGTTTTATTTGTGTGGCAACCGTGTCAAATTTATTTAAAAAAAAATGTAGTTGTGATTTGGGCCTATGATTTTTAATCACAATGTACTTACTCAATCCTGCCTTTGGAAGTGTTTATTTAGTAATTATTTTATTGCAACTGGCTGGCTGTCGTTACAATAGTGTGCGTTTATCCTTAATTTAGTTTTGCACTGCCGACTTACGAGTAACTACACCTGTATTTTATCTTGTTTGTATTATTAGTCTGCGTTATAGTAAGGGAATTATGATTTTAAATGTTGCTCTCTGGCATCATTCGTGTTTCTCAACTAAAATAATAGGTATGCGTCTTTTAAATTTTCACTTTTAGGATCAAAAATTCATAATTATAATATAAGGTTTCCGACGTTCCCTTAAATAATTAATAATTAAAATTGCACGTAGTATTTTTTTAATTATTAACATGTTTATTATATTTTGCTTATTCGGTGTGATATTTAAACTTAAGTTTATTTGTTTATGAATTAATTTATACTGTAGTACAAGTAAAATCATGACTCAACTTAGTACTTAGGATATTACCAACGCTTTTAAGATAATATCAATGTATTGTATTGTAGTGTGTATTGTACTTCAGCTTAAGTTATGTAATTAGTGATAAGTAAGTGTAAATAGATAGAATTAAAACAAGTGATGATTAGATGAAACTGAAACATAAGTTGACTTTTATTTGTGATCTTTTACTATGGTTGTTTTTTTTTTAAAGAAGACGTAAGCAGTATGTAGGCTGAAACTGAGACACGCTTTAAACCTTGTCAATTTCTTTATACATATATTTTGGTTTCAAAACTTCAGTAGGACCGACAGCAATAACATACCCTGGTCCTACTGGTAGGACAAAATAGTAGGACCACGAGAAAACACCATTTTGCGCTCTTTCTGAGTGGTAGTGAAATATACTGAACCGTCACGCACGGGTCGGTGACCTTGAATCGGGAATACTCGGCTCCAGCGGTCGGTGGCGCTGGACTGTGTATGACTCGGCTGCAGTCTTCGTGGATGTATCAGGATGCAGCCTCTTTTTTGTATTATCAACAAAAGAATAGAGTCCTGGGATCCTGGTATACTGGCCCTTTACTACTCCCGAAAATACCGGGATTGATTGAAAAATATGTTTTGTTCGCATTTCATTACGCCACTTTATTCCGTAATGAAATGCAAATTAAATTCATATTTGCATTAGGACAAATAAATAATAAACAAAACACAACCGAGTTACTCCGTATGTGGTTCGAGACCAAGAAATGTTGAGGTAGCTCCCACCAGAACAAAGGACTTGGACAAAAGCATTAGACGTGAAATGAAGCTATTTTAAACTATTATTCACTGTCTACTCCAATACTACGGAAAATCCAGTCCACTCCAACCCTAATACTAGAAGTGTAGGTATTTCATAGCCAGCCAGCCAACAAAAGCGGCTGTCTGGGATATCGAAATGATCGTCCGTAACAAATTTTTAATAAAGGTTTAATGATTATTAAACAATTAAAATCACACTAATAATAATTATAAAGGCGAAAGTTTGAATGTTTGTGTTTGTATGTTTGTTTCTTCTTCACGTTCAAACGGCTCAACGGATCTGGATGAAATATGGTACACATATACAGTGTGTCTGGGAAAGGAGTAGCGTACAAAACTTCAATACCTACTTGACATAATATATGGGACGACTTATTTTTTTTTTCAATTACGATGTTGGTCCCCAGCAAAAACTTATTCCGTTTGATGGTCTGTACCACATGCTTAATTTTCGCTACTCCTTACCCAGACACCCTGTATATAGAAATTTATAACCTGGATTAACACATAGGCTTTTTATCCAGTTATCCGCGGGCCAAGCCGCTGGCAGAAGCTAGTCATCAATAAAACTTTCTTTAATGTTATGATTTTACCCTCTTCTTTAACCAATTAGCTGAATTCCCTAGGTTATGATAACATGACTGATTGCGTGCGCAGTAAGTGCTGCGCTGGTGGGCGTCGATAAGAAAACAATGTTAATACGTAATAATATTCAATTACTACGATTCGGAATGACCTGACTTAGCCTTTGTCTAGATACTGGTCTACAATTGACAATGACCGCATTGGCAAGTACATTGTACTCTATGTAGGTACTTATCAAAGTTCTAATTAAATCGTTTGAAGTGAATAAGATATAGTGAGATGGATTGCAATCAATTTATTACATGTTTGATGTTATTGCTCTTGTTTTCGGTTGCTTTACGAGTTAATTAACTACTAAGGCTTAAATTAAATATCTTTATCTATGTGTCACACGTTATCGGGGGATCATTCGAATTACAAGGCGCTATGAGAGTACAATATTTAATTGAACAATTATTATTACTATTCTTTTTGTGGGCAAGGTTAAAACAACTGACACCAGGTTAGTCACACGAAGAAGAAGAAGAATTGAACAATTTTGTTTCTTCATATCGATAGATGAGAGATGAGAATGTGAGCAATAGTGGCCTAGAGGTAACAGCAACGACTTACAAGTCCGCTTTGCTTTGTGTACACTGTTTCATCGCAATTGATCTCAAATCGGTGAAGGAAAACATCGTGAGGAAACCGGGTCGTCCTGAAACCAAAAATTCGAAGTCATGTGGCGTCTACCAACCCGCACTGGGCCGCGTGGTGGATGGATCACGGTCTTTTCCCTCGCAAGGGAAGGAGGTCTGTGTCTCAGCACTGGAAAAATTGTAGGCTGTTTATGCTAAATTCATAGAACTGGGCATCTCGATATTTAAAAATATGAATAGGATAAAGATAGGTTAACAATAGTGAAAGAAGGCCAATTACAAGTTTACACTAACAATATTAAGGTAAAACCAGAGACAATAGACAGACAAAAGAAAGTAGGCAATAAAATATTTCTGAGCGAACTCGAATCTTTGAAGAAGCGGTTACACAGATTATAAATAAAGTTGTTAAAAGAAAACAAAAAACAACTCTTATCTTAAAACCTTTATTAATTGTTATACTTAATAAAGTGTTTTATTTAAAAGATAATATAAATTACAAGGAATATACATTAAAACTATTTATCATCTAGTAATCTACTTTACAATATTTTCCATTATACAAACTACTAACAGTAAATAGATTGTAATGGTACATTTACACAATTAATTGCTCCACAAAACACAAAATCTCTTATATTAATAAAATATAGAAGTTTGTCTGAAGCTAAACATGAACAAGCATGGGTTTCATAAATAAATACTGTATTTATTGGACTTACATTCATAATCTCTGTAATTTTAACCACATTTGAGAGCAGTAATAAGAAGTATACTTAAATTGTAATTAAAACTAAAATACAACTCTGCCTCCCACCGTGACATTTCCAATTATCATCGCTAACATCCCTACTAAGGCAAATACAGTAAATGAGATGGCCATGTTAGCATTTGTGTCGTATATGACGCCTCTAAATTCATCAAATGCAAGACAGATTGCTATGAACGCAATTACAAGGGACAAAGTTACAGCACATGAATATAAAGCCTTCATCATACTGTTATCGAACATATTTGTGCATATTAAATTCGCTAGTCCTCCCACAAGGCTCACTGTTGTCAAAACCATGGCAACCAGACCTGAAAGAATGGATAATTTTCAAGTTTAGAACACATAACCGTTGGTGTTATCAGGGCACCAATTTCGGCACACTCTCTTAATCATAATTGCTAATCTATTGCTTCACATGTTTGGAATATTCGTATGGTCATTAACGTAAAATAAATCTGCCCAGGCTTTTTACCATTTATGTTGGGGTCCCCTTCTAGTCTAACCGGATGCAGCTGAATACCATTACGTATTTTACATGGAGCGACTGCCTTCGTTCACAACCCACGTGCTGGTAAGACTAAATGTAGAACTAGATCCACGAATGACAGCCGGGACCATCGGCTTTTGTTTTTTGAGGGTGGGAAATCATCCAATGACTCCTCCCGCTCTGGGTGGAGCGGAAGGGAGTGTCAGACTCTTACACATTACATTTAACATGTTCCTTCCTTAACCCTTTATGTTCCGGGGTAGTGGTAACCCTTTTGGACAATCCCGCTTAAGGGACCAACGGCTTAATGTACTTTTCAAGGCACGGAGGAGTCTCGTTATGTAAAGATGGTCCCCCATCCATAGACCTTCCCGGCAAGCTTAGCTTAACCTGATGGGTCGACCCGTGCGGCTGTATTGATTAGACAACTAACAAACGCAATATTATGTTGTTAAAATGTCAAAGTCAACGGTATTGGCACTGGAGTAGATAGGGACTACTTCCATAAACGAGGCTTGGTAAGTAGGTAAAATATAAGTACTAAAATACTATTAAAATAAGTGTAGGGGTAGATAAGTTTTTACTGTAATTCATTAGGTACATTAGACGCCAGCACATCAAGCTATACCAAACTGTCAAATATTCCAAATTCTACTAGAATCTTACCATTTTGTAATAAAGTTGAAAATCTATCACAGACATTAGACAGATTGGGGTAGCTTGATTTGCTGGCCTCTGTACCTTGATAAGATCGTATTTCAAGCATGAATATAATTATTGCAATTAAATTGTCCTTTCACTTTTCAATTTTCTTTTGATGATTTCATAACATCAAGAGCCAACTACCTAGCCTCTTATTAAGGCAGCATTATAAGCAGCAGCAGCAGTTCAGCAGTAGTTTTTACGTTATTATGGTATTTTTAAAATTATGTATTAGTTTATAGTTATCATTTTTATACAATATGTACTCTATTTTATGGGCCTTCGTTGCCTGAAATAAAGGATAAATAAATAAATAAATTATTTCAATATTACTTAGAGCACATAGCACGCATAGTGCGAGAAAGAGATGAAGCTATACTTGAGGATGAGCTATGTGGAGCTCCATCTCTTTCCCAATGTTAAGCAAAATTAAAAATGTAATTCTTCTGCGTCATTGGGCATTCTGTGAGTCTGCACTGAACACATTAGGTCCCAATATGTAGGATCCAAATATAAGTTCTTGGAAATGACGATGATGACCAGAACTCTATCAATACAGAAATCTCTATGAAAAAAAAGGGTTTAAAAACAAAAAATGAACACTTACCAACGATCTGATGAGCGGACTGCAGATGTTGGGTACCTACTATGTTTATTTCGGGAAGGGTTGGGAAAGGAGGCGGTAATGTTGGTGGTGATATTGTGATAGTGGATGATTGCGAAACTGCTATTATTGCCATAGCACCGCCAAGGACTGCTAAGAATGAGCCCAGCACTTGAAACGCCCAGTACAGCTGCGTCTTCTGAGGATACTTGAAGTTGTTCGCCCATCCCGTCCGAGGGTTTAACGATAATACAGCTTGACTCAACAGGAGCACATACTGTAAATATAAAGGCGCCATGTTAAGAGAATTCACCATTTTTTTTTACTTCCGTGATCTTAGGCATAGCAGCAGGTATGTGCCATTAAAACAGTACAATATTTGAAAACATCGTGAGGTAACCAGCATGTCTGAGAGATATTTCTCAACAGCATGTGAAGCTAAGTCCCATGGGCAGCGTAAAAACTCTGACACCAGGTTAGTCACTAACCACACGAAAAGATGAAGAATATTTTAAACCTGTTCTTTTAAATAGAAATAATCGGAACTAAGTTTAGAATTCCTGGAATGTTCTCGAATGGTAGGAGTGGTCTACTGAAAATATATTGAATTTTTTAGTACAAATGGTTCTGAATTTATTAACAAAGCAATCACGCCTGGTTTTCTCGAAGGGTTAGGCTGAGGTACACCCTAAGAGTACCTGCGGGTAAATCATATCCATTATTAGATAATTTTATCTATTTTTGTGCATCACGGCAAGGTCCATTCACGTCCAGGTGCGGCGGGGTCCGACTCATGGGACTAACACTGACGAACAAGTTCTTTAGAAAGTCCTTCAGAAAACTTACAAAAATTTCTACTTACCCCAATAACTGATAAATAGACATGCGCCGACAGTTTTGGCATGTCCACGAGAAATCCAAGCATGTTGATGCAGATGAACGCACAGAAAGCGACTGCTCCGAGCAGTAAATGCGTCACGGTATTGGTCACATTCATGATCACTACAAATCCGGCAACGGTCTCATCTGGGGGTGGACCACCAGGCCTGAAACCCTCTTCTAATCTTGAGTGTGACGCTGGGGGAGCAGGTGGTGGTGGTGGCATCGCCATTTTAGACAATACACGATTTAAATTATCTTTTCCGAAGTTGCACACCGTTGAATCTCCACGAGCACTAACGCTCAGATATACTGGTACAATCAATAGCTTTTTATCTCCGATTTAAGATAACTAATACCACGCAGATACTAATGTTTCCTATTTCGACATTAGATAAGGGTGACATTTATGGCGTAATGGTTACTGATAAACGATGCGATGGGAGTTTAGTAACTCGGTTATATATGGTAGTACCTTCATTACGTTTTGTAGGGACGTAACATGAAGGTCAAAATATGTGAATAAATATTAATAAATAATTATGGACATCATCAAATAGTAGATGAAGGCTAGGCTAGTCCCCATTATTTTATAAACGGCTCTTTAAAATGTACATAATTCGTTTGCTTAAGTGTAAAAAGACGAGATATTCTATACCTTTACGGCGGGAAACCTTCCGCGCCTGGACTTTCGGGGTGTAGGATTCTTACCTCAGTAAAACCACCCCGGTGATCACCATCAGCACGTGGAAGGGGCCCGGTTACCTCATATACCAAGTCTAAATTATATACATTGACGGTAACACATTTTTATTTTATTAGTCACTGTGTTCACACTTACAATAGATACAAAGAGATAAAACTATTTAGATAAGATTTCGAATTTTATTTCCTGTTATTATCCAAAAGTCCAACGACACTAGTATGGTGAACAACCAAGTAAAGAACACGAGGGTGGGTACGAAGACATCTCCATTGCCTGTCCATGTCTTGAATGACCTGTACTCGAAGGCTGCACAGAGGCTTCCGGTAGCCAGGAACATGCTGGCGATACCAGTGATGTAGTGGAAGAACCGGATCCAGAAGACACCTATACAGGAAGACAGCTTGAGAGGGTACATCGCGAGGATTCCATTCAGCAAACTTGCGAAGCAGCACACGAAGGCTGCTAACCCTGAAACGAAACGTTATATAATGTTATACACAGGGTGCGATTGCTCTTAGCTCACCGTCCGCTCAGGACTAGGCCCGTGCCGGACGGCGCGTACGTGTTCCACGCACGCCTCAAAGAGATATCAGCATTTGTAGGGGCCCGAATTCTGCAGGGTAAGAGAGATTCTCCGAAAGGATTACCGCTACCCTGGAACATAAAAGGCTGGGGAAGGAACATGGATGGGTTTTAATCAGTAAAAGTCTGACACTCCCTTCCGCTCCACCCAGAGAGGGAGAAGTCATTGGATGATTTCCCACCCTCAGAAAAAAAGGGTGCGGTTGCTCTGGCGTTGACTAATGTCAAAGTCAAAGTCAAAGTCAAAATGTTTATTGCGAACCAAGTGTACAATTTTGGTGATATGAATGTTAGTAGGTACTTATGACTTAGCGGCCTTTTCCAAGCATTGCAATTTTCATTCGCCTGCCCTTATCTTCTTTAATTAGCATGCATTAAACATTATTATTAATTAATTATTTTCTTTTATATTTGTGCAATTAAATTGAGAATTTATAGTTATGTCGAAATTGAATGTCAATAATAATAATGAATTTAATACAATTATTCAGCAAATTAATGTCATCCATTTAAGGTAATAAAATTATATAAATGAATATAAACCAGGATATAGGATATAGGTTTGTACAGGACAGATCGTCACATTTGAACACGATAGAAGATCGTTATTTTAAGCTTGACTCTAAATATTCTTTTACTGAGTAGAAACATTTTTGGATTAGGTATAGTTTTAGCCTTTTTTTAAATATTGTTACAGATTTTTCAGTTTTAAACATGTTAGGCAGCTTGTTATATATTTTTATTGCCATATAGTAAGGGCTATTGCTTAACATTTTAATTCTTGAGGTTGGGGCGCATAACCTCTGTCCATGTCGCGTTAATGCTGCGCTAGCGCTGAGTAGATGAGCACTAGTGGCGTTAAGTTCTTGTCACTACGGCGTATATGTTCCACAGACGCCAACGCTTGAAGCGGAGCTTTGGACTTTACGAAGAAAAATATCAGGGCGAATAGTTCACAATATAGCTACAAATGATTTATTAGGTACTAGCTTCTGCCCGCGACTTCGTACGCGGACCCTGTTGCTTATGCCAGCGACAACGCCATTTATGTTATTTTTTATCATTTTTCCCATTTAAATCTTTTATCACACTGAGCTTAAGTTTTATTTCATTCCAACAACCACCAAAACATAGAGTCCATTTGTCATCGTTTTCTTTTGGTAACCGCATTATTATATTCCCCACTTGTCTCTAGAGACTTAGAAGTCAATGCGTAGATACGGTTGGAACTCAAGCACAATTATCTATCCGTGAATGTCTCCGACTCGCGAGACAATACATAACGTTCACGATCAGCGGTCTGTCGCACATCACGTGCCCCACTTGTCTCTAGAGACCTAGAAGTCGATGCGTAGATACGCTTGGAACTCAAGCGTAATTCTCTTTCCGTGAACGTCTCTGACTCGCGATACAATACATGACGTTCACGATCAGCGGTCAGTCGCGCATCATATTCTTTACTGGTCTCTAGAGACCTAATGAATACGCTGAGAACGCAGGCGTGCTTCGCGACCCGATGAGGTTTCCACGGAGCGAGTTGCAGCCTAATGTTCTCGAACAGCATCAAGTCTCTCCTGACGCTCTTCGGTAGATTCTTGGGATCTTATAATCCTCAATCTTTTAGTTCTCTTGGAACATTGGGAAAGATTTGACCTCTTTCTAGGCATGGTCATAGTTTTATTGTGAAGATACCTGATGAATAAAAATCTAAATTAAAATGACTGCTCACCTGCGTTACCGGGTAGGCTACCGTGTCACGAAGATAAATGGAAAAGTGAATTAAATACTCAAACAACATACGCCCGAAGGCATATTCATACGATAAAATAAAAAAATAAATAGGAGTTTTGGCCAATAGAGTCAAATTTTCACATACCATCGTCATCGAAAATCAGTCCTCAACTGTTACCACCTTCACCGCGTGCAGGTACTCCCAGTTTATGTTATTTTATAATTACACAGTTAAAATAGTGATAGCTTTGATTTCCACATCAGATGTTTCAGATCTTCGATTTTTATAAGTCAACAGGAAATGCCCATCAGATTGAACAACTTTTGCTTAGACGTCATTCCTATATGTGTTATGTTGTAGCTTGGCTCTTGGAGTTCCACAACAGGTTTTCCAGATCTTCGATTTTTATAAGTCAACAGAGAGAGCTCATCAGATTGAACAACTTTTGCTAAGACGTCATTCCTATATGTGTTATGGTGTAGCTAGGCTCTTGGAGTTCAACAACAGGTGTTCCAGATCTTCGATTTTTATAAGTCAACAGGAAATGCCCATCAGACCGAACAACTTTTGCTAAGACGTCATTCCTATATGTGTTATGGTGTAGCTAGGCCCTTGGAGTTCCACAACAGGTGTTCCAGATCTTCAAATTTATTCTCTCAGCAGAAAATGCTCATCACGTGGAACAATTTTTGCTATCGTATCATTTTTGTATATCTTATAGTTGAAAAAAAAAAAAATGAAAAAAAAATTAGCTGGTCTGTTGCGGTTCTGCATCAGGTGTTCAAGTTTCCAAGATAAATTATAGCCTATATGTTGCCCAGACTTAATACCTATACAACAAAAAACATTCCAATCCGTCCAGTAGTTCCGAAGATTAGCGTATACAAACAAACAGACATACAGACAAAGAGACAAATTTTTTTTTGGATTCGTGCTCTATTACTGTTTCTAAACCCCCCTTAATTATTTTTTTTTTAATATATTCAATGTACAGACACAGTTTTTTTACTGTTTTATTATATGTATAGATCATAATTCAATATTATCATGCAACCTGTTCTCGAACATATCTGTCTATCAGGTGAGTGAAAGTAATTAACAGTTATCTAATTATTACACAATGGTGATTACTATCGTTTGTAAATATTATCCACCTAATCGCTTTGGAATTGATTTTCTTCTTTTTTGTATTTAAAAAAATATTTAAATCATGTTATGATGTTTCTGGCAGTTTAAATGTTCTAATCTTCGTCGTAGTCAGATAATGTCTTGGTTATCTATAAAAAAAGTGAACAAATCACAACGGGGCCATTCTCAAGTATTTGGTACCAAACGACAAGGTATGGTAAGGTACATACCAAGGTCATAATTTGGAAGCACGTGTATTAGGTATCTATTACTACATAATTTGTCAAAAAGGACGAGATTAGCTACCATAATACATTTATTGCGTTTGCTCATTGATTGTGTACTTCTAACAGCTGTAACGTTACGCGTAGTTAGTCCAATAACGGTCGTCGTCTTCACCAAAAACCCATGGAGTACCTGCCCAACTTAATATAGACTAACCTATACCTTTACATACGTGGCGATAGTCTTAAAATGGGCGACCAATGAATGCCCTCTCTGGTGGAGGTGGCCCTCCACCGATTAAGGACCAAAGCGTCTCATCATACCGCCCGTGATATATTACTTCTTTTCGCTTAGAGTTCCTTCCGATTTTTTATTTTGCACGGGTCCTTAAGGTCGTTCCTAACCTTCCTCAATTTGGATATTAATAGGAAAAATATATTTTCATATCACACTGCTAGTTCCAGAGATTAGCGCCTTCAAACAACAAAACAAACTCTTCAGCCATATTAGTAATAAGCCCCAGTACCCTAATCGCGTACCACATTTTCCTTCACAACCCGAAGGATGTTTAAGGCAATTCCTAATCCATTGCTTCAATTGCGTTTGAAAAATTCAGTCAGTTGACAGTGAAATTACGCAATGAATGTTGTCGAATTGTCAAAATGAAAACCATTGCAATTTTTTGTGTGTTTCGCAAAGATTTAGTCTACATAAGGGCAACTTGATGCCAGCCGTGTGACCTCGCAAGGGTTGTTACTGCGGTACACAACGCTGCCTGGGAGAGGAGGTAGGTCCATTCAACTATCGTGTTCTTGGCGTGGCTGGTTTTAGTGTTTATCAGAGACCGAAAACGTTCTGACCATTAGGATACGAGGAGTTCACTTTCTCATGTTTAATGTATGCATTGCAAGAGATGGTTCAAAACCCTACCGCATTTGGGAATGCAAGGAAGATTACTCCTAGTGCTAAAGCAGTATTTCACAACATTGTAAATGATTATTCATACATATACCGTTTGAAATCATGCCACGTATAGAAGCAATAAGTTACGCTTGTAAATCGCAGAGTGCATACATAAAGCTTCTATAAATAAGTGCTATAATAAGTTATTTCCTTCAGCTAACTTTTACAACTTGCCACAGTTAAACACAGGTGCGGGATATAGTGGGGATCCGATGGCGATTTTAGAGTTTAGGTATACTGTACAATAAGGTTTTTTTTGAGGGTTAGGAAATCATCAAATGACTCCGCCCGCTCTGGATGGAGCGGAAAGGAGTGTCAGACTCTGACTGACTAAAACCCATCCATGTTCCTTCCTTAGCCCTTTATGTTCCGGGGTAGCGGTAACTCTTTCGGACAATCCCGCTTTTTAATTAGGTATGCGTTATAAAACCTAGCAGTACCTTTCATATTTATGGTTAATTCTACTTTCAAATCTCACTAAAATCCTTTTGTTGCTGTTTGTCCTCAACATTTACGCATCAACATGATGATAATCATTAGAAGGATTCAGATCAAACTTGCGCAGAATTTTATGTTCACAATAATCTGTTCATCAAATGTTGCCAGGCGTCCGAATAAAGCCGGACACAGTCTTTTTGGTTGCGTGTCCGGTCAGGTATTCGGCCTGTAGGGCTTTCGTTAGGCTTTTTAAATTTGACCATCGCGCGCGCCTATTTTTTGTTAAATGATTAAAAAAAAACCCTGTTTAACTTACAAAAAAAAGTCGTGTTATTCTAAGACTAAAAAAATATTTTTTACCCAAATGTCTGTCTTGCTTTTCGTTTTTAAGACCTGGCAACCCTATCTCCATAGCACAATACTACTTCAACCTGCTCTATTTGATTGGTTCAATGATCCGAAAGAGAAACAAATACAAATTCTATCCCTGATTGCACCGTGACAGTGATTACTTTATATATCCAAGTCGTTTAGTCCATTTCCTTTTCGTGTTCGTTTCGTTAACCGTGTGGACATCAATCGCCATTAGCCTATCAGTGGCTAGTCGCCATGAAACGTATGATTAGTTCGCAGCTTTATCTACGCTTAAGTTCGAAATTTGAAAAATTTGTTATAGATAAATGTTTGCAAGAAGTTCCAGGTCAAAAAGTACAAGATTAAAAATTTTCATGTAGGTGCAGTAGTGATAGTCTGTACGTCAGTGGTAACAAAACCAGTGGAAGCTGGTCTGCTCAGCTTATAATGTTTCACTGCTAGGACACAGACTCTTCTTTCTCTGAGAGCAATCTGTGGGCTGACCTCTTTTTCTATATAAATGCCTTACTTCGTTAGCCAGCTCAACGTCAAAGTGTCACCACCAGTTCACTGTACGTATACACTTTCAGAAATAGAAAGGAAAAATTCTACTATATCTAAGTGTTTGTGTCCAACATTAAGTTTCAAAAGTCCGTAGCCAAAATGCAGGACACGTCCGGACAAATTCAGACGGATGATAACTCCAGCTTTATCAATATCTCGCTCGCTTTTCTATACCAGTGGAAACTCAGCCTTATTTTCTATTTTTATCACATATCATTTTAAGTGAAACGTATAATGTTGCTGTACTTATACTTAATGATTATATACTTTCATGATTTCACCACGATTTCATCTAGCTTGCATTCTGGCAACGGCTATGGAACTATCAGATTATTTTTTGAATTTATAGGTTTTTACTTAAAACAATAGAAGAGTTTAATATTCCCTTTCGCTCCACCCAGAGCGGGAGGAGTCATTTGATGATTTCTCACTCTCAAAAAAAAAAAGAAAGGTGAAAGAAAGAAAAATGTTTGTGGTGGTAAATTTTGTTAGCCATGTAACAGTTAATCATTATGGGCTGATGATGCTACATCTGACTCAAAGTCAAAGTCAAAGTCAAAACATTTATTTCAAATAGGCACAAGACTGGCACTTTTGAACGTCAAAATGAACAAGAAATGGAACTGATTCTAGTCGCCCCTTCCAAAAAGTAGTTTCGTGTGGAGAAGAATGGGCAAGAAACTCCACCGTTACTCTTTTAAAATGTTTCACAATGTTTTGTATACATGTATTATAACATTATATGTGAAGACGATGTACCCAGAATAAAAACAATACATCACAAAAGGTGAAAAGAAAAACACATGTAGCAGTGGCAAGTAAACTTAATGAGGTAGTCCACTTAGGGCACCCGTCCATATGGCACCTTTGCTACTGGCACCTAGCCTAGTCCACATATGGCACCTATCAATATTTTTGGCAGGTGCCTTTCGTGGACTCAAATTTATTTTTTAATTTTGTCCACATAGGGCACCCACGGCTCAGAAGCCTAGTGTTGGGATGTATTTGGTTTACAGGGCGTTTAAAAATAAAAGATATCGATAAAAATCACATTAATATTTATTAAATATTTTAAACTAACTACAATTTGACTATAATCAGTCTCCGCATATCACATTTATTGCAAAATCAGCCTTTAGATATTTACTTATAATTTAAACAAAGAGAAACCTTAAAATATAGTCAGAACACGTCACCTTTATATTGTGATGGCACTTTTAAATCTGCGCCGAAACCTTTTCTTCAAATTTATAGTATTCATGGTGATATCGATGGTATCGTTAAACCGTTAGCATATGCTATGCTTCTGAACAAGAAAATGTCTACATATAAACGATTATTTCAATTATTAATATCTTCGACACCAGGCATGTCTATAGATTTCTTTACAAGTGACTTTGAAGAAGCCGCAGTAACAGGAATACTGTCTGTTTTTCCCAACGTAGCAATAAAAGGATGCTACTTGCACTTTAAAAAGGCTTTATTCAAGAGAGGGAAAGAGTTAGGCCTCAACGATAATAGTATTCATAGAAAACATGTTGCTTTATATGCTGTGCTACCTTATTTGCCACCAGATGATTTGGATGATGCTTGGCTTTACATCATGAGTGAAAGTCCCCAAGATAAAAACATAGCAACATTTAACGATTATATGGTCACCCAGTGGATTGACCACAAATTGTGGTCAAACAAATGGTGTTGTTATGGCCAGGTGCATAAGACCAATAATTATCCTGAGACTCATTATTCTGTTCTCAATAAAGCAATTCATAAAAATAATAAGAACATTGCTAATGTTTTACGAAGTTTACAGGAAAGTTGCAAAAATTACGCTGAAATCCGCAAAAAAAATTAAAAATCGAAATCTCAAAAACTTGCCGAAAAAAAAAAACATATTAATAGACAGTATTTTAGAAGAATATAAAAGTGGCGCTATTTCTCTTGGACACTGCATTGAAAAACTGCGATTTTATGGTTTCTCTTTGTTTAAATTATAAGTAAATATCTAAAGGCTGATTTTGCAATAAATGTGATATGCGGAGACTGATTGTAGTTTAGTTATAGTAAGTTTAATTAATAAATATTGATGTGATTTTTATCGATATCTTTTATTTCTAAACGCCCTGTAATCCAAATACATCCCAACACTAGGCTTCTGAGCCGTGGGTGCCCTATGTGGACAAAATTAAAAAATAAATTTGAGTCCACGAAAGGCACCTGCCAAAAATATTGATAGGTGCCATATGTGGACTAGGCTAGGTGCCATTAGCAAAGGTGCCATTTGGACGGGTGCCCTAAGTGGACTACCTCAACTTAATTATGTTATAAGTGCATGGTGTTCACATATTTACAAACATTCTAAAAGTTAATAATAATAAATTATAATAAATTCTAATAATATATAATTCTAATAATAAATTCTAATAAATTATAATAACTCTTGGTACCTAGGTACTGTCTGATACCTACCAAGCTTCCCATGAACCGAGGTAAAGTGAATGCTTTTATATCGGATAATGAGTGCGGTCCCTGCAGTGACTAGAATGGCCGCTAAGACCTGCAGTACCCAGTGGATGTGTTTCTTGTACCGGCGGGCTATGAAAATCGACCAGCAGTTGTACGGCGACATTATCATAGTCCCTTGGCACATGCAGAATTGGTACTGAAAATAAATGTTTTTTTTTTAAATTATACGCACATAAAAAGTCATGCAAATCAGCTTCGATTTCAAAAGACCTTACTACTATGACTTGACAAGAAAAAAATTAAATTTACATAAAACAGGACTGAAAGCGAAAAATTTCAATGCCACTATCACTTTTAGGCATCCCGAGCGTTACAGTCTACCCCTGAGTTAAATTATTGGTTTGTGCACTGATGTGCACCTATAAATGCTGCTGGCTCTTTCGTTAAATATTAATCAAATAGGCAAGGGGGTTGGGGATTCCTAATTAGTATCCTGCAAATAAAATAGGGTAGTACCTAATTTATTTGCAGGATCTCGAACAAGTAGACGCTAATGATAATAAATATTATAACAATATCTTACCCCAAGAACACACAAAATAATGTGTAAGTGATAGAAAGTGATTTCTGAACTGCACGAGAAATACAAACAAACAAACACTGTGAAAAATATTAATATATTAATGAGCACATTGATTGCCAATCTGACTGATTTGTACCAAACATTTTCCGTAACTTTCGACTTCTCTTTTTCATGATTATATACATTGTCAGTGCTCTCTGCCATTATGTCTACCCGTGCGTTACGTTTAAGAAAATAATGCACATTGACAGTTACAAAGTGTTGTTGTATTAATATAGTACTCTTAAAACAATTGCCACTCAATAAGATGTTACGGACGAGGGATATACAGAGTGCTATCGCAATCTGAAGTACCATTTGCTACGTGATAATTTTGAAGTGTAAAGGTGCCTACAGGTTTGCTAAATATTTGTCTACCGTTATTGTCGCTCAAAATCCCTGAAGAAAAACATCGTAAGCAAGGCATGTTCAAGAACCAAAAATGTTAAGGCACTTGATATCTATCAACCGACGAAGAAGAACCGACAGTGAGTCAATGTGCATGATTAGTTCCCACTCCATCTCATCGAAAAGAGGCCTTATGTCCCTGAAGACGATCGTTGATTATCATTAAGCTCTGCCAGCTTCTAACAGATTGGAATAGAATAATATATTTTTATTTTGAAATATGGTACAATATTGATAACAGGGTTATAAGTCTCATCGTGGTTAGAAAACAAGTTATAACTACGTCAAAATCAAAAAAATAATGAAATGAAATGGTGGCAATTCATAGCTACTGTATTATTAAACAATCACTCAATTTCTTTGTGGATTTTAGTCATTAGAGAGCCGAGTTAAAAGAGATTTACTAAAAGTGAGGGTAAGTAACAATCTATTCTTAACAGCTGATTTTTGTAGTGCGATTGTCATTTTTGTTGTAAGTAGCATGTTAATGATATTATGATATTGTTGATTTTGTCCGACTTTGTTCGTGCTAACTCAAATTGTGCATCGTCGGACCAAAAGGGAGGAAGGCGCACTGACACCCGATCCACGACTAAAGATGATGAGAAGATGAAGACAAAAGATGACGGTAGGTAAAAAAAGGGAAAATATTAATAAAATTAGTGACAGAAAGATTTTTAATTCATTAAATTGGCATCTCTATGTTGACATCAGTCAAAAGTAGTTTACTCTTTATGTATTTTGCGATTGTGAAGTATGCACAAAAAGGTTTGCTACACCATGTCAAGATTAGTAAATCGATTTTACGTTTTATTCGTAACCTTAACTTATTTTTTGGTTTTCTCATTGTATGATGATAAATTGCATTTTTTTATTTTTTTATATAAAGAATAATAATATAACCTTTTTTTTTAAATCATACCTCAACTTATTACAATAAGGCCCAGTAATCCCCGTCTCCTTTAGAGTGCTCTTTCACAAAAACACAAGCACTATGATGCTTATTAATGTTAGGAGTTTTAATATTTCAAAAGAGGTGTGCAGCTCTGCGGGTTTTTATGGGACTTATTCCGCAGATTTCTCTGCAGCATTTTGCTGCACCAAAAAGGCTTCATTAAATAATGTTCGTAAAGTTCCCTAGAATAGTTAAATAATAGTACCTAGTAACAACAGCAAGCATAACCGCTTTGCTAGCGGTACGTCTTAAAGGTTTAAGAGCAAACAAAATTAGTAATTGGTTTAGTTGATTATTGTTGTCTTTGACAAGCCATTTTATATGTTTTTGGTTTCAAATTATACTGTTGAAATGATTGTTTTGTTGGACTTAAATTCACAAAGAGATAATAATTATAAGCGTCCTATTTTAACTTGGTTTACTGATCCGTTGATACCCGTTGATTTTGTGATATATTTCTGATTTATTATCAACTGTTACAAAAATCGAAATCTAGAAACGACCAAGGATACATCCCTGCGGTACTCCTGATTTGGGCAGACTTAATTAGGAAAAAAGTTAGTGTGGGCTCAACATTTTTATTCACCAAGCTTATTTCTACTTTTTGTTCTCGATTCGATAAAAAGCTATTGATCCTATTAATTCTCCTAATTTCACAGTTAGGGTATTTTTTACACTAGTTCATGATTGACATAGTCAAATGCTTTGCTCATGTCAAAGAAAACGACTGCTCGATTATATTGATTGTTATTGTCACCTTTTAACGATAGATAAATTTCAACGTCAATGTCGAGCATCACTTAATAACTAGTTAATCGCCAAAGCGATCCCCAGTGGCAATTGACAGACACACAATACGATATTGATCGTCCGTTT
This sequence comes from Hyppa rectilinea, assembly GCA_951799385.1. Classification (NCBI taxonomy): domain Eukaryota; kingdom Metazoa; phylum Arthropoda; class Insecta; order Lepidoptera; family Noctuidae; genus Hyppa; species Hyppa rectilinea. The sequence continues at coordinate 9,815,375 of OX637318.1, read as the reverse complement.
CTTACACAATTACTTGATTTTGTTTGATCCTTCGTGTCGATCGCTAAAATCGAGCAAATCTGTAGGGACATCAATGAATTTATAAATAGATGTGGGAAAATGTAAACAAGTGCACTCCAAATTAGTTTTGGTTGAGAGACTATGTGAGCACTCAGGTGTAAAGATAGTGAGCAAGTAAGGATTTGTGTAAGTCCTGTCCTTGATGATCCTTTATTATGAACTTATGAATTGATATGAGTGTTACCACTCACTACACACACTAAATCAGGAGTAAATAATAACAACAACCAGTGTTTAAAGCTTATTATTTTTGTACATTGTTATATGCATCATTAGTACAGACAAAATTTATTAAACGGTAGGCAAAACTCTAGTTACTTTTAGCGAAAACTAATTAATACATACATTATTGTGATGGTACAATGTTTCAACTAATACAATTGTATAAATACTTAACAGCCAGTAAGTAAATGCACTATACATATAAAAATAATTATCTATTTACACAAATCGACTCTTTAATAATACAAAACTGACTCTTTGACAATAGAATCGGTGTAATAAGTTATTATGAACACTGATGCCTGTGCCACACATCGCAATGTCGTTAATTATCGTAAGGGATGTGTAACGTAAATTTTACAATGTTACATCATCAACCATACCGAAAAACTTTATTAACTTAATTACTAGACGTGTGGAATCGGCATTATAGTTTCTATAAGTACATACCGAAGAAACTGTTACAACAATAAGAAATACTATTTTGTTCTTAATCTAGATAGCATAGCCTAAGTTGCATTACAAATGCAAAATGAACTGTAGTTCCAAACATGCTTTTATGCAATAATTAATCTCCTAAGTAATACACAGTATACGAATTTCGGTAAAATGCGTCTCTATTACTTGGTTACAGGCAAGTTATAAACAAATCTACGCATATAGGTGCTCAACTCGATAACATGTCGTGCAATATAATGTAAGAAAGATATAAACAAAATATTTTTTTTATTTTTTATAATTTTGAAAGTTCTACAGTTCACAGATCGACTCCAAAACTCGACTAAACAATCTGGAGATCACGAAACTATTCCTAATACTTACAGAAACTTGAACGTTTATCGTTCACTATTGAGCCGCGCGCACACTGGTATATACTCGTCGTCAATAACTCTAAACGTTTTAGTGTGGAGCACAATAAAACATTGAGTAATTAACAATTTCACAGAGCATTTGAATGAGTCATTTAGTTAAGTCAATCCGATATCTAGTCTTAGTCTGTTTCACTTTGGCTTTGATTCAGATTTAATACTCTGCATTAGCATTGATACCTTTCCTAACGTATTAATCGAAGCGAAGTTACGCGTTCCACTTTCATCGTGAAAGGATTCTTTGTAACAGTGAGTATTGGATCGCGTAGATCAGTTACGAGCTTATGCGTGTGAGTTGGTGTGCGCAGGCGGCGCCGCGGTCCTCGGCTTGTTAAACATTACGTTACGTATTCTCACTATGCGTCCATTTTGTATCACAATACGTGCCATAGCGCCTTAGTGTTTCACTGCTTTTACCTGGGGGAGAGATATACTTGTCAATCAAGAATACGACATTGTAGTTGTCAAAATGGACGTAGAGCTAAATTCACGACAAAAATTATTATTATTATTTAGCCTACACTGTCCCACTGCTGAGCAAAGGCCTCCCCCAAATCCTTCCAGACATCTTTCTCACGAAAAAAAAACAAAAACATCATTTCATCAAAAGTTATGTCGTATGTCAAAATAATCATCTTAAAAGTAACGAATTTAAGTGAAATAACAATAATTCTTACTCCAACCATGATGGTTTATCGTCCGTGGCAGGATTTGCAGCAGTAGTCGGCATAGTACGGGTAATGGCACAGCCGCGCTTGAACCGCCAGCGCGCAGTTGTTCAACTTGTCCACGCATGCTCCTGCGCAAGTAACAGTAAGTTAGCATGAAGAATTATTAATGACATTATAATTTGAAACAATTTGGAGTTTGCCTTGACGAGGATGACCCTAAAGTAAATCCCTGCAAATAACAGAAAGACGTGGTTGTAGTAAAATAAAGAATGATGAAGATTTTAAAAATAATTGCAATATTGTATAAACTGAGTAGAAAAGCAATCCCTGAATAAAACCGCAATTTATTCCACCAGACAAAAGAAGAAGGCAGAGAAACATTGGGAATTTAAACCTATACATTCGGATGCCGCAACGTTACCTGGAATACGAATGGATGAAAAACAAGCCTATAATAATTACCATCAGCATAAGATCTGTCTCTAACATTCTGTGCGGTATGGATTTGGTGTCTTGTCACACGTTGCTGTGGGTCTGAAACTGTAAAAAGAAAATATATATCGAGACCATAATTGCACATACAAAGCAACAAAATTGAACGTTGAAATGGCTAAATTCAAACCTGATGGAGGTGCATTCACAACAGCCGTCTTCACCGGCGGTCTTGTGGAACATCTTGAGGGCACACAAGACCGTCTTGCAGCAGGACGTACTCCTGCGCAGTCTGTGTCACGTGCCGCGCCCCCCGCGCCCTCAGCCCCACCGCGCGCGCACCACACTGTTCGGGATTGTACTCCCGCTTCGCATGGACCTTGGCACTGGAGAAAATAACGAAATTATGCTCTGCAATATTTTGGAACTTCTTTCACATCGTTATTGCTTGTGTCTCGAATTAAAATCACAATCTATATTATATAGTAGGTATTCTGAAAATTGATCAAACCCAACTCAGTATAATAACGATCATTTGGCTAGTTGGCTGGAATATATTATACTAAATATTATTCTATTGTGCTATCACAATAGAGCCCTAATTAGACGAGCTATGAATTTGCATTTCGCATCATCGCAATTTTCTTCAAGTCTTTGAATTCTTTCTACTATTGTAATGAAACTTAAAGTGGCTTTAACAAGGTGCCATTATTTACTTTCTATTGTAATTTCAGTTATATTTCTAACCAACTTCCAAAAAAGGTTCTATGTTCGTCTGTATGTATTTTAGTGAATGTGCATCGATATTTACGTGAATTGTGGACTGATTTAAAAAAAAAAACTTTCATTTGGTAGAGGATACTTGGCGGTGATTTAATACAAATTTTATTACCCTTACTTGTTTATTGACTTACCATCGATAATACGTATTTTATCAATTTTGTGTATCTTAATGATATTTAATACCTCCAGTTACTGTTCTTTACATAGCAAATCAGTATTTTCTATGTAAAGAACAGTAATCAGTATGTGTTACCAGTGTATACGAGTTATTGTGGAGACTGTGGGTGTATGTAGATACACCCACAGATTACACAACATTTTCTTTTTAAACAAATTTAACAAAAACAATTTTTTTATAAGTATTTTATAGGTGAACAATGTTTTTGATTGCTGAATTGCTTCAGACGTCTTTCAAGATTAGAATGGCGACAAGAAAATGAGTAGGTTCGGATTAATTAGTAGACTTGAAATGTACTCGTTGTTTTAATTAGCACTATTAGTGAGGGCGGTCCCAGCAACATTGGCATATTTGGAATCATTGTCCTAATCGCTACGGACATTCCACTTCATGAACTTTGATCTTCAATTCATGGAGTAGTTGTAATGAGTCACTGGAGAAGCTATGTAATAACAGCCGCACGGATCGATTCATCAGGTTAAGCTACGCTTGCCGAGGTTGGTCTATTGATGGGTGACCATTTTCAGATATCGAGACTCCTCCGTGCCTCGGAAAGTACTTTAAGCTGTTGGTCACGGCTGTCATTGGTGGATCTTTGACAGTCGTTAAGGTTAGTCAGAAGCCCTAAAGTTGGACAGCCAGTCTTACCAAGTGGTATCATATTACCCAGTTACTGACCTGGTTGTGGAGGTAAGATAGGCAGTCGCTCCATGTAAAATACGGGTATTTAGCTGCATCCGGTTAGACTGGAAGCCGACCCCAATATAGTTGGGAAAAGGCTAGGCAGATATATATAAGTATAGTAATGAGTCACTGGCGAAATTAATGATACGTTATTTTTCTTTTGGAGGATTTTGTTCATACATATGTCTGAGATCTTTCAAACATGTGAGCCACCTGGTATTACGCAGACGCACATGCTTAATTTCAGATAAAGTCATGCATGTCCATCAAACGTTCCTCGTACAATCAACTCCGATAGTATAGCGTTACGCACTAACAGAGTTGCAAAATTTTGTTAGAGAGACGAGAACCTTGAATGCTTTCACCATTTTTTCTAACAACTTTATTTATAGATAATATTTCGAATTGTCGAGATGCCTAGTTCTATCGATATAGCATAATCAGCCTGTTATGTTGAAGCCTGCCGGTTAAGCAGGATTTTCCGAAAAGGTTACCGCTACCCCGGAACAAAAGGGCTAAGAAAGAAACATGGATGGGTTTTAGTCAGTAAGAGTCTGACACTCCATTCCGCTCCACCCAGAGCGGGAAGAATCATTTGACGATTTCCCACCCTCAAAAAAAAAGCCATCTTCTTCTTTGCCCATCATTAAGTCTCTCGAACTACAACCTTAAAATTGTGGATGAAGAACTGGCATACCAAGTAAATTCATACCAACTTGAAGGTTACAAATTGCGAAACCAACCAAGCTATACTTAATGGAGCATTGCGGTTGCAATTATTTCCCTTATTTAAATTGATGGGTAGAGCGTCTAACTACTGAGTGCTACAATGTATATTGGTGCTTGGGTTGTTAGCTTTACAAACCAAAAGTAAGCTCATTTCGTCATTTGGTACAGAGGCCAGCATATCAAGTTACCACAATCTGTCGAATTTCTTTGATAGTATTTCAACTTTATTGCAAAGACATAAGGTTCATTTTTAATTGAGAAAATTTGACAGTTAGGGATAGCTTGATGTGCTGGCGTCTGTACAAGGAAAATTGTCTACACTCCTTTGTCTGTTGGACCGTGAGATTGTCTAGAGAGAAATCGTTTAGTCTAGCTCTACCATATAGGGGTGTTTTACCCTGGTTTAAGGAGTAATATTTCAACGTTTTATGTCTTTATAAGGTGATTCTCCAGAACAGATTTTACGAATTTTATTGTTCGTAATTTTCAGATATGAAACCATTTGTAACTTACATCTTTGTGAATAGTCTTGAATGCAGAAAATGTAAAATGTAATTCAATAAACAAAACTATGTCATTTGTCATTAGTAAGACCAAACATTTATTTTATTAATAATAAATGTACAGGGTGAAATTGAATTTATGGGCATTATTTCAAGGGGTAAAAAACTTTCAAAATGGGAACAAATCCGAAATCCCCAAATTCACCCTATATAATCAATGTGACGATAAACAAGAATATTTTAGTTAACTCATAGAAGCATCAATTAAATATGGCACTATTCTAGCCATTTTGTTGAGTACTTACCTCAGTCCAATCGCTGAGGTACCACGAGGGACTGCACGCGCCCCCACAAGCGCGTTCAGCATCCGGCTTGGTCCCCCTACACGAGCCGTCACGTAACCTCCTGCCGTTTCCACCGATGCAGATCACGCCTCGGACTTGCTTACCGCCGCAAGTAGCAGAACAGGCTGACCATTCACCTAGCAGAGACAAAGGGATTACTTAACCTATAGAACCAAAATCTCATTCACAAACCTTATTCAGAATTAAGGGCTGTTCCAAAATTAATTTCTTGTTATGAATCTTCTCTTTTAAGGATATAGTTGAATAACTGGATGCCATTATGTAGTGTATTTATGTTAAAATGAAAATAAATACAGAATACTTTTCTATAATTTCGCAAAAAAAGAAAAAAACATAAATCACACAAATATAAAAAAGGAACATAAAAATAGTACTATCCACGCATAGTTCTCTATGTACCTGCAAAGCTTCTTATACTCCATTCTTTTTTCGAGTAGGTTTATACCTGTACCTACAACTACCAACTCCAAAAAATAAATATTAAAAACAAAAAGTTTACTAAAGGACACAAGTCCTTTGCTTTCATTGAGGATTGCTTTAAAATTCAATGCATCGTTGAACAAACCAAATCTGGTGACCGGTAGGTATTGAAACATCTGCCTTCAATTGAACTCGAATGGCCTTACGAAATTAGTCCAACATCGAATAATTTAAGGCTGGCGAAGACGTCGTATGTCGTAAGTTGAAAATATGAGAAATCACTTACTGGTAAACCATTGCGCGTCACACTGCTTCCTGACAGCACATGTTTGCGTTTGTTCCGGCGCTCGGTGAGAAGTGCACCCGTTAGGATCAACGCAGCGAACTCCACGAGATTGTACCCCTCCGCCCACGCACCAACCTACACACTGAAAACAGGACCTTTATTTAAATGTGACCCAGTTGAACAAATACACAGATTAGTAACCTTAATAACCTTCTTGGATTACGCACCATTTTAGTAATGTAGTACGTAGAAATCCACCAAGTTTTAAGCAGAAATTGGTTAAAATTTGGGTTCCAGGCGGTGTACTCATAAATAACTCTTGGGTCAGACCCTTATCACATTTAACTCTAATTAATACCTTTATTAGAATATTGGCGAATATAAGCACACTGACCCGTTGTAGGGATTAGAGGTATTTTCCTATTATGAATAGGATTAAATATTGAGGAAATTATACACACATCAAAAGTGTCTAGGGATCAACATATATTTTTGCAATAACTTTTCTCTTGATTGATATTAATTTAAATTTTCTTTAAGGATTCATCAAATAAAGTGTTTTCGTTTGTCACAGTAACGATAAACCAAGTCACCTTTGCATTAATAAAGAAATTTGCCATTTTCCTAATAAAGGGATTTTTGACATTTGAACCACTAACATTAAAGTTCGAAAAAAAGACTGAAATAACAGTTTTCTTTAAAATTTTATTGGGTAACTTAAACAATTAATAATCCGTGTTTCTACCGCGAACACTAACAACACAAGAACATCGGTTTGGCATACTCAAAATGAGTTCATCCAAATCACACTGTGGAATGGCCGCCCATGTTCGTTGCAACAACAAAAAAAGGTGTTATCAGTCGACTTTGGACACGTTACCGAAGCACTGGTACCGTGGCTGAGCGCCATGAAGGACGGTATCGCTGCACCACACGGAGACAAGACCGATACATTCAAATCTTAACTCGAAGAGCTCCAACAATAACCGCCATGATGTTAGCCGTGAGGCTTCATCACTCTTCAGGGAACTTAATTAGCGACCAAACAGTCAGAAACCGCTTGCATGAAGTGAACCTTCATTCCCGAAGACCGCTACGGGTACCACCTATAGCAATGCACAATCGTAGGATTCGATATCAATGGGCTCTTGAACACAGAAATTGGGCAGAAGAACAATGGCGTTTCGTGTGCTTTTCTGATGAGTCTCGTTTTGGTATGAGACCGGATACAAGACGTATACGACACTGGAGAACCCCTGGACGCCAACAGCGATTAAAATCCTGCCAGGAAGTCCATCCTTATAGTGGTGGAACCATCATGGTATGGGCGGGTATTTGGATCGGCGGAAGAACTGAGTTGATTTGGATCAGAGGCAACCTCAACCCTCAAATTTCTTGCTGAGACGATTGTATCTGACGTCATCGTTCCTCTACAAGTGCAAATCGGTCCCTTATTTCAGTTAATGCATGATAATGCACGACCGCACACCGCAAGAGTTGTAAGACAGACTCTCGCCGCAGCTAACATCAATGTCCTGCCCTGGCCTGCTCAGTCGCCAGACTTGAACCCGATTGAGCATGCATGGGATATGCTACAGAGAAGAGCTCTGCCGAATATGGAGGGTATCCAGTTGCAAGAAGACCTTTTTTTGTTGTTGCAACGAACATGGGCGGCCATTCCACAGCGTGATTTGGATGAACTCATTTTGAGTATGCCAAACCGATGTTCTTGTGTTGTTAGTGTTCGCGGTAGAAACACGGATTATTAATTGTTTAAGTTACCCAATAAAATTTTAAAGAAAACTGTTATTTCAGTCTTTTTTTCGAACTTTAATGTTAGTGGTTCAAATGTCAAAAATCCCTTTATTAGGAAAATGGCAAATTTCTTTATTAATGCAAAGGTGACTTGGTTTATCGTTACTGTGACAAACGAAAACACTTTATTTGATGAATCCTTAAAGAAAATTTAAATTAATATCAATCAAGAGAAAAGTTATTGCAAAAATATATGTTGATCCCTAGACACTTTTGATGTGTGTATATTATGATTCTGCGCGACTAAACTTCATTAATTCAACTACCTACTATAATATGTGTGCTCCTGCCGCCTGTGATACAGGTTCATCCTAGTACAGGCACCTTACAATATATACCTTTGTAAATTATTTTTAAGATTTTAATGTTAATATTTATTTTAATTCTGAATAAAAATGTATTATTATGATTATTAACTTACCTGAGACCACTCTGTGTATAGCCATCCTCCACCAGCGCTGTGGCTGTAGCTCGGTGCAGGCGTGGTCCCAATATCATTATCAGTCAGATTTGTCGCGAGTGATATCACTGGGCCTTCTCTAAATGTAGCAGTTCGGTCCTTTGGTCTCACTTGACGTCTCGCATCAAGCCGTGGTACAGCCGTCGTGGCAGCTGTGCCGTCACAGTTCGGAATGTCACACAATTCACTGCTTTGAGGCATCGGTAGAGGGCATTTTTGGTCGCTTATCTGGAAAGCGTATTGTCAGTTAACTTTTACATGAAAAAAATAAATATAGATAAAACTAAAACCCGATTATGAGAAAAACGCCAACTAAAGACGTAAAATAAGACATTTCAAACAAAATAACATCAGTTTCGGTATACATATTATAATTTTAACAGACTATGTGTGTATACACATGTGTATATACACATAGTCTGTTAAAATTATAACATTTCTTTGGCTTTGCCGTAGTCGGTTAAAAAGAGAAAGTATTGTAGAGTGAAGAGATTTGGCAAGTTTCTGCTGTACCTTTGTGATTCCTCGGGCATGATCCTGAACGCAGCCTACAATTCGGGTCCTGTGTGCAGGCCCACAAACTGGGCAGGGGCCCCAAGCAGCTGCCCTCCAGCGTGGAGGGCATGGATTGCCTCCACAGCGACGTCTTCTGGCCGGGGGTGGAGCACCATTACAGTGGAAAGGAGATACCTCCTTGTCTCCCTTCTCAGTCACTTCAGCGCACTTGAACTTCCCAATCTGCAGTCCTCCCCCACAACTACGCGAGCATTGGGAAAATTCCAGAATCTTCCAGATAAATTTTCTACTGCCGATGACATTGCTCTCGACTTGGGATTGACTTTCCAAATTATTGAAATCTGGCACTTTTGATAATGAAGGCTCGGATTTCGATTCCAGGTCTCTCAGGTGTGTCTCGGTGTTGTGATGCCTGTGATGGCGCTGCGCAGAGTGGTGGGGCAGAGGGTTGGCTGTCGGTATATCGTTACTGGTTTCGTCTGGTTCTAAGTCAGTTAAGTATTCGTATTTTATGTTCGGATTTGGTTGCGTGTATAGAATCTGGAAATAAAGGACATTCATTAGTCGAACAATGCTGATTGCAGTGAGATATTGATTCTTTTCTATGAAGCCATACCATGATATCGATGGGGTGGTGGATGGGCCCGTGCGCGACCACGTTGTCGAGCGAGCCCTGGCGCGAGTACACGAAGCGCGCGCCCGCCGCCTCGTACGTGCCCGCCGCCGACACCGCGAACTCGCCGTTCATTATGTACGAGCCGTTAGATACTTTCAACGCTAAACAAAAACAAACATTTGTACCTATCAAATAAGCAAAATTAAACGAAAGTAATTGAATAAACAACCGTTCAACAAATTGTTGAACCCAGCTAAATTGCTAGCGGCTGCGTCATGCGAATAATTAACCACCAATTGTGCAGACGGCTACCTCCATTTATCTCACAATTTGCGGCGTAGGCGCCTCTATTGAAGAGTTGCGCCGCGGTGCGCATGTGCAATTCCCATTAATCGATTCGACATCGATCTTTGCACTACCGAACACTTCATCTCTCAATTAAGATGTCTTCTTGTGACCCGTTATTAATAATATACGAGACTATTCCAATAAAAAACCGATATAGACAGTTATGACTAGCTTTTTAATTAGAACTACTTGATGTACCATTTTTTTTTTACTTTGAACATTCGTAATTTGGAGACACCCGAGTAGATTTAATTTTAATGTGTATCTTACCTATGTAGTTATCACTGGGTGTGACCTCGGAGATGTTGAGCCTGCAGGCACCGCGCGGCACGGTTGTGACGTAGGAGTAGCCGAGCGGCAGGCGCGGCCGCGAAAACAGCCCCGACACCAGGCGCCGGCCGCAGTGCAGCTCGCGCGCCGCTACCGAAGACAGCACGCCCTCACGACCTACCGCCTACAGGGAACATACGAGTACATTATTAAATAAATGACAATAACCACCGTCGCTATGGAAATCTATCAGAAAAGCAATTGCCTAATTATATGAATAGTCACATTCTTATTTCCCTGCCGTCTTTGACATTAACATTTTATAGGATAAATTTGAAGTTGAGCATCTTCTACCAAAAGTAAGTTATTCTAATAAAAGCCGAAGAAGTGGATTAAACAAAAATATATTTAAAAATAAAAATATAAGATAATATTTGTATCGATAGATAATGCTTTTCCCCTCCCTATCCTAGATCAAACTTTACGACATCCAAACGGTCTTAATACTGTGCCCGTCCTAACTTACAAGGAGAATTTCTTTTCAGGAACCAGTCACATAGGAAATGCCAGCGTCATCTAGTTTTAAAATATTATGAACAATTTTTTCTTCTACTAAACTAGTCTTAGAAGATCTACTTACAGAATGTAACCATCATTTCAACTAGCACATAGAAAAAAAAAAGTAAAACAAAAAGAAAGAAAGAATAGAAAAAAAGTAACGAAAGTGATTTTAACCTTATTGCTAACTAACTCTCTAATATGTACGGTTACTGAATAAATGATATAAATAAGCACCCGAGCGATTACACAACCAATTTCCCGCCCCTATCATGTCAAATAAAAGTAGTCAACTAGTCACGCTGTTAGAGTTGATGCATTAGATACAGTTTCATGAAGAGCGCTAAGATGATTTACACCGTGAGTATTAAGTTGTCATCGTATTACACGGGTGTCTGGCCAGTCAGGATTACAACTTCATATCGTACGTTGACGACAGAATATTCACCTCTGTATTTAAATCCTTTCCTACTAATATTTCAATGTGAAAGTTTTAGTTTGCTACTGAATCATGGCTCAACGGATTTAGATGAAGTTTGGTGGAGTTTCTATCCAATTCTTCTCCATGCGAAATTACCTTTTGAAAGGGGCGACTAGAATCAATTCTATTTCTTGTTTATTTTCACGTTCTAAAGTGACTTTCTTGTGCCTATTTGAAATAAATACTTTGATTTTGATTTGACACACACGTAGGCTATAATTTTACTTATATACTTATACTTGAAAAAAAAAATATCCCTTGTATCTTGACCAAAATCTATTAGATTACGTGGATAGCTACATATACTTAGGAAGACAAGTTTCTTTTGATAAGCAAAACAATGAATCAGAAGTACAAAGAAGAATTTCAGGCGCATGGAAAAAATTCTGGAGCTTAAAGGAAATATTAAAGGGAACTATGCCTATTAATTTGAAGAAAAAAGTCATGGACACCTGCTTGCTTCCCTCCATCACCTACGGATGCCAGACATGGAAGTACACACTGAGAGTGAAAAAACATGATTAGGTCCTGTCAACGAAGCATGGAGAGAAGCATCACAAATGTGAAAATAATACAAAAAATCCCACATAGCACTATACGGAAAAAGACTAAAATCATAGATGCACTTCACTTCTCACAAATATTAAAATGGCGCTGGGCAGGAAACGTGACCAGGATGGAGGACGACCGCTGGACTACAAGACTGACGTCATGGCAGGGCCCTGCAGGCATTAGAAAAAGAGGAAGACCAAAAACCCGCTGGGAAAGTGATATAATAAAAATAGCAGGAAAACACTGGAAAACAAAAGCCAAAGACAGGGACTAGTGGAAAAGTATGGAGGAGGCCTTCACCCTCACACAAGTAGGGGGTTCTTGCATGCCAATCTAGTAATTAATGTAAATTATAAAGCCATAATATTATATAATATTAGAGAATGTAATACTGGTATTACAGAAATTAAAATGAATTATGAATTATAGATTAGATTATAGATTAATTACTAACAATCAATAGAAACAAATAAGAATTCGTATTAACTAATATATATAAACTTATAACATTAAGAATAATAAATTTTAAACAACAACAATACAATATATACTGAAATACTGATAGAATCAACCATTAATAATAAGAAGAATGTATGTATTATGTGAATATGCAATGAAATAAAAGGCATTTTTATAATTTTTTATTTATTTTACTTATACTTGTTATGAGGGTGAAGAAAATCCCCTAGGAATATTATATAGATGAGTTGCTCACACAGACAATAATACGATGCTTGCTCCCTCGTCACCTGTCGTGACTCTCTTTATATTATATAGACGAGTTGCTCACACAGACAATAATACGATGCTTGCTCCCTCGTCACCAGTCGTGACTCTCTTTATATTATATAGACGAGTTGCTCACACAGACAATAATACGATGCTTGCTCCCTCGTCACCAGTCGTGACTCTCTTTATATTATATAGACGAGTTGCTCACACAGACAATAGTACGATGCTTGCTCCCTCGTCACCAGTCGTGACTCTCTTTATATTATATAGACGAGTTGCTCACACAGACAATAATACGATGCTTGCTCCCTCGTCACCAGTCGTGACTCTCTTTATATTATATAGACGAGTTGCTCACACAGACAATAATACGATGCTTGCTCCCTCGTTACCAGTCGTGACTCTCTTTATATTTTGGCTGCTGTGTGATGAAATGTATCTCAGTATATTTTATGTGAGGGCCAATAGAAATACGAAATATATGTTTATTTGCGACTTAAACGGCCGCATCTCTTTTTATGTTAACTGAAAAGTTTTTTTTTAACAGTTTCAAGGGACTACAGACATGAGTATATGTTTTCAACTCGATACCTTCTCGCGTTACCGAGATAAAGGGTCTTTTTTTTTTTTTTTTTTTTTTTTTTTTTTAAGGCTGGGAAATCATCCAATGACTGCTCCCGCTCTGGGTGGAGCGGAAGGGAGTGTCAGACTCTTACTGACTAAAACCCATCCATGTTCCTTCCGTAGCCCTTTATGTTCCGGGGTAGCGGTAACCCTTTCGGACAATCCCGCTTACCCGGCAGGCTTGGCCCTGAGGGGCCCCTTCATATGCTGACATCTCTTTGAGGCGCGCGTGGAACATATACGCGCCGTACGGCACGGGTCTGTTGCTGATCGGACGGTGAGTCACCCATTACTCACCGTCCGCAGGCCCGCGCCTACGGTGGCCGGGAGTCGTCACGTGGCTCCCGACGCCCGGGGCGTCTCCTGCGAGATAAAGGGTCTTGACATACAGACGGACGGACAGACACCAAAGTCATTCTAAAAGGGTTCCGTTTCTGCTTTTGAGGTACGGAACCCTAAAAATGACTGAAATAAAACGCATTGAAGTTGGAGAGTGGGAGCTCATTACATCACAAGTATAAAATGTACCTACATACCGGTGACGTCATGCCACATTTTAACTTAATGTATCGACGTAATATTTATAATTACGAAAAAAAAAAAACGTGTCCGATACTTTATTACAATACATAGTCAATTGAACCGGGAGAAGAATCTAAGATGCAAATGAAACCGCGAGCATCAGCCTCTTTATAATATAATTAACCGAGATGAGTGAGCGGATGTTCCTTATAACTTAATTAGAGCAAGTCTATTACGATAAAAGCTTTGTTTGTTAAAAGTTGTCATGAAACCATCTTGTTCCTGTGTGATCTTGATTTGAGTTCTTTTGTTTCCCTATAGGGGCCGTAATTAATCTCTTGACTTGAATAATACTTCCTTAATTGTCGAGCTTGGCTTTTGTTCTTTTGGTCTGAAGAAAGTGAATGTTGTATTTAAAAATGTAAATAAACGTTTTGTTTTAAATAAATTAATAGATGTTTTGTTTTTAAATTGTTTACCATAAAATAAATATATCGTTATGTCTTCAAGATAGTGAGAATCTATGATCAGTTATCGAATACATATAACATTGATTGATTTCAATCGTTTAATCTATACAGTATGAATTGAATAGAAGAGATAGAGAGAGAGCATATTTATTATCTATATATCCCTATTTACATCAGGTCAACATATTTATTGAAAATCTGTAAGTGTCTAAGGGCTGATTTTTTAATACTCAGACAGTAAAAATGTCATTTTGGCAGTTTTTGCATAGAAAATGTGTCCAACCGCCATTTTTATTCTTCAGATAAAAGTTATTAGGCGCTTGAAAAATCGGGCCTTTTTTTTAAGGCTGGGAATTCATACAATAATTACTTCTCCCGCTCTGGGTGGAGTGGAAGGGAGTGTCAGACTCTTACTGACTAAAACCCATCCATGTTCCTTCCTTAGCCCTTTATGTTCCGGGATAACGGTAACCCTTTCGGCCAATAAAGAAAAATCGGCCCTAAGTAGATTTATCATAATAGTCCATGAGCTTAGCTTACCTACTTTAACTTATATACTCATAAACTTAGCTGTAGGTAACTCTTTCTGAAACACCCGATATCGATATTTTTAACAGAATGCGTTGAGTAGGTGAATAAATTCCCTGGTCATGGATTCTTTGAAATGTGATGCACGATCTCGTTATTATTTATATGTGTTTAAGATATAATGTTATTGTTGTTTCCAATCTTGTTTAATGTTAATTTTATGGCTCGATTAATCGCGTTTTAATAGGCCTCTCGGCGAAGCTGAAATATTAGTACACTACAGGTCGGCCAAGTGGTAATAGGTGCATTATTTATACAGGGTGAATTTGAATTCATGGGCAATACTCATCATTATGAACAAATTAAACCGAAAACGCGAAAAAAAATTTTCTCGATTTCAGATTTGTTCTCATAGTAAAAGTTGTTCATAATGATGAGTATAATGACCTCTTAATATATTGCCCATGAATTCAATTTCACCCTGTAGGTAATGAGATGTCTAAAAGTGTTAAGACTACTCGTAATTTTCACGACACAGAACATAAACAAAACTAAATCTAATCATCTATACTTAATATTATGAAGAGGTAAAAGGACCATGCCGAAATTAGGCCCAGAGACGCACAAGAAATTGGTTTCATTCAAAAACTATGTTATTTTTTTTCCCATGTCTTCCACGTATTCATTATTCTGTGCAAGTCGGCACAATTTATTCAAAATATTAAATATTGACACGACTAAAGTGATTGAACTTGAATAAAAAATCGTTACAAAATGTTGCTGTTACAAAAAAATGTTGACAATCGGAATTATCAGTCATCATTGCTTTAATATTTATTATTGAACACCGTTCATTTTGTTCCGAGCAAACGATACATAATATTATAAATCACAAAAAACTCTTTAATAATTATTGTTATTTCTATCTTTGATGATTTTCGTGTAAACTAAAAAAATCAAATATTGATCAACCTCTTTTTTGCATTTTTTTATGGCAGCACTAACTTGTCCGCTGGCGGATAACGTAAATGTCAAATGTCTAAACCATTGCTTGTCTTTTAACTTGTGACAGCTTGTGTATATTTATTTCGGGTTAAATTGACTATTTTTACCCATGAATACTGAATCTGACGATTCTCCTATACCAGACGACCATGACACTGGCAATAACTTGGATTTGATATTAGAGGCTTCCATCGACGAACCCGGCATTCACTCTGGACTTAGTCTTTCACAACAGTCATCATCTACTGCTGGAAGTGGTGATCTGCGTTGTGTAAACTGAGGTTTAAATGTATCCAGAATGAAGACATCCGTTGGAAATCGCTGAAGTTCAATGTCTTATACAACGATGGGTTGGCCAGATAAATGGGTTGGCAAGGTAAACAAGCTCACCTTCAGGACCAGGACTTTAATTTTCCTACAGTGTATTTTGTATTATTTGACTATGCTAATTATGCTGATAAATAAATTAATATAATGTATTAAGTGATCTTTCACTTATTTAAAATATACTTAACCTTACATGGATGAAATATAATCTTAAATAACTTCGAAATGCAAAGTTTTTGGTACATCATTTCTTTTACTAATTAATTATTGGAATTGCCTCCCATCATTATAATTGTTTTTTATATGTGTGCACAGTGGGCCTAAATTACTATGGCCGCCTGGCATCCCCCTTTGTAAGTTTGTAAGTTTGTATGTAGGGGGTAATCTCCGGAACTAATGATCCAATTTCAAAAAAAATTTCACTGATAGAAAGCTACGTTATTCCTGAGTGCTATAGGCTATATAAATTATATTTATATCATACATATTAGCCGAGCTATCGCAATTTTTGTTTAGCAAGTCGGAGAGAAATACCTCCGAAAACAGAATTATTTGCATGCGCTGCCTAAACAGTTACAGTATATCGTAATTTTCCGCGGACGAAGTCGCGGGCAGAAGCTAGTTGTAGATAATTTGAAAGTTTTAACAGAAAATTGAATGAAGCACTTTTCAGCTCTAGAATAGAATTGTATTCTTAAAATAGTTGCACTTAGAAGAAACAATAACTGTGATTAACATATTGTTACACATGCAGGTAAATATTGACAAAGTGAATTAGTTTACGTTTCACTAATGCTGTGTTTAAACGCGGCGAAAGGAGACCGCCAGTTTCATCCTTCATCCACCTTGGCTAATTGACAAATTGTACGTTACCAGCATATCGAACAAGTGGTCAATGTTATAATGAAGATGGCTGATTAGCATTTCGAGACTTTGAATACAGATACGACACCGTTGAGGAAATGCTTCAATGTGTTTGCGTAAGCGCTGAAACTGCTACGCAGGTGCAGCCTTTGCCAACTTTTCTAAATTGTTAATCTTGACGCGTAGACATCTACGGTGATGCAGTGTCTGAGACATCGTGTTCAACTGAAATATTTTATTCACGAACCAATAGCTTGTGACACAGTGTCCTATAAAACCTCTTCTCACTACGCATCCCATCTTTAAAACATCTTAACTAAGAAAACGACAAGTAGTCAGAACTGACCAAGTACATGTTGATCTCATTGTTAATCCTTCGTACAAAACCGGATCACAAGGCCGCGAGGCTACAAGGAACGAGGGTGGTATACTAAAACATCTGGCCTACACTGCACTCACGAACATTTCGTAATTATTAATGTGACACTAATGCATTTAGAACATTAGTCGACTCTAATGTGCACTTTTATGAGGTTACAGTACAAGATAAGGATAGCTAAATCTCACGTTGGGACCGTTGTCAGACGACCTCAATGTACGGAGGCTATTTCTTAATTAAGTGTGACATGATTCATTTTTAAAGGCAGTAAATGAACTCGCCTTTTGTGTAACGATCCTCTTGCGCTGGACGGGAGTGAGGGTGTCGACATTGATGTATGGTTCCGCACGTAAGTGCCACTGAATCAGTTTTATTGCAGGCAATAATTTACTTAATCTAAAGAGGCGACTTGCAGGGAGATAACTAATAAAGTAAGAAGTGTTTTTATGCTGACACAAAGGTACATTATTTATTATTAAAGGAACAAAGTCGACAGACGGCCGGGAAGGGGAGCATAAATCAGGGGAGGTACTGATTCTTGATTTAAAGGTTCCGGTATACCATTCTTGCCCACCAATTACTAACGCGACATAAATATTTCCCTATATCAACAGTTCTCTGGACAAAGACAGCTCGTGTGTCCAGGATAATTTACGACTCAGTAGCACTGCGCTGTCGTCAGTATGAATTACGATTTAGTTTAAAGTATTGACCTCAGTCAATACTTTAAACTAAATAACGCAACCAATCTTATACTAATTGAGAATGTTGCACTAACCGCCACAATCGAGGCCCTCCATAAAATAAAAAACCCACTCATTACCGTTTAGGTCGGCCGAATTCAGCAGGGCAGTTAAACGTTTAAAATATGAGGCTTGTCAGTTTGTCTTATAAAGTACTACCACTTGAGCCATGAACTGTCCGAACGTAAAAATACATTTCCAATTAAAGGCAGATTCATTCAACAGTTTGACAATGCCACCTAATTTGTACATTGATATCATTAAAATATATTCTAATATATACCATACACGTATTGGTTATAAAATCAATGTCTGAAATGCATACAGACATTACACAATAACATACAGTTAATCTGAGAACTATTAAAATTGCACTGTATTACAATAGTGTTCAGCTGTGAGTAATTTTCATTCACAACTTCGATGTTTTATGGAATAATCCTCAGTAATCTAAAGTTATATAATACGATTGGATAATGAGATATAAGTAGAGTAATCCTGCGTGTGGTCCCTGTCTTAAAATAGGCCTCATGGGTCTGGTCTGGACTCCCATGAGACAAATAAAGAATGATTAGTAGATCGTCATCAGAAAATAAAAGAACAAACATGGTTTGGGCAGTTAACCAGAAACTAAAAACCCAAGGAAATATAAAAGAGGTCAGCAGAACAAATATCTAAGCCAATCAGATCCCAGCTACAATTCTATAAAACGAAGACCTGAAAAATAAAGAACAAATAAGAATAAATCTTAAATAGTAAAAACAGTGATTCAATCATTTGGCAACCAGTCGCAGCAATCTGTGTCATTGACATCTTTCATAAATCAAAGAAAATGGACGTAGAAGCTAAAATTGAGAACAATACAAACAGCAATGATTTTACAGCTTCAGGTAAAAGATCTCATAAAACAATAAATGAGTAATACTATTGGAATGGTATATAACAACTTCAACTTCACGCAGAGGGCATACAGCGACCTACGCGTTCAATATAATAATGCACTGAGAGTGCTGCTGCGGCTGCCGTGGCGATGTAGTGCGTCAGGGATGTTTGCAGATAAAATATTGATGGTTTTGCCGCTATTATTAGAAAAAGATGTGCATCCCTGATGTCTCGTGTTCGCGGCAGCTCCAACAGTATTCTCAGTGTGTTCGTAGATCGGTGGGATTCCCCGATGTTGCGGAGGTGGATGCGGCTCCATGCCGAAATTTAATTGTATATTTCTATGTGTCTGTAACCTACTAACACTAGCATTTAAGTTAAAATTGTTACTAACCCTATGGACTCCGGTCTGAAATAAAAATATTCTATTCTATATAGAATAGAATAGAATATTTTTATTTCATATATAATACTATAGAATACGAAACTTCTTTTTTAAACTATGAAATGATCATTAAAACTAGAGCATTTGGCCCACTCGTACAAGGCATACACAATTGTACAAAGTTTGTATTTTCTCTGAGCAATCAGTTGTCTAGTCTACGCATATGTTACTTTATTACTTTCAATTGTTTGTCGTTTATGGTACTGCACACACGCGTGCACAAGGCCGAAACGTTTAGGGCATGCAATTTATCGCAAACGTAGAAAAATAGGACAATGAGTGGTTAGACCTGTGTCGAAAAAAGGAAAAAATCTCCAAGGTGAATGAAATAAAAATGCCAACCATTATCATTTACGCAAGTAGTTAGCACCAACGATAATGGCTAGAGTCTGAATTGCCGAGGTTACATTTATTATTCTAACTGGACCAGTCGTTGACTTTCCATTATCATATGCGATGAGGTGCGTTCATTGGGAATTATAAATTTATAAGTTGGCTTGTCTCTTTGCGGTTTCACAGAATAACACAGACAGTATCCAGCGTACCGCCGAGCTTACAATGTTCATTAACGTGTACAACTTTAATGAGTCAGACAGGACTTGACTCCTGAAAGGCCTGCTTCACATTCATCCATGTAAATATAACCGCAGCGACTCTGCTCTATCTCACTTTAGATAAGTTTACGCTTGACCGCTCTTGTTCTAAATTAGGTCTGAAAGTTTTATTCGTCTTCAGGCATATAGGGTCGCCACGTTATTGATAGTGTAGCGAAGACAATGGCATGCCATCAGTATGACGTGAGCACAAAATTTATGAAACCGGAATATTCAGGTCGAATGAACAACTGAATCAGATAAGTGGGATTCTAAATTAGCCATTCAGTCGTTGTCGGTAACTAAGACAAAGGTGGCTAGGGAGTGCGCCCGCGCCGGAGCGACTATGCAAACACCCATGTGCGCGCGGGCAACTGGGTCGCGCGGTGTTTATCATGCAACATAATAGTTCTTATTCAATATGAACAAACAAGTAACAACACTATTAATACTCCAACAAGTCCGGAGTTACATCTAGATGCTAACCTTTAGCACTTGAGGTATTTAGCAACAATACATATCGCAGAATTCAATATTTACAGATAGTAATAAAGTTGAGTAAATGAAAAACGCGTGACTATTCAGTTTGGAGGTTTGCACGGCGTTTACGTGATATCCGTTGTCAAATCTAAACAGAGTTACGGCATGAATGGCGCCAACATTCCGCGCCCATACCGTGAGCGTGCGCACCACACACATGGCTGTACCTAAGTACATAGCACTCGCCAAATAATCACTGACCAATGTTCCATAACCAACCAAGAATTTTCGACGATAATGCTGATTTCCTGGTAGTAAAATTGAGCAAACAGTTTCAATGTCAGACTTTACGATGAGTAAATTAAATAACGCTAGAAATCTTTTCTGAAGAATTTCAAGATCGTCTTTAATCTTCGAGTAGTATTTTATGAGGCTTTATTGCTTTGATATGACGAAGAGAGAACACGTCGTGTTTAGTAACGAGGACAGTTGTTTTATGTCAACGTTATTTAGGAGGTGGTAAACAATTTAAAACAAATTTACGAAGAAGTTATTGAGTGACCCCAAAAATGAGATCAATAATCAATGACAAAAGAGTATTACGAATTGGCGTACGTGTGACCTAAATTGTCGAATGTTCAAGTGCCGTCTGCACAATTTTTCTAATCAACGCTAGGTGACCAGAATCATTTGAGATGGACTGTCTAGACAGTTTGACAATTTACAATAATTTACACGTTACCAATGATGTGATTTATTTAATTGACACTGATCGATACGAAGACAAGCTAATGCATTATAACTTGCACACATTTAAGAGGAAGAATCTTACTGGTTGTGACTGTAGAAGAAGCAGAATATAATAATATTAAGTACATTTATTTTAGGAGACTGACTGAGCTAAGTAAGTTTTTCAAAGCTCCTGTCTCCTACTATTTTGCTGTCCTCAAATCCCATTTTAACTTACCATCTAAGTAGACATAGAGTTACATAAAGTAGAATGCAAATAAAGAAATTATTGGAGGGGAGAATATTGAGATATAGTGCTGAATAATTAACTCTCTCTTGGGTATGTAGTTGAATAATCTAATGAGGAATGTATTAGAGAGGATCACGTTTCAACGGCTTAACCGATTTGGCTGATTTGTGTGTGTGTGTTTTTTTTTGATATTTTAGTAATTGTCAGGACAAGGTTTGTGTTATAGAATTTTTTCCGGAGATCCACCGGAAAAAGTCAAAAATTTGTATGGGATTTTTGTTTGAAAATGTCTATGAATAAAAATTAGAGATAGGGACATGAAATTCACCAGGGCGCCGCCAGACATGAACAGCTAGTTATTTAATATATAAATAAAATAATTTACTCACCAAGGCGATCACCAACATAATCACTGGTGCGTTCACCATTTTCATTGCTCGTTTAATATTTTAACACTCACAAATTTATAATGTCACTTCTTACACTGGACAAACGTGTAATTTGGTCAGTAAAGAGTCGCTTGTTTGACAACAACACTATCTTTTATCGATAAAAATCCTCTTAAGATAAAAGACTGTAGTATCCTAAAAAATAAGTTAAAACATCTGAATGATTACATCTCTGTACTTAAGTACGATTAAATTGATATAAATTAATATCTTAATGTAATATTATTGATAAGGCAAGTTTATGATTTGTTCATAACAGGTGATAACCTACATTCGTTTTTAGTATGTTTATTTAGTAACAACAATAAACATTGGTTTCGGTTTCAAATACCGAAGTTTCTATTCAGATTGGGCATGTACGCAAACATGAATTCGTTATGGACAAAAGTGTATGTAATTGAGTGTAACTTTGTATTTACATTCATTAGTTACGTATTAATGCTTGCCTAAATCTTAATTTGTGGGACGCATGTAATTATCTATATTCCTACTTGTATACAAATACACACACACATAATACACCACACTCAATACATCACACAAACATTACGCACATAACATTCCATACCTGTAAAATCACTTTATTTTAGTCCCCACTCTGGAATTCGTAGTCCAAGCCCCAGGATAGAGACTAACTAACTAGTTTGGTGCTCACTGGCTAATAATATACGTAGTAATCTAGCTATAGGTAATATTTTAAGCTATACCACTCGCCTACTGGACTACCCGGACTATTAAATATTTTCTATTTTTAAGTCTCATGTATTTTCCCAATAAATTAGTTCGTTAGTGAGGTAATAAAGGCAACAAACGTGACAATAACTAATACAAACGGCATTGGCAGATAAAAAGGTCTATGCACTAACTAACAATACAGATCATTCACGAGTGCATATCTTTGCATAGCTAACTCATTAACTTCATTTAGCGGAGGCACTAATATTTTAACAAATACTGACCGTGGTACCAATTCAGCAAGGATATAACAACGGCAATGAAGATTACCCCTGAGTTGTAAAAAATAAATTCTTTCGTATTTTTTTTTTCTCAGACAAGCTGCGTGTTAATAAAACATTGAGCTAGTGCAAACATCTGAAGGCGAGATAACGGGCGACTGAGATACCGACGATGATAGAGACGCACATTTTTCATGTGTTTACGTACATTTTTTGGTTTCATTCATCGCTAAAATGCCTTCGAGGAAAAAAGGAAACAGGGGTAATAAGTAGCCCGAACTCATTTATTATAATATGCAATTCCTTTGCTCATTTCCATATGTATGATGTTTCTATATTCTGTTCATTTTCCTTTCTCGGTACAAAATAGTTACGAGGGATCCATCTTAGTTTGTATGTACAGTGAAGAGCAATTGTACTGCTTGTAACAAACAGACTATATATTCGATGCGTAAAATTATAGAAGGTTTCTGAGTATTACATAGTGTATGTCTAATTATTTTAATAGTTCGGACTCGTACATCCAAAATAGACAGCCCAGGCGCATCAATCAATTCGTGACGTTTTTTATTGGCTACAAATCAAACGGCTGTATTTCTGAAAATGTTATAAATAAAATCGTAAATAATTTACGATTTAAAATGTTTCTGTCGGCCATTTTGCCTAAACCTTTCCAAGGGCGTGTTGTAAAAAGCAAACAACTTTTACAACATCCTAAAATAGATCATCATATTGAAGTTCATCTCGTATTTTGCGTCACAAAGATTTTATTTTTAGTTGTAATTCACATATGTCGATGAGGAAGGTTGTAATGTAATAGTTTAGTTATCTCATAGGGTTCTGTAACGGTAGTTAGATCACGTACCTACACGGGTTAGGTGGAGCAAGATTATAAGATTGAAATTTAAATTAGAATGCAAGTACGTGTTACTGTTAGACCATCTCTACAGCCTTACACATTAAACATAGATTGTATTACACAAAATCGTGTTTAACAGTTGTTTCAATAAACAAGGCTTAAACCAACACGATTTTTAGGCATGGAAATTACGACACGGTTTGTTACGACCCTGATTGTCTTCACGCAACTTAATTTCGAAACAGGCTTCACTTAACAGTTCATTATGTCTACCTACTCTTTTTTCTACAGGAATTGTTAGTTCTATCTCATTCTTCGTACGTTGTAGTTGAACGTGAATGGCGGTCTCATTGAGTCTCATTGCTCCGGGCACCATTTCCTGGCTGCCCTCCAACACCACTGATTACTCTATTCTCATAATATTTTACTACGCTATTACTAATCTCTTTGTATTAGAGTGAATTCTTTCGAAAACCTATAACTCAGATCAGAGTTGGTGCGTTAAAATGTTTGTTACTTTTTTCAGCTCTAATGGTGCCATCATCGTTAAATTGTTTTGATGTGGTTTGTGGAAACACCTCAATTCTTGTTAAATCTTTGTCTAAATAATAGATGTGTGTTTTATCCACATTATATTTTAGCTTAACATCTTTACTAGTCAAAGTTTTTATGAATTTATTACCGTTCCATATATATATCCAATGAGGAGTATCATTCATTATTCTGATTTCTTTTCGTTTCATGTTGGTAGCTTTTTTATAGTGTTAATAGTCCAGTTTAGAGTAAAGTAGTGTTTATCGCAGTTACGTGTCGACAGAAGGGAGTT
Source organism: Hyppa rectilinea (assembly GCA_951799385.1). Taxonomy (NCBI): domain Eukaryota; kingdom Metazoa; phylum Arthropoda; class Insecta; order Lepidoptera; family Noctuidae; genus Hyppa; species Hyppa rectilinea. The sequence continues at coordinate 9,790,894 of OX637318.1, read as the reverse complement.
TAAAGCCATGATTGTTTTCATATCTATTGTTAAGGGTAGGTTCAAACAAATTCATAGAAATTTGTGGCAAGCATAATATTTATAATGTTGACTTCTGTTACATAGCATGTAATTACATCAATATGAGTAATACGTTCAGTTAAGTAACGTTAAATCTCGCTAACAGGAAAATTATCGTGCGCTCATAACTCAACAACTCCTAATATAATAACAGTAATTATAAAAATTAATAAGACAACTTTGGAAAATAAATAACTTCGCGTTACACCGCTTATTACCGTCTATATTTCTTAAAAGCGACGATTAATCGTGAATTCGGAGTGCAAAAAAGCTATCAATCGTTTATTACATTACGTTATCATGTTATTAAGTTCATGCGTTTATGACAAAATAGATAAGTGTTCGATATTTAAGTGCGTACGCGGTAGTTTTGGTGCGACTGTGCCTTAAGTGAGCGAGGAGTGTTAATAGCCTTGTCGATGGTCCGATAGACGGTTGATGATAATAGCCCCCCTTGATAGGTGTGGTCCACACTACACGCAATTACCGCAAGATTTATTTCTTATAAAATGTATGCGCTTCCCTATTTTTAAGCCGTCAATAGGAGTCTTGTACTATTTTTGATTTCTTCACACATTGTTGGACGTTGTTAAGTGTTAGATTTACTTTTAGATAAGTGAGCTGGGTAATTGAACTTCGTGTTGTAACGCTTGTGGTCCCTTGGGGCTGGTGTGAAGTTTTCTGATGTTTTCTCACAATTCATCAATGATAGAATTGTTACCACTATGCGCCTCGGAAAGAACGTTTAGCTGTTAGTCCAAACTGTCATTTCTAGATCTTTGACAGTTGTTACAAATTCTAACAAACAGTTTTGCAAAGGGGTATCGTGCTACCCAATAACTAGGTTGTGGAGGTCACATAGGCAGCGATCCATGTAAAATAGTGGTATTCAGCTGCATCCGGTTAGACTGATAGCCAACCCCAATATAGTTGAAAATAGGCTAGACAGTCACAATTTTTATTCCTCTTCATAAAGGAGGAGGTTTTATATTCTAAACGTCTTTTTTTTCAATTAAGAATTCTGTTTTTTATGGTAATAAAAAAAATGCCTCAGGAATTTACGAACAATCATCAGTCTTTTGAATCTGCTTACCTAACCACTTTGCTTAATCTAAAAAGTTCAATAATTTATAAATCAACAACACTGATTGGATTACAAGCGTAATCCTTAAAGAATTTCAGATTTAAAGCTCAGATTTCTGCGTTAAAAAATATTTAAAACGTAACTAATTATACCAGTTTGGCTACATTTTTTATTGTGATCGAATTTAGTATGACAAGCTCATAAATTATTACAAATGCGATAATTATGTTAAAAACCTATTCATATTTAGCAGTTATTTATGAAATAATATGATTCTTGTCAATTTTTTGCGTAAAATATTTCTATTACGGTTATTTGTATGAAAATTTCGAAAATAATTTTTTATGTCTGTTAAAAAGCAATGATTGTTGTCTAAACTGACGTTTTAATTAAGGGGGATTATTTCTGTGTCAAATGTTGGCATTGGGCCTGTTTATTTTAAAGAAGATAAAGAAATTATTTATTTTATCACACACATTCTTTAATTAACGTTTGAAACCACAAACGCTTCGCAATCGATATTTAAGACGAACTATTTCTATATTAAGCCGTTCCTCTTGTGAGGTCTCGGCCGTAGATTGAATACTGAACCTATAAATAAATTGGTAATAGTTACAAAAGTACATAAATCCTCTACCGAGTCGATAAAAGTTTTGGGAGCTAATAATAGCTTCACAGGCTTTAAGATGGAAAGGGGACGAGACCAGGCGATATATAGGATTAATTCTGATCGAATGGATGAATTATTATCCTCTCTAAATACAGTAAGCCGCACACGACGAAATTCGCGAGGTTTTTTTAGTATTTTTTGTAATAACTTTCTTGGACTTAATTCTTTAAAGATTCTTGCTATAAAAACAAACTTTTTTTATTTGTCCAAACAAAGTGTTCCTATACTTTCAGAACTCCAGTTTCTAAAGTAAATAAAACTTTGTTGATATAAAGTAGGTAGTTAATTCTGGATGTAATCGTTTATTTTTCTTTCTTCGGAATAGCAATCTAGGGTAAGATGGAGATGTGCGTAGCTATTTGACCTTATGCCTAATACCTAGTGACCTATTTGGCTCAGACGAACCAAATCTTTGGAAGTTCGTATTTAATAGGTACCGGTAGGTTTCTGAAATTGCCAAGCCGTCTCGAGCGCCTAAGATACCTAGGATAAATGGATAATAATTTACGATCGCCCAAGAAGAAGACATTTCTTTAAGAGTTTCGATATTATAGGTACATAAATCTAACGTAATACAGTCTACTCAATGAGAAATGGACGTTGTGAAATACAATTCAACGTCGGCCATATTCCTATTAAATTGATATTAAATAGAAGCAAGTTATATTAAAATATTTACAGCAAGCCGGAGCTAGGCTTAGTGGCACTTAAAAATTGCTTACAAATACAAAATAACGGTAAAGAGTAAAATTCACGGAACCAAATGACCAAGTTAACTCCGAGAGTTGCAATGTTAAATGTGTTTCCAATACATGATTTATATTGGAAATGAATCACGATTGTTTATTAAATTGATTCCGTTAATGTAATTGATTGGACGCTCGTTTTCGCGATGAGTTTATGCAAAGAATATATAGGCCTAGTAGCCTAGCAAGGAAATTGTATTATTCATATCTCGCACAAAATTGACATAGCGAGATAATACGGTCCCTTTAACCGATTTAGGGCAAGCAAACTGTTATGATTAGGGCGCTTCGAGGACGCTGTAGGCAAACTTTTACAATATTTATTATATTTTGTAATTGGCCCATTTTTGAGGCGTTTTATCTTGGCTGCCATAGATTAAATAATAAACGACTTGGAGTTGCGACACGGTAGCGGGTAGCAATCAGTTATGTTCTACGTGGTCGGATATTCAAATGAACGTAACGCCGACGCATAGGCTACTATTAAAAATCCGTCATGTGCAACAGTGCCTTAATTGATCATTACTCAAAAATAATTGCGAGGAAATTAAGGCGCACCGAAAACTCGCGTACGGTCGCCTTTGCGTCAAGCTATACCAAAGTGTCTGTCTCCAAATGATTTTAAACCTTAAATTGTTTATTGTTAAGTTCAAAGTCGCTGGAAAAAAATTGTCAGTTTGTGGTAATTTGATGTGCTGGCGACTACCTACCCCCAGAAAATTACGCGCGGATTGGTTCAGAACGTTTCACAGGTAGCATTCGGTGATTAAAAATACATACTGCATGAATGGTAACGCTCGTAAAATATCACACCATTAGTTATTCAATATTTTTACTTTGATAGTAAAAATATTGAATAACTAATGGTGTGATATTTATTATCTACCTTATCTAACAAAATAGAAAAAAAACGTCTTATTTTGTATAACGAAATTATATACAGAAAAAGCTTGAAATTAACATCGATTTTCAAATTAATCATAGCACAGATTAATATTATCTCTTACTAAAAAAAATAACTAAGCAACATATTGATGAAATTAAATTAAAACTTTTTAATTCATTTATTTTATCGCAACCTTAAATAAGTCTACATGCGACAAGATAATGTTAATCCTTTTTCCGGTAATCAATATCGATTACAAATTATAAAATTACTGTTTCGTAATCAAAATCAAATTATTCAATTATTTGTAAGATTTGTTTTCCACTTACAATTAAATTGAAATAAATCTCAAAAAAAAATCAAATCATAATTCATTTGTTAACATAGGTAATAAAAGTACAGGTCTTATGTTTAGTCAAACAGAGCGCTATGCTATGCCAGGAGGCGTACAAATATGTGGATGTGCAACGAAGATTATAAATTATTTAAAATTTGAAAAATCATGCAAAATAATTGTATAGTATGAAAATAGGGAATAAATTGGATAACTGCCCACTTCCTCTCACAGAGATCCCTGCATCCCAGCAGTGGGCACATTTATATTCTGATTACCGTACGCTTATAATATCTACATAATCTCTAGAGATGTAGACTTATCCAGATATACAAAATAGCGTATGTTAGCTTGTTACAAATGCATCTACATGTACCTTTAACTCTACTGACCCAGTTTCGTAGCTGGACTGATAAGAAAAATTAGATAGATGTAGGTGCTGATAACATCCTTACCTACGATGACATTGGGCACGAACAACCTTGGTTTGAACAAAAACTGATTTAAGTTTGAAAAAAGAATTCGTTCACGAGTTTTTTGACAGCGTAGGTTTTTTTTTATAAAATGATCGATTATTATAATCCGAGGTGAAGATAAAATAAATGTTAAATCATTTAATTAATTATTATTAGTATGACATTTAGAAAAGTTATAATTTACGTATAATTTGCCGCGGCTTAAAAAAAGTTGTCATATTGTCTATGAATTTTGAGGAAAAAACAATAATAAATGTCTAACCTGCCTAGCTGTTCGTGGCAAACGTACGAGGCTGTGACAGTTTAGCAGTTTATTTGTAGAATGATAAGTGCATATTTAATTATTCTGTTATCTTGATTTAGACTTAATAGAACTATATGACCTACTTTAGCAAGTGATATTTATTTAGGTTTTGTTAAAATTAGTCTAATAGCGTTTTAAATGAATAAGTAAAAGTGCTATATTTGGTTACATTACCAAATGAGTAGAAACTATTAAAAGATACCCGATTTCCAATAGATAATGTATGTTGGCATTTCCCGTCGCTCCCAATGTGTCTTGTTTAAACGTTGTTTTTTTGCTAAACACGAGTAAATCTCTAGTCGTTGTAGTTAATCCATTAATCATGACGACAGATCGAAAATATTCAGAATTTGTGTAAAACTCGTTAAGCTTGTCAAAACAAAAAGGAATTTATTAACACGTGTTTATTCTTCATTTCTTAATTTGAAGATTAGTTTTGACACATGAGAAATTGTTGAACTCGGAAAAATCTATCCTTTCTTTTAATTTTTTTTTATTTTTCTTATTTTAGAGAAAGCCGAAACAAGTAATTATTTTATAACAGTAGATGAATCATTCAGAAAAACCCATTGAAAAACAAAAACACTTATAAAAAATTAACATCCAAAAAAATCGTAGGTACACTTCACATAAAATAAGGTCCGTTGGCTGAATAAGATTGCGTCGTTGCAATACTCTAAAGCAGAAAAATTGAAACGCCAATCATGCGTTTTGACAGTTCCGCATTTTCGCGCCAATTTTCCGGTTCGCGCGGGAACGAAGCGGGTGCACGGTCGGTGGCGCGGCCGCGCGCTCGTTGTGGACTGTGGCGGCGTCGCTCTGCGCCCCATCTACTACCTTACGATTTATGAGCGTGACGCAAAAATGGACAAAATTTGTAGAGACGCTCTCGACACCGCACACCACGTGCCTGGTCTTAGGCACTCGGATTAGATGGCCGGGTATAAAATGTTGTATTAATAGCTGTTGGTTTTCTAGGCCTTCGGAGATATTCTTCTTCAGTTACAACAATTAGGATATAAACTGTGAAACCCCATGGATTTTTTATATCCAGGTTACGTATCCGCTTAGAATTTCGTGTAAAAACAGCAATGTTTAACAAAGTTCAATGTTCATGTAATCCTTTGGGTAATGAACACGATGCGAGTCACTTCAATGTATTCGCTTTCGCAAATTACTACGCGATAAAATGATGCGCTCCATCAAAAACAAAACGTTAAACGTCAGAATGAGAAGCATTTTATTTTCCTCATCACTGAGTTAATTAAGAAGTTACATCTAGCCAGTTGTAGCAAAACTTCTTGATGAAAAAGAAATAAATCAATACCTATGTTACTTAAATCGCATAATATTTCAAAGCGAAACGTTAAACGTCAATTACATTGATATAGTGCAAACACATCTAGAATGTTATGAAAGTTCGTCATAACAATATGCTCTTAAACTTGGCCCGATTCCGCCAGCCGATAGAAACGTTACGATTGTGCGATTGATCCATTTAGTGAACAAATTGCTCATCGGTCGACTCATACGCACGCACAGGGAAGCACGTGTTTAAGTTACGAGTTCAGTGGAAATGTATAACTGATTGTTTGTTCAAGGCTGCCCCAGTTTTCTTTATAAAAATATGTTCAACATTATCTTAAAATAATGTTTTTACAGGAGGCATTTCTGTATTTTATTACCGACCACCTGTTTCACGCGTCTGTGTCGATTAAAGTAATGGATGAAAATGGACTTCTTTTTTATGGTAACCAAAGTGTTATAGACATCTATTTGAACTACATCTGGGAAAAAAGCTATTTTCGTAAGTAGTTTAATGTTCAATGTCTAAGACGTAAGTTTTGTGATTAAAATTAAATTGAATATTTTTCTTTAATCAATCCGAGCAAGGTACATTGGATTTCTAATTAAGGCGAATAGAGTTCGCCTTGGAAATCCCGCCATTGTTCGAAGTTCCGAACTTGATCTAACTTAATTAAGACACGATGATGACCAATTTCACCCGTACCACGAGCTATGTAGGGAAAGTCTCGCGGAGCGAATTCCTAAGTACCCGGTATCTATTAAACTAGACATAAGTCTTACGTAGTTGCGACAATATCAGATATTTGAATAAATATAGAGTGGTACGTCTTAACTCGGCAGCGGGTAAATGCACGATAAAGCTCTGTAGATAACTAGTATTTGACGGACAGGTGTAATTAGCCTCTCTAGTCGCTACCGGCAAATGGAAGCATGATGATAACGACGGGAGTCAGAATAAACAACGATGCCCTTCGTGATTACATCTCATGCTTACCTAAGTGGTTAAGTGGGATTGCGAAATGGCGTAATGATACGGATAAATGCGTATTACTCTTACCGGTAACGCCAATCGTAGAAAATGTTATGAATGGACACAACTTTATGAATGACGACGCCTTTTCAATATTAATTTTTATTATATTGTTAATGGATATCTTTATCGTTAATGATAAGATTTTATCGTACTTTTATGCATTTGGTTTAAAAACAGAGTACCTTGTACATAATCGCTAACTGTCCCACCCTTTTTTTAGCTAAACAAGTATTAAGATTCTTATCATCAATTAGAGGGAGTGTTATCTAAATTAAATGTTTCCCATCAATCACTACTTAGACATTATCAATCAGCACGGTACCATACAAGGACATCTATGAGGATTTTTATATGTGTTATACCGTAGTGCAAGGAAAAACAACATTTGTATTAATCGATCTGCGTAGCCTTTTCGCAACTACATAATTATATTGGGGTCGGCTTCCAGTATAACCGAATGCAGCTGAATGCCAGTACCTATTTTACATGGAGCGAGTGACTATCTGGCCTCCACAACCCAGTAACTGGGTAATACGATATCCCTTGGTAAGACTACCTGGCTGGCTGGCTGTCAGATTTTGGGACTCTAACAACCCGTAACGACTCCCAAAGATGCACAAATGACAGCTGGGACCAACGGCTTCACGTGTTTTCCGAGGCACGGAGGAGGCACTATTTTGTAACCACATTTTTAATCAAAAGATTGTCCTTCGAGTTTCTTGCCCGTTCATCTCCATATGTACCTACTGCTTTGGAATGGGTAACGAGCTTCATCTTTCTGACTAACCGACCCCTTAATAATGCAAAAGTGTATGTTATTGATTTATCTATATCTATACTAACATTATTAAGAGGAAAGATTTGATTGTTTGTTTGCATTGAATAGGCTTCGAAACTAATGAAACACTATATCCTGGGGACACAGGTTATTTAATATTTTCAAAAAAGTTAGGGATCCTTACTAAAACCCCAATAATGTAACAATTTCCGAATCCTCGCGGGCCAAGCTGTGGGCAGTAGCTAATTTGAAATAAATGCTCTTTGATTTAGGCACCTTGTTTTATTTGTTGAAAAATCGCCAATGGTGATTGTCGATTTGTCGAATGAAGTAAGGATATTCTATACGGCTCTCTTAAAATATTTTTTTACGAACTAACCTAAACTATGTGGGTCTTCCCTCAGCTATTGTTTTCTGATTAATTTCGCTGAGTTCCAAGACAATTAAATCGTTCCGCTGGGAGTCGCCTTGTTTTAGTACCTCTGTCGCTCTCAGCGCATTTCTGATCGATCGGCGCTAAGCACTTTTACAGGAATTGCAGAGAATCTTATGCTTTTGTAATAAAGTTGGAAAATTATCAAAGAAACTTGACCGATTGGGGTAACTTGATGTGCTGGCCTCTATACACCAATATTCTAATGATTTTTAAATTGAAAATCATATTTTTCCGTAGGTACCATTTTGGTTCAATTCTTTTGCGGCAAGAACAAATTAGTATCTCAATTGATATCAATTATCATATTTACTTCGTTTAAAAAAGAATACTTACTTCGTTTTAAGATTATAAATATTACGTGCTAAACTATTATCTTTAACTTAAGAGCGCTTTCATATTCGGACGTTAGCAAAAGCACATGCTTTCACCGCAGAGCCCCGTTAAACGCTTTGAACGAAATTATTACTATTATTCTTAAGGATAAGAATTTGAAATGGGCTAACAGGCCACTGAAATAGGCACACGGTGGAGGCATGGGCCCTACTGTCGCGCTGATAACGCCCTAATGTGAAAGCGGCCTTATAATCGATCGATTTGACGTCACGATTGCTCCGCGCGTTCGTTCTAGACCCACTGGTTAGGTCACTATACTCTTCTAGTACCAAGATAAGTAAAATCTAGAATAGAGACCAGCTTAGGGAATAACAACCTGATATCAACAATAATCTTTGATTCAAGTTGTACTTAAGTTACGTTAGACATAATTTATATTGTGGGTTGTAGATAAAAGTTTAGCTTTCTCAGTCAATCAATACTAGTAATTTGTAAGAAAATTCACGATATAATTTATCGAGTTTTCAGATTGCAGTCAATCTGCCTAGTCTTTTAACAACTATATTGGGGTCGGTTTCCAGTCTAACCGGATGCAGCTGAATACCAGTCTTTTACATGGAACGACTGCCTATCTGACCTCCACAACCCAGTCAGTAACTAGGTAATACAATACCCATTGGTAAGACTGGCTGTTAGACTTTCAGGCTCCTGACTACTCGTAAAGACTGTCAAAGATCCACGAATGACAAATGGGACCAAGGCGGAGTCCAGATATGTAAAGATGGTCATCCATCCAGTTTTTCAAATTGCAGTATTTGTTTTATATGTTTATTTGTTACTGTTATTCAAATAGGTACGTACTTATTCCTCGAATTAGAGATACGAGTGATAGAACGTACATATTTATCTAGTTGATAATCTATCAACGCGATAATCATGTAGATGGTAAACTGTCGTCTTTCAAATTCCTGAATTGCAAAGAAATTGATGATAATTTGTACGGACAATTGGAAAATGCTGACAGATCCAGCAGAAGGTAGCCTTACCCCATATGCTGCCACGAACACGTATGTGGGTTGAAGGCACTGAGCTTAGAATAGCACAAAAAAGGGGAAGTGTTTGTGTTATGCTTTGAAATAATCTTTTTGTGGATTTTATGGACGCTATATTTGTATATTTAAATTCCAATTGTTAAAGGTTGTTTTTAAAATATCACTTTTAGCGGTAAGACCGCCCATTGTGTCATCCTCTGTATAATGTTCTACATCTATATCCGTGATTTTATGGTGTACATATTAAAGAGTAGGTACTTATTCTATTCTATTTGTGTACTAAATAAGTCTTCAAAATTTCTACGCAAAAATAACCAAATAGGTAATAACTTATTGTAATAATAACAATATCAAATACATTCATAGAACAAAATATAGCTACTTCCAATAATGATCCTTAGCAACTCATATTTCAAAGGCTTCCGCACCACGTGGTACGAATTTTACCAAGGTAGGCAAAACGGATCGCAAGCTAGTGTGAATCCGTGAACACTTATGAGTTGACACTATAATTTGATAACCATTGATAACTACATAATTGACGTTTTATTTGTACTTATAGTTCATTTGTTTTACCATCTCGTTCAATGTCGAATTGGCAAAATTCAAGGTCTCAGTCTTATTCTGATATGTGATGTAGGTACCTACGCCATTTATTAGTTGTAATATTGGCATATCACTACATAGTATAAAACAAAGTCGCTTTCTCTGTCCCTATATCCCTATGTATGCTTAAATCTTTAAAACTACGTAACGGATTTTTGATGCGGTTTATTTAATAGATAGAGAGATTCAAGAGGAAGGTTTATGTGTATAATTTGTCGACATATTTTGCGGGCGAAGCCGCGGGCGGAAGCTTGTGAAATAATAAGCGACTGAAAACTAAATTAATATAATAATTTTATATTTTGTTTAACACTAGCTTTAGCTAGCGGCTTCACCCACGTGTTTATTTTCAGAAGACATTTTTCCGGTATTAAAAGTAGCCTCTACTAATTCAGACAATAATCTATCTCTGTGCCAAATTTCATCCAGCTCCAATCGGTAGTTTTTGCGTGAAACAGTAACAAACATCCATAAATGCTCACAAACTTTCACGTTAATAATATTAGTAGAAAGTAGGATGAATATCAGTACACTGCCATACCATGCCGTGCTTCTCGGAGGCCAACAAGCGCTAGCGTAACGACATTATCGACGTTCCGCGCCGTATAGATGCCACCGTTCTACAGGAATACACCCTTACACTTGAGCTCATTTCCAAAGAGCCTTCCCTCACTTCATTTATTGATAGACTGAAATAATAGTATACCTTTTAATGAAGTACACCGAATAGTATAAAACTATTTATTTGTTTTTAAGTACGTTTGAATTTGCACGTAAACACGATACTGAAAGCATTCATTATAGATGCTTAAGTAGGTTCAATTAGAAATTAGGGGTTATGCCCAAAGTACTCCATTCTTTTGTTCTAAAAAGATAAAAATCTCATACATTAATTCCGAAATTACTTCAAGGAACTTTTAACATTTAAAAATACTTAATATTTGGTTCCAAGTCTGCTCCATCCGCGTATATGTTCCACGCGCGCCTCAAAGAGATGTCAGCATATGAAGGGGCCCCTCAGGGCCAAGCCTGCCAGGTAAGCGGGATTGTCCGAAAGGGTTACCGCTACCCCGGAACATAAAGGGCTACGGAAGGAACATGGATGGGTTTTAGTCAGTAAGAGTCTGACACTCCCTTCCGCTCCACCCAGAGCGGGAGCAGTCATTGGATGATTTCCCAGCCTTAAAAAAAAAAAAAAAAGGTATCTGGAATTATACCATAGGTAGCTTTTTAATTAAAATGGGGTTGAATACTTTGAGATATTTTTAAATATTATCACGGAATAGAATGAAACCAAAATAAAACTATTATATTTTCCATGGAGTGGTTTGAACACTCTTTTCGGAGAATTTGGGGAATAACCCAAAATTAGCCCTATTACAAACAAATAAGAGTTAAATCAAATGTTACAATAATAACAATAGTATCTACTCGAGAACCATAGACAGTATCATAACAATAAAACCCGTGTCAACATATCCGATACGGTGAATATTAGCACATTATTATAGTACAATTATTATGCAATAGTTTGGCAAACTGATAATAACGTTAGCTCAGTGCATTCCCCGCAGGTAATTAGCGTCACAAGCTTGTTAGGCTTATCGACGAAAATATGCGATTCACGTGTTTGGTATAATGTTTACTAGTATGTAAAAAGATATTACGCAGTGGATTCTTTCTTAATTAATTTATTTTAAGGATGAATTGAGTGGTTTTCTGACAATATAATGATCTTAGACCAAAGTAATATGTAATTTATTTCAAATAAACTAATAACAGGATCTTTTGAATTGTCAAGGGGTCGGTTAGTTAGAAAGATGGCGCTAGTTTCCCATTCCAAAGCAGTCGGTACCTACGGTAAAGAACGGGCAAGAAACTCCGCGCAAGAAAACCGCAAAAGAAATCATCAAATGACCCCGGCTCCCGCTCTGGGTGTCTAATGCCCGTTTTCACCAATACCCCTAAAATTTAAGTGTCTCCTAAGCAAATTTAAGGGACTCCTAACGCAAGTTTTGATTTCACCAACGGTTAAGTGACACCTAAAGCATTAAGGGGGCCTTATAATTTAGGGGATGAATTGACGACCCCGTAACACTTAAGTGACACATATTTGTAGGTTATTTTGTGAATATTACTCTTAGTTAACGAGATAAAAATGGATAGTGACCACGATGTTTATGAAGCTTTGGAAGCAATTGAAGATATAGAATTATTAAGTGACCGAAGTTTTTTAAGGCGACCTCGTATTTACCGTGAAAGATCGAAAGATTTTAACAAGTATGATGACGAAGACTTTTTCATAAGATACAGGTTATCTAAGGAGAGTGTTTTATTTATATTGCAAAAATTGAACATTTGTTAGAATTCCACGATGACAGGTAAGTACCTATAGGTATATTGAATTGGGTAAAGTGCCTACTACTACCTACTTACGTGTAGGGAGCTACTTGTTTTTTGTATTTATGTAACTTTGTACCTAATTACTTGTATCTTATTTACAGAAATAAATCTGTGGCACCGATTAACCAACTACTGTGTTCCCTTAGATTTTATGCGACAGGCAATCAATTATTATCAATAGCAGATCTAAACGGCATCAGTATTTCTACTTGCAGCCGAATTATAAAAAGAGTGTCTGAAGCTATTGTGAGTCTACGAAGTGAATTTATACAATTTCCAGGCACTCAAGAAGATCAACAAATGGTAAAAGAAGAATTTTACAGAATAGCTAGATTTCCGAATGTTTTAGGATGTATAGACTGCACACACATAAAGATTCAATCGCCAGGTGGGTTATCTTTTCGTTTTCTATGTTTTATTTAGTTGTATGGACTAGAAACTTAATTACATTTGTTTATCTACCTATTGCAAATTTTAGGAGGAGATGATGCCGAACTATTTCGAAACAGAAAAGGCTACATGTCTATTAATATGCAAACAATAAGTACTGCAAAATTGTTGATAACTGATGTGGTGGCACGCTGGCCGGGATCAACACATGATGCTACTATTTACCAAAGTAGCCGTAGGTATTCTATGTTTGAAAGAGGTGACTACAGAGGAAATTATTTGTTAGGAGACAGTGGATATCCGTTAAAGGTAAAAATAAAACTAATGATTTTAAGTAAGAAAGTCAAATTTATTAGGTACTATGAAATTCTCTTACATTTTTAACCAATACTATAAACCTAAAACATTACTAATAACTATTTACAAGTATATAACAGGAGGGAAACAAAATAAAATAAATCAAAGGGCATCAAAAAATTCGTCCACATCGCTGTCAACAGGAAAAGTTCCCAAAAGGCTGGCAGCATTGCCACGTTGTATGGCAATGCTGATTCTTTGACCGAAAAATAGGCCAGCCCTCTGGTCACGTGAAGAGTCGACCAATCGCTTGGCGATGTCTCGATAAACATAGTGGGTACTCGGACCCCATGGCCCTAGTGTTTCAACCCCAAACGGCTCGAATATATAACTTCCAATAAGGTTGTTATACTTGCGCCGTTTGAGGTTTTCTGCACCTGCAGCGGCTGCCCCAGCACAACCCGCCGTGCAAGGAAGATGGGATGGCGCAAGGGTGTCGACACACGTTGCATCCCACACCAAAGGCCTACCTACCTTCCAAGGCATTAGTGTCATTCCATCTGGTCTCTTCCCATCGTCGCGTGCCAAGCCTTTGGGTTCTAAAACAGCTGGCACCCCGGCGGTGACAAGAGCACGACGGATTATGTCATTAATGCTGGCGTGCCGTGCTAACCGGCCTGCGCTTTTACTGCAGGATAGACCATGGTGTCCGAGGCAGTCGACAACTTCACCGCATTGGCAGCGATGCGGAGCCACGCAAGGAGCGCCCAGACGCAAACATGTAGCGAGCCGGAAAGTGGTGTCACCCAGCAGAGTGCCTATGTTGGGTGACGGAAGTGCCTGAAGCCAGAGGCCCGACTCCCACTCACCCACAGCCAGTAGGCGGGCACGCTCAGCAGTGTTGGTGGACGTATTAATAAGATTATACCGTACCAACCTGCAGAGCGGCTCATCCCACTGTCTCTGGGAAGATGGGTTCACGGGCCGATCAATATATATATTAGGTACTTGTATTAATCCTTTTTTTCATTTTGAACCCCAAATAAATTATTTAAAGAAAAGCCTCCACCTGAAACAAATAAAAGGATTTAATAAAATTTCTGCAATATTTCAAAGCATCTAATAAATGTACATCAATAAAAACGGACAGGGGAGCTACCTCTGAGCCAAACGGCCAGTGTTATTTTATTTATGAAGTTATGATTTATATTTTCAGAGCCATCTTCTGACTCCATATTTAAATCCTGTAACTCATGGTCAGCAAAAGTATAATGATGCTCACATTAAAACAAGAAATGTAGTGGAACGGCAATATGGAGTCCTGAAAAGACGATTTCCAGTGCTAGCAGTGGGTATCAGACTGCGATTAGAAACATCTATCCATGTCATGTTGGCATGTTGTGTTTTACATAACATATGTATAATTCGTAAAGAATGTGAACCTATAAATGACGGCTCTGTTCCAAATTTAGAAGAACTAATTCACAATGGTCAAATTTCCCGTCCACCGGTTACCATAAGTGATCCTGTCTATGGATTCCAAAGAATTCAAATGACTCAATACTTTGATAGTCTGTAATTTTAAGTTTAAGTATGTATAATAAAGTAAATAAACACTCACCTCTTATTTGATCTAAAATGCAGTTTTAATTTCAAGTTCTTTGGCTGCTGCTTGCAATTGTATATCATACAATTTTCTTTTAAATTCTAACTCCTCCCTCAATATCTGTTCTTTTAAATCCTCGACAGTTTCCTTCCTTTTATACACATTTTGTATGCTGCAGGAAACTGCCGAAGTTGCCTCAGTCCGCTCATTGATCCTCGATATCTGTGGCCGCCTTCGTGACCACAGTGGTGTTTTATTAATAGGCACTTTTTGAAGTTGTTGTATGTTCTAAGAAATAAAATAAAAATAATTATGATTTTATGTATTAGGTGCACACCAAATAGATAAATTTATGGAAAACGTTATATACATAAACAGTATTTTCCACTTACTTCAACCTTGGGTTCATCGGCTAAGTTGACATCAGTATTAATACACTCATGTATTTGCAGCTGGGTCCTATCTGATAATTCTTCTCTTTGTGTCTAAAAAATAAATGTTTTCCCCAAGGGTCCCCTAAGATAAGGGAACCTTACTTAGGTTACTGTTTAGGGGCTACTGGTGAAAACGGGCATAACTCTTACTGACTAAAACCCATCCATGTTCCTTCTTTAGCCCTTTATGTTCCGGGGTAGCAGTAACCTTTAGGACTATCCCGTTGACCCGGAACGCTGACCTGAGATACAGGACACGTCCAAGATCAGGATGTCAGGAGTTTCACATAATCGACTATGTAGTTAGTTTAATTACTGTACAGGTGGTCCCTCAGCGCGAGCATTCACCTGTAATGTAACGTTACAGATCCGAGCAGTACATCAGAGAAGGAGGAGAACCGAGCATTAGATAACAGTAGTCATGGAGGCAGTATTGTAACGTAATGCTCGCAGTCGAATCATACATGTTACATTGCAGGCGAATGCTCGCAGTGAGGGATCACCTTAAGGATCTAAGTTACTTAAATTATTAATTGCAAATCCTTTTTCTCTCCTAATATGGAACCGCTCTTAGGCTTTTGAAAATATTTTTGTGCATATTATTATTATTATAAAAAGATTACTGTGGTGCTGTTCCACAAACGATGGGACACTTAATCTCGTGTCCTGTTTGTCCTGCCTTTGCACGTTACAGGAACTGATGGACGCTAGTGATGGCGCCAAACACGTAGCCGAATTCTGGGCTGAGAACATTTAGATTGCCATCGACACGCTAAGAAGATAAAGGTTACAACTTTTATTCCATTTCCCATTTTAATGTGTCAGTTTGCCTGAAAAGCGCATCTGCAGCGTGTCATTTCACGCTATAAGTCACAGTCAACTCCGGGGTAGGGCTGCGTCATACAAGTAATAGGCAATATAGCCTGGCAAATTGCCACGACGATGTACGAGAATTTTTCAACTTTAACTTTACCATTTACCAAACATGGTCAAGTTTTATTTTGGCACAAGTTGAAAATGCTTGTTAGTGTAAAATGGCTAGCAATTTTTGGTAGTACGTATTAACTAAAGTATAAATAAATGTTTTAGTAGGGATTTGGTGGACCTGCCCACAATGTCACTTGATTTAAATTTTTCTTTGTAAGTTCTTTTTTTAGGGATTCGTGCTTTAAGGGTGCCAAATGGAATGTTATTGCTAAGCATCCGCTGTTCCTCCATCCGTCCGTTCGTATGTCTGACAGTGGGTTGTATCTCATGAAATGAAATAGATAGACGTTACGATAGAAATTTTCGCAGATTTTGCCGCTATAACAACATTAATAAAAATAAATAATAGTTTAAAATAGGGTCCTCATAGTTTCGAGACACGTGTTTCTTTTATGTAGTGTTAAATATTGTAGTCCGACTCGTACTTAGCCGGTATTTTCAAAGCATGCGCGGTCTCCACACATCGTGAATTCTTTCGATGACTCATCACTGTTTCTTATTACTACATAAGTTCTCGTCTTAAAACACAAAAAGTAGAAAAAAAGACAAATCTGATTAATGAGGTACTGATTCATTTTCTTTCATGAAACATATCGAAGTCCAAATAAAACCGTTGCCAAAAAAATTAATTGTTATTTACCATATTAACGAATCGTGGCGGTAGGCAGGCCATATGCGTGAAATAATACTAGTTATTTCATCGAAGCGAAGTTTATTGATACGCTGCTCTTAGCGGTGACAACAAAGAAGGAGATTTCCCTTATAAGGTTCAGCAAACAGTCGGTTGATTCGCCCATAAATCATGTGCTGTGTACCTAGGGACGTAATACGTACATTTTCACAGATACCGCGGATGTAAAGATTAATCTAGAAGTGGAATTTTTCACGCCTGTTTACAATGTGTACACATTCAAACATTAACGCCTTCTTGTAATTTATGATTCATAAGATCAGTGACTCTTGATTCAACTCGTGTTTAGATTGTTTCATATTCCATTGTGTGACTTTTATTCGTTCATCAAGAAGCTCTTATTGAAATTCAACAGACAAAATATGTATACACTATACATCACATTAATATTTTAAAGTTACTTCTTCACGCAAAAAATACTGAACGGACCTGCATGAACTGTGGCACAGAGATAGATTATTACCTGGGTTAACACACAGGATAAAAAGAGTAACGGTGGAGTTTCTTGCCCATTCTTCTCCACACGAAACTACCTTTTGTAAGGGGTGACTAGAATCAATTCTATTTCTTGTTCATTTTTGACGTTCAAAAGTGCCTTTCTTGTACCTATTTGAAATAAATGATTTGACTTTGACTTTGGACACTTTTTATCCCGTTAGTACTTTCCTTTGGGTTAGTTAGCGACATCCAAGCGGGCGAAGCTGCCTTTATTCGCATAATGTCGTGTATTTCATGTTTCATAACTTTATAGCATGTCGCATATTTCATTAATTATTTTTTCATGTTTCATAAATATCCAACCCAGTAATCGACCGTATCATTAAGAGTAATTTCGCACAAATTACGTAATTTTAATTTCGGAGATGTCACCAATGGCGATGATTGATAATGCATTATGTAAATTACACGATTCATAAGCACATTAAGACTTACTTATGTATGATTAAGTTACAATAAAACTGCTGTAGTTTACTATTATTATGTTGGTTCGTCCCTAATAATATTATTTGCGCGCATTAAAATAATAGAGGCGGCCTTTTGTGATCAGTGACGAAGATATGTTAAAATATGTATTTGCGGGGGCTCAATAGATAATATTTATTTGGACATTTTGAATGGAATGTACACTACCTAAACGTTGTGGAATGTGCAAATAAGACATGACAATATTTTATGTTGTTCTATGAATGTGTTTCGTGTTTTTATTATAATATATTATCCCACGAAAGAGAATCATTAGGTTACAGATTTTATTTGTTGTTTTTGATTGACTGCTGCGTAGCAAGTCACGGGTTCGATTCCCGCACGGAACAAATATTTGTACGACCTGCAAGTATTTGTTTCGGGTCTGAGTGTTTTTCTATGTATAATAAATGTATGACGAAGGGATTCGTTATCAGTGGGTCGCGTCATCGGAAATAACACTCACAAACACATTGTTAACACTTTTAATTACTTGCTAACTTGCACTGAATACAAAATAATCAAGGATGGCTCAATTAAGAACTAAGGAACGCGGGAAGTTTAGCGCGGAGTAACGAACGACCACTCAGACTGACGGACCGATCAAAAGTCTTTACTCAACTGTCACCGCACACTTGTGCCCCCCACTTACAGGTTAGCCAACCTACCTGTCAACGTCACCTGTCAATGTCAAATAGCTGATTATACTTCCGGTTCGACATTTGACTCGATTATTCACTCGGTGTTGCCATTACTCCACGCTAACCATCCCAAAGTTATTACTTGACGTTCCGAAACGTAAACTGTCAAATCTAACTACATAGTTTCTCTAGTGAGAGATAGATGGCGTTGATTCAGATTGATTGATATGCGTCAACGCTTCGACACGGCCGTCCTGATGACCACACGTCCTCGTGTGGAGTACCTGGAATGAAAGAAAATTCTCGAGCAGTACCCATACTAATCGCTCGGCCATTCCTGGCCCAACTGGGTGGGGAACAAAACGCATTTTGATCAAAATCATTACAGTTCTAATGAAAATCATAACAAACTCTTTGTCTCAAAGCTGACATGTCGAACAACACCTATATTCGTTCAAATAATAGGACACTCATTAAAAATATTGCAGTGCTCATACTCTGACCTCTATCCGGTCCTCATCATGACACATTATAACCTTCATCCGGTCATAAGCATCAAACCAATCGACCTCCATCAGTTCTTCAACATGTAACCCGGTCACATCCACATGTGACCCCCATCCGGTTACCAACACAACACCATCAAGATAATCATTTCGAGCCATTATCAAAATAATTCTTAAAGTAGGTTTGTTCAACATGGATCAGATTATAAGAAAACTCTTACTATGCTAGGTACTCTAAATGTTATGTTGACTACTTAGTATTTAGCTAGTCTTGTCAGTGTTATCATTTTTGTCATGGCTAATCTCGTCATCGTCACCTAGATGTGTGTTTAAATCACCACGCTTTAATAATCATTAAATTTCAAACAATTCGTGAAAACTTCCAAGCAAATCTAGTATGCAATGCTCTGTTCGGTACCCAGCTTCACCACATCACATTGCCTCTATCCGGCAGCTTTGGGACCATCTCAATCAGGCGATTACCTACATTGTCATGCTGGCCACCAACGTTAAGTAAACGTACAGCCACGAACAGCATAGGAATGCATTAATCTGAGTCACTGGCATACTACATTTGCTTCCAAGCAAATCCAGTATGCAATGCTCTGTTCGGTACCCAGCTTCATCACATACAACACATTGCCTCCATCCGGCAAACCTGGGACCATCTCAATCAGGCGATTACCTACATTGCCATGCTGGCCACCAACGCTAAGTAAACGTACAGCCACGAACAGCATAGGAATGCATTAATCTGAGTCACTGGCATACTACATTTGCTTCCAAGCAAATCCAGTATGCAATGCTCTGTTCGGTACCCAGCTTCATCACATACAACACATTGCCTCCATCCGGCAAACTTGGGACCATCTCAATCAGGCGATTACCTACATTGCCATGCTGGCCACCAACGTTAAGTAAACGTACAGCCACGAACAGCATAGGAATGCATTAATCTGAGTCACTGGCATACTACATTTGCATCTTTTACTCCCTCGCTTCATCATTAGTCAGTCACTCGTCTCGTTAGTCTTATTAGAGTCAGGGTCAGGGTCGGTATCAGAGTCCTTGTCATCAAAATTGTCGCTGTCAGGCATTTTTCGAAGACGATCGTGTGCATACTTGTACGTCTGGGTGGAAGAAAGGGACTTCAAAACATAACGGTCGCCATCAAGAACCCCGATCACCCTAAACGGTTCCCTGTATTTCGGGTCAAGTTTCGTCTGGTTTCGCTTCTTATTTTGCAGCAAAACAAAGTCCTAACTCTGCTCTACGATCCGCCGGTACGTCAGTATCAATAGAGTTCTAGTCCGTATCAATAGAGTTCGCTCTACCTTACAAGAAGCAATAAAAAGATACCTAAAGATCTTAATTCGGTCAGTAGTCATCTGAACAGTCAAACCATGTTCTAGAATCTGACTTAATCATAATACCATAACGTAGAAAATGATCAGGCAATACATGAAAACAAATCTCAATACTAATGTCATTGATCTCTACCAAAGTCAAAATCTGTATCGTAGAGTTAACGGAAGTCTGCTCTATCCCAGTCATAGTCACAGTCTCATCAATAAGCTTTCCTTTAAATTTACAGTCGGCACCAGAGCCGTAATGAAATGAAAATTGCTCACCAGAGTGACGTGGAGTCCCTGTCGGCACGTACAGGAGGCACAGGTCAACCCTCTTTTCATTGACAGGCTTGGATGACCCGGAGTCGCCGCTGCTCCTCTCATTGCGCCGTGGGCAGCTCGACGCGTAGTGGCCTTGCGCGTGGCAGTGTATGAGGCTTCGCCATTGTCCATGAACCTCTCCCGTTGCCATCGCTGTGGTTGTGGTGCTTCGGCGTAGCTTGATTATTCCGTTGCACGTCCTTGCGGTAGCAGTGCACAGATTTTTGACCCGGCTTGCCGCAGATAAAACACTTCAGAGGCCTCACAGTACTATTCGTTTTGTACCGCTTTTTAGGGACGTCGCGGTCATCGCTAGGTAACATTCTCTTCATAAAAGAAACCGCTTGCAGCTCTTGTTGTAGCTGGCCAAGTGTCTGAATATCGGTCGTGAAAGATAGGCGTTGCACACGGCGATCGAATTAAGAAATGCGAGCCAATATAATAGCAATGGCCAAACGTTCGGTACCAAGGCCATTCCATCTTGCCATGATCGACGTCATTAAACTAGCGTAGCGTAGGAAGCAAGACACTCGTTTTCTTTAGGCAAGCTACTTTGCAAATCAATCGGAAACGACGCAATAGTAGTGGATTAATCGTACCTTGCAATAAAAAGTCGCTTAAAATCGGTCCACGTAACCCCAGGAAACGACACGGTAGATAGCCAGGTAGAAGCTAGCTCCCTTCAAGGCGCGGCTTAGAGCGACCATAAGCTGGGCGCCATGTTGGTCTTGGTCCGTCAAGCACATCTCTGCAGTCATCGAAATCCGGTATACGAAAGCCATGTGACGACGTAGTAAGTATTTTCATGGTTTGAATCTGCGTCAGAAAATTGCGGTTCTGTTGTTCCAACAAACACATCCATTTTTCGTCGCTAACGTCTTCATTTTGAACATGTGGGTCGTCGTGGTCCAATCCCACTTCTGATGACGAAGGGATTCGTTATCAGTGGGTCGCGTCATCGGAAATAACACTCACAAACACTTTGTTAACACTTTTAATTACTTGTTAACTTGCACTGAATACAAAATAATCAAGGATGGCTCAATTAAGAACTAAGGAACGCGGGAAGTTTAGCGCGGAGTAACGAACGACCACTCAGACTGACGGACCGATCAAAAGTCTTTACTCAACTGTCACCGCACACTTGTGCCCCCCACTTACAGGTTAGCCAACCTACCTGTCAACGTCACCTGTCAATGTCAAATAGCTGATTATACTTCCGGTTCGACATTTGACTCGATTATTCACTCGGTGTTGCCATTACTCCACGCTAACCATCCCCAAGTTATTACTTGACGTTCCGAAACGTAAACTGTCAAATCTAACTACATAGTTTCTCTAGTGAGAGATAGATGGCGTTGATTCAGATTGATTGATATGCGTCAACGCTTCGACATGTATGTATTTACAAAAAAAATGTATATAAGTAGTTTGTCAGCCATCTCGTTACCATAACACAAGCATTAAGTTGCTTAGCTTGGGACTATATGGCGTTGTGTGAAATGTCCAAGGATATTATTATTATGTTGGAGATCGTAATTCCTTCCAGTTAAGCGGGATTGTCCCAAAGGGTTACCGCTACCCCGGCACATAAAAGGCTAAGGAAGAAACATGGATGGGTTTTAGTCAGTAAGAGTCTGACACTCCCTTCCGCTCCACCCAGAGCGGGAGAAACCATTAAAAAATTTCCCACCCTCAAAAAAAAAAGAAAACATCCTTCCAGTATCTTCCAGTGAGAGCTATCCATTTGTATTCCCACCGCCGTATACGGTAAGCGAGCACTGAACCCGAGACCTTGGTCAAAAATAGCCTAATGAATTTGACCAAAATTTACTCGCGACTTACACGAATTTGTCCACAGCTTATCTTGTGTACAATGCAATGGTGGTTTTTTCTCACTACCTACTTGGAATAAAAAGCTTTTTTCACATACGTACAGCTATATTGATTACAAGCTATCCACAATGCTTGTAATTGTTAAACATTTTTGTTGTTTTATGGTAGTGTTTTGTTTGTGCCAGTCACTGATAAATTGAGCGCCATTTTTAAGTCAAATGGAGCATTTAATGTACTTCTATTTTTACATATAGGTCTGTATTGATTCCATCCATTAGGGATTAAAACGGTCTCGTTTGTATGTAAGTTACTTTTTGCTATTATCCATTTTGTTACTTAGGTTTTTTTTTTATAAGACTGTATGATAAATATTATGATTCTAAAGATTTGTTTGTTTATACACTACGTATAAATTAATTAATTAAACGCGTTCTTGTTAACTCGCAATAATATATCTAACGTCCATTCAAGCAAAAAAAAATACCGTCTATGCGGCGCGGTACCTACTACAATTCCTTCACTGCGTTGTTAAAATAAAACGTGTAATTATAATTATTCCTATAGGTACTAGCTGTTCCCCGCGGTTTCACCCCCGCTGCGCGGCTCCTATTGGTCGTAGCGTGATGTTATATAGCCTATAGCCTTCCTCGATAAATGGACTATTCAACACAAAAATAATCTTGCAATTCGAACCAGTAGTTCCTGAGATTAGCGCGTTCAAACAAACAAACTCTTCAGCTTTATAATATTAGTATAGATTATAATCTACAATATTTCACACTGTATAATATCATGACAACTCTGCCATAGTGCTATACTGACTCAATTTTTTTTTTATTTAATTCATATTAGCCATTATCTCAAAAAAGGTTACATGTTTAAACCATGTAGGTAAAGAATCTCTACAGTACCACCATCATAAGCATAATCAGCCTATAATTTTCCCACTGCTGGGACACAGAACTCCTCTCGGAGCGGGCCGTAATACCTACACCACGCGGGCCCATTGAGGGTTGGCAGTATTAAAATTATATGGACTGATTCAGTCTAGGTATCATAAACAATTAAGATCGGAAGATCGGGCGCAACGTTTGAACTAGGAATAACTTTGACCTCATAATCTGATAATGTAGTCTTATCAATTACTCAAATGCATATTATTTTAACCGACTTTACGATTAAATTCGCGACTGACCTAAATTCTTTAACAATTAGGCAACCACTTTACAAATGATGATCCGAGTCAAACTCAAAACACAACTCAAAGTATTTGATTCAAATTAACCAAGTACAATTTATAATTGGCAAGGGGTCAGTCAGCCTGGGAATGTCCGAAAGGGTAATCGCTCCCCGCAACATAGAGGGCTAACGAAGGAACAAGGATGGGTTTTAGTAAGTAAGATGATAGTCAGAATGAGTGGAAGGGAGTGTCAGAACGGGAGGAATCATTTGATGAATTTAACACCCTCAAAAAAAAGGGGTCAGTCAGTCAGAAAGATGAAATTAGCTGACCATTCCAAAGCAGATTACTATGGAGAAGAACGAGCTAGAAACTCCACAGATACTTTTTTTTAACCAACCTCATCACACGAACCAACAAAAGTGAATAACTCAATCATCAACAAAATAGGGTTACCCATCTAAAAGTATCATAAACCCATATTTATTAATAGACACAAAGTGATACCCCGACTTTTCTCGTTCATAAGCATTAAAAATAGATCGTAGTATGAGATCAAATGATTTATTTGAGTAATTATGTGAATAACATCCGATAGGAATGTTAAGTAACCCCGCATGCGTGTGCGCAATGATTCAGACGATTATATTCGGTCAATGCGCTAACACTTGGCGCCAACCTACGGAGCATCATCGAGGAATTTTCGTGTTGTAGTCATTGTGTAAACGTATAGCTCAATAATCCGACGAATGGAATCAATTAACGTAGTAATTAATTATCATGTACCTATGGGTTTTTTGGCAGCTCAACAAATGTAATAAAATATGCTGCCGCTAACAAGTAAACTACACACATAAAGGTTGGTACTTATGTGAGTGTTTCCATAGGTACAATGCTAAAGAAATTAATGAATACAAGATAACACTTTCATTAAATAATAATCATCGTTTATGATTGGTTAAAAAGTTTATGGTGTTGAAAATTATCGACTCTTGCGTCTTTAAGTTTATTCATAATACGTCGTTTGTATTTGCTGAAGAGAGGTTACACAGAGTAATATGGTATCTCCACATTTTGCTAGTCATGTGTGGAGGTGAGCTAATGGGGTATTTTAAAGGGTAGTCAATAACGTTACTTTTTATGAACTGTCAAAACGCGGCATTTGTACGTGATTTGTATGAAATATAACATTTTGACGTCACAGAATTTTTGACTCAAATGGAATACTTATTAGCATTAAATGCAATTAAACAATTATATCGTCGCATTATATTTAATTTCTGCACGGTGATGGAAGTTTTTATGACGAGCGGGCTTTTTTCCATGTGATTTCATATTTTATTTTTGACCGATTCAAATACTCAATTGCCATTAACCGGGCACAAATCCAGACTCCGGGCTGACAAATTCCGGATGGAAAAACCCAGTAACACTTTGCCCGACCCAGGAATCGAACCCAGGACCCATGCCCAGCAGAAACACTTGTGACCACAGGATCATCGAGGCAGTAAGTTTATCTAATGTAATACCAGGACATTGTATTAAAGGCATTACTTAAAATGATTCCATTTCATGTTTATCCGCCGCAAATTATAATATGAAGCAATTAATGCAGAAGGGATCTGCGATTTCTTAGCCTAGGATCTAATATTAATACTCATACATTCTATTTATTCTCCACAATAACTTATAATACTATATCTGTATGGACATATTTAACGCTGGACAGGGCGCTATTAACTGCTCAAGTCTACTCAAAATTTATTTCGATTAAACCACGCACACGCACTTTTGAACTGCCAAGAAGACTGTCAGTTAGTCAGAAAGTTGAAGCTAGTGTCCCATTCTATAACGTTGATATGTATGGAGAAGACTGGGCAAGATACTCCAAGAACACTATTTTAAATCAAGATAATACTAAAACCTGGGTATCATTCTTGTTGTTGCTTGAACAACACTACAATCTTGGTAGATTTATTGGTGAATCTGCAAAATGCAGTTGTTAACCAGTCGAAACAGCTTTGGTAGACGTCATGTAGTCGCCGCGGAGTCAACGCGTAGACGCAGCGTCTACGTTAGATGAGAACCGTATGTGCTTTGATGGCTGAAATTGGAACACAGCTGTCCATACTATTGAAATAATCTCGTGGTTTCTATAGGTCTAAGGATATAAACATAGTATAAGATTTTTTCCAGCGGACCTGCGAGAGGAATAATGGAAAGGAAATATAGACAATAGTATGAGAACAAGAGGAGAAGAATATAATTTTGTTTCCCTTGATCTTAAAACTAAAAATATTAAATAACTCGATACCTGAAGATATCATATAGAACGTGGTCCCTTGAGAACAAAATGAAACAGTAAATTCACAAAGTGATTTACTGAAACATGTGATAGTTTCAGTTTCAGCTGAATACGGTAAATATTTTGGCATACCTCTGATAACAAGCCGCCTAATGAGACACCACTATGTACATTGCGCGGCATTTCATTATCTAATCAAATTATGCATTTGTCATACATTGCAAATAACTAAATGTAGCGAACTAGTTATTGTACTAACATGTAAAGTGGCGGTTCAGAGGAAAAATGGGGCTATTTCTGAACATTAAATGTTGGTATGTTATCGTGTTTTAATCAAAAAATCGTTTAAATTTCCACAAGGACATTTATATTATGTTTTTGTACATATTGCAGTGATTGCGTAATTAAATGAACTACTTCATTTGTTTATCAAGCGGTCTACTTGTCTTTCTTGAAGTTAAATCTAGGGAGAACATTTTTTTTTTAAATGTGGTATGTCTAATACATGCTTAAATGCTCTTAGCATCGATCACTCCTGATGTAAAGCGATTAATGAGATCTATGATGGAGCGAGCTATAACTTAACCAAAAATAAAAACAGAAAATTTCCTCATTTAAAAATCAACGAGGCATTGCCTGATTAGAGAACCCAACCTAATGCCCACTGCAGCAGTAGCGCCTTCAATCGCGGAACCATAAAGGCAGTAATCTATATGTACATATTCAAAATTAAAGTTTGTGTGACTGCATTGTTAAACTGCGCAATGGATTTTAACGCGGTTTTCAACATCATCAG
Organism: Hyppa rectilinea; assembly: GCA_951799385.1. Lineage (NCBI taxonomy): Eukaryota > Metazoa > Arthropoda > Insecta > Lepidoptera > Noctuidae > Hyppa > Hyppa rectilinea. Next base: position 9,764,083 of record OX637318.1, on the reverse strand, counting down.
AGAATTCATTATTTATTGGATACCTTTTCTTTTTTTTTGAGGGTGGGAAATCATCAAATGACACCTCCGCTCTGGGTAGAACGGTACGGAATGTCAGACTCTTACTGGCTAAAACCCATCCATGTTCCTTCCTTAGCCCTCTATGTTCCGGGGTAGCGGTAACCCTTTCGGATCGCGCTTACCCGGCAGGCTCGGCCCGCCCCTTCATTATTTATTGGATACCTACATTAATATTAAACGTATAGTATTGTAAAGAAATCTCGATGTTATTTTAATTCGTAAAAACTGTGCGAAGTTGTCCCGCGGGTATTTCAGTGGGATTGTACGAAAGAGTTACCGCTACCCCAGAACATAAAGGACTAAGGAAAGTTTTACTCAGTAAGAGTCCGACCCTTTCTTCCGCTCCACCTAGACCGGGAGGAGTCATTTGATGATTTCCCTCCCTCGAATAAAAAACACACATGGTCTGATAAGAAACACCGCTCAACTCAGAGTGGGAAAGGCCATTTGATGATTTCCAATACGTAATCAAATAAAAAAAATCATCATCACCAATCTTCTTTTTAAAACGGTTACAAATCTAAGATCTGACCTCTTATACAGAGATAATATTAAGATCTGGTAGCAATAAAACCATAGTTCAGAGAGGCCTGTCACTCGACGACATAATTGTATTCCAATAAATATCAATTTAAACATTTATAGTTGTTCCACAAATCAATCTATGGTACTACAGTGAGCTATAAAACTTTTATTAGGTAGCTGTCCGTATTCCCACACGATGAAAGGGTGTCATGTTTTAGTAGCAAAGTTGGCAGTAGAAGGCTCTTACCGAAGCACGTAGAGCATTTATTGTCTTCCAAGACCTCTTCAGTTTTTATAGACACTATTCTGATACTGCTGAACAGATAAACTGGAATTTTCGGTTAGTTCTCTACGTGTGGGGTTGTTTTGTTTCGGGTTTATTTAGAAGGCATTGGGGTTAAAATGTACTTATACGGATTTTTGTAGCTTTTTTCAAGGCGGCATAGAAGCATCTAGGTTTTAAATATACAACGTGGCGCTACAATGGTGACATTGATTTAACACGTTAATACGTTTTCACATTTTCGTTTTATAAAGACATTATATTTCCATTAAAAGTTATTATTTATGGATTTATTTAAAATGTTAGAAAAAAGCATCTTAGAGGAACCTGTACTTAAAGGATTGTCGCGCAGCGGTCATTTGACGGGGACACGGATCGTAACATTCGCATCAATGAAATTAAAATGAATAAGCTATTAGGATGAAACAACTGCAAAAAGTAGGAGAGTTGATTTTATTATTTAGTTTGTTTATTCTTTCTTATTCAATTTGCGATTTATTTTAACCTATCACAATTTATACGATTAATGGGCACTAGCCCTACCCGTGTGTTAAATTAATGTCACCATTGTAGCGCCACGTTGTAGATTCGTTTATTTTTGTCATTACGTTCAGTTGTATAATTTAAGCTACGGTTGTTTATAAAATTTATGGTTTTGTGTTCAACCTTACCTTAAAGCTTAAGGCATTTTTTTTAATATCTATTTTTTTTAAATATCTTTGTTAATTGAAACTTGTAGGTAATGTTACCAATACTCAAGCATGTACAAGTACAGCAGAATAGCAACAGCAATAAACCATTACTTGTACACTCATACGCAGATAACAACTGCTTACAAACTCAATTGGTGTATTGTTGTATTAAGATTGACAGCTGTCAAATTACAAGATAAGTATCGACTTAAACATTCACTTTGTCTGTGGCACGATCAGAGGTTGTAACGAATTACATTAATCAAAATCAAATCGTGTTTAAAGTTGTGCTATTGGTCAAGATCGTGTTGTTTATTAGACCAGCTGACCCCACAGACGTTTTCCCGCCAAATTTAAATAGAAAAAGAACGTTCAGTTTTCCGAAATTGAAAATTTCGCGGGAAAATTTTTCAATTTTGCTTTTCATGAAACCTTAATATAGGTAAATAGTCAAATCAGTCCAGTCGATCTCAAGTAATGCGCTTACTAACCAACAGCATTTTATTTTTTATTTTTGTGATTAATAATTACGTAATTTTTGTGAATGACAAATAAAATATTAATTAATTTTCTTTTGTTTAGTTTGCACTTTTGTTTTTTTGTGATTATCGAATCGTCTTCTGTTCTCGCCTTTATTAATAAAGATAAAAGGAAAGAAAATAACAAAATGAATAATATCTAAACTGCAGAATGTTACACTGTATTTCATTTATGAGTAAAATTAGGGAAACTAAATGTTTATCAAATTGATGACAAACAACTTCAGATGTCGGTATATTCAAATCACTAGGTCCATTCCATTAAATACAACCGTCAATGTATGACGGTTGTATTTAATGGAAAATGAAGTAGTGTGTTAATTTGATCAACAATTAATTTTCTTGACCGTACCTATATACTGTCAAACATTGACGGTTGTATTTAATGGAAAATGAAGTAGTGTGTTAATTTGATCAACAATTAATTTTCTTGACCGTACCTATATACCTACATATTTAGTTCATATAAGTGCAAACGAATTTTAATTACAATTTACTATCAAACATGAACTATTACAGCACAATAAACCTTCACTACCAGATATTGCATATAAATCCCCTCGCAACAATTTATTTTGACATCAGTCTCGGTACACCATCCGTTATCAGGAGCATACCCAATGTGGAGTCGATCTCCTAATGCCGATTATTTACAGTTGCTTGCAAATAAATTATGTTTACTTTATCACCGGCGAAAAGCGGTAGCACAAGTAAACTGTACGAATAATAATAATCTGGTTTTAAATCAGAGTTAAGTAGTATTTATGATGTTCAGAACGTAGGAACCTTCGCTATTCTATCAGTTTATTTATACTGGTATAATATAGCTGAAGGGTTTGTTTGTCTGTTTGAATGCACCAGACTCCAGATAAAATATATTGGTAGCCCAATTTTTCGAGAAAAGTTATAAGCGATTTAACATCACGCTGCCTCCCAAAAAGCCGTGCAGACTGAAAAAAAAATCAGAAACGTAAAAGAGCGAGAGGGCGATATTCTTCTTCTTTTCGAGTGGTTAGTGACTAACCGGGTGTCAGAGTTTTTTTTTAAAGAGTTTTTATGCTGCCCATGGGCCTTTGACTTAGCTTCACATGCTGTTGAGAAGTTTCCTTCCTTCACCAAATTTAAAGCAAGTGATAATTATACAATACGCACATGAATCCGTAAAACCAGAGGTGCGTGCCTTGGACTCGAACTAGAGACTTATTTCTTGGCAGTCCGACGGTCATACCACTAGGCTATTCTGCGACGCGGTGAATCGCGAAAACATGAAATTTAACGCAAGCGAAGTCACGGGCAGGAGCTAGTACTTAGTTACACGTAGATGCAAAATAACGCACACTATGTATTTCGCAATGTTTGACTCGTTTAAGTATAAACGGCGCTAGAGGCATTCGATTATCTCTCAAATTAAGTAATCAGTGTTCTGCTGTACTGTAATTTTGTAATCTATAATGTATCTTGTATTGCTAATTCGATATTCCCCATTCATGCGGTGGATTTAGCTAAGATTTATTTTATGCGTAACATAAAACGTTGAGTTGATTCATGTAAAAATGTGAATCAAAGTCCGCGTAGCGTGAGCGATATGACGCATTGTATTGGACAAATAAACAGGTTTTTGAGGGAAGTTTAAAATACATTTAGGCGGACGGTTTCAATAAATACCGCTTCGCACTAAACCAAGATATTTCCGACTGTTAAAGTCTTAAAACGCCAATTCAAAATATTTTACATTCTTTCGAGATTTACAATTGTGTTTTTACCGCATATCTGGAGTATTTGTTTGAGTGTGGAATCTGGCGGAAATTATAAACTGGCGTCAAGATTACCTGCTATGCGAACAGTCAGCTGTGCTGCTGGGGAGTTTTTCCGCCACTTCTTTTTCCCAGCTACAGCGGTGAAGGGTGGGCGTTTTTGAGGGATTGTCTATACTAATATTATAAAGAGGAGAGATTTGATTTTTTGTTTGAAATGAATTGGCTCCGAAACTACTGGACCGATTTAAAAAATTCATTATTTCTTCGGAAAGCTTAGTTTTCTCGGAGTAACAAAGGCTACTATTTATCACGGGAAAAATAACGGGTCCCACGGGAAAGACCACGACAGCGAAGCCGCGGGCAAAGTGCTAGTCTTATATAATTTTGACCTTCAAAAAGTTTGAATGAATGACTTATGATTTGATTTGATGATCGGTAGTTGTATTCTGAGAAAAAGCATTAGCACCAATAGCACTAGCATTTCGATGCCCGTGACTTTGTTAGCGTTACCCACTTCTGTCGAGCACAGTTCCCGCACTTCCCGTTAAGCACATAAGCCTTCCAAAGTTGGAAAATGTATTCTAATGCTTATTTGGTTTTACTGCCGAAAGCAGAAACAGAGGTTTGCTTCATTATCTCTGGTAACGCAATGCTCTATTATGATTTATGACAATTGCCATTATTGGAACTCATTGATGGGACAAACCTGTGTGGCTGTTAAAATATTTTGTAATGGTCATTTTATTTTATGTTTCCTCCAAAACAAACGTAAAAAAAATAGAAAGTTGGACAATATGTCACTTCTGTTGAAATATGATGAATTAATAGGCGAACTTAACAGTTTTTTCATAATGAGGTTTTGTGTAAGTATTTCTGGTAAAACAAAATAATGATTACTTTGTTAGGTATATTTTGTTTTGTCAGAAATATTTTCACAAAATTTAAGCAATGCAGCAAGCGTTATGGGCGGGTTATTTGACGAAGTTCTATTTATTTTTTTTTGACGTGTTATTATGACCATGAATTGTATTAATAATATATTTGATATTTTGTCGTGAAAAAACCACGCAAAGCTGGGGCGGTTCGTTAGTAGACTTATTAAACAATTAGTGTCATTTTAGATTTTACTTCAGTAAAAATTGTAGATATAGGGGCCAGCACATCAAGTATACCCCAATCTGTCAAATTTCATTGATAGATTTTTAACTTAATTACAATAAAATAAGGTTAATTTTCAATTGACAGTTTGGCATAGCTTGATGTGCATGAACGGTACCAAAAAGTGGAATTTATCAACAAACTTGGCCCATAATATTATCATTCAATTCAGGCTAGGGTTCAGTTTGGTTAACCGGTGACGCAAACAGCATGTGGACATACATACGGACCCCATTTCCCTAAGTTGACTTAGGACGGTTGTGATGACAGGTGACATTCGAAGGGATGATCATGTTTTTCTTTCATTTCCTGATAGGAACATTATACTCGAGGTTAGTGGGTTTCTGTGTGAAATATGTAGGTTTTGGAGTATGTCTATTTTGAGCCCTGTCGGGCAAGAAATTGAGTTCGTAATCTACTTTTTTAACACGTTTTTATTTATTGATCTATATAACGGAATCTTTCAATGTAATTGTGACTAAAACCACACGTGGCAAGGACCAATGACAATACAATAATTCGCGGTCTTGGAGCTGATCTGATGATGGAGTCAGGAGGTGGATAGTGGCACTTTTCAGTGAGTTTTTACTTTTTAGTCTACTACATTTGTATTTTTACCGCCAACCCATCTAATAGGGTTGTGGCTGTTCTAATTAATGTAGGGCAAAACGTTTCTCCAAAAGCCTCTCTTTGTAGGGTAGGGAATCTGATGTTGGTATTAATATATCTGCTAATCAAGTACGTAACTGTGTTCACAATATTTGGACATGGTCTTTATTGTTATCTAATAGTAAACGGCAACACTCGTTTCTTTTTCGAGGCTGGGAAATCATCACATGCTCCACCCAGAGCGGAAGGGCTCTGGGTGGAGCGGAAGAGAGTGTCACACTATTACTGACTAAAACCCATCCATGTTCCTTCCTTTAAGTTCCGGGGAAGCGGTAACCCTTTCTGATAATTCCGCTGAAACGGCAATACCATACTCTGAATAAACAAATTATTCTTGCCCTAAGTGGCATAGTTGCGTTGCCTAGCAGAGAGTCCCACTTTTATATTTTCTTGTTATTTTGTGTTCCTTCCCTATATTACAAAGATGCATAGCGTTGCATTTTGACAATGTTTGAGACTGAAAAAAACGTTTTTCAATATTTAAAAAACAAGGAACATTTGTCAATATTTTTTTCTCAAGCATTGTTAGCCACGCATGTTGTTAGTCAACAGTTTGCAAGCAACTAAAACATGACAAACAATGTCAGTTTTAACGGTCAGTCACGCTGTCAGCCAAAAATGATTGATTGGTAGTTTAGCTTTATTTACGTTCAGAATTTGACTAAACTGCTGTCCAAGTGTTTTTAAGGCGAGAACCTTCGAGTTTGGTGTTGAAATAGGTGTTTTTTATTGACATTTGAAAAAGCACATAAATCCGCCTTTTCGACAAAAATGTTTCGGAAAAAGTATATTGATTGAGTTGCCCTAAAGAGTTTCTATCTCTCTGCCAATAGTTGAGTTTGACCTCCTTATTTGAGGTGCACGGTTAATGACAAATGCGTGACTGACTGGACAGGCCCACTCAATCTGTATGGTTATTTTCTAAAAAGACCATTTCAGACAACAATCTACATGATCTGACCAAGATTATGTCTAGACTTTAAGAGAGACTGACCTCTGAGTTTGTTTCGGCCGTTCTTCTCAGGGTAGTCAGATAGGAAACGCCGATTCATGTAATTTAAAAAATATCATTGACGTGTTTGTAAATACTTATTTCCAAAAATGAATCTTTCTTTGCAATTTTCGATTAATCGAAGAATCGAAACGTACAATTCATACTGTTTTTCTGGGAGATTATATTAAAGCGAAATCGATAGTGTGAATTAACTTTATAGTATTCTATCCTTTTATTCAAAGAATACGTAAACGATTATAATGAACAGAAAATCCAAAGACTGAATTTAAGTAGTTAAGTAGATTTTATTATTACCATGAAAACTTTTTTAATAATTTATGAAATAAAAATAATAAGGCACTTTATAGATTTCCTGCGAAAATCATCACAGTAATAGCATGTTCACAAAGATCGGAACGTTTTATAGTAAGGTGTACTTTATAGAAAATTAGGTGAAAAAAAACAAGCTTTTTACACCGATAATTCTATGAAATCATATCGTTTACGTAATCATACATTTTATGGTCAATTCTCGTCATAATACGCGGTCTAAAGCACTGCATTAACTTCTTTGCGGCTCTTTTACTTTTAACAGGGAACCTATTTTATCGATACCGTAAACCATTTTGACAAAATCGAGAGTGAAATGAAATGAAATTCATATAAAATTATATTTAGGACCCATAAATTATTTTAAAAGTTTATAAAATGATAATAATAAAGAACGTCTTTTGTTTACGCATAGTTTGCTGTCAGTATATATTTTGCTAAGTGCTCATTTTATTGCCAATAAAAATAAACATCTACACAAAAACATCTAACAATAAATGTTGCCAGAACCAAATAAACCTTTTCAGAGAAAAGCCGCAGGCCGCTTAATTACTTTAACGTTTAATTTTCCTAGGTTTTCGTGTTTACCAAATCTAAAATTGTTTAATTTTTCTTGCACAGAGTAACAAAATTATAAGGATTATTTTAGTGATACTGTAATTCAAGTGTTGCGAAAGCTTTTATTATTCCTAGCATGTGTTTATCTAAATAATTGCAGATAATGTCTTCAGGTATCGCTTACTCTATAGTTTAACATAATGAGATAGCATTCACAAGATTGTTTGAAAGATAATACATTATGTTTAGTCTGTGTATTTCTTGGCAACCTGAGGCATTCTACAACTAAGTAAATAATACGGGAATGCTTATTAGTTCAATAATAATATTTATCAAACGTGAGAGTGTGAGTAGTTGTAATCATGACGGGGCAATGACCCTTTTTTTTTTTTTAAGGCTGGGAAATCATCCAATGACTTTTCCCGCTCTGGGTGGAGCGGAAGGGAGTGTCAGACTTTTACCTACTGAGTAAAACCCATCCATGTTCCTTCCTTAGCCCTTTATGTTCCGGGGTAGCGGTAACCCTTTCGGACAATCCCGCTTACCGGGGCGTTGACCCTTGCATTTTGTTTTCGTGAAAAACCACTGAATCTGTAGTGTTATGTTATTTAGTTTGAAATTCGAACGAGATTGAGATGTGGCCTCGCGATACTTTTTAACCTTTGAACGCCAGAGCATAAACGCTCGCGCGTGCCCTCCACACCAAGCTACATATTTATTTCTTCTTGTTATAATGAATTTTCCACTATCCATGGTCTTTTAATTTGTTTATGTCATTAAATACGTACGAGAGCTTAAATTTTTAAGATATCTATATAAACACTCACAAAAGAAATGATTTAATTGTTTATTTCGTGTTATAGTGTTGCGGCCACTGTCATATAATAATTATTTGTGTCGTTGGCGTACAGGGCATGCGCTTGCTTGTCACGTATATGTGACAATGGCGTTCACAAAGGTTAAAACTCAGAGAGTTCTCTTTCGTGTTTTGTGCATGCACAAATGAGGTTTGAACAGAATATTCCCTACATATGCTCGTCTCGTAAAACCACAGAACAGCTGTTCTGTGCGTAAAACCATACTAAAAGTTCGTTTTTCTTTAGTCCAGAGTTATTTCCTCAAGGGCGCTGGAGGAACGCAAGAATGAGCTATTGTTAGAAGTTCGCTTCATCGTGGAATTTTAATTGTTGCCACTAAACTGATTTAGAACAAAACAATCAGTTGGGTGTCCATCAAATAGTCGCTGGACAAGCGTAGCGTGGATTCTCCTTGCGATGCCACTCATGCTGGAGGGCGTCTATTTTCAGTGATGTTGTGATCGCCACTAAACAGTTTTTTGTATATCAATAGGTTATTATTTAATTATATAAATTATGGCTTATTATTTAGTAAAATTAAGCAGTGGTGGCACAGTGGTTTTGGCCTCGACTTACGAGTTGTAGATCGTGAGTTCGAAGCAAAGCAGGCGCATTACTTTTTGTATTTAATTTAATCACTACTGCTCTCAAAACGGTGGAGGAAAACATCGTGTGGGAAACTGGCATGTCCTAGAACCAAAAATTCTAAGACATGTGACATCCATCCACTGGGCCAGCCTAGTGAATTATGGCCCACTCTCTCTCTTACAGAGTAGCACAGGCCTACTCTACCCAGCAATGGGAACATTATAGGCTGATAATGTAATGTATGTTATATATAAATTATAGATCAGTTAAACATAATTCCCAAAATCCTTTTAAATAGTTAGCTACGAACAGACTGTATGCGAAATGGGAGAGCCTGATATTTTGGTGTATCCTATGTCCAAAAGTGGATGTGAGTGACTAATTTTAATTGATTGAACTGAGAATATTTTCCCTGTATCCTGTTTTATTTTAACCGTCTTGCAAAAGGAGGAGCTTTGTTTGGTTATATGTATTTTTTCATTTTTATGTATGTTCATCGATATTTTCGTCAACTGTGACCCGAATAAAAATGCTAACATGTATTTAATCCACTTTGTATACCTTGATGATGTTTTAATACTTCTTGTCACTTTTGCTTACAGCGCAGGTATAAGACTTGGTGTGAGGTCCCCTTCTAAAAGTGAAAAAAACAATTGTCTTTGATTTTGCACTGAGTTCCGAAATTAAAATTATTTTTCACTTTGTTTTTCTTACGTTAGCATTTTATCCTTCTATGTAGTATGACGTCTTTAATTAAATTACCATCAAATTACTACCCGCATTCTTTAAAACAACAACAATTGACGCAGAACCTCCGTTTACCTTGCTTCTAATGGTCACCTAACGGGTCGAGTTAGTACGTCCAAACACGTACGAACACCTAAGTATACTAGGTGCTATGGACTAGGGTCCATAATGTTATGTTCAGAATCGCCCCCAGCCAGGTGAAGGTTCGACTCGGTGCGACTGGTTGCAATTTACCAATTAGTCACTCTGATCGGACAATCACGTTTCACGTTTACGCCCTTTGACTATTATTATTGAGACGACTAGTGATTGGACGCGGGATGTATTGTGATTGGGTTTTTCAGTTTAACAAGTGACACTCTGACGAAAAGAATAAACAACTGAGTAAAAAATAGAAAATACAGGAATCACTACATAGTATACAGCAAAGTCGCTTCGGCTGTCCTAATTTCTGTATGTATGTATGCTTAGATCTTTAAAACTGCACAACGGATTTTTATGCAGTTTTTTTTAAGGGGTGAATAGGGATGCAGGGGTGAATAGGGACGAAACTTTAAAGGCGATTTAAGCATTAAATAATATAGCTTGTGGCCAAAAAGGACTCGTAATGTCTTTACTGTATAATAATTAATGATCAATTGTTCTGGTTGGCAACAAACTATATTATTTCAATGTTAAAATCCAGTTATAAGTTTCGTTCCGATTCACCACTGCGTCCCTATTCACCCCGTTTTACTGTTTCTAGAGTGATTCAAGAGGAAGGTTTATATGTTTAATAACATGCAATTTCAATCATCCACGCTGGCGAAGCTGAGGGCAGAAGCCAGTAAACTACAAATATAGAAAAAGGAGGTATTTATAAGGTTGCGACCTATAAGGAAGTCATGGAAGTTGTCAAAAGAGAGACCCTGAATATATTATACCGACAAAATTGTAAGAAAATGTTTGAATTGAAGAGTAGGTAATCCTACTCGCTGAAATATTATAAAGAAGCGATATTAAATAATTAACCCACTTGAATCTCGCCGTAAAAAAAAAGAGAGTGAAGAAGTCAATCAGAATTTTCATGGCGAGCGATCTCTATGAAGACTTTACCTAAAGTTCCCATAAAATTTCCGAATCACTTTACTTATTTCTCCATACTTTATTAAAGTTTTTTTTTAAACATATCTCGTTGACCGGCACATCACGTGACTGGCCAAAATTCTTTGGCCAAAGAGTTTCCACAGCCATTCAACGTGGCAATACTGCCAGTCTTCTGGGAATGTTTTCGAATGACAGCGATGCCGATGACTACTTTATTGAACCAATAGTTCAAATTCATTAAGGACATACTAAATACTTCAATCTAATTGGGACTTATAATATGTTCGAGCCGTTTGGGGTTAAAATATTAGGACTATGCGGTCCGAGTGACCACAATTATTTTTGAGATATTGCCAAGCAGTTGGTCGACCCAGAGGGCTGGTCTATTTTTTGGTCAAAGAATCAGCAATGCCATATAACATGGCAATGCTGCCAGCCTTTTGGAAACTTTTCCTACTTACAGCGATGTGGACGAATTTTATTATGCCCTTTGATTATTTCCCCTCCCGTTTTATGTAGTTATTATTAATATTTTAAGTCTTTTAAATTATGTAAATATTATGTGTATGAATAAAAATATTTAGTACATGGTGTAAACAGTTAGTTGTATTATATTGTAAAAGCTATACAGACAAACCAATCCGCTTCATACTAGAATATAACAGATTAAGATTGATTTAACTGACAAGCCATAAAATTGGCGCTAACTAAATTACAAGATGGAATTACAGTTAAGTGGTATATTAGGGTTCCTACTAGAGTCTAAGATAAACGTTAATACTTTTCTTAAACTGTTAGAAAGGGATGTTTGTAACTTAGATTATCTGTTTTGAAATATCAACAAATCATGTTTCTCTTATGTAGTTTATCATATGTGATTGTCTCATGTGTGTATACGCGAACCACAAGGATGTGGGAAAGAGATGGATATATTTAGACTTTCGGTTTCTATTAGCTATAAATTACCACTCTAAGGTTTCTGCATTAAGCGGGATTGTCCGAAAGGGTTACCGCTACCCCGGAACATAAAGGGCTAAGAAAGGAACATGGATGGGTTTTAGTCAGTAAGAGTCTGACACTCCCTTCCGCTCCACCCAGAGCGGGAGCAGTCATTGGATGATTTCCCAGCCTTAAAAAAAAAAAAGGTTTCTGCATGAACCTAGAGAATAAAGGAATTAAGTACATTATGTAATCATTTGGGAAGTTGTTCATTTATATGCCAGATTAAATACAAATCCTTTCAACATATTTATGTATAAATATGTGTAAAACATCTTTACAAAGTTCCACAATAAATTCGTATGATAACAATAGTAGGGATTTACTCATGCAATGCTGAATAAAGGGCTTACCCCACGTCGGCCACAAAGAACGTCCGCTGAGGGAAATTGCTATAATTACCATATTCCGGCTCGTCCACCTGTTATAATCCCTAACTCGCCCCTTACAACAAGTATTTTGGGGATTCTATTCTTAGGCTTCACTGTTTATGTTTTTCATTATACAAAATTAAAATTTTACAACAAAAAATTATGTGGTCGGTGCAGTGATAGCCTAGTGGTGTGACCGTCGGACTTTCAAGTCTCTCGGGTTCGAACCGATGGCACGCACCTCTGATTTTACGGAGAAATGTGCGTATTGTATAATTATCACTTGCTTAAAAATCGGTGAAGGAACATCGTGAGGAAACCAGCATGTCGCAGATTACTCAACAGCATGTGAAGCTAAGTCAGAGGCCCATGGGCAGCATGAAACTCTGACACCAGGTTAGTCACTAACCACACGAAAAGAAGGAGAAGTGATAATATTAAATAACTAGCTTTTGCGCACGGCTTCGTCTGCGTGGATGTTGAACCAACGGGAACGTAGTACCGGGATTGAAAGTGCCTTACACTGCTCATCCATTGTTTTCAAATAAGTTTACTAGCTTATGTCTGCGACTTTACCGTGCGGAGTTTGGTTATATCGCAATATCAGGCGATATTTTTGAGACTAAAAGTAGCGTATGTCCTTCCCCATGCAATGTATCTGTCTGCCAAATTTCATCGAAATCCGTTCAGTGATTTAGGCGTGAAAAGGTGACATACAAACAGACAGAGTTCCTTCGTTTCGAGTTTCTTTCTTTCTTTCTATAAATTATTATAATAATTGTCCAATTCCTTCCCATTTATTTGTTTAATTATTTTTAAATAAACTTTTTTTACATTATTTATATTTCAGATAGTATATGATTCTGAACCTTTGAATAAAACAATGATTAATATATACAACCTAAAACTAAAAAATATATCCATTATGTACAAGTGGTAAAAAGGGGAAGAGCTCATAGGGCGTCAAAAAATTCATCCCCATCGCTGTCAGTGGGAAATGTGCCCAAAAGGCTGGCAACATTGCCACGTTGAATGGCAATGCTGATTCTTTGCCCTAAAAATTTATTGTTTTATTTTAAATTAAGTATGAATTATTATGTATTGTAAATAAATGAAAGTTGACCTTTGAATTATCAGCTTGACGTTTGTGCTAATTAAGTCCACGTCGTCATGATCATCATTTCAGCTGAAAGACGACAACTGCTGGACATAAGGTCTCCCCAAACGTCGCCCCTGGACCGGAATCTGATCTGAGTTAACATACTTCAAAGGAAATTTATGACAGAAAAGGAGATGAATGTCACTTACCTCATCTATCAAACGTCAATTAGTAACCGCGTGACATAAATTAATCTAATTCATTAAATTCCTCGCTCATTCTTTCTAATAAATCCGATATTTGTCCTTGACTTTCATGGTGGTGACGTAACCAACATGTTCTATTTACAAATTAGGTAGTGGATACGTGACTTCTGTAGATTTGAAATATGTAAGGGGCAACAGTCATTTGTTTTTTTTTGTTTTAAATTTATATGTATATGTGAGGAATGCCGTCATAAGTTTGAATTTGCCTTCAATATAGAGCTTTTCTAGTGGGTTCTAATAAATAAGTTCCTTTTTTAAAGATGTTTCCTAACCTATTTCTTATGTCGTGAACTCAATAAAAATGTTTCCTCTCTGATTTTGTAACGTTTATACAATATTTTATAAAATGAATTCACTTTTTTTGTCTGCCAGTGTGATCTTAGACACTACATATAATATAGGAATCTAGCTGTTTTTCAAGTAGTAAAAAGCTTGCGAAACAAGTGCGGGTCGCTAGTCACCTGGAAAAGCCTAGATACTAGATATACTATAGTTCAATTGATATGTTTTTATCTCAATCATAAATTCCGACCAATTTTAATAGCATGTCAAAGATAATAAATGAAAAATGAGTCCGTAATTGAGTACATTTTCTTTGTTGGATTATGATGACCTAACTTCGGAGAACGGAGCACTGAAGCGTATTAAGTAGACCGCATATGACACGGGAGGAGATACCATTAATTAATTTATGTTCTAGAGTTTAACAATGTTATCGATCGAGCAGGGTATCGCGTCATGTTGAGGGTATTAATTTAGCGAAGGTCAATCAACGGGAGTGGGTCAACCTGAGACGGAAGAAAAATTGAACTATTGGAATAAGAGTCTTCATAATCATTGCCTTTTTATTTTTTTATGATCTGGGCAAAGTTCAGCAGTCGAATTACATCTTTCGTGCCTATTGTAGTCTTTGTCATTAAAGAAGACAAAGACTACTACTGGAGTATGTGGCCATGTTGACGTCATTGTTTAATCCATCAAAGGGGTAAGGAAGGAATATGAATGGTTTTAGTCAGTAAGAGTCTGACATTGATGGTTTCCCACCCTAAAAAACAGGTTTGACATGGTCTGATCAAAAACACAAGTAAGAAAAACCACAAAGCCCTTCAACGGTGAGATTTTTACTGACTAGCACTCCCGGGTAAGTACCTTTTACTTCTGCCTCGCTGACCACTGAAAACTTCACACACATCAAAGGATTTAAAAAGTAGGTACATGAGTAGGTATGAAAACAACCAGTACTAAAATAAACATAGTGACTGATTCCCAATTCTCATGGAAGGAAAACCATAGAGTGATGCGTCAGTCTATGGTTAACCATAATAAATAGTTTTGAATGGATTTTACAGCCAGTAATTTCGGTTTAGTCATTATCATGACTTTGTCCTTAAACCTTAAAATAATTATTAGTCATCATGTGATTATGTAACGGTTGTCACGTAATTTTTTTTTTTAATCAGTCTTGAAATATGTTTTAAATAAAATCAAATTTGATGCCTACTCATCTCTTCAAATTATTCACCGCAGATATCTAAATTTAACCAAGATTAATTTGATCAACGGTTTCTTACGTTACATTAAAAATGTTCAGAGAGATTTCATTTCATGTTATGTCATCTTTAGGCTGAAAAAACATTTATTTTTCTTCCTAAGATTATAATCACACTAATATACAGGCGAAAGTTTATGAGTGAGTGTGTGTGTGAGTTTGTATGTTTGTCCGTCCTTCAGGCTCAGACGGCTGAACGGATCTGGATGAAACTTGGCACAGAGGTAGATTATGACCTAGATTAACGCATAGGATACTTTTTATCCCTGTAGTACGTTTCCTTGGGATTATTTCCGACATCCAAGCGGGCGAAGCCGCTGGGCGCAGCTATTAATTTTATAATCTTAAAAATCATATAAAACATTGTTAGGATGTAGACACATTGTGATGGATATAGTTAGGTTTAAAGAAAATTTATTCTCAATAAAAACATAACAATGTCACTTACTTGAGAACAATGCTAAAAAAAGTAATTTACATAAATTCGTCATCACCAGTTACAGACTAAAGTTACCACAAACAAGTTACCAATCCAATGCATTCATTTCCCCACAAGTGATCGATCTGCAACTATATACTGGTTAAGTTGGGATTTGAATGCATTAAAAGAGTGTAGGTTTCTTATACATGACGGTATTTTATTATAAAGTTGTGCTCCTTCAAAAGTAAGCATTTTTTTGCCATAATTAGTTCTAGTTTTAGGTTTTAGTTAGTTTGAAGTGAAGGCTTTAGCAACAATATATTCACGTACTTTATCCCACAATAACTTAGTAAGCTTGTAAACACAGCCCCCTTACATTTGTCATTGTTAATTGGCAATGTAAATAAAGCATTTAATTCAACTGTAATAAATACAACGTTTACGAGTCCGCGTGCCTCATTTATATCAGCGAGAGCGAGAGCGCCTTGAAGGTGCGTTTAGATCAAATGGATCAACAATTAGAATGAGATCTCTTAGATAAATCGTCTCACTTATTATAGAAGTTATATTCAGTAGTGTTTTCTATCCCCCTTACTAATAAACTTATTATAACAGGTGTTATAATACGTTACCTAGGTACCTTAAATAGTTACCTACACACCGATTTCTCTCTTCCACATATAATTTTATAATTCATGTGTAAAAAACATATTAAAAGAGTTAGGTTGGGGTGTCTTGTCCATTTAAAACTACGAAACTACCTTTTGGAAGGGGCGACTAGAATCAATTCTATTTCTTGTTCATTTTGACGTTCAAAAGCGCCTTTTTTGTGCCTATTTGAAATAAATGATTTGACTTAGATTTTGACAGTCGTCAGAAATTTCACATTAGAAAGAAGAAGATTAAGCAACTATACAGACGGTATACAAAGTTTATTAGAAAGGGGTTATATGTTTAAAGTTGGAATGTTCATGTCCCAGCTCTGTTCTAGCTACGCTAGTTTGATGAAAACGGACCGTAGCGAAACCATCGCAGTTATTGCTCGCCTACACAAATGGCTGGATAAGTGGTCGGTGTTTCTAGCGGCACTTTCAATTATGCATGAGTCCACTTTTATCTGTTCACTTAACGATCTGACAAATTATATGGCAGTTGTTGTTAGCACAATTTCTAACATTTTCACTGTACGAGTACCATGGAGCTTTAGAATATTCATTCTGTTTTATTCTAAACCTATTAAAATCATGTTGCCATGTAAAACACATTTTTTATAAGCACTCGTTCGTGTAAACAAATGTTGACTCAGTAATAAACAAATTGTTGAGCAACTATGAGTAAATAAACATTGTTTTTACTACGACGAAACCAATTGTGTAAGCAAATTAATGTTAAATGTAGTTTTTATTGAAATAGATTGTGCTAGTGCAAATATTGTATAAATTCTAGGAAAACAAACGGAATTAAATGAGTCGTCCGTGTCGTTACCATATTGAACAGTTGTGACTATTAAACATTCTTAAAAAGAACCATGAACTGCTCAATACAAACGGATGATTTTATATATCTGCGCTTTTAAAAACCGCATCGCAAAGGCATTTGTACCGCAACTTCTATGTAAAACCTGGCATTAAAAAGGGAATTGCTCACTCAAAACAAGTAGTAGTTAGTGTACCGACGGATTGGTAATAACCGACCGATAGAAATCGACTAACAAGTCGTACCTGCATCAAGCACAGCTGGCATGTCATTACTGTACAATTAATTTGTCGTTCCATGCTAAGCAAATACTGCTGCGGGCGATCCACCACGCAACGCTCCGATAACATTTTACCACTGCCTTTCCATTGCCACTTCTACCAAGATCTGATCAAAACTGTTTTCTCTATCAACAGCATTGTATATAAAAATCATGCGTAGATCCTCCATTGTCGTTCTAGTAGGTGGTAGATTGCTACTAATTTTGTCATCTACTGGTGATGGTATTGCATTACCCTGTCTTACGACCTCTTCTGGAATTCAAACCTGATCCTCTAGTTAAGATTTCTAGACATTTTTATTATTAGTTTAATGTCTAACATTATCCTTGTCAGTTATATTACCCTAAGGCAAGCGATGTCCGACAACTTTATCAGTTTTGTAACCAAATTAATAGTTTTAACGTATTTTTATTGATCCCTTCTGCTGCCTGTCTCAATGTTTGTTTTCTAAGCTGTACCGTTGATGTTACTCATACCAAGTAGGTACCGGCGGAGACCAAGCAATCAAATGCTCCGGAACACTCGGGGCGCCATTGAAGTGAGTCAAACTGGTCGATAAGTTTGCACCCATCTGTGGCTCATTACAAAACTATAACTTCGACAAGTACCTATTCCGTATTGTTTGCTGTTTAATCTATCCGACGATGACTAACGCCACAGTGGCCATGGTAAAGACTACGAGTTATGGCGCCTTATGAAGCATAGTCACTATGAAACACAGCTGTATCATGATGTAGTGACATGTAGCACACGTAAATAAATGAGTACTTCAAGAAACGTTTTCACCTTAAACGATCCTTAGTGTTGAGAAACATACATAATCCACAGCTCTTAAAGTAGTGTCAACTCAGTTTATGATTGGGCATTATATCCAATACCTTGCCTCAAAATTACGGCGTTATAACTTATGGAAATATCATTAAGTATAAATTCAAGAGAGTACACGACCAAAAGCTGTAATATGCACATGATTTACAACACCAGTAACAGAGACACCTTCGTTTGGAAGAAGTTCTGAATGTTTGTTGGAGTAAGAGGGTAGGTAGGGGTCTGCTGAAACTGGTGTTGTGTAGTCAGTGGGCAATCGACAACAATTACTGTCAGAACAATAGCAACCGATCTTTTGTACCGTTAGCAGCCCGCGGCCTCTCGGTCAAGTGTGGCCAGATTCTGCGATACCTACACTGCCAGTGCACTTGCCTTGCGGACATTACTGGTCTTAAGAATGTCTTTAAATATGTTGTTGTTCTCCTATCTAAAGCTTTCTATTTTATTTTCGGTTCGAATATAGTAAACATCCATCCATCAATGGATTGTGGCGGGAATTTCTGACATAGACTGAACACACGTGAAATCGATGACGTTAATGTATCTTTATTTATGTAGACTGATACATCACTTTCCAATACATCTTCAGGTATAGGTATATAAAGATCTGTGAAATAATTTTCCAATAGACAGATTTTTATAAAACGATGCCAAAATGATTTGTCTGACGTCAGTGGCTAGTACCTAATCCGTAACCTCGTCCCAATCACATCTTAACGCCACATGTATTGAAAGCTGGGCAGATTTAAACATAATTCATATTAAACGTAAATTTATGACAGATGTATTTGATTGCGTCAGAAAATGCCGCGTCATTATATTTATACAGTCTCTACGCGTTGTGAACTTGTGATTTAAAACTTAGTAAAATATCAAAAAAAAAACTTTACCGGTTTTTAAAGACTTACGGTTTCCGGGTGTCGGTTACCGTACTAGGAGTACGATCGGTTGGTTATCTGCTAGATAATCTGAATAAACCAAGGAGGATATTTTTGTTATATCTAAACTATTTCTCCCGCTTGGGATGTTACAATGAAACGCGATTTGTTTATATAATAAAATAAAATGAATGTTGTATCGCTCTGATTAACCTTTGCCTCGTTTTCGGGAGATGACAAAGCTGGAAAGCTCGGCGAAAGCACGTTCAAGTTCATGGGTTTAATATTTCGATATTAAATGTGTTTTATCTCCGGTACCAAATCCGACTACTTTAATTCGTTTAACATAATTATCATACTAAGTAAAGAGGAGGAGTTCGTGGCCAAGTTATAAAAGCCGCAAGGTTCGATCCATCAGGTTAAGCTATGCTTGCCGGGGTTGGTCCGTGGATCGGTGACCATCTTTACATACCGAGACTCCTGCGTGTCTCGGAAAGCACGCTAAGCCGTTGGTCCTGGCTTAATTAACAGCCGGGACTCGTGGATTTTCTACCGTCGTTACGGTCTTACTGATTAGGGTATTGTATTACCCTGTTACTAGGTTGTGGATATCAGATAGACAGTTGCTCACTGGTAGCCGACTCCAACATAGTTAAGAAAAGGTTGAATTGATTGATTGTTATTTCATACTAAGAATTTTGTAAATATTATCTTCCTCAAGTGTAACTTCTAAATAATATACTAGCTTTTGCCAGCGGCTTCGCCCGCGTGTAAGTATGTACCAAATTATCCCACGGAAATCATACATTTTGCCGCGATAAAAAGTAGCCTATGTGCTATTCTAGACTATGATCTATCTCTGTGCCAAATTTCATCCAGATCCATTCAATAGTTTTTGTGTGAAAGAGGAACAAACATCCATCCATCCACACAAACTTTCGCATTTATAATATTAGTAGGATTATATACCTTATTCAGAACTTCAGAAGTCATACTATCAAACTTTGACAGAGTTATTCAGAAGTCTGTATTAGCTTCGAGAATAATTTGAGCCTACAAATTATGCCAAGTTAAGCCTCATCTCGTTAAAGCAAGCACTAATTAGCCATTGTTTTTAACGAAGCCTGAGGGAATTCAACCTGGTTAATTACTGGTTACTCAAATCTTTGTGTTTGCTGTTTAATTATTGTAGTTTCGGCTTTGTATTCCGAATTAACTTGTATCTTTTGATGAACTTTATGTTGAGTTGAAACTGATTTACGAATTTAAAAGGTTGAGTGAATCCACGCAGAGCGGAAGCATCGGCTTATTTAAGCGATTAACAATGTTTAAAAATATAAAAGCTTACATAGGTACGTAGATACTTTTTGTTAGTTTTTTTTCTTTCAACACTGTGACTTACCTTTTTACTTTAATCTTAAGAACCTCGGGTACTAGACTGCGATAATTAATGCACTGGCTAATCTTTATACTACCCTACCCCACTCCACTGTATAGACGAGAAAAAAAAACATCCCAGTTTCACATATTGTACACCTAAATAGCTACCCTATTTTTATCTCATTGTTTTTTTTTCTACTTCATCGGCGTGATTAATATGTACCATTGCATCATTACAGCTTGCTAGTAAGTACTAAGAGTGTCTGAGCGAACCCGCGAATGTCAGACGGACCGTTATGGCGAACTCAAAAAGTGGCATTTGGTCATAGGCGTAAAACTCACGTATTGCAGATTTGTTTGTTTGAAATTGAGATTTGTTTTTTTTATTTAACAGTGTTGAACTCTTATTGAAAATTGTTTAAGTTAGCTAAGTATTAACAGCGGCACAGATCGCTCCATCAGGTTAAGCTACGCTTGTCGGAGTTGGTCCGTGGATGGTCGACAATCTTTACATATCGAGACTCCTCCGTGCCTCGGAACGCACGTTAAGCCGTTGATCCCGGCTGTCATTCGTTGATCTTTGACAGTCGTTACGGGCAGTCAGAAGCCCGATAGTCTGACAGCCAGTCTTACCAAAGTGTATCGTATTACCCAGTTACTGACTGGATTGTGGAGGTCAGATAGACAGTTGCTCCATGTAAAATACTGGTATTCAGCTGTATCCGGTTACACTGGTAGCGGACCCCAACATAGTTAGTAAAAGGCTAGGCGGATTGATTGTTTACGTTCATGAGTATTATGTTCTGTTAAAGCTTGAACAATCGAACCAGGCGACTACTGTCACTCCTACTGCACCACACAGTTACTTCAGAAACGATTTCTGTTAAGCTGTCGGGCTATAGTAGTTTTATATTAATATGTACATTTTGAACAACATTCCCCTCTGTCTGATACTCTTCGATCGTTCCGAGCCTGCATACGATAATTCAATTAAATGTATCCAATAGTTTAGTCCCTGTTGTCAAAGTTTGGCATTAGAGTCGCCTTATCAATACTATTTAGATTGTTTGAAATATCTAATCACTTTTTAATTCGATGTTAGGATTTATTTCATAGTTCCAAAACACTCCCATGCATTAAAATTGACAGTGTTTTCATTTATTGTCATATTATGTCTTAACATTGTATAATTCACACTACAACATAGCATAATATCTTTGTTGAATAGTGTGTAGTACAAAATAAATGATAGATCAGTCCCTGTGTGTTCGTTACGGCTAGGAAGTTGTCCCACTTGGGACACGAACATGCGCCCGTGGGACATTCCGACATGCATTTCTGATTGCCTTACAAAGGTAGCTATTAGTACATGCATGTAATTGGTGTTTCTTTATACAGATTCCTGTTTTAGTGTGGACTTCGATTTGCCTAAGGGTATGATTTTTCTTAATTTGGAATTTAATTTATTTGTAAAAATACTCACAGTATGTATGTGCTACATTTTAGTGTTAGCAATAGAATATTGAATTTACTATCGCAAAGTCAGCCGTATATCTATTGTTTAATACCTTAATGATGCAGATATTCAATCAGCTGCAATGTTTTTTTTGGGATTTCCGCATCATGCCGATAAAAAATAAGGAATAATATTATTATTTATTGAAATAATAAAATACTAGTTTTCATCTATCGAGCAATAGATGGCGCTGTTAAAGATAGACTATTACAAGCAGGTCAGTCAATGTCGTAATCCTAGCTCATAGATAAGCTTATACTACTAGCTACTAGATGGCGCTGCATTACCGTACTACAAGTTGTAGTTTCATCCGTCGTCGTTCTTTATTAAATAATTATTACCTATGCGATGGGTTACTAATATATTACCAATTATCATCTCCAACCCTAACAGGTTTGCAGTAAATTGCCAACTATATCGACCAAGATAAAATGTTTTGTCGGCCTGAAATTGCATCAGCATCCAAATCAATCCACTTTTGAAAAAAGACCACAACAATTTTTCGGCGGCCAAATAAGGCATAGTAATCTATTTACGGAGAGACTTAGCCTTTGCAGAAGAAGGCAAGGGCTCTGCAAATCCCCCAGTGATGTGCGAGGTAGCAAGGCGGTGTGCGAGGAAATAATCCACCAATAGGATCTCTTAATTTTCATAGCTTGAGCTAAGCAAATGTTGTTATTGGTTAGTTTGACGCACAATCGCCGCTACGCGTCCTCACACATCTCTGGTGTTAAAATTACTAACCTTGCAGTCTCCCTGCACGCAAATAGCTCTGAACCCTGGCTTGGTGCAGGGCGTGCCGTCCACCACCAGCGCAAGAGACGCATAGAACTGCTGCCCTCGTGGCCGACAATTCAGGGTGCATGGTGAGTCTCCTGGAAATAAAACAGATTTGTTTGGTCTAGAGATAATGGAAAAACAAGCATGAGACTTCTAAAGGAACTAAATAGGTATGATACAATGTCGAGAGCGAGTTGTCATTATAAACTACTGGGAGCTATGTGACGATTTCCCCGATGGAAAGTGGTTTTCGCTGCAAATGCACCAAGGAATTGAACAGCATTTCCATCTTGGTAGGCTCCTCCCATGTGTGCGGCTCAAGTTTTATCATTAGTTTTTCCGTCACTGAAAAGGTTCAGGGTTCCGTACCCAAAGGGTAAAACGGCACCGTATTACTAAGATACCGCTGTCTGTCCGTCTGTCAGCAGGCGTCTGTCACCAAAATAAATGTATAAGGGGTCTCACATACACCAAACGTGATTTTTCTGCCGTTTTATAGAGAATGGTACAGACGCCAGCACATCAAGCTATCCCTAACTGTCAAATTTTCTCAATTAAAAATGAACCTTATATCTTTGCAATAAAGTTGAAATACTATCAAAGAAATTTGACAGATTGTGGTAACTTGATGTGCTGGCCTCTGTACCCTTCGTGCGCGAGTCGGACTCGCAGTTGGCCGGTTTTTTTATCAGTGTTTTCGGCTCACAAACTACTGGTAGTAGTCAGAATATTTTAAATAATAATAAGTACCTAGTCTTATGTTATAAGCGTAAACATTAAATAAATAAATATCTATGGCAGGCAAATATTATTTGTGTTAATGTTTACTTTGATACTCATATCTTATACGATTTCTTTTTCCAATTTCTATGTACCTATCTACTTATGTATGTACCTAGTTACCTGAAAATGAGATTGATGTACTAATTTAGTAGAATAATAAACAGTCACCAATTGTGCGAGAGGGTCACGCTACTAATCAGTGTTTTTACTTTCAAGACCATTATTTTCACACGTCTATTAGTAATTAATGCAAAACGCATAAAGTTTTTTTTTTACAATTTGAAACACAAATAAAGGATGTCACGTTGAATGACACGTGGTCAATGGTTTTAGTGAAATTATTTTTCCAGAAATATTAATTTACCTAAAATCATAATCTTCTTCTTTATTTTCGTGTGGTTAGTCACTAACCTGGTGTCAGAGTTTTTATGCTGCCCATGGGCCTCTGACTTAGCTTCACATGCTGTTGAGAAATATCTCTCAGACATGCTGGTTTCCTCACGATGTTTTCCTTCACCGATTTTAAAGCAAGTGATAATTATACAATACACACATGAATCCGTAAAATCAGAGGTGCGTGCCTTGGGTTTGAACTCGAGACCAATGACTTGGCAGTCCGACGGTCACACCACTAGGCTATCACTGCTAACTAATAATAATCTAATCATAATCAAAATAAATTAAGTTTTAGTATTTTTCGTTCAGATATATTCTAAATTATAAATAAATAATAAAAAAAAATCATAAGGTGTTTTTATTGCTGTCAACTAGCATATTCTCCAAAGCTGCTTGAGAAGGAGTTCTTCCACTATTTTAACTGTAAAAGCAAGATAACTCATATAAGATGGACCTTACCATCAACATAAGGCACCCAGGTGTAGAACCGGCCTCGGAAGGGTCTTCGGTCATACACAGCACACTGCTCTGCGCGTGCGTCTCGAACTGGACCGGAACAAGGCTGAGGACAAGAGATGAGATAATTGTAACAGGAGTAGAGATATAGATTTTATTGGCCCTATTTGATAATAATCTCAACCTATGTGTGGCGATGATGCGCCGGCTTTTTGCACACAATAATGGTACAGACGCCAGCACATCAAGCTATCCCTAACTGTCAAATTTTCTCAATTAAAAATGAACCTTATGTCTTTGCAATAAAGTTGAAATACTATCAAAGAAATTTGATAGATTGTGGTAACTTGATGTGCTGGCCTCTGTACAAAGGCGGACTTTACGTCTTATGCATTCTCTACCAGTCAACCAAGGGTGGTGAAGAAATTAAAGTTAAAAAACAGGAACAATGATAGATTTTTATAAAATTACTATTTGCACCCGCGCGGATGCACCCGCTGCTCGGCTCCTATTGATCGTAGCGTGATGTTACATAGCCTATAGCCTTCCTCGATAAATGGACTATCCAACACAAAAATTCGGACTAGTAGTTCCAGAGATTAGCGCGTTCAAACACACAAACTCTTCAGCTTTATAATATTAGTATAGATAAATAAATCATAGAGAATTATTGATATTTTATCAGTACAGAAATACATATGTTATAACAGTAGAATACAAAAAGCTACATACATATTTACTAGTCTATGCTTGCCTAGTAATCTTTGAACCTCTATTAAGTCCCTCTCCTGCAATCCTGTGGGGTTTTCAAGGCTCAGAAGTATTGTCTTATCAAATGTATCTTTGCTAATGAGCCTTAGGTCAATTTCTCAATGTGATTTGACCTGGTCTTTAGATTATCCTATAAAACCAACTTCAAAAACTACAATATGTCAATCGAAAAGTTTCCTAATTATCGAATAATTAATTACTACCTTCTACTCCTACATTACTTTGTAAATCCATGTGATATCAAACCTTGGCATACAATTACGCATGACTAATAACTACTGATATAAGTTGAACCGGTCATTGACCTCAAAGAGAGATTGCCGCCTCAACAATGATTTGTATTTATTTAGCATTGTGTATCGTCATGCCCCATTCGCCTATTGCTCACTAGAGATGTGAACGTATCAACAGTGGCCCCGGGCATACAGATAATAGTATAATATCTTATTTGAAACTTATCCCGATAACGGATACAATGTTATCGCGGTAGCCCATCGACGTTTTAATTTAGTATGCGATGTATTGATGGGCCATCAATAATTGCTCAGGAGGCGTACAGACGCCAGCACATCAAACTATACCTAACTGTCAAATTTTCCCAATTGAAAATGAACCCTATGTCTTTGTACTAAAGTTGAAATACTATCAAAGAAATTTTACAGAATGGAGTAACTGGATGTGCTGGCCTCTGTACAATAAGTGAGTGGAAGAAACTGATGGGTAAACATGAAGAATCAAATAAGAATATTGGGCTATTGGTATAATAAGTTACAAACTAATATAATGAGAACTAGCCCCCTCATATTTTTTATGTCACAATATATCTATGGTAGATATTTCTTTTTTTTTGAGGTTGGGAAATCATCAAATGACTCCTCCCGCTCTGGGTGGAGTGGAAGGGAGTGTCAGACTCTTACTGACTAAAACCCATCCATGTTCCTTCCTTAGCCCTTTATGTTCCCGGGTAGCGGTAACCCTTTCGGACAATCCCGCTTATGGTAGATATAGTCTGAGGTTACAATGTAACAGAGTATTACTGCTATTCGTTTTGTATAGAGGCTTAATTAGCTACGATCTACTTGCTTAGTTTCTGCTTGATTTAGTTTTAATTTGGTCAAGGATTCGCATAAAAGCTTTGTGGTTTTACTTGGCTTTTTAACTAAAGTTGATTTTCTGTGGTACTCTCTTTGGACTTATAGGTACAGGCAACTAACTTTGTTACTTTTTTGACTTACTGATGGACTTTTCCGCAAAATACCTGTTTTTTTTTGATAATGGCATCTCGCAGTTCAATCATAGGGTTGTCTACTGCTAAACTGGACTTGCCTGTGGATGCCACAATAAAATTGCAGCCTCCAGCCAGGGTTAACAGTTGCTGTAAATAGTCCCTTTGTGATTAAGTGTAAGCGTTTAACTTTTTCGGTATTTTGCTCTTTTTAACTTAAGTCAATAAAGGTATTGGTTATACTTACTGCGGTATTGCACTCGTGGTAGCGCCGCCCAAGACCGGGACAGTCGGGCCCCGATGAGCTCGGTGCGTGGATCACGTTGCGTGCTCGTCTCGTGTGCTGGATGCTTCGCACCAGTTTCCTTCTCTTTCTACTGCGCCGCATTCTGGAACGTGAACAATTCATTTGTAATTGGATCCATGTAAAGCATCTTCCGAAACTCTATCTATTTCCCTTCGTAGTTAGTTGGTATTGACGCAGCAAGGGCCGCTGTGTATGTGAGCACTTGTGGGACCTACAGACTTTCAATTAATTGATTTGCCATTTGATTAATTGTGATGACACATACATACATCTATAGTATAGTATAATATTATAAAGCTGAAGAAGTTGTTTGTTTGAACGCGTTAATCTCTGGAACTACGGGTCCGAATTGAAAAATTATTTTTGTGTTGGATAGTACATTTATCAAGGAAGGATATACATCAGGTTGAAACATCATGCTACGACCAATAGGAGCCGAGCAGCGGAAAACCGCGCGGGAACAGCTAGTATGTATTAGAAACTTTCTTTTTTTGGGTGTGGGAAATCATTAAATGACCCCTCCCGCTCTGTGTGAAGCGGAAGTGAGTGTCAGACTCTTACTGACTAAAACCCATCCATGTTCCTTCCTTAACCCCTTATGGGCCCCTTTCAGACAATCCCGCTTAACGTATTACAAACTGAGAGGACACTTATGACGCCGTTTTGACCACATCATAACAGCAATCTGGCTAATAATTTCCCAACAATATTAGGGTCGGCTTCCAGTGTAACGGCATGCAGCTGAAAACCAGTATTTTACATGGAGCGACTGCTTATCTGACCTCCACAACCTAGAAACTGGGAAATACGATATCCCTTAGTCATAGTAACAGCATAATCAGCTATGTTCCCACAGCTGGGACACTGGCTTTCTCTCTTCGAGACAGAGTGGGCTGTGTGGTTATATTGTCTTTCGCTGAAATCCACCACGCCGGTCGTGCGGGTTGGAAGATGCCACATGTCCTAGAATATTTTGGTTCTAATACACGTCAGTTTCCTAACGATGTTTACCTTTACCGTATTCAATTGATCACACTTGTACGTAAACCAGTGGATACCTATGCATGGCTACCTATAAAATCTATCTAGTTGCTAATTGTATGTTTTTCTTCGAAGTTTACACAAGCTTCAAAGGCAAAATCCGTATGCACGCACCGTCTAGCACGTTTGTTACGCAAAGTGGAACACAATCCCGTCAAGATCCGCTCCGTTCAGAGCCAAGTTCCAATAATCCTCATGAAATGAAAATTTGTGATGGACGTGAGCAGATAATTGTGTCAAATGTTTATACATATTGATAGGTACTGGCTAACATTAGTATGTAAAGTGGTACAGAGACAGAACTGGAGATACTCTCAGACATCCTAAATTCCAAGAGTCTATACGTCATCGTGTTCACACTTAGCTGTGGTACTTAGGAATCATGTCGTTGGGTTTCAGATTGAAAGTTGCCGCAACAAATAGGATCAGAGAAAATATAAAGCACAAGTTTTGTCTTCCAAATTAGGGGTCTCGGTACTTGATATAATTACTTGAAATTACTTGAAATAATGTTTAATGGAATTTAATTGATTGCTTAATATTATGTATACAAAGATTTTCGTCTCATGGTTGCAAGCGCAAATGCTGAGCGTGAAGTCCTGAGTTCGTCTCTCAGGTCTGGAAAAGTGTTATCATTTTCCATTACGTGTTTCTTAGTAACTGCCCGGAGTTTGGACGCTAACGGTGTGACACTCTCGTGCCTCGTAAAGCACGTTAAGCCGTTGGTCCTGCGCGTGATCCCTCTCCGGTCGTGTTGGATTCTGTATCGGACTATGAGAGTGTGAATCTGTTTTTGCGCACATACTTATTA
Source organism: Hyppa rectilinea (assembly GCA_951799385.1). Lineage (NCBI taxonomy): Eukaryota > Metazoa > Arthropoda > Insecta > Lepidoptera > Noctuidae > Hyppa > Hyppa rectilinea. Next base: position 9,735,606 of record OX637318.1, on the reverse strand, counting down.
TTGTAATATCTCCCACGCTGAAGGCTAGTCTCCGTTAAGATTGGTCGCCATGGCCGAAATATGGTCTTGAAGACTATTATTATGCAAAACTTCTGAAAAAGAGATGTGGCTGACGGACGCACAGCACTACCTTTTTCGCACAAGAAATAATGGTGACTTTGACACTTGCATTCTTAAGTATCTAACTGTCTAAGCGGGATTGGCCGAAAGGGTTACCGCTACCCCGGAACATAAAGGGCTAAGAAAGGAACATGGATGGGTTTGAGTCAGTAAGAGTCTGACACTCCCTTCCGCTTCACCCAGAGCGGGAGGGGACATTTGATGATTTCCCAACCTCAAAAAAAATTTGTATCTAATTACTGTGAAAGTAACCATTTATCCAATAATATTAAAACGGACGCAATACTATGAACTAGCTTGTTTTCTTTGGATAGATTTGTTTATTTTCTTTATGACTGAAAAGTTTTATCACAAAAATAATAAAGATGTCTAGAAATAATTGTTCAAACGCTAAACCCAGTCGGTCTAGATTGAGCTGTTTAATATTATATAACGCCGCGCCGTAGCATAGAAAATGGATTAGCGATTATTATTGTTTTTGTCGGACTGTATTTTCAATTGAATATTCGTACTAATATCTACTCTTTACATTGACTTGAAAATTTCTCGTTTAAGTACCTACCTATTATTTGGTGAATATTAAGTAAAGAAAATAAAACCGTCTGAAGTGTTTGCTTTAAACAGCTGTTTAGCGATTTTTTTGCAAGAAATTTTAAAATATGCATGTCTTTAAATATTGTCTTAGGTGATACAAGACTTAAATTTGCTGTCTTTTAAATGGCATGTTTTGTCTGAATAAACTTATTTTCTTTCTTGTTGTTGAAATGGGATTATTTTTAAAAGAAGAAATTTGATTTTAATTATTATTGACTTTATGTTTGCGATACCTTTGTAGATTGAAATTCCTGCATGTTAGAGCACCTAAATTGCCTACCTAATTTTTTTTTACTTTTTAAACAGATTTTTTTACAATTATTAACTATCAATAGACCATTCAATTGATCCATCAAAGACACACCTATATGCAGAACTAAATAGATAGTTAAAGTCCTTTTAGGTAATTAATATATTCAATTAACACTTAACTATAAATTAATCAATCCTACATAAATGGCACGGAGACGTTGAAATGTCAATACATCAACTATTGATGTGTTTGAACAATGTTGCATTGTGTGAATGTCACTTATTTCTTGGAATTGTTACTGCATGAGTCAGTTTCCTTTTAATTCGATTATTAACTAACCAAAAACAAAACTATTTCAAATCTAAAATCTGTTTCTTGTATAAATAGTCATCTACAAATAAGCTAAGACACAGGACTCGTCTCCGGAGAAGGAGTGGACCCCAATGCGAGCCCAGTGGTTTGGCAGATAGATGTCACGTCATGCCTTTGAATATTTAATTCTAGGATATGCCGCCGGTTTTCTCACAATGTTTTGAGAGCAGTAGTAATGAAATTACAATTTTTTTTAAATTAATAAATGTAAAGCCTTCCAGCGTACAATTCGTAAATCGCGACCGTTACCCTAATAACCCCCTTACTAATAAACGTTGTACAGCGTCTGTATAGCTAGAAACCGCTTTGTCTTCTTCTTTCAAAAGACAAATTTCCTGAAAGAGAGGGATCGGTGTGTAACTATTCACCTGATATAATACGTTTATTAGTAAGGGGTATACATTTAATGAATTCGTCATTCTTCAGAAAAGAATATCTGGAAGAATGTACGGTATACAATATCATATACTCGTATATACAATGTAAAGAGAAAATCTTCATATGGTTGACTGAATAAAATTTCCATTATCCAAAGACCCGAAAACGGAATGCGCGTTTGGATGAATCATTCCACTCCGAAAATATGTGACCTACCGTCTATGTTATTGTTCTTATGTATAATATAATTTTTGGTACGTAGGTAGGTACATAATTATAAAATAGTAGGTAGATATACACCGGCACGCGTATGCCCGTAATGAAACCTCATTGTTTCAGCTCATCATTAGTACAGGAATCCGCCGCGACGGGGCGCCACACACGACTTTTGTCTTGTAATTAAAATTATGAAACTGCCTCGCCTTATAATACGCCTACGAGTAATCGGTTCTGATATTGATACTTCATTCTTTTGATGATATGTTTTAATTAGTTGTTCGCGCCGCCAGTCATTTGTTTATTATTAGTCGAGACTTCGGGAGTGATACCTACTCGTATCAAGGAATGTTTATTGTTTAACGAATTGGGTATTTGAAAGGGTAGTCAATAACGTTACTTTTTATGAATTGTCAAAACGCGAAATTCGTACGTGATTTGTGTGAAGTATAACAATGTGTCGTCGCATATTTTTAGTATCAAATCTAATCTAATCGAGATGGAGGTTTTTAATACGAGCGGTGTTTTTCTATGTGATTTCATATTTAATTTTTGACTGTTTCAAGTAGTCAATTCTATTTCCTTTGAAGAATATAGCCATTAATTTTGAAGATAGTCTTTTTTTACAGAACATTTTCATTTGCATTAATGACTTAAGTGAGAAATCAATATTTATAAACCATTATGGCGACAAAAAACCCGCACATTTCATTACATATTTGTTAATAATATTATCACACACATTCTTATTTAACACTCCAAATATTTATCTACTGATCACGCTGACGTCCACTGTTAATAAGAGAATTGTGATGTGAATTTGAGCAACCCGTCGTATGCGCCTGCGCCAAGGCATCTTCGTCATCAGCTTCGGGTATTGTCGGTTCCGCTCGTTAAATAGTTGTAAAAACCAATTGGAAAGTACATGTAGGTTTTTGCTTGTCTATAGTTAACATGGCCATTTAGATTATTAAATATGTATCTACAAACGCCATGTCAGATTAGGTACATGCTTGAGAACGATTCGATTTTAAATAGGAATTAATATTTCCTGATCATTACGTACAAGCCAAAGTGTGGTATGTAAACAAAATTGTTACGATCGTGTTGCTCTTAAAGACCACTTTGTCCGTCAATCAAATTGCTTGTAGAAAAACAGTTCAGACTTGTTACTATTGGTTCGCTTGTCCCATTCAGTTCTATATTGCCTTAATTTGGCATGTACGACGTGATCAGGGCGACAGGGTCACTGAACGTTTTGTTAGCCTTTGACTTAGGACCCAAATCAATGTTCTGTCTATCGAATTGCCGTGGAACTCTGAGGAAATGGAACAGTGACGTGTCACGACGTGTTGTTGACATCAACGTGGAACGTTGGATTGTTTGCAGGTCTCTGCAACTTATATTGTTTTGTGACCACTAACTCACCTAATGGGACTCAAAGACTCTTGAGGTTACTGTGTAGGTCTTATCTGCCACTGTATAGTACTAACACGATCAACTTACAAGATTGATAACAATTACAGCCTTTTAGGTTTGATTACAATTATGTAGGTTCATATTTGGAGGAGCTCGTGGCTAAGTACTAACAGCCGCACAGGCGGATCCGTCAGGTTAAGCTACGCTTGCCTGGGTTGGCCGTCGATGGGTGACCATCTTTACATATCGAGATTCCTCCGTGCCTCGGAAAGCACGATAAGCCGTTGGTCCCGGCTGTCATTCGTGAATCTTTGTATTTACTCCGTGGTCAGTTCCTAGCATCGATGGAATGACGGCTAACTTCAAGCTCATTTCGTTAGTTGTCACAGTGATATTTTTACTGAATAGGCAGTTCTGCTTGTCACGTATGTATGTATTTAAATATTTGCTTTTATCAAAAAAGAGTGATTTTAAGGCCCGTTCACACAATACGGCGGAACAGTCTGCTTGAGATAAAAATGTGAAAGTGTTGATAATCCGTTGCTAATGTTGTATGATGGGCGGACGAAATGCACGTGTCCAATCGATGTTCTAATCACATCACATCTCACTCGAATTGATCGTGTGTACACGGCATTAGGTCGGTTTATTGAAAGTAAATATATCCCGATTTAAATTAGGAACGTGTTGATCTTTGGGTCATATTTGAATAAGATTTTTGATAGCGTGTTCGAAATTTGAAACGCCGAGCGTTGATTAGGAAAGAAGAATTATTTTTCCCCAATTCTAGCGGATAGTTACATAAATAACGCCAACCCAATTGTACAATAGTTATTGTAAGTAGGTAAGTATCTAGGCTGCGAAGCTTTTCAACCACAGAGTATTGCTTTTGCTCTTAATACGCCATCTTAGAAAATGGGAATACAATGTCAAAGCGATACAGTTTCAACCACACGTCTGTTTGACCAGAGGGCTGGCTTATTTATTGGTCAAAGAATCAGCATTGCCATACTACGTGGCCATGCTGCCCGCCTTTTGGGAACTTTTCCTGTTGACAGCGATGTGGACGAATTTTTTGATGCTGTTTGATTTTTTATGGTTTATATACCACACATTGTTATTTATCAGTATATTCCTAAGTTTAAACCCTCCATTAATGTCAAAACAAATGAACAGACATTTCCCGTTCAAGCGATGTATTTCATTATCATTTCGGTCCCATCCCTCGATGGTAAGGAAGCGATAAGTTTTGCGAGTGCCTGGCCTGTTCCGATGGGCCATTAGTCATGGCCAGTCGTGGGCCATCGTTTGTCTCAGTACCGCTTGATCCTCTATTATATCTGAGGGTTGATGACTTGCCCGTGATGTGGGAAGACAGGGCTAATCTGAATGTTGAAGATTGATGGATTGAGAGGGTAATGGGAAACGAGGTACGGACTTACGGAGTGAAAGGCGGTTTTGATGCGTGTGTATATTTATAATTGAATTGTGAATTGATTTGTTATGTTACCATTGGTAATAATTGATTTGTAATAAAGAATTCTTGATTAACAACATCGATGATTTTGACCAAGATAGGTACCTATCCAATTTTGTCAACTAGGTACTCAAACGACTATTCATTGCATTGTAGCGGTCATAAGGAACGATTAAGACCCAGAAGTGCTATGGAGAATTCATTGTTCATATAAACTTATTTTTGTTACAAAAAAAAATCAAAAATTAAGTTACATTTTTTTTAAGTTATTATACTCCTCTATATACATATAACCCATTTCAATCTAAAATAAAATATGACTCAATCAACTATCCTGAGTACCGTTTATCTAGTACCTACGTAACTGCGCTCAATTGGCGGCGCAAACGCAGCTTGGAAGGCTCTCCCGCGGTGGCCAGCCCTCGCTCCTTTATCGATCACGCGCCCTATCATTAGATATCATTGTGATCTATGATCAATGCGCCCGCGACGCGATAGGGTTAACGCTACAATTGTATGGATTATTTTGTTTTGTTTGTGTGACAGTGATAAGGATTTTTTTAGTGCGTTCAATACCAGAAATACAATTTCGTGTCATGATATTTGTTTATTGTATTTGCTACAAATATACTTAAAAGTTGCGTACGTATATCACATTTTACTCATCAAATATGTTAATAATTTATTGTTAAATTATTTGTGTCTTCATATACACACATCAAAAGTGTCTAGGGATCAACATATATTTTTGCAATAACTTTTCTCTTGATTGATATTAATTTAAATTTTCTTTAAGGATTCATCAAATAAAGTGTTTTCGTTTGTCACAGTAACGATAAACCAAGTCACCTTTGCATTAATAAAGAAATTTGCCATTTTCCTAATAAAGGGCTTTTTGACATTTGAACCACTAACATTAAAGTTCGAAAAAAAGACTGAAATAACAGTTTTCTTTAAAATTTTATTGGGTAACTTAAACAATTAATAATCCGTGTTTCTACCGCGAACACTAACAACACAAGAACATCGGTTTGGCATACTCAAAATGAGTTCATCCAAATCACGCTGTGGAATGGCCGCCCATGTTCGTTGCAACAACAAAAAAAGGTCTTCTTGCAACTGGATACCCTCCATATTCGGCAGAGCTCTTCTCTGTAGCATATCCCATGCATGCTCAATCGGGTTCAAGTCTGGCGACTGAGCAGGCCAGGGCAGGACATTGATGTTAGCTGCGGCGAGAGTCTGTCTTACAACTCTTGCGGTGTGCGGTCGTGCATTATCATGCATTAACTGAAATAAGGGACCGATTTGCACTTGTAGAGGAACGATGACGTCAGATACAATCGTCTCAGCATAAATTTGAGCGTTGAGGTTGCCTCTGATCCAAATCAACTCAGTTCTTCCGCCGATCCAAATACCCGCCCATACCATGATGGTTCCACCACTATAAGGATGGACTTCCTGGCAGGATTTTAATCGCTGTTGGCGTCCAGGGGTTCTCCAGTGTCGTATACGTCTTGTATCCGGTCTCATACCAAAACGAGACTCATCAGAAAAGCACACGAAACGCCATTGTTCTTCTGCCCAATTTCTGTGTTCAAGAGCCCATTGATATCGAATCCTACGATTGTGCATTGCTATAGGTGGTACCCGTAGCGGTCTTCGGGAATGAAGGTTCACTTCATGCAAGCGGTTTCTGACTGTTTGGTCGCTAATTAAGTTCCCTGAAGAGTGATGAAGCCTCACGGCTAACATCATGGCGGTTATTGTTGGAGCTCTTCGAGTTAAGATTTGAATGTATCGGTCTTGTCTCCGTGTGGTGCAGCGATACCGTCCTTCATGGCGCTCAGCCACGGTACCAGTGCTTCGGTAACGTGTCCAAAGTCGACTGATAACACCTTTTTTTGTTGTTGCAACGAACATGGGCGGCCATTCCACAGCGTGATTTGGATGAACTCATTTTGAGTATGCCAAACCGATGTTCTTGTGTTGTTAGTGTTCGCGGTAGAAACACGGATTATTAATTGTTTAAGTTACCCAATAAAATTTTAAAGAAAACTGTTATTTCAGTCTTTTTTTCGAACTTTAATGTTAGTGGTTCAAATTTCAAAAATCCCTTTATTAGGAAAATGGCAAATTTCTTTATTAATGCAAAGGTGACTTGGTTTATCGTTACTGTGACAAACGAAAACACTTTATTTGATGAATCCTTAAAGAAAATTTAAATTAATATCAATCAAGAGAAAAGTTATTGCAAAAATATATGTTGATCCCTAGACACTTTTGATGTGTGTAGGTATACCTACATAAGCAGCTTAAATACCAAAAAGCACCATTCGATTCTTTTGCAGTGACATAAATTAAATCATCACAATCTAAACGATCGGAACCCTGACCTACTTCAACATTTCTACAGCGTGCTATAAAAAAAGAATTTGTACCTTAATATCCATAGGACAAGCCTCCGTATCTTAATGGCGGCTCTATAATGAAACAATTAATATAAAACCTCACGAACAATACAAAAAACTTAACACATTAATCTTCCTCACGTGTTCCCTTGTTGGTTTAAATTGTTTAACACGAATACGGCTTTTAAGACCTTTGAGAAATTAGAATAATGATGTATTAATTCGAATTTTATCGTCACTTGATAGCTGTTTGGTGGTGTTATTTTATTAATAGCTTGATAGAAGATAATAATGTTATATGAATGGAGTTTCATTTCTTAGCACTTCTCTTTTCAGCGGTACTGTCCGATGGGGTAACCACTGCCTCGGAACACAGGGCTAAGGATGGAACATGGATGGGTTTTAGTCAGTAAAAGTCTGACACTCCCTTCCGTTCCACTCACAAAGGGACTCTTATATTAAATAAGGGATCTGAGATTATTTTGTTTTGTAGATTTCCCATCCTTAAAAAAATGCACTTTTCTTTTTTAAGCGATAACGCCACGCGTTTCGACGATTATTGTCATTATATAATTAGAATTTTCCATTCCTCACAGTGTTTGGCAAAAATTTCTATAGATTCTATAAAAAAGAACACAAATAATTATGTAGTTTCCAAAGAAAAGCCTGAGACTTGTGGAACATTGTCATTACATTGACTCTTTATATGCGCGATACGCCTCTCCAAGTAAAAGTAGCAATGAATTATGTGAAAATGTTTTCACTGTTAAAGACTGACTGTGAAGATTTCGAATATTAATTCTGACTGTACTAAGAAATAATAGTCTAATCCTAAAATAGAACAAGCAAGCCTTTGCATATTTTTTTTTTTTGGTTTGTTGGGTAAGATTTAACATCTGGCTGGCTATAATTCATCATCATCTGCCTAACCTTTTCCTATATACGTTGGGGTCCGCTTCCAGTCTAACCTGATGCAGCTGAATGCCAGTATTTTACATGGAGCGACTGCCTATTATTATTTATTTCATTTGAATGTTTATTTTTTTTTGTTAATTTAATTTAAATCGGACTGTATGGATCAAGTTATCCGAAATAAATGGTTTTTTTTAAATGAAATTACGTTCTTACCTAGCAGGATCCCTGGGCAGACAGTGTCGCTCCTGCACAGCCACTCCACCTCCACAGGTCTTGGAGCAAGGGCTCCAAGTCCCCCACGAGCTCCACGCGTACATCGTCGCGTTCGTTCGAATCGCTTCAGTCGTTCTTGGCACCTGGAACATTTTGTTTAGAAGTTGTGTTAGAAGTCATCATCCTAATTCCTACTAATATTATAAACGTGAAATTTGTGAGGATATATCGATGTTTATTACTCTTTGGAAAAACTACTGTATGGATTTGGATAAAATTGGCATACAGATAGTGTATGTCCTGGATCTTTAGGATAGATTTGTATATACATTCAGTCAAAAAAGTATCGGGAATGGATGATTTGTTTATGGTTCCAAATTCAAATTTTTGTTTTTTTTGTAGTTGTTAGATTGGCACAACTGTTTTCCATTTTGGCGCGGAGTTTGAGTTGCATCTGTTATTTATATTAAATACAGTGCTGGTTTTAGTAATATCATATATAGTGTGTATTGCGAATTTCATAATGGACAAAAATAATCTGAATTTTATCCAAAAACTCAATCGCATGAAAGTCGCTGAGGACATGCTAGAACGAGTCAGTTCGGACCCAACATTCATGAAACGCATTGTTACTGGTGACGAGACGTGGGTTTACGAGTTTGACATGCAAACTAGTCAACAAGCTTCGGAGTGGCGCCTTCCAACTGAACCGAAACCGAAAAAACCACGCCAAAGTCGATCAAAAGTCAAAGTCATGTTGACTGTTTTCTTTGACTATCGCGGTGTTGTGCACTCTGAATTCTTACCGGAAGGTCTAACGGTAAATAAAAAATATTATTTGAGCGTTATGCGGCGTTTAAGAGAGCAAATTCGACGAAAAAGGCCAGATTTGTGGAAAGAAAATTCTTGGATTTTGCACCACGACAATGCGCCTTCGCACAAGGCTATCATTGTGAACGAATTTTTGACCAAACACTCAACAAATACCATCCAGCAACCACCATATTCACCAGATATGGCTCCTGCTGACTTTTTTTCTTTTTCCTAAACTCAAATTACCACTTCGTGGCACCCGTTTTCAATCTATAGAAGACATAAAGGAGAATTCGCGGCGAGAACTGAACTCAATTCCGGAAGCAGCGTTTAAAAAATGTTTTGATGAATGGATTATTCGTTGGCGCAAGTGTATCGTTTCTAAAGGAGCATACTTTGAAGGTGATAAAATAAATTTGGATGAATAACAGACATTTTGTGTATTATTGATCTTTTCCCGGTACAGTAGTATATATACCGGTAGTATTTTCTCGTGGGTTATTTTCTGACATCCACGCGTGTGAAGCCAGTCATCATATAAACCGAAAGACTAGGATACTGCCCACTGCTGGACATGAGCCTGTTTCAAAAATAGTTAAAAGAAGAAGTAAAACTTCTCCCAGCATCGTGTTAATTAAGAATCTATAGGTATCTCCCTATTTCTTAGATGAAATCTAACCTTACGATGGAAGATCCAATTCCTGAATGTTATTACAGAAATATATGTATGTATTATCTTGGCTTAGGTTATTTTTGTATTGGTTCCATCGAACTAATAAATCATAACCTCAAAAGATCAATGTTAACAATTTGAAAAATTTTCTCGTATAGCGTGAATTGATTGATTTCTTTGATGCGTGTTTGTTAACACAATTTTTAGACTATTTTCGTTTGAAATCTGTTAGTATGTCAAGGCCAAGAGTTTAATTTAACAAAAAATGCAGACGTAACTGAAATAACATCATTAGTCTCATAAATATTTCTAAATTATGCCAATTGTTCCAGTATGTTCGTGTACCAAGTTTTGAAATCACAATGGCAGTCATGGAAACATTGATTCAGCTGATACAAATACTCATTTCTATTAAATGAATGGCGGATAGATTGATAGGTCATTGACGTTGTACGAAATGTTCCACTTGGCCATATCATTGTCGAAATTGTGCCTAAATTGGCCCAGATGTTCAGTCTTATAGGCTACATTGTTTGAATTGTTATGTGGTGGACATTGGTGAAACGAATTTCAGTTACGTCTCTTTGAATACAGCTGTATCACATAAAGTGACACACATACATAGGGTTACAGTAACAGTTGATGTAATTTCATTATTTATTTATTTACAGAAGCATACACAACCAAATGATTAAAGTCGAAGATATCAATGTTGCCATGCACTGGAACAGGCAATTTGTAAAGAAAGCTTTCTCTGAGATCAGTGTAAGTCAACATCAAAGGGTAATAATTGATGACGTCAGTAACTTACCGGTCGTCCAACCTCCGTGCTAGTCGTTTGTGCGTATATAAGTGGGTCTCGCGAACAAGCGAGGAACCTGCAACAATAACATCTTCAATTGTAAACACCCTGTGTAGTATTACTCACATGATTTATTACATTTATTCAGCTTTGGAATGCTTTGGACGAATTTACAGAGTGACGAAAATGTTGCTCACGGAAATAATTCAACCGTTGTGATTGTCGACTCATCTCGTGTTGAACAAAGAAAATATGCTTTCACTTCGAAATGCTTTGGCAACAACGTTTCAGGTTTTATTGCTGTCTGTCTTTAGTTCTTAGCTTTAAAGGTTTTGTAGCATCGTTTTTCTGTAATAATACAGTTATTTGTAGTCGGCTTAGATATTTAATGCGGAAAAACACTGGCTTTGCGTTGGTTAAGTATAGGTCTTCTTGCCATTTTCGTAAGACAGGAATTATATAGTTCTGCGATGACCAATCGGTTTGTTCAGGATGGTACTCTAAATTATAGCGTTGTAGCTTTATATACTTTTGTTGCGTTTCGTCAAGTTCTGTTCAGTGTTGTTCTTGGATTTGGTACAATGTAAAGGGACGTTTTATGGAAGAACTAGTTACTTCCTATTCGTTCGCTTGCCGGGGTTGATTATGGATGGTTTACATACCGAGACTCCTCCGTGCCTCGGAAAGCACGTTATGCCGTAGGTCCCGGCTGGCATTTGTGCATCTATGACAGTCGTTACGGGTCGTCAGAAGCCCGAAAATCTGACAGTCAATCTTAGCAAGGGCTATCGTATTACGCAATTACTGGGTTGTGGAGGTCAGATAGGCAGTCACTCCATGTAAAATACTGGTATTCAGCTACATGCGGTTAGACTGGAAGCCGACCTCAACTAATTGGGAAAAGGCTATGCAGATTGATTGACTTATGAGGTCCTGAAATTACCGAGCTTGACTTGTTTTTCATGCTGTGTGATAAATTACATAACATACATAATATTGTGTATTATGTATTATTGTCTATAATGTTCCCAATGCTCGGACATAGGCCTCCTCTTCAAGAAAGTGCGCTGTAATCTACTACCCAGTGCGGGTTGGTAGATCTTCGAAGTTTTGGTTCTAGGACATGCCGGTGCCGGTGTGATATACTAACGGTCTCAATTATCACTACATAGAATAAAACAAAGTCGCTTTCCCTGTCCCTATATCCCTATGTATGCTTAAATCTTTAAGACTACGCAACGGATTTTGATGCGGTTTTTTTTAATAGATAGAGTGATTCAAGAGGAAGGTTTATGTGTATAATTTGTCGACATATTTTGCGGGCGAAGCCGCGGGCGGAAGCTAGTAGTAAACATATATGTCTTATTTATTTATAATGATCATATTTTTATTATAATAAATATATTTTTATCATTGTTCCTCTGAAGTCTAAACCTAAGTTCATGCTATCTAATTTCTTCACAATTTTGGTTGACTGGTACCTAAATATTGCTTGAAAGGCATTGAGTCCTGCTTTGTAATTTGAATTTTAATATAAATGTACCCTTTTTAATGCAAATTTTAACTTTGATTTTAATTGTAGGCAATTTATTTAAATTATTGATATTGATTTTAATTATTGAAATTGATTTCAATGTTAATTTATTTTGTTAATTTAATTTAAATCAGACTGTATGGATCAAGTTGTCTCATGTAAATTAATTTTAATTGAATTTTTAATGTTTTTATTGGCTCAAAAAGTTTAAATGTAACAGTAAATATATTTAAAAACCGCCATAAGTAAAACGGAAATTCCCAATACTTGATACCAACTTGGCAACAGCATCAAGTTGCACCAGTTTCTACCGACGTGATAGGTGGTCGTTCTCAAGCATTCCGCACGTTTAGAATTTATATTTTGTACGTTATTTTGCCCGCTGTGTATTCCTTTAGCATTTAAATTGGTTACAGTGCTGAGAACAAATTGGTTTAATTTCTGATTTAAATGGACCGTTATTGTTTTAACTTGCGTTTAATATGTCTAGGTACTGTAGAGCTTAAGTGAAATCTCGTGGAACTCTGGTGGGTTAGAATATAACTGACAGCATTCGAACTTTAAAAATAATAGAATAATGTGATAAGTTTTTATCAAAGAAAATGATTCCGTCAGTAGTGCGGCTTTTTTTTTCGAGGCTGGGCAATCATCCATTGACTTCTCCCGCTCTGGGTGGAGCGGAAGGGAGTGTCAGACTCTTACTGACTAAAACCCATTCATGTTCCTTCGGTAGCCCTTTATGTTCCGGGGTAGCGGTAACCCCACGGCTTGACACATGTATGCGAAGAAAATAAGGTTACCTAATTTGATTTCAGTCGCTTGCATTCTAAGGCCTTTTGGCAACAGTTGACAAGCGTCAATCCAGCAATCTGACTACGCCGTTCTTTTTCACAGTTTTCTACTTTTTGAAACAGCATAATCAGTCTAAAATATTTCCACGGCTGGGATACAGGCCTGTAATCTTCCACGTGGGCCCAGTGCGGGTTGGTGGAAGTCACATAGTCTTCAGAAGTCTGGTTCTAGGACATGGCCGTTCTCACGAAATTATCCTTCACCTTTATTGACTTGGTTGTGAAATAATTTATACAAATTAGAGCGCTTGTCTGGGTTCGTCGGGTCCGTTACCCCTGGGCCACCATGCTCTCGAAAAACTTACTGAACGTCACCTGTGGTAAAAATGTGACAATTACGTTATTTTTTTTACTTTATCACATTGTCAGATAAGTGTGTAAACTGATAAATCAACTAGCGACCCGCCCCGGCTTCGCACGGGTGCAATGTACATGGGTAGTTCTTCAGAGACAAAATTATCGATTTCTATGGGTATATTAATTCTCTAACTAACTAACAAAACAGCATGTAATTTTTTTTTGTACAGTTTAGCTTTACCTCTAACTGGGACAAATGATATTTTTTAAATAATTGCTGTCTAGGTACAAAATAAAAATATTTGAAGTCTGTTCTTTTGATTCATATATAGCGCGTCCGTTTGCCATTTTCCGGAACAAAATGGTCGATGTCGCATTTTCCCTTTGATACATCAATATAAATAATAATTATATCGAAAGGAAAAGAATTGTCCCCTTACAAAAAAAACGTGTATTAGTTATAACTACGTTAGTGTGTTTATAAATAAGTAAATAAGAAGTGTCCGGCGTAAAATACTGATTTATGTGGCATGAGCTGCGTTTGACCATACTTGATCGGGTAATGGTAATGAGAGTCTGGATCCCCGCGCGGGGGGAAGCCAGTCGTGCAACGAACGAGCGTAAAGGAGGATGTGTGGCTGGTTGGCTTAGATCCCGGTGTTACGAAGGTAAACATCTGATTCATCTGTGCTTGGTTAAGGTGGCATTCTGATTACAATGCCAAAGAACAATGGCAGCCTTTCATACATTAAAATTGTTGAGAAGAAATGGTAGCGTCTACATGTCAAAAATATCTTAAAATGTTAAGCTTTAGCCCCTGAGTAACTTTGTTCAAGAACTATGTCCTGACAGGGCTCCAAAAAAAAGATATATGTATAGACTAGAACTTTTTTAGGTTATGTCTTATGCCACGTGTTACGTGTACGTTCAGTGGTTGTCTGCTGCTATCCTAATGAATTCTCTGCATAACATGATTATCTACAGAGTTAAGCATTTTTAGGATTTGATTCCTGTAATATATTTACATATTAAGAATGTATTTTTTTAACCTTCAATTGTAAAAGTCGGTCAAGCTGTAGGTACTAGGTACTCTGTACTAACAAAATAATCAAAATCAGTCCGTAAGCAATCTAAGAAAATAGCAAAAACAACACGAACACAACCAACACGAAAAGCGCAGAAGCATCATGTCACATGACTGACAGGCCGCGCTTCATGTGACATTGACATTTTATTTAAACTGGTGTTGCCATAACATTAAATGGAATTGTTACATTGATTATGATTGCGACTATGTTTATGTCTTTCAAGAAATTCTTTTTAAGAAAGTTTTTTCGAAAAATTCTCTTTTATTCTTACTGATAGTAGAGTTATTTCAAAAATATATGCATTATTCTGTGTTTTATTTTGGTAGATTTAAAAGTTTACACCAAAATTGAATAAATATAGTAAATGGCAACACTTGGGTAGTGTAAGTGTACTGAAGTCATTTGATAGTCCCAAAAATGTATGTTTTTTACTGTGGCCTTAAATAAAAAACATTTTTATTTGAAAATTCATAGAAAAATAATTAAACTCATTTAATATTTCTGATATTTCTAGACGCAATCATTTTTGTCAACTATTTTTCTGCCATTGTTCTTTATTTTATTGTTTTAAAACTTCAATCTGAGTTTCGTGTGAGGCTTTTGGGTTCTAGATTCGTGTAGAAAAATGACAATACTGAAGTCTCTATGTATCATGAGTTATGCATGATTTTAGGCGAAATCCTGATTCATCTGTGCCTGATTCATATGGTCAAAACCCCATATAAATCATTAAATAAATTAGTATTTCCCCTCGCCAGCACGAAAGGATCGCTTTTGTTTCGTAATTCTCCTTTTCCAATTTTTGACCGTGTACAAGTCAGTAGTTCTAGTCTTATATTTATTATATTTACCTTTTTAATAATTCAAAAATCACAGGAGTATAAACTTATTCTACCTAAGACACTTGTACACACTGATATGTGTGTGTGAATTAACAATCATAACTAACAGTGTATTTATTACTAACAAAAATGTAATAAAATTAAGACCAGTATTGTTTAAATGGCACTTTTGACATTAATCTTCCGTATTTACAATCATAAAAACTTATTAGTAATAAGTCAAAGTCTCTTTTTAATTTATGTTATTATAATATTGCAGTTCACAACAATGCCACAAGCACAAGATCAAAAAAAGCAGAAAAAGAGACTTGCAGAACGTAGAAGGATGGAAAACATAAGAAAAGATCCAGACAAGTATGCTCTGTGGAAATTAAAAATGAAAGAAATGTATTTTTTTCCGTAATATGATCACTGATAATTGTTTTTCATAAAAACAGAATATTGTTGTTATTATAATATGATTATTTTCTTAATACAGAGCCCATTTACATAAAGTTTTTCATTTTTATTTCTTTTCTGATTCATCTGTAACAAATTCTGATTCATCTGGGCACAAAATATTTGAACGTCGATATCTTGAAAATCACTTTATAAAAACGAGTCCCTCATTCAAATATATGTTATTTGGTATACCTATTTTCATATGAACATGTGTTACAGAGCTGAAAGTAAAATTAAATTTTGACCATATGAATCAGTCGAAGAATCAAATTTCGAAGAACTACCCAGATACGATCGCGCGAGCGAAGCCGGGAGCGAAAACTAACTAAACTGTGCGTATTTTCCTAAAAATCTTGTGATGAAAAACCGCAAAAAAATCCGTTGCGTGTTTTAAAAGATCTAAGCGTACAGAGGGATAGACGGCGGGGTGCGACTATTTTTTCGACTTTTTTTAACACATATAACCTTAGGGGGTTATCTGTGTTTTTTACCGACAAATATTTGTACGACCTGCAAGTATTTGTTACGGGTCTGGGTCATTTCCTATCTATAATATGTATGTATTTACAAAAAAAAATGTATATAAGTAGTTTATCAGCCATCTCGTTACCATCGCATAACACAAGCATAAGTTTGCTTAGCTTGGGGCTATATGGCTTTGTGTGAAATGCCCATGGATATTATTATTATTATTATTTACACTACTATGTAGAAATGAAGACTCCCAACAATTATTAACACCTAAACCATTAACGTGAAGGAAACCAATCGAAATAGATCCGCAATATGAACAAACAAGCAGAGATCACATTACGTGTATATTACTTGTACAGACGCTAGCACATCAAGCTATCGCAAACTGTCAAATATTCCCAATAGAATATGAACCTTACTGTTCTATAATAAAGTTAAAAATCGATTAAAGAAATTGGACAGTTTGGGCTAGCTTGATGTTCTGGCAACTGGTGCATACATAGAGTTATAGACAGCGGCGGACGTCAATATATCCGGGTTGGGCCATATTTATCGCATGGACGGCATACACCAGATTATTGGGAAGTTATTTTGACACGAAGCACACATCTCGTGGGCTTATTAGTCTATTCGCACGAGTTTACTCGCCCGATAAGGGCGAATCGACACACTAACTCATATTATTTTTTGAATCGACAATTCTAGACATACGTTTTTCTGTTGTTTTTACGTTTGCGAGTCTCCTATAATTCTAACAGTGTTAGGTGAAATAGAAAAAAATAATTGCAAATATATTTAATTACAAATACCTACAAGTATACAATCTATAATATAAATATATGCGTATTTGTTATTAAATAAATCGATGTTAAATAAACATGGTTTTCCTTCCGTTTCAGCTAGCTTTCAGACAACCGCAACTGAAGTTACAATATTCAAACAATTACAATATGAATGCTGCCAGTCTTCTGGGCACCTTTCCGGACGACAGCGATGCGTATGAGTACTTCGACGCCTATGTGTCCTTTCTGTTTTTGTATTTATTTGTATAAAGTAAGTTAGATCGTCATTTAATTTAAGTATTGTTTAAGTTGTTATTATGTAGAAAAATAATCTATACTAATATTATAAAGCTGAAAAGTTTGTTTGCGCGCTAATATCTGGAACTAATGGTCCGTATTTAAAAAATCTTTTTGTGTTGGATAGTCCATTTATCGAGGAAGGCTAAAGGCTATAAAACATCACGCTACGATCAATAGGAGCCGAGCAGCGGGAGCAGCTAGTTTAAAATAAATGTAATGTCAATATTGAAGAATGTGGTTACACACAATATAAAACATGTAAAAACCTATGTAATGAGAATTTAAGTTGTTGATTGTATTACAATAGTTATTGTATAATAATTACAGCAATTAGTCAGTACAAAGACAATGACTGACATTGTCGGTGTGACCGACTTCCCCTCTGTTATTATTCCATAGGAGCGGTCCCTAGATTCGCATGTACTTGGGTACCTGGGTAGATTCACATGATGTCATGATGTCACGTTAGGTTGTGTCACACTTGTCATGTCATAATGGAAAGAAAACATTCCAACTGATGTATGTTAAATGTTAATTCAAGGGTTTAGTGTTTGTGTTGTGTGAGGTTGAGGTTTGTGTGTAAACGCGCCCACGTTGTGGGAGAATTTTCAAGCGGCAAAGTTTACAAAAAAGTGTGACTGTCAGTGTGACGAAATCATTTTACTTTATGCTTACGAAAAGCTACTTATGATATGTCAATAAGTTGCGACATGCTTTCATACTTTGAACTTTTGTAGAACTTTTTAGCAAGTACGAAGTTTTTTTCTTAACTATATTAAGACAAGTGATTGCTTGTTAGCAATCACTTGTCTCCACCTACTACTGCTAGTAGTAGCAGTTAGTAGGTGGATACGAGTTGCTGAGAATGGATGGAAGGCACCAAATTGGAGAGGCCTAGGTCCAGGATTGGATTTCTTCAGGCTGATAATGACAACAGAGCACGTTTTGCGCTATCTGTACAGTCACGAGCACCAATATATAAAGCTCCATCAAAATAGATGGACAAACTCTTAGAAATTATTCAGACCACCAAAATAAGGACAATGGTAAAAAAAGAATAAGAAAAAAGCATTAGAGACTTACAAGAAGTGTGCAAGTACCTACCAATAGTGGATTCTAGTGTGCCAGCGATTTATAATTTTAGTTCAAATTAAAATCACTTTAATCAGTGTTTTTTTTGCTTGGATATCTTTGGTTAGACGTACTGAACGCAGTGTTAAAATTTGTCCACCTATTTTAATGGGACCTTATAATTATATACACTTAGAAACATTCAAAAGCGAATTTCTCGTGGAATATCGATGATTTTCTGAAAATAGAATCTATTTCATATTAGTATGGCTTTCCAAATACTATGTCCGTAACAACATAAAATTACAACTAATGCAGAAGGAGAAAATCACTTTTTTAAATTGCTCAGTGTATACATATTGGTACTCGTGACTGCACTAATTATGTCTGAATCAATATATTTACATATAATAAAATAATAACGAATACAACATCTAGATATGCGCAACAACGCTTAAACTAATCTGGATGAAATTTAGCACTCAGCAGTTTATTAAAACCTAAATTAAAAAGTAGGGTACATCTAACCGGGCGGCACCGCGGTACAAAGGTAGAGTTCAATATAATTTAACAGTGGATTGTATGTGTTTACCTACTTTATGACCATCAGAACAAACAACTCATTGATACTGGCTGTACCTACCACAACTATCAAGGGTATCATAGATCTTTTGAGACACCTTATCGTGTCTATGATATTCCTAATCCCTGATAACTTATCAGTGATTTAGATGGGAGCGGATGGGATAAATTTAACGCCGTCTATCCTATCTTAACACAACATTTATGGACTATATCCCATCAATGTCAGGTCGGATAAATTATGTCTACCCAATAAATTAAAAAAAACTTATTTTGATTGGTAAGTCTAGGATTGATGGCATTAGACTTCTTTTTCAGTACAGCTAAAAATGACATTCACAATTCATGGGTAGAAAGTAAGAAAGAGGGAAAAATATTTTATTTAGGACACACACAGGAAATAGTAACAGATTGCTCCTTTATTTTTTTTATTATAACTAATAAAACAATATATTTCTAAAAAGACCTGCGCGCGAGGCCAAAATCCTCCTTTGTTAGCAAAGTGCTGCCACATTTAAAAAAAAAATACCGCAGCGCTGGTATTCTGATAAACTTCTGCCCTTGCAGGAAACAGGTTTTTCATAACCAACGGGCAGATTACTTGTCAATTATAAACAAAATCACAGTTATTAACAAAATTATCAATTCACAACCCAGTTAACCCATCAATCATGGCCATAAAAATTACGAAGAAATCCAGGTGCGGTTGCACCCCATGACTTAACCGTGTAATGGTCACGTGCGCGGTACTCCGGGCCCGCGTTATAGCCCCAATTTTACAACATAAGCTATTGAGATGAATTACACCAATTACTTTTATGGTCGTTACACAAAGGGCCTCTGTTGTCTGAATTGTAAACATATTAATAATTCTGAGCCAGTGCTACCGTGCGGGCTTCAATGGCCGACACATTTGCATATTTCACTCGTAAATTAGAGTCACGTTAATGTTTGATAAGTTAATCTAATTAATGTTTTTGTGTAAATTATAATTTTAATTTGTCGAGAATGTGCTGCGGTGAGAATGAATGAGTGTTTGTTTCGTTAAATGTCACTTTTTACGAGATGTTAATTGCGTAATTAAATAAGGTTATCGTATTATCTGAATCACCGTTAAATAAATTTTCTTTTCAACGGTGGCAAACGTTATAATATGAAAGCATGTTGCGATTGTAAACTTTATCTAGTTTAATAAAGTGTTAGAACTATACGAGAATAGTGTCAATATAATTGAAATGTACTATATTGAGGTCCCATTTACATTGTTTTTCAACAAAACCTATTGATAACATAAACTAAACTAATACATTAACAGGACACAGGTATCTAACCCTAAAACTCAAGAGCAGTAGCAGATAATGTAACCCGGAACCGTACCAGGGCGCCGGAAAAGATTTTATCACCGCACTAACTAATGCCACTGCACCTATCGCCCGGTAACACACTTCATATAAATAAATAGAAGCGGCATTATAGGGTTGATTCAAGCGCCAGCTGGCTGATAATAAAAAATCGTTTTTTTTTTCTTTCGTGCCAGTTTGTTTTGTGCAATTCGTTTTATTTCTGTGAGTATTCTCGTGGCTAACTAATAACAGCCGCATCGATCCATTAGGTTAAGCAACGCTTGCCGAGGTTGGTCCGTGGATGGGTGACCTTTTTTACCTAACGAGATTTTGCGTGTCTCGGAAAGCACGTTAAGCCATTGGTCTCTGCTGTCATTCTTGGATATTTGACAGTCATTACGGGTCGTCAGAAACCCTAGTCTGACAGCCAGTCTTACCAAGACGTGTCATATTACCCAGTTACTGGGTTGTGGAGGTTAGATAAGCAGTCGCTCCATGTAAAATACTGGTAGGTATTCAGCTGCATCCGGTTAGACTGGAAGCAACATAGTTGGGAAAAGGCTAGGCTGATTGATTTCTGTCAGTATTCTAAGACAATGAAGGCACCTATCAATTCAGATTTTTCTTTGAAATTATCATAGACAAAAGCTTCGCTACCTAACACGAGTGCTGTGTATTTTACATAACTTTCACGAACTGACTTGATTGCCCAGTATGACCTCAGCGATCCCAGGAATCACCATCACATTGCATCGGATTATTATCATTGACACGAAACGAAATTATAGGTAATTTTCGGCGAGACTTTTCGAAACAGCATATTTTCATCCACGTGCATAATAGACAAACATGTAATGTGGCCTTATGTATAGAAAAAAATGTACGTTTACCAAAAAGTATTTAATTCCCATTTAATGCTTTGACTGGTAACCCTCACATTATTCGTGTGTGGTACAGATCGTAGGTATTTATCGGTAGTTAAAGCTGCGCGAGCGTTTACCTTTGAACCAAATGAGGTGAACTTGAACTAGTCCTAATTATAGGTACAGAATACCATTCAGTTACTGAAATAGACATGGCTTGACCAAACTAATGAAATAACTATTAGAAAACACTAAATCGTTCATTAAATTACTTTATCCTAATTGATGAATAAATGTAAAAAAAATTACTTAGGATCAAAAAGTGATTTCTATTTTAATTGGCCGTCCGATTTAACCGCTAACCCTTTTTCTTTAAAGAGAACAGAGAAAGTAACAAACACAAAAACCCATTCATCATTATTTGCGCAAATTGCACTATCCAATTAACCACTTGCTGCACACAATGCAGACAAAGGGGACATCACTAAACGTGCAACAATACTGATTTGAAACAACAAAAGAACTTACAAAATAAATCGTGCACGAACGAGTGGTTTACTCCAATTAAGCGCGTCTCTCATTTAGTATCGATTTGGACCCGTGATCTCATTCCGATCCAGAAATCGAGTGATTTATCGTCAGATTAGGCCGTGTCGATGCGCTGACGCAACCGACCACCCATCCATGACCGTCGAACACTCCTTGATGACTTGTACTCTTGTACCTAATGTGTCCTATTTTTACACATGGCAATGTGAACTGAAAAATGCCATTGAATGACGCCATGCGAGTGTTTACTTAAGATTTGTAAACATTATTCTGTCAAGAAGCGCCATTATTGACTGTTGTGATGGTTGTCGGCGCTTGTCCCAGGATTTAATTTTTATTTATGAGGCTAAAATCCACTGCATACTTAACTTTCCGCAATGGGGTAGACAGAGGCGTGCTGTAACCTCAATTTTGGCCAGTATTTAAAATCGCATGTAACTAAGATGCTATGTTATACACCCAGGCTCCAACCAAAATGTTTCGTAAATTGGGCCACTAGTTTATAGAAATAATAAAGAGCAGATATTCTTCCTTATAAATTGTAATAGGAGTGATAATGGTTCGGTCACGTCGTCGATCGGGAAACGTCCAGTGTAATGGATTACCGAAGTAAATGCTCGTTCTCTGACAGTCAAATGCATTGAGTTGGGTCACTCGCTCCTACTCTGTGGCACTGGAAACTTGAGACTGATTTATTTCATGTAAATGCGAAGCATCCTGCTTTATTGGTAAAATTAATTTTAGGTTGTAATTCGTTTAAATTTAAAAACATTATTGGAATGATACCCTAGATTTTTTTTTGTCTTATCCAGCCTAACCAGATGCATCTTAATAGCAGTATATTTATGGAGCGACTGTCTATCTGACCTCCACAACCCAGTAACTGGGTAATATGGATTACAGACTTCGGGCTTCTGACGACCCGTAACGACTGTGAAAGATCTACGAATTGACAGCAGGACGAACAGCTTAACGTGCTTTTCGAGGCACAGTGGAGTCTCGGTATGTAAAGATGCATAGCTTAACCTGATGGATTGACCCGTGTGGCTGTTATTACCTTTCGTCCGTACAACTTTCCATGCTACTTCAAAGTCAAATAAAACTAAAACCAATCTATCGTCTGAACGGATATTCATGCAAACTCATGGTCGTAAAGTCGTAAAGACCATAAATTTTAATAGACAACAGTTCCATTTATGCCCTGGATTACGTGTATTTTACTGCAGGTAAAATACTTCTATCTAATCTGTATCGAATCTCCGGAGATACAAACTACGCGGAAGTTGGTGGGACGTTTCAAATATTCAAATGCGAGTTAGATAAGAACAAATTTAATGATACAATGGGACAAAGACTGGAGTTATGGTGTAAGGAATGCTTGAAAGTTTCTTTATTAGCTGATATTTTGAGGGTTATTGTATCTGGATTTCTTTTGCGACTGGATGGAAGTACTTCTCTTTGCTTCGATCTCCTGTATCTATACTAATATTATAAAGAGGAAAGATTTGATTTTTTGTTTGTTTGTTTGAAATGAATAAGCTCCGAAACTACTGGACCGATTAAAAAAATTCTTTCACCGTTGGACAGCTTAGTTTTCTAGGAGTAACATAACATAGGTACTACTTTTTATCCCGGGAAAAATAACGGGTCCCACGGGAAAGACCACGGGAGCGAAGCCGCGGGCAAAGTGCTAGCTAAGGATAAAATGTAGAAGCAGTCACATTGACGCGATTTCTTTTTGAATATTCTTATTTTCAAATATAGAAGGTGCAGATGGGTTTTTAAGGATTAGGGAGGGGTTTTTTATAGCTTTTTTTTCTTTTTTTTTGTCTTTCATATTGAAGATAGATTAAAATTTTATTATTATTATTTTATTTAAGTCATTAGTTTACCTGCAATACTTGCTAATCAATGAAATAAAGTGCAACACACATTCAAACTAATTCATACTTAAACTGTTTCAAAATAGGTAACATATTAGCAAAACTATTTCCTATAAGCCAAGCTATGAATGGCTTATTTTAATAAAGCATTAGCAACCGATCTTATCACTTACTTTGTATTCACAGGCGCCCTCTATCGGCGACATAAAGTACTAGCGCCGGTTGTGATGGAAATTATAATTATCATTTGACACTTCCATGGGATATTAAGAGCCCTTTGTATTAATATTATATTTGTAATGTATGTATTGTTTGGTTTCAAATGATGTCGTTCTTGTATTGGAGTGACGAATATTGGAGCCCTTTAGGGCTGATGACTCATAACTTATATACTATGTATGGATTCCATGCAATGTTTGGAAAGCATCAAATTCTTAGATGGGATGAAAATGATTGATTCGCGGCCATAGCAAGTACGTATTTGTAGAATTGGAATCATTAAAATCATCAATACGACCCTCTTAGTTCATCATGCATGTTGTGAGAACGATGCAGTACTGTAGAACCTGAGTGAAACCTTATGTTGAACATGGCTGGTAATAATCTGACAGCATTCGAACCTTTGAATTATCAATAGAATAGTTTGATAGGTTTTTGTAAAAGTGAACGGAGTCTGTCTTTAGCCGCGGGGCTTGGCAGATGTATTCGGTGCAAAGTAATATACTACTCTGTCAAGAAAGTACCGGGAAAAGATCAATAATACACAAAATGTCTGTTATTCATACAAATTTATTTTATCACCTTCAAAGTATGCTCCTTTAGAAACGATACACTTGCGCCAACGAATAATACATTCATCAAAACATTTTTTAAACGCTGCTTCCGGAATTGAGTTCAGTTCTCGCCGCGAACTCTCCTTTTTCGGTTTCGGTTCAGTTGGAAGGCGCCACTCCGAAGCTTGTTGACTAGTTTGCATGTCAAACTCGTAAACCCACGTCTCGTCACCAGTAACAATGCGTTTCATGAATGTTGGGTCCGAACTGACTCGTTCTAGCATGTCCTCAGCGACTTTCATGCGATTGAGTTTTTGGAGAAAATTCAGATCTTTTGGGACTAGCCGAGCAGCAACATGTTTCATACCCAAATGTCTAGTTAAAATGGTACGGATCGACTCGTGAGATACAGAAAGTTCGGCGGCTATCTCTCTCAGAGTTGAATGGGGATTTTCAGTCACTATTTTCTTCACTTTTGCGATGTTAACTTCAGTTGCAGACGTTGACGGCCTACCAGAGCGAGGCAAATCTTCCATCACATCTCGACCGCTTTTGAACGCTTTGAACCACTCATAAGCACGAGTTTTTGATAAAGTCGATTCACCGTAAGCCTTCTGTAACATTTTCAGTGACTCCGAACACGAAATTCCATTGGCGATGCAAAATTTAAGACAAACTCTTTGTTCGATATTTTTGTCCGTTATGAAATTCGCAATACACACTATATATGATATTACTAAAACCAGCACTGTATTTAATATAAATAACAGATGCAACTCAAACTCCGCGCCAAAATGGAAAACAGTTGTGCCAATCTAACAACTACAAAAAAACAAAAATTTGAATTTGGAACCATAAACAAATCATCCATTCCCGATACTTTTTTGACTGAATGTATAATTGGTTATTCGCTAACTGTGTGTTTGCTTATAGCCAAATCCCGACAACACACAAGTTATACCACTGAGCCCCCTTAGTGTAGGTCCCTGACTTTCACAGTACCTACGTTAAAAGCTTCCGTAATAATATATTAAAAAAAATATGCCCTGGCTAAACAGCTAAGAAATGAGCAGTCCCTACATGAATTTGACGCATGTCCAACCATTTTGAAGGGAGCTAAATGATCCAATATACTCAGAGATGGACCCCAAATCACCGACAAAATCAAATAACAACTTGCTAAATCTAATTAATAATACAGATGAATTAAATGAAACGATCCCGATACTAAAACAGCAATTGCATTTATCTAAATAACTTGTCGGTGGTATTACACGAGTCCATTTTACTTGGGCAGTGGTTTAATCGTGAGATTCAGTAATTCAAACTACACTAATTTCTGAGCGCGAATAAGGGTTAGTGCCGGCTTACCGATGCCTAGATCGTCAGCAATTTAAGCGCACTGGGTGAAATAAAGGCGGCGTTTTTAACTGAACTTGGATCATCATCGAATCATCATAATTATCATCATCATCATTCTCAGCCTCCTTTCATTGTGCCATTCTTCTTTGGTCTTTTGGTATCTAATTGAGGTCTACAATCCAACATTCTTCTGCTTATCGTATACCTTTAATTTGGGGTGGAGCGGAAGGGAGTGTCGTACTCTTACTGACTAAAACCTATCCATGTTCCTTCCTTAGCCTATTATGTTCCGGGGTAGCGGTGACCCGTTTGGACAATCTTGCTTATCCTACCTTATACCTGGCACACGTGACCATATTGCAACCGTATTCCTTGAAACCTCTCTGTGGACAATCAGAGTTCCCTATCTGAGCGCCCAAGATTCCAAAGTGCCGCTTGCATTAAATGATTGAAATTACGACCTACAACTCTAAAATCGGGGCCGATACCACTGCGCTACCACGGCTCTCTCATTTCAGTTCAATCGTTTTCTTCGTTTCTCATATACGCTGGTTGGTTGTGTGTTTGCAATTTGATGGCAAGTATCTGTTTTCAAGTGCACGCTGTCGATATCTCGCCACATAATCCTACCATCTTAAGAAACTGTACTAAAATGGACGGTAATTATTTTAGCGTTGTAATTATTACGGACTAAATACTGAACACTTGTACCGCGTATCACTTAAGTAGGTTTACGTTTACCCATTTTAAATTAGACAAGGTACTTGTAGTTACACATGCTTTCATCTTACTAATTAGTAGGTATTGTAAAGGTTGTCTGCAAAATTCGACCTTCATACAGACTGATCAAAAATTATTCTGCTTTCATTCGATCATTCCGTCGTCGCCGTCGAAGCCCATCGCGACGTCCCCGCCCCCCCGACCCTTGCTCGAGCCAGCCCGCGTTGCCGATGCGTCTGTAGTTTTAAATATGCCCGATCCAGCCTGGATGGGTTTTAGTCAGTAAGAGTCTGACACTCCCTTCCGCTCCACCCAGAGCGGGAGCAGTCATTGGATGATTTCCCAGCCTTAAAAAAAAAAAAAAAAAGCCTGTCTCTTGCTGTCCTCCCCCAGCGACGCTCTAAGCCGAGGTCCGTACCCCACTGAGGGCCCTTAGCGTGTAGTCGCTTAGTTTGTAAGTTTTTATCAAGCCCTGACTGGAGGCTGCAATATAATTGTGGCATACACAGCCAAAAAAAAAATCACTCGATCATTCCAGCAAAGAAGTATGCATGTTTTCTCTGAGATAAACTGTTGATTGTAAGTAGGTAATATACATTAATCATCTATTATTCTGCGGCTCCGCATCATATTGCTCAGTTGCTAGCGGACTTTTAGTACCACAGCACTTAAGGCTTGCAGGTAATTATTAACTGTCCTCATTTTAGAACTTCTAGTGAGCCGATTTTGTTAAGTTTTCTTTAAGTTAGACTTCATCTCATGTCCAACTATAGCCCGACCGCTTTACTGAAACGGTCCTAAAGTGGTGCGCGAAGGATGACAGTTGTCACAAGTTAACGAATCAATGAGTTCTCGCGATGCGTCACCGTGTTTCCCCCGCAAGGCGGAGCTACCTGAAGAACGGGCTATAGAACTAAGCACCGCATGATCAGCTGATGAAAAATGGATCCCTTTGAAACTTGTTGGATAAAAAGTAATCATTGAATATACAGCTGTCATTAAATATTTCGGCTGTCAAATATATCAAGTTTGGATTTTGACAGCCTCCCTAGTTTATATAAACCTGCGACGGTTCTTAAAACGAGTGCGTGTGCACAAACTAAATAACGGTGTGTTCCGGAGTGGGCCTGCAATTAACAAGGTCTGGTTCAGAATGGGACGAGATGCGGTACATAGGCACATGTACTAGTTCATAAGCGAATACTTTATAATAAAGCTATGTACGTACATAATGTATGCTAGCACGCACGCAAGATTCCACAATCATTACCCGCCTGTTATCCTGCTGGTTTATAACTATATAGTTCGTGTATTAAACCACGTATTAGCCCCTATATAGGGATTAAATTTACATAAATACGGAATATAGATTAATAGTATCATCTAAATAGGGATGTTTAATTCCAAAGCAAAACGCCGAGGAATTTTACTATTGTCTATGGCTGGAGAACTTGGTACAATTTTATTACGCTTGATTACAAGTAGTTTGCTTTATATTCAATTTGAAATAATTAAAATAGCTACTAGGTAATAAACTGGTCGAGTGCGAATATTAAGATTAACAAGCTGAACGTTTTATATTTGATTAATTGCTGATATCTTTTTATGACTATGTCATTTCATTTAATGTCGCCTAAGTAACCGCTTAGACGTGTTTTCAATTTGTATCAAAGTCAAGTATTAATATGTTCTTCGTTTAAAACTATAATAAAGAGCATAGACAAGATAAGATACAATAATCTCGGACCCAATTTTCACCTTACTTGCGAATTTCAAAATAGGAAGGGCAACGATAAATTGATAGCCTTCTCAGAATAACACGAGTACAATATAAGTTCGTAGTACCATAGTTAGTTTATCATAACACCATAGGAGGTGCACAGCCGTTGGTCTATGCAAAACAGGTTGAGGCGAATGCAATTATTGCAGTCATAGATAGATGCATAGAATTTTAATCATAAATCAATGGGTTTATGCGGCTTTGGGCATTCACGGCGTGTTTGTCTATGGCGCCAGATACCATAGAGAACAGTAAGGTTTATGTCATAGATGCATGCTGTCATCGGCATATTCTTGCGTTTGTTACACGTTAAATTGCTTCCACGTGTTGCGAATTGTGCATACCGACCTAGTAATGCTAGCATTGCTAACCTGTGGTACATTTTGTGAATGGAAGTCTGTCTGATTAAAACCAACCTCTATAATGTACTGGCCAACTGTACTTCACAATCAAATAAATCTGATAGCCGCTGTATATCGTATCATAAAAGTATATTAGGATTGATATGTTTGTTCGGTCGAGTGAAATCGGGTCATAGGCTAGTTCTCGGTTAATTAAATGGTGTTTACCTCCTCGTTAGTTTCACTTAAAGCGATTTGCTATGGTTGTTTGTTTTACGTTGCATTAAAGTCATGCGTTTTAAAGTTGAGTTGAATTTAATATACAGTGTGTTAGGTTAAACGAGTGACATACTTTCAGAGGTTACTATACTCATGAAAATCAACAATTTTGCCCATGCGACCAACTCTAAAAAATGAAAAAAAAATCAGCTGTTTGACGAGTTATGCAAACATAAATGTACTGAACAGCTGTTTTTTTTTGTGATTACAGGTATAGTTCCATAGAAAAAGTTGTTCATTTTCATGAGTTTATTACCCCCTGAAAGTATGTCCCTCGTTTAACCTGACACAATGTATATCGTTCAGCTGATCACTTTTGAACTTTCTGTCAGGTGGGTTAAATCTTTTTTTGCTTGCGATAAAAATGCTGACCACTTTACAGTTGCCTTTTACGGAAATTAAAATTAATGCAGCCATGTTTTTTTTTCTAACAATTTGTCATCATTGCTTTTTTGACCCTAATTCTTGCTGGTTTAAATAAGATTTATTGACTCTTAAACATACTATTAAGTGTGTTCACTATTTTGCAAGTAAATAAAAATCATTAATTTAGCTAGTTAGTAGTTACCGTACAAGGTATAAAAATGTTACCACTTAATTTTGTCAGTAAATATTGGTTCAATAAATCCATAAATTCGCTATGTTCAATAAAGTTTATAATTCTCTAGAAAGCTGTAGTTTATTGCGACTATTTCTAAGCTTGTATTACAAATTGTGCTCATATATTACGACGGGTGTTGCTGCAAATATTTTGACGTTAGATATTTAAATACCCTCGCACTTGAAGCGTTTTTCCTAGTTGTAATTAGGCTCTACAATCAGGCTAGAGCGTCACCCATAAAATTTGAATAGTTAAATGAAATATGACGCCACGTAATTGTTTTACAACGAGTCTAGCTTGAGCCGGCCATCGGCGCCGGCCAAGGAGACGAAAAAGTGATTTGGCAAAATTAATGACTTGCTTCCATTTAGGTAGGAATCTGAGATGCACAGAGCAATGAAACAGACAGAGGTTATCCGCACACTTGTTGCAAAAAACTTTAAGTGTCTCGATTAAATAAAATAAATAAATTATTTTTGGATCTTTAACCTAAGTGAACTCGAGATAGAACTAAAATTAATAGATTACGGTCAGTGACACTGACATCATCTTCAATATCTGATAATACTTGAATCCATTAACTTGCTATGTTTGTCTACATCATAAAATCACAAAGTAAACATTGGACAGTTATTAGGTCAATGTGCGAGTAGGTACGCGTCTTGTGAAGTTCCGTTTACCAACAGAATTGGGCAGACTTATTGATGATGATAATGATAATTTTATGAGCATGGGTTTTATTGCCGCGGCTGTTCTGTACAAATAAGGAGTTCCGTGATTGTCACGCAGACTCGCTTTGCCTAAGCAACATGAATATTCATAGAAGAATTTATTTGAGAGGATAAAAATTGGTAGGTACTTACACTGGATAAACTCCTTATACTAAATTAACTTATAATACATTTTTTTTATTTAGCCTACTCTGTCCCACTCCTGGGTGAAGGACTCAAACATATAACAAATACAAACTAATTTTTTTTTTTTTTTACATATAACTGTGTTGGATGCCACAAATGGGTTAAAACATCGGCTGCTTGTAGAAGTTCAAATGTGAACTAAGGGTACTCGTATCTTAGGGTTGATTTTTCAATCGTCAGATAGGTTTTATAGGAGGAATAAATGGCAGTTTGACAGCTTTTGCATTGCAAATATGTCAAACCGCTATTTTTATTATTCAGATAAAAGTTATCTGACTTTCGAAAAATTTGCTCTTAGTTGCCATTTCAGTTTTAAAAGTAAGTGCAGAGTTATCACATTTACGTATCCATTCTCACTGTTACAAAAGTGGAGTTGTGCCCAAAAATTTAAATATTGCTCAATTCAAGAGACGGTGACACCGTAAACAGGGCGAGAGTTGGGAAACTCAGATAGCCAGACACGGGAGATAAACTAGCTGATAACGACGAAACAAAAGCTGATACAGTTAGACTTGTTATCAAGATTTTTAGTTTTTTTTTCTTATTGTTACATATTTAGGAGCGTTTTTGTCCTGTTCACTAATCTCTTCTTTTACAGTTTAAAGTTAATTTATTGTTGTTAAAAATAGCTTTGACTTAATTATCTCATTGGTACAATTTTTTACGAAAACATTTAATTTTGCACCTTCTAAACAATCATTATTCTGCATTTTAATATGCAACACTGTATAATTGAGATGTGTCTCGTTACGGCCACTTTGTATGTTTGCACAGTTATTAAGTTCAAAATGTAGCCGGCGGGCGCTCGCGCAGCATATGACAAACATTGGCCCAAATGTTTACGTTATCCACGATATTAAAATATTTGTTGCAGGAAGATATAAATCGTGATCGACTTCACCCAAGTTTCGTTCACTTCCTTATATGTGTATGGAAATGTTGGAATGTTGAATTTATGGAAGGAATTATTGTTTGTTGTACCACGATTATTATAATAGTACGAATTAATTATCTGGACCGTGTGGTGAAAGCAGTGTCCACGCGAATGTTAGATTGTGCTAATGTATTGCCAGTATCTGTGGCAATAGATTTGTCTTGCCCAAGACATAAGTAGCTTACAATTTGTTTGAATGTAAAATTTTCTGAACACCCTTTTTTTTAGGGTGGGAATTCATCAAAGGACGCAACCCGCTCTGGGTGGAGCGGGAGAAAGTGTCTGACTCTTACTGACTAAAACCCATCCATGTTCCTTCCTTAGCCCTTTATGTTAAGGGGCAGCGGTAATCGATAGGAAAATCCCGCTGACTCGGCTGTATGAACACCCTGCATATTACCTATCGGCATCCATTTTCTTGGTCCCTCCCGGATGCTCTTTCATTCTGAGGCATTCTTCGCTAGTTGACATGTTATGCAAAAAATCGTCAAACACCTACCCATTGGTAAATACCCAATTACATTATAACTGGACTGAATCAATAATCAAATTCTAATCTTTGCACCTAAGTACCGACTGGCCCGACCCAAATTGTGGTCAGTGTGATATAGATAATCAGTGATGTTTTCTAAATTCAATCGATATCAGTCATACTCTTAGGTCATCGTAATTAAATGGTGAACAACTGGTCTAAATCTTCTTCTGCAGAGCATACAGCGTCATTGGGTTCCTTTTAATAACAGTCTGTTAAGCCTAGAGTTCACTACGATACATCCTCATTTCGCCAGCATGTTAGGGTTTTCATCTACTGAGGAAATGGGAAATGGCTTACACATTTGCATTCGGAGAATACTATACATGAGTGGATAAACTTAGCTTGGCTTGTGGCTAAGTAATAACAGCTATCCGAGTCGATCGGGTTTTTCCAACCCAGTAACTGGGTGGTGGAGGTCAGATAGGCAGTTGCTCCATGTAAAATACTGGTATTGAGCTGCATCCGGTTAGACTGGAAGCCGACCGCAACATAGTTGGGAAGAGGCTAAGCAGATGATGATGATGTTGATATTTCGTTGCAGTTATTTTAACAATGAACCGATAAACTTAGATTTCGTTGAGATTCCGTTTCAACTACACTGAAAAACTTCAAAGATTTTGGTACGTTAAATGCAATATGCCATGGGTTAAACGTAACCCGATTTTCTCACTCAGAATTAGTGAGAGCAGACTTGGAACATTTCCGACAAGGCCGACGCCATGTCAAAACACTGTAAACACGGGCCGAGCTTGTAGTTTGCATTAGCGAGACCAAGGGCTGTTTGCTGAGAAAACTATTACAGCGGTTCAAGATGTGTAGTTATATGACTGTTTTTGTTCACAGGTCTTAAGGTGTTACAAATTGAACAATTACCTACTTATATACGACTGTATGTAAGATAGTTAGGCAATAGTACCTATATACCTAGACTCTTTGAATGAAATACAAAAACTCTGTGACGATATCTTTGTGTGTGTGCTCTAGTCTCTTATTAGGGCCAACTGTATGAGACAAGAGCGCGCTTGCGCTGTAATCGAACAAAACTTCGACGTCTGATTTTATATAATATATTATTTCATGACTAGAAAGCCTTTTATTTTCTACATATTAACAACTTATACATACTTAAATTAATGACTATCTAACAAACTAAATAAATACAAAAACAAAAAGGACACTTAGGCGTTGAAATACTCATCCGCATCACTGTCATCCGGAAACATGCCCAGAAGTCTAGCAACCACGTTGAATGGCAGTGCTAATTCTTTGGCCAATATTATGTTTTGAATTGTGTGACTTATTCCCTACAGGTTGACCCAATAACCTAACTTACTGGTACCCTAAACAGTGCCCCAATATAGGACACATTCAAGAAAGGATCACGTCTTTTGGCACGTGTCGTTTTCGCAAAACAAATTGGCATTCAACTTGTCGAGTTTGCACGCCAAAGCAAACCAACGTTGTTTTACTTTCAGACTAAAATGACTAGCTAGAAACATGCACAACAAATTAATCAATGTATTACACTAGTTTTAAGCTGTTCTACAAGGTGGCACATCAATTCGCTGACGTATTTGCGTCAACACTCAGCGCGGAGCAAACAGACGCATCCAACTGGTTTTGGGATTAGTTGGCGTTAAAATATTACAATTTATAAGCCCCGCAAAAACGTGTTAAGTTGCAAACGAGTAGCATGAAGTGCTACTAAATTTAGTATAGGGTAACAGTGATTAATTTCCGGGCTTTTTATTTTAGAAAGTTAATTGGTCGTAGGTCTGTAGTTGATTGTACTAAAAAGTCGTTACAGGTTTTGAAATGTTATTAGTTATTGTAGAATGGGCCTGCTCTTGACCTGGATTACGCCTGGTGAAAAGCGATGGATGAGGTCTATGATGGAGCAAGCATGTCCATAAGATGCCTGTTAACTCGGTTCACTCTTGTTAAAGGGTATTACCAATCTACTGGGTTGTGTAGTTCAGATAAGAAGCATCGTCTTCACATATAATTTTATAATTCAGGTATATAAAATATTTTAAAGAAGTATTTTAGAGTAATGGTGAAGTTTCTTCCCCAGTCTTCTCCATACGGAACTACCTTTTGAAAGCAGTGACTAGAATCAATTGTATTTCTTTGACATTCAAAAGTACCTTTTTTCCTATTTGATATAGCTCCATGTAAAATATTGGTATTCAGCTGTATCCGGTTAAATTGGAAACCGACCCCAACATAATTGGGAAAAGGCTAGGCAGTTTGATTGTACTAAAGTGGCCAATTGCTGCCAGCGAAGACGAAGGCTTGATATATGCCGTTTCTTAATTGACTCGTCAAAATATCACGCAAATCATTGTCAATCAGTCATTTAACCTTATCGCTGTCCACTATTAGCACCAGCTGCTGTCTGTGTCAGACTTGCAAAAAGGACGAGGATCTATGTCCGTTTGCATGTTTTTTTTTAAATTTTTGTTATGTATATTTCTCGATTTCTTCGTCAATTGTGGACTAATTTTAAAAATTCTTCTTGCATTTGTTATAGGAAGCTTGGACGGTGGTCCGATATATACATTTTGTTAAGTATTCTTG
Organism: Hyppa rectilinea; assembly: GCA_951799385.1. Taxonomy (NCBI): domain Eukaryota; kingdom Metazoa; phylum Arthropoda; class Insecta; order Lepidoptera; family Noctuidae; genus Hyppa; species Hyppa rectilinea. Next base: position 9,701,228 of record OX637318.1, on the reverse strand, counting down.
GGTACCTAGTTATTGAATTAGCTTCGATAATAAGTATTTCATCCACTTTGTATCTTGATGATGTTTTTATACTTCCTCTTACTGAAATGTTTTTACGAAAATTAGGCATATTGTCGTGTATTGAATTGTGTTACTGCTACCTAACAACGTCAGATCTGATCGATCAACTAACTTTGCTATAAAAGGAATGTAGGTATGACATAATGTCCTACGTGATATGAATGTTAAACGAAGGTAACTTTAAGTTAAAATGTTGTTACAAATTTTTCTGCCGGCTTTTTGTAGAGCATACGTCTCTAATGATAGAAATATGGCGTCATTGATCTAAAAAGACAGTCTTTGTCCTTTTTAAACTCATTAATTTCAAATTCGGAAGAAATGAAATTGGAACAGCAATAATTTGACATCAATTAAAGGCGCGGCGATTGAGTAGGATTCATTCGAATTTTGGAATTAATAATAGCGTTCCGAATCGTCTTTGGAATGTCAGCCAAATTAATACTCTTTGTTAGTAATTTGTTTATTCCTCCTTTGTTTATCCTATAGGTTTAATCAGCGAGGTTTTTCATTAGGTTTCATGAGGTTTAAAGGGTAGATACTAGCTGAAAACGAAGATTAGAAGCATGAAACATTATTATAGCTTTATTTACGTATAGCTACATGCATTAAACAAATCACTTGCTTACATGATGTGACGATTTTGTAACGGTTTCGGCAATTTATATGCTGTTTGTATCACCAGATTTTCCTATAAACTTTTAACGATACTGCTGACATTGCTTCACTGGGTAAAGTGCTTTATGAAGGGTGACAATAAACCCAAATAAGGACATGCGCAATCCTTTGATGTTCATTCTCACGCGTAGTTTAGTATTAAGACTATAGACGATACTCGTAGAATACTCTTTATTATGTACACCATAAAACATACAGATATAAGTATAATTGTGTGTGTGTGGTATTACGTATTGTTTTATGGCTACTACAATTGAATGCTTGCTAGTTTGAATGTTAAGATCACTAGGGCCCATGGGGTCCGAGGCCCACTTTGTTTTTGGAGACATCGCTAAGAGGTTGGTCGACTCCTCAAGTGATCAGAAGGCGGGCCTATTTTACGCCTATACAACGTGGCAATACTGCCTTTTGGGAACTTTCCCTGTTGATATCGATGTGGACGAATTTATTTTTGTGCTCTATGTTTATTCTCCTTCTCTTTTTATACAGAGGCCAGCACATCAAGCTACCCCAAAGCTACCCCAATTTACAAATTCTTTTGTTCGTTTTTCAACTTTACTCAAAAAGAATAAAGTTCATGTTAAATTGGGTAAATTTGACAGTTTGGGATAGCTTGATGAACTGGCGTCTGTACATACCTATTGTTATTAATATTTTTTATAATTTTGTAAAGATTATTGTGATTATAATTTGTGCATCCTAACGTTTAGAAAGAAGTGAATTGCTCTACGTATTCACTGTTTTTTTATTATTAAAATGTAAAAATCTGTTTAACCGTTTTAGGAGACACTTAATATTTTAAAATAATGTAATATTGGACGACGTTTTTTTATATCAACTGGACTTTATTGGTTTTTCGTGCCCGACCTATTATAATAATATGTTTCATTATATACATGTAATTGTGGCGTTTTTACATAGTTTTCAATTTCCTTGTTATTTCATTCATAAACAGATTTGTACAGATTATTAAAATAAAAAATGAAGGAATGACTAGGTACTGGCCTTATTGGAAGCCCATTAATGAGTAATGACACAAGAACAGCAAATCACACTAAACGGTTCGCCTTCACATCTTATTACGAGTTTAACACATAATCAATCATCGAATTTGCTTACCAAATAGACTGTGCAATTAGTCAATTACCAAATACACGAAACATTTGAACATTGCGCAATGTGAGACTAAATCGTCAGTTTAAACGATCAATCATTCCGTTTGTCTACACGTGTAATCTGTCTTTACATTGTGACTTAGTGGTAAGCTGAATACACTGAGTGTCGAGTGAGCACGTGCCTTATGTTTCAGATTTTGAGTGGGTTTTGTATTTTAGATTGATGACGAGGTAAAGTGCGTCGTCACGATATTGGCTTGGCTTTGAATGTACATCAAGTTTTTGGAGCGAAATTAACTATGACAAGACGAGCAACTTTTTAGAATAGTATTTCTTCTTCTTCTTCTTCGTGTGGTTAGGTTAGGTTGGTTGAGTTTTTATGCTGCCCATGGGCCTCAGACTTAGCTTCACATGCTGTTAATGATTATCTCTCAGGCATGCCGGTTTCCTCGCGATGTTTTCCCACAAAGTTTTTTAAGTAAGTTATAGTTATACAAAACACACATGAATACCAAAAATCAGCGGTGCGTGCCTTGGGTTCGAACTTGAGACCTATGACTTGGCAGTTCGACGGAAACACCACTAGGCTATCTGTAGTATCTACTGATAAATTTACTTCTTAACTTGATTTTCAGCAATTGACTATTTGAAAGGGTAGTCAGTAACGTTACTTTTTAAAAACTGTCAAAACGCGGGATTTGTATGTTATTTGCATGAAATATAACAATGTGACGGATCAGATTTTTTGAATCAATTCGAAGATTTATTAGCTTTACATGCCATTTTACAATGATATCTTCGCATAATATTTAATTTCTGTGCGATGATGGAAGTTTTTAAGACGAGCGGTTTTTTTACGCTTAGCCTTAATATTTAATTTATGTGTGGATCAAGGCATCTTCCCGGATTTAATGAAATACAGCAAGGTAATACCACTTTTCAAATCCGGGGACAATAAAGATACCAATAATTATAGACCCGTATCCGTGCTGCCGGTTTTCAGCAAGATCTTTGAAAAGATAATGCTTAACCAAATGCTTAATCATTTTTACACTAATAAAATCCTTAACGATCAACAGTATTTTTTCACCAAAGACGTTGTACAACTGACGCCGGTGTGACCTTATTAAAACACATTTTCAATGCGTGGGAAGAGGCTCAAGATGCCATAGGAATCTTTTGTGACCTCTCCAAGGCATTTGATTGCGTTGATCACGAAACCTTGCTGTTGAAGCTAGAGCATTACGGACTTGGAAAACTTGCGCTTAGTTTAGTAAAATCTTATTTAAATGACAGACAACAGCAAGTTCAAATAAAAGGTGTCAATTCACTCGGTTTAAAAGTAAAAATGGGTGTGCCACAAGGTTCAATAATGGGTCCTTTCCTCTTTTTAGTATATATTAATGATCTTCTCCATTTATTAAAAAAACAACCGCAAATGGTGTTATTTGCTGACGACACTTCTTTAATTTTTAAGATAGATAGACGTGCTAAAAATGTTGACGACGTAAATAACGCCCTACTGCAGGTCCAGAATTGGTTCACTGTAAATAATTTAGTATTAAATGGAAAAAAAAACTAAGTGCATTAGATTTTCTTTACCAAATGTAAAAAGTAGTGATTGTGAGATAGTATTGAATCAAGAGAAACTAGAATTTGTCGATAAAACTGTTTTCCTAGGGATCACGCTCGACTCAAGGCTACAATCAAGGCGGAAGATCAACAACAATAAAAACTATATTTGCATTGTATAAATTCAATTTCTTAATATTGTATAATTGCTTAGCACATATGTGAGTACTATGTACCTAATATAAAGTGACCATTTACTGGGTACGTCTTTCATTGACTTGAATGTGCTTTGGCGGCTGAGAGTATGTCATGCTCACTTTAATGTCTCGCTGATGGTGGCGTGTGTGTTGGATCATTTAGCTCCCTTCAAAATGGTTGAGCTGAATGGTGCTAATCCATGCGTCATGTTTGTGAACGGGCGCTGTCGGTAGAGACTGGTCATCTCTTAGCGGCCATGGCTTGTTTTAGTTTATAGTGTTTTAATTTATAGTTTTAATATATATGTCAACGGTTATAGACCAGTGGCAGTGTTGTCGACGCCGGCAAAAGTTTTTGAAGCCGCTATCCAACGCTGCATACAGGGGCAAGTCCGAGCACAACTGTCGGACGCGCAGCACGGCTTTCGGCCCGGACGCAGCACTTCCACCAACCTGCTTAACTTCATGGCAAAGGTTATACCGGCAGTGGACTCTGGGGTACAAGTAGACGCGGCGTACTTTGATTTTAAAAAGGCCTTCGACACCGTGGACAATGATGTCTTATTAAGAAAGCTGGCAGATGTAGGATGTACGCCACACTTGCTGCGGTTCTTTGTCAGCTATATGAGAGACCGCCAACAGTATGTTGACTACAATGGGTACGAGTCGAAGCCGTACTTCACCAGATCCGGAGTAAGCCAAGGCAGCAATGTGGGGCCTCTTGAATTTATCATAATGATAAACAGCTTGCCGGAGGTCGTCAGCCAGGCCTTGTGTTTATTGTTCGCAGATGACCTCAAGTTGCTGCTCGAGGTAAGGGATGAGTCAGACTGTGAGCGACTCCAGGGTGACATTGATAGAGTGGTGAAGTGGAGCCATGACAATAAACTGAACTTCAATGTATCCAAATGCTCGGTAATATCCTTTAGTCGTGCGCGCACCCCTGTCCGCTATGAGTACAAAGCGGAGGGTGTACCGATGCAGCGAGTAACAGAAGTGCGTGATCTGGGGGTACATCTCACTCCAGATCTTACGTTTCGCGAGCATATAATTAAAATATGTAAGAAAGCGTACAGAAACCTCGGCTTTGTACTCAGGCAGTCACAGGGGTTCACTAATATTACGACGATTAGGGTATTATACGACGCACTAGTCAGGAGTCACTTGGAGTATGGTGCTGTCATATGGGCTCCACATGAAGCCAAGTACTCTGTCATGCTGGAGCGCGTACAGAACAAGTTCACGCGTCACTTGTACTTTAGGCTGTACGGGGTCTATCCATTGTACCCGCTGATGTACCCCACCCTGTTTGTACTGGGCATGGTCGGGTACAATGAGTTGAGGGTGCGGCGACAGTTTACTCTCGTCATATATTTAATAAAATTACTCCGGGGCAAGGAACACAATCCGGGAGTGCTTCAGTGCTTGTGGTTTTGTGTTCCGGACCGCTACGTGTGGAGGCGGAGGCGCCCGCCGCTGCTGGCTGTGCCAACAGCTAGAACAAACATGCTAGCCAAAACACCTCTCACGCGAGCAATTCGTACAATTAACGAAATCCAGAATAGGCTAGACATTTTTTCGTGCTGCTTCAGTGAACTCGCAAAGGTGACGTTACACATGTTATGTTACGAATCGGACTAGAATCTTTATTATAGTAATTTAGTTCTGCAATATTATTTTTTAATTATTTTTTAATTTAAGTAAGTCATACTTTTATACAGTAGATGTTTAAGTTAGTATTAATTAAGTTAGTAGTGTTTAGTAATAATTTAGTGTTTATAATGTTTACATTATTATCTGTGTATCTGTATAGTTGTATTTAAAATATTATTATTGTCCTAGCTATCGAATTAGGTTTAAACCTGTAATGGTAGTCTTAGAGTTTTTACTAAATAAATAAATAAATAAATAAAATAAATAAATACATTTAACTTTTGAACTTTTTTTTTTACATTATTTTATATCAGATGCTTTCACCGTTCTGCATCGTTCTCACATGTATAATAATAATAATATGATCTATGTAACCAATATTTTGTAACCATATTTTGTTTAAAAGAGTGTCCATGGAGTTTCTTGCCCGTTCTTCTCCATAGGTCCCTACTGCTTTGGAATTGGCAACTAGTTTCATCTCTCTGACTGACCGACACCTTGACAATTCAAAAGTGCCTGTAATTGGTTTATTTGAAATAAATACTTTGAGTTTGAGTTTGAGTTTGAGTTTTCATGTGATTTCATATTTTATTTTTGACCGTTTCAAATAGTCAATTTCTGAAAATATCGATGCACACATAAAAAAAATACATACCTACATACGAAAATAGAACCTCTCCTTTATGGGTGTTGGTTGAAAACACCGCAAATGAAACGTGTCATGGAATTAACGGAATCGTGTCTTTGCCAATTGCCATGCGCCGATACTCGATAAAGAATCGCTAGTTGAGACTCGAGTGCCGTTTGAGTGGCAATCGACTTACGTATCCAATATGTTTCCGTTACAAGTACCTATGTAGCTCGGGCCTCTCGTTGAAAATACAAACCAATTCTTGAGAACACTCAGCTTTTATGCAAATTACTTACAATAATAATAAAAATCATATTACTGGCTCTTAAAAGAAGAAACATACTTTTCGTGTTACCAACGGAAACGATATACAAGTTCTGATTTATTTTCAAATGCTAAAGGCACTTAGTGCCAATTTCATCAATAAAATCTAGAGCGATCATTGGAAGAGATAAACAGCAGCACATCTTAACCCATTGAAGGACAGTGAACGAGACACAATAGAAGTTTTATTGTTAATACGTCTATAGGCGTTCAGAGTCCCTCAAAGTGTTAAACGCGTTTAAAAGCTGTCAGAGTCAATATTCCATAGAAAATTATGTCACGCTTTAAACGTAGTAGAGGTTTTTTAGCTGCTTGAATGTAAGTTTCTTTTTTATTAATATGCGTTTGTTTGTGCAGAATGAACATCGCGTTCAGTTCCATTGGTGTAATCTTCCCTTACTAAGCTTTGAAAACGTATCTGTCGGCCGATTCTGCAAAAAAATCACCGTGATTACTTAGGTGATGTGAGCGTGTAGTGAACTGTCGTTCCACCCAATGCTAGGGATTATTGACAGCGCACTTTAAACTCACTTCACTTACGTTATCACAGTGAAATTTTAACAGAATAGCAATACAGATAAACTTAATTTAAGTTCGAATTTAGAATTTTATTGTAAATCGGAAATTTAATGAATGCAATAATCTATTCATGCATAAAGGTGGTATACCAACGTTAAATACACACAAATAATTTTACAACTACCTTTTAAAAGTAGTAATGATGATGTATAGTCCACGTTATTACGAGATTAGGACAGAACAGTAGCCAAACATCGTGATACTCTGAACCAATGGATACTAATTGCCGAGCTAAATACTTGTATTCAAGCTGGAATGTTCACTGTGTGACTGACGATACCAACACGACTTGCTAATTATAATTAACAATAACACAAAGACGAAAAATATGTTTGAACTGACCTGTCTTTAAGATCTAATTGCTCAACTCTGTAGGCTTGCGAAGGTCAGGTTGCAGCTGGCAGTAAAGAGGTATTAATACTAAGTTACTGGCTGACAAAGTACAAGATGAGTTCTTAAACGATTTTAGAAAGAAAACAAAAAAAAATGGACGAGCATTAAATACGTTGACTTGAAAATGCACCGTTAAACGTCTGAACATAAAAAATTACAATCCTAAAATAATAATCAGTTCAATCATCAATTTTTACCAACAATTATTAGGACAGCGCGCTGGTAAGAGAGAAAAATTGCCACGAATAAACGAATCAAGCGTACAGATCTACATCAATAACCTTTTACGGAGAACTACAACCCTGCCGATGTTTTCTGTGACTGTACAGGTACACTGATAAAAGTGATTACGAAATAACCACATCAAATCATCCAGCAGCCTGCTCTGTGATTCCCTTTCCACGTCCGACTTGCGGCTATAATTTGCAGCACAAATTACTGGACCGCAATACTTCGAATAACTCGCATCGTTGGCCAAAAATTACACAGAGCGTAGCTTTAATTATATCTCGGGCCAAAAATCTCAATCAGGATGTGCCATGAATGACACGCGTCCCATATTTGAGACCGATGATCCGAATCGTCGCGCCCGTCAGCCGAGTTGCGACACTGAACAAAGGGATACTGTCTCTTTGTCGTTTCAGGACCTACTGTTCGAGTGTGGAACTGCGGACGAAATCGAATTCGCTTGTATTTTAAACGTTCGAATTTTGAAGCTCAATGACATTTGTTTTTTTTTGTTGCGAGTTCCATCGAATATTTTCAAATAGCAAAAAGGTTGAACATCCGAAGTAATAAGAATTGGAAGGAATAAACAACCCTGGTACGTAAGACTTGTGTCCCATAATTACGTCGTTCGATATTCGAATCGTAATACAGTTTCCTCAGCAACACGGTTATACGTCCTAAGTTAACAGAACTGGAGATGGGAAACCGTTTATCAGCTGTTTGTATTCTTGCGTAATGTGTAACCGTTAACTTGGACACTGGAGATGGAAATTAATGGAATATCTTGATGCATGTAGGCGCTTGTAAGCATATTCATGCAGGTATAAATAATTGTGACGAGTAAGAGAGAGATCCTGGTCCCTAGAGTAACAGTAACGTTAATTATACAAGAGAAAATAGGACAAGGAACAAAGACTTAAAGGACAGTTTCTTCCTGATGGGAAACAAAGCTTTTCTTGTGCAATGTTTTAATTTAGCAGTTTGGTTGTTTTAATGACTAGGAAACGAGAACGCTGTAATATTTAATTGCATCTTAAAATCATAGCTCTCCTGTAATCGTTTTCTGTGAACCGGAATTAGTAAGAACTAATACGACGAAATATGCTCTGAAAATGAATTTTGAGAAAACACTACAATTAATAATAATTTGCACATCGAATTATAAATCAAAGAAGCAACTAGATCAAATCAACGAATTTGTGATTGATTAAAGTCACAATGTAGGTCAGAGTCTCGATTTGTGGCCAAATGGTACAACCTTGGTCTCAAACGGGACCATTAACATGTTCATTTCGATCTTTAAAGACCATTAAAGTCACATTTCCAGAGAAAACGGTTAGATTTACAACGGTCATTGTAATAAGATAGATTTGTTAGGAGGAATGGATTTACCGGTAATCATTCCTATTAGCAATACGTTGATTTTCATTAGTGATGAGTTTGAAATATTGTTCTATTTATAATAGTGAAGTTTAGTGAATCGGTTCTTTTTATCTGTGTTTTGTTTTCTCTTCTACTCTTGCACACATTGTCTACATCTCTTTTTATCTACTTTCCTATCGTAGATATGCTCAAAAAGATTTCTTTAGGGTTATGCATCACCTTTGTACGTATTTTCTGTTCCTTTTTCTTGTCTGTTTTTATGTGTGTACATAAATGGTAAAAGGTATGTTTTGCATTGTTGCGGAAAAATTGCTTGGTGCTATTTGAAATCACATGCCCAAATATTTAGGAGTTTGGCAAGAAAGGTAATATTAGATGAGTGAAACAGAAAAAGAAATTATTTTAAAGTTTATGTACCCACGCTAAAATTATTAGCGGTTAACAATAAGTAAGTATATTTAAATAAAAGTAAACCCAATACAGCTACTTTTAAGTGTCAAAAACCGACCATATTTTTGTAAATAATAATCAATAGCAGCTGTACCAATATTTATGTAAGAAGTGTATTGTTTTTGAACTAACGGCAATTTATTACTGGCCGTAACTTCATGGCTATTAGAACTGTCATTCAGGCTAGCCGAAATGACAGTTGTCAACTGAACTGTCAGTTGCTGGAAAAAACAAATTAGATGATCTAAATACATACAAGATTTCTTTGACTTTAAATTATATTTTAATTTTCGTCCCCTAAATTTTGTTAGAATTTGGATTGTGGGTTTTTTATCATTCATTCATGATTGTATTTGATGACTTCATTTAATTTTGTTGATTATACTAAAACTAGCTTTTCCCCGCGGCTGCGCTCGGGTTAATTGAGAATTTTACAATACATTGTACTCTTTTGTAATAATATAAATTAGTCATGATTCGAATGACACGCGGCGTCATCTATTATCATTAGAACATAATTGTTGTTTTCCTCGGGAACAGTACTTTTTTCGGGCTGAAAGGTACAGAGGCCAGCACATCAAGTTACCACAATCTGTCAAATTTCTTTGAGAGTATTTCAACTTTATTGCAAAGACATATGTTTCATTTTTAATTGAGAAAATTTGACAGTTAGGGATAGCTTGATGTGCTGGCGTCTGTACCTTATGTCGGTTTCTGAACACCTGAAAACGTATATGAAAAATTTCTAGATGATCGGTTCAGTGGTTTAGGGTTTTGTATGACTGTGTCTTCTTCTTTTCGTGTGGTTAGTGACTAACCTGATGCAGAGTTTTTATGCTACTCGTAGCTTCACATGCTGTGACTGACTGCTAGGTATGACTGAGTTCTTAACTATCGACATTAATAATAAATCTGTTTATGTGAGAGGAAACCGTGATCGACTGACTAATAAAAAAAAACTAACTGAAAAACTATCAATATAGTTCAAACTACTGAACGGATTGAGCTAAAGTTTGGCTAGATAGTTATAATGAAGTAGACAAAAAAAGCCGCGAGAAGAAGCTAGTCTAATATAAAACCCTTTAGCGACGCGTAACACGTGCCAGTACTTTTTAATGCCTCATATTCTAATGTAACGGACTACACGGTGCCCTAAATAATATTTAAGATCCGTTCACAACGTGACTAGAAATGCGTACATTTCACAGTAAGGCGCCTTCGTCCTTCTAGGAAGGGCATTCCATTGTTTAATTAATCCAAGTAACGTCTCTATGAAGTGTAAACATGACATCCGACCGTCGTGCTGTGTGGCCGTTCTGTAATAGTAATAATTATTGTGATTATTATTACCAGAATTATAATTACATGCTGACAAATTGGTGCTAACTCCGCAGTGAGTAATGGTTCCTGCTCCATAGTCCCACGGACCTTAACAGTATAAACAGACGTCTTAATATAATTTTACGATTATCTTCCTGTTTGTTATAGTGGATCTTCAGTGGCGCTATTTTCTGTAGCATTTTTGCTTCGTTCAAATAGTGATCTTGAATCAGGTCTTTTAGCGATCAATGTCAAGATTGAGGTATGAAAATGACAGCTGTTAAAATCAAAAGTCATTTGTTCGAACTAGGCTGAAAATTGAAACTGTTTTGAACGTCAAAATCCCCTTAAACATTCTCCCAAAACGCCCGCTCTTCACCACTTCCTAGTGCTTTAGCTGGGAAGAAGAAGAGGCGCAAAGAACTCCCCAGCGCGTTCGGGTTCCACGCGCGCCTCAAAGAGATGTCAGCATGTGAAGGGGCCCGTTAGAGCCGAAGCCTGCCGGGTAAGTGGGATTGTCTGAAAGGGTTACCGCGGAATATGAAGGGCTAAGGAAGGAACATGGATGGGTTTTAGTCAGTAAGAATCTGACACTCCCTTCCGCTCCACCCAGAGCGAGAGGAGTCATTTGATGATATTCCACCCTCAAAAAAAAAGCACAGCTGTCTGTTCAGATAGAAGAGCACGATTCTGTACAATAAATAGTACATAAATGGCACTGCATATGCACATGCTATCATTGATATAAAATGACATCGAGTTAATCGTGACTTCCGTGATCTTTGACCTTCTCTTTGGTTGGAACAGACCCGACCCGAAAGCAGGAATTCATTTGAAAATGTATTTGGAATTTTCAAGAGAATTCCTGCTTTGATTGTTTTTCCTAGTAATAATTATTATAACTTGTGTTACTCCCGTTTTCACATTAAAAAGATTATTCGTGTTAAAAGTCATATTGGATTAGTTAACACGTAAGGTTCTAAGTGCTGGCGCACGCGAGTTGTTTAACAATATCATTAAAACGCGATCGTTGTGTAGACGCAACGTTTGTAAGCATACAAGAGTGTGATTGTAAAATTTTGTGCCGTGTGAAAGTAAAAATCTTATAGGAAATGAGAAAAAGAGCGATTGGTTCTCGTCACGTAATAATTATTGCTGTTTACTTGTCTTATAAACATACAATACAGGCAATAATCAGCATTATCATCCATAGGCCGATAGTATAAAACAAAGTCGCTTTCTCTGTCCCTATATCCCTATGTATGTTTAAATCTTTAAAACTACGCAACGGATTTTGATGCGGTTTTTTTTAATAGATAGAGTGATTCAAGAGGAAGGTTTATGTGTATAATTTGTCGACATATTTTGCGGGCGAAGCCGCGGGCGGAAGCTAGTAATAATATACAATATGGTGATGACAATGCGACAATGAATAAAAACACTAACAACACTAATAAATAGGAGTATTTTGGAACTATTAAACAAATCCTAGCATCGAAATAAATAAAAGTGATTTTTCAAACAAACTAAATACCAGTGACGGGCTGACTATGGGTTTTGCTATTCTTTGACTAGCTATAGTGACTAAATTATTGGATATATTTGGTTGAATTTTGGTATGCGTGTTGGGGACGGTATTAGAGTTACACAGTCTAATTTATTGTCGTATTGTTGTCACCACCCTGTATAAGGTAAGATAAGCCTTTCTTTGTTTGTGCCAGCATCACCTTGGTCATGTGCGTATTGTATGATTATTATTAAGTATATACTTGCTTAAAAAACGGTGAAGGAAAAAATATTTCTCAACAGCATGTGAAGCTAAGTCAGAGGCCCATGGGCTGCATAAAAACGGTTACATCAGATTAGTCACTAACCACACGAAGAGAAGAAGACCCTGGTTTTACTCCGATGGCAACAATGTCGTCTACCCATCTTGTGGCCGGACGACACCTCTATTTCTACATAAATAAGACAACAATCACTCAAATCTGCTTAGACTTTTCCCAACTATGTTGGGGTCAGCATCCAGTCTAACCGGATGCAGCTGAATACAAGATAATTTTACATGGAGCGACTGCCTATCTAACCTCCACAACCCAGTAACTGGGCAATACGATAGCCCTTGGTAAGACTGGCCGTCACATTTTCGGGTTCCCGACTACCCGTAACGACTGTCAAAGATGTACAAATGACAGCCGAGACCAACGGCCTTAACGTGCTCTCCGAGGCATGGAGGAGTCTCCGTATGTAAAGATGGTCACCCATCTACGGCCAACCTCGGCCAGCGTAGCTTAACCTGATAGATCGACCTGTGCGGCTGTTAGTACTTAGCCACGAGCTCCTCAAGACAACAATAAATAAAGCTGAAAACAATTCGTGATGCTTCCTTTACTCTGGCTATATGATACTGGTGGCAATTAATATAACTGTAATTTCCAATGCAGAAGTGGACGTGCATTTTGTTACATTTGGCTTTTTCAAGTAAGTAAAAGCTGACCAACTACATAAATTTTACAAAGCTAACCCTCACCTATTTCACCAACATATCGGGACACTTTAAAGACATTGTACGCACATTACGGACATAAATGTCGTGAGAACGACAGTAAACGGCGTCGGCTACTCGCTTGTCACACTTGTTGTGAGCTACTGGTGGCGAGTACTTGCATTCAAGTGCCAAGAGTTCAGTGTTGACTGACGCTTGTTTACAAGATATACAGTGTCAAGTGTACACGGTACTTTACTTGTACTTTGCAAGTTTGTATGCTTGCTTTGAATCTATTTTATGAAAAGTAGCGTGTTTCTGTGTTCTGACCAAGTTTTAAGGCCTACTGGCCTACATGACTTAGGCTCTTGGTAGGCTCGGTATACATAAAATGGTGCAGGTTTTCTGTCGTGTGAAGCCAAACGTTGACCCAACTTGGATGTCAAATCGTTTAACGATTTGGGACGGACTTGTCAGCCACAGAAACGAAAGCTACTTACCCACCGTAACTGAGCTGATATACCTACCTTAAATCCGCACCTTTCCCTAAAAAAAAGGACAGAGCCATATTTTATTAGATTAACGAACTTTTCCGTTTGTCAGAAAATAATGCAAACCCTCCTTATTGCCGGGTAAGCGGGATTGTCCGAAAGGGTTACCGCTACCCCGGAACATAAAGGGCTAAGGAAGAAACATGGATGGGTTTTAGTCAGAAAGAGTCTGACACTCCCTACCGCTCCACCCAGAGCGAGAGAAGTCATTGGATGATTTCCCAGCATAAAAAAAAACCCTCCTTATAAATTCTAGTCAATCTACAAGACAATAATAAAAACAAGAGAAGCTTTTTTAAATGTGGTTAGTTCTGTATCTTTTTCAAAGCCAGTTTGTAGCCATTGATTTTAATAGCAAAATGTTTTGCATTTATAATCACCTTATATCCTCGTTCATCGGCGATTTTCATACAAATTATAAGCTGTATGTATATTTACAACGAACTTGTACTAGGTCTTTTCAATTTGCTATAATTTCATATAAATGAACCCTTACAAAGTTAATTGCGAGTTACAACCGTGCGGCAGCGCGGGCGCACATAAAATTGTATTTAGCATTAATTTATAAATAGTGTACGTACCTACTATTTAGTGTTATAGGTTTTATTTATATTGTTTGTGTTCAGTGCTTTTTTGGATTTTTTATTTTAATGTCTTTTGTAGGTAAATTAAAAATGTGTTGCCATGACGAATTTCTAGTAACAACCTAAATTTATTGCCAGGGTTCGTAAAAGCCACCAATAACATTATACTATGTGACCTAGTGAATTTCGTACCACGTGGGTAGGAAATCCAATATGGCAATTCCCTATAACCCTCCATTCAATACTGGCAAAAAAAAAAAAAAAATTGTGAGTCAAAGACTAGTTATACCTTCTAGAAAAAGTAGTCTTCTATAAGACAAGTGGCAGATGATAGTTTTTATTTCAGGTAAAATTAATCAGCCCACTTCAGAGTCAGCAACTTAAAAAAAAAAAAAAAAAAAAAGGGTCAGCAAAATTGTATAAGTAAGTATGTATCTAAAACTTTGAAATTGCTAAATTTCTGTTTTGCAGATAATACCTACATATCAATTAAATTAATATCGTGGTATATGTCATATTATATATCTACTGTTATTGTAGTACCTATAATAGCAAACCGTGTTTATTGCACTTCGTACGGAAAAGAATATTAATTTATTGCACCTAGAATAAATTTTGTCACAAAGGTTGTTTATTTTTAAAACGAGGTTTAACACTTAAAGCTCTCCTGCATCACTTCTTGTGAATATTATTTGAATATGTGAAAAAAGACTCACACAGTATAAAATTATTCCAATACCTACCTACTTATAAAAGTGTTAAACAAATCAAATAAAAAAGCTCTGTGAGAAAATATTGAGTCATACACAATAATAGATATGGTGATGAGGAAATATTTTTGAAGTTCTTTTTTTATTGCGTTGACATGTTTTGTGAAAGTCGTTGAACCAGCGCGGGCGCAACTCTATGTCAAGTTGACATGTCAATGTCCGCGTTGATTAATTCGCCATATTCCAAATTTTGGCGCCAACTATTTTACATTTTAAATTATTATATTAATATTTAAAAGTGCGAGACCAGAATACTAATTTTATTAGCATTTAAATATTTTTTGCGCTGGTAATTCTAAAGACCAAGCTAAACAAATAATATGCTAAAATTATGGTGTAAAATAATAGCGTTGGTATAATATTCGCATAAAGTAACACAGTTTTCGTAGAATTTTAAGGTAATCTGTAAAATTATAATTATACTAGCTTCGGCCCGCGACTTCATCCGCAGAAAATTTCTTGTTTTAACATTAAATAGGTATATCCATTGATACTCGGCAGTACTGTAGGTTCCAAAGATTACCGAGGTGTTCTTGTCTGCTCAACTTAGTCGCCTTTTACGACACCCTGCCTCGCGTTGTAATGGTGCAATGGCATTATGTATTTTTAACCCGCCTCATCTTATCTCTGTGATGTCCTTGTGATCATAAAATAATTTAATTTGATAAGAATTGATATTTTGTTGTTTAAATAATCATCCAAACAGAAGTAAGACGTGGAAATACTTTTTTTAAACATAAAACGAAATATAAAAGTTAAAATACAAAAGATAGAAATAAGGTGTCGCGGAATTTTTTGTAGAAATAATTAAGGCGAACCGGGTTGCCATACATTGCATTCAATTTTAAACAACTGTTTAGGCAGCGCATGCAAATAATTCTGTTTTCGGAGATATTTCTTTCCGACGTGCTAGATGAAAATTGCGATAACTCAGCTAATATGTGTGATATAAATATAATTTATAGCCTATAGCACTCAGGAATAATGTAGCTTTCTATCAGTGAAAAAAAATTTGAAATTGGATCATTAGTTCCGGAGATTACCCCCTACATACAAACTTACAAATTTTACCTCTTTATAATATTAGTATAGAAAAGCTCTATAATCTACATTGTACGTATTATGCATATATGCATATAGAAAATAATACGATCTGACCAAAACTACGTCCAAGTAGGTAGAAAGGTAGTCACATACTCTTTGTTTTAATTATAGGCGGTACCTATAGGTTTACGTAAACAATTTTATTTGCTATAACTCTTATAACCAATTACCATGACTAATATTTGATTAAGCGAAAGTTCATATAACTCGAAATTACCCAAATATTGATCTTTATCAAACATACAATTAATAAAAATGCTACTACTTATAAGGTTCTGTATACTTGCCCGGGCAACTAACAAATTGCCTATAACTAGACAAACCTACCAATTATGGCGTATTAAAATAGCTGTGGTGTTATTTACTTTATTAAATAATCTAGTCAAATTAAGCTCTATAACTAGCAGGGATATAAATAATGAAGACATTTGCTATTTATTGTCCATATATTTTACATAAATCTAATTTTCTAATAAGATTTATTGTCAACTTTTTAATTATATCACAGGAAATTATATTCAAATTCCATGATTGCTAATTATGCTAAACGTTGAAATCTTCAATAATTTAAATTTTATATCCACAATTTAATTTTATTAGTAAGATTAAAACATAATTATACAAGTGCGGGTGCGATATTTTAACACAAAATTAATTTAAAAAGTTGTCAACGACAAATCACAATGTTACAACTTTATAGTTTCCTGCAAATTGAAGAAAATGTGTGAATCATAGTGAGTATTTATATTTTTATTAATTGAGAGGGACAGGTTCTTTTAACATTACCGTAAACCATTTTGTATTACCATTTTTGCGCTGCAACCGGATGCTAATATTACCTGCCTCCCTATCTTGAGATGATGACAAGCTATCTTAGGATCTCCGATGAAGTGTCATAACACTATCGCTTGGATATCTAGGAAGTATGAATTAGCAGTTTGACATAATCCATAAACTATTATGCAATATTAAACCAGTAGCTCTAAGGAATACAAAACTGCGACCGCGGTTATCTTGGTAACATACTAGGCAATTAATTATGAGTATTATAATACAAGACGAAAATGACGAAGACAGCGAAATACAATGTTATTAGGATTTTTGACAGTCAAAGGTCAGAATCAAAAATTGACCCCGCTCCTGCACTAGCTGCCGAATTTGGTTATAATTGAATGATGCAGTGTTGCCATGCAGATGGTATACATACGAGTATATTAACACAAAGTGATCTATACGCAAAACAAACAATAATTTAGTGCAAATAAAACGCATGTAATCAACAAAACCAATCTAATTCAACAAACAAGAGAAGCACAGGATCTCGTCTCGTTTGATCTCCATCACATTAGTTAAATCTAATTTGCTCGCCGTAGCAACAAACGGCGCGTACGCAATAAAACCAATCGAGACAACCATATTCGCACGCCTCATCGGGCCCGTCCACTAATTTATTTCAAGCACCAACATTTGATACAATATAATACAGATCAGATTCACCACGTACTTCCTCATTGCCATGCAAATTTTAGTTATTGAGTTACACTTGGCCTCACAAGACGTATCATGATCATGGGAATGATGGAAGGTGCTATTTTTGTTGAGCCCCCGGGGCGTTAAGGCGCGGGCACTACGGTGGAAACGCCTTTCGTTATGTCACGTTTATGTATGGCGCCAGTGATAAGGTTTTATCGTTAAAAATCCATTAGCGAAACCTATTTTTGCTAATACATGGAGATAGTGTGTTGCTACATTTTGGATATCGGTTATTACTTCATTTTTAGCCACAGTATCCATTACGAAAATGTCAGGACGTTAAATTAGCAACCAAATGAGAGAAGCGATTAGATAAAATAATAAAAATGATAATTCCCAACGCGATCTAAGTGGGTGGGTGGGTATACAACAGGGTGAAATTGAATTGCGAGCATAATGTATGGAACAGCTGTTTTTTCGCGATTTCAGATTTGTTCCCATAGTGAAAGTTGTTCTTAATGATAAGTACAATGACCCCTTAAAATAATGCCAATGAATTCAATTTCACCCTGTATAATATACTACAGCACAACCGTCTGCTTTCCTCAGCATTTCTAAAGTTCTTACTAAGAAGACCCATTGCCAAAGTAAACAATAACATTTAGACTTAAACAGAAACATTACTAAGATCTATTTCCACTGTCACTATTTTAAATACAGCTATATTTATCTTATCTTTAAGGCAGACCATTCAGTTCAATAGTTATCTGTGACGAAATAGACCACCCATTGTGATACACAAAATATTCGCGAAACACACCTTATATACAATACCGCCAACTTTTATTGTTACAGCTGAATTTATTTGTACCCGGCGAGACTTTAATGTCATGCCAAAGAATTATGCCATGCTTAAGGCCCCGTTCACGGTCTGGAACGATGCGACTTGCGACGCGACTTCATCCACCGAAATTTTCGTCGCAGTGATGCCTAGCATACTCTAAACAACTTCTTTCATTTATACAGTGTGTTAGGTTAAACTAGGGACATACGTTCAGGGGAGATAGCACTCATTATAATGAATAACTTTGACTATGGCACCAACTCTGAAGTATACAAAAAAATCTGCTGTTCAGTACATTTATGTACGCATAACTCGTCGAAATGTATGGAATTGCTTATTTATTTTTCATATTTCAGACTGTAGCAGCACTGTAGAATTGGCATAAGCTTTCGAAATGTCACGTGACCAATTGTTTTCGATCGCTAAGTGATCGCTATGTGAAATTGTGTAACGAAACTCGATCAATATTCCCGTACAAATATTTCACTTGTTGAATCTGCAGTTAATGTCGTATGAGCGTGTAGCTGGTGGCCGCGGGGTTAGGATTCTTCAGACGTGTTCGCGCAAATTGTTGACTGCAGAATTTGCATGTGTATGTAATAGGATCATGTTTTAGACAATGCTTTTTGTGTTACGTAAGAAAATATGTGTTTGAATTTGTTTTATTGTCTTGGGAACGTTATGGTAATGGGTTGAAATGATCGTTTGTCTGCATCTGAAAGTAAAGCCGGGTATTCAGAAAGTTTTTCTAGTAAAATTATTTAATCTCTATATTTACTGAACTAAAGTCGGAAATCGTTGGGCCAAGCTAGTTGAAAACCTAATATCAAAAGAAACAAAAAAAATATAAATTTCTTCTTTCGAATTTTCATTAAGTTAGTATCAAAACGAAAACGTTTTACTAACTTGTAACGATGATGCATGATACATTGAATGACAACCTAAAGATTTCTGTGGCAACTATTGCAGAGGAAAATGGGGTTTTTCTGCAAAAACCGCCACACAAATTCAAAATGCATTTGTTGATGGAATATATCCGCTTTCAGACTGAGAGGGAATATTTAATAACAGATCTACAATTAAATAAAAATAACACAGGATTGTTGCCCGATGTTTTATCCATGCCGCTTTCTGATGCTGCTAAAAGTCTGTTTGTGTAAGTCTTCGCTTTAAGTCTTCATAATGACTGGACGTTTGGTCTAAGAGGATAATTAGTTTTTATTTTTTTTGGATTGTAGCTTTAATAAGGTACGATGAGACTGCCATGTATTTTATATAAAAGTTCCTAAATTAAATAAAGAAAAAAAAAAACAAAATATGTTTACGCAAAATAATCGCACCATAGTATGCACATGCAAACAGCCCCTAATAATGCGCCTGTTATAAAATAATACGAGCAGAATGTTACCGTAACAAATCGGTTCGAGTAGTCTCATTTCGAGTCTAAAGGTTATCGCATCGTATCGTAACCGCATAATATTACGACTGTTATGAGACACGAGCTGATATATACTATTAGAAGGAAACTTTTATTTATAGACTAGCGACCCGCCCATTCTTTGCACGGGTGCTATCTATTGAAGTCGCGACATGTTGTTGTTAAAAATTATGATTTCACTTCTATTCGAACGAAAATGATTCTTTAACGAACCTAAATATTAAACCATCATTAAGAGAATTTTTCTCCGGAAGGTTTATGCGTATAATAGTTGTATAATACCTACAATAATTTCTTCTTCTGTTTTTTCGTGTGGTTAGTGACTAACCTGGTGTCAGAGTGTCTATGCTGTCCATGGGTCTCTGACTTAGATTTACATGTTGTAGAAAAATATCTCTCAGGTTTTCTCACGATGTTTTCCGTCACTGTTTTTCAAGCAAGTGATAATTGTCCAATGCGCACATGAACATGAAAAGTCGGTTCGAACTCGAGACCTAAGAACTGGCTTTCTAACACTAGGCTATCACTGCTATTTATTTAAAATACTTTTTCTAAATGAAACATGCTGGACACAAGCAACAAAAGAGGTCTAAAGACACAGGTCATTCAATAAAACTTACCTAGTCCAATAACTATTACAACAATCAGTTTCGAAACTACGCGTTACACCTGCTATACAGTTTAATAATATTAATTATCTAATTTGTAACGTCAATAAAACATTTATAACTGCAATAAATCACCAGAATTTAGTACCGCACACATCTTATTAATTAGTGATTTATTCACTTGAACTTAGCATGAAACTTGCTTAACAACTTTTATTATTGTACCTAACAAAATGCCACTATGTTATAAATCTTATGATAGAAGCATCCGCGTCCCCATTATCTTTAAAAAACTAGGTGTGCGATCAGTAGACCCGCTATCAAATCTCATGTGTTAATGTGAATGAAATAGTAATTAAAAATACCTCTTTACTGGTTATTTGTTTGAAGATATATGTTACACAATTTTAAAATACAATATTATATATAAATATAACAAATATATAAATATCATGTAGGTACGAGTAACATCATCATTATCATCTGCCTAGCCTTTTCCCAACTATGTTGGGGTCGGCTTCCAGTCTAACCGGATACAACTGAATACCAGTATTTTACATGGAGCGACTGCCTATCTGTCCTCCACAACCTAGTAACTGGGCAAGACGATACCCATACTAAGGTAATGTCAGATAGAAGGCTGTCAGTTTTTAGGATATGATATATATGTAAATACATGACTAAAAGTGTTATAACTATAATTTATTTATTTCACCATTTATGGCACCATTTTGATCAACGTAGTACGTCTTTCTTTTATTCACCAACCGCCTTTGAAAATAATTTGTTAATAGTTGGTCCCGGCTGTCATTTGGCCATCTTTGACAGTCGTTACGAGTCGTTAAAAGCCCGAAAATCTGACACCCAGTTCAAGGGGTGTCGTATTACCCGGTTACTGGGTTGTGAAGGTCAGGAAGGCAGTCGCTCCATGTAAAATACTAGTATTCAGCTGCTGTACCCGGTTATACTGGAAGCCGACTCTAACATAGTTGGGTAAATACTAGGCAGATACACACATCAAAAGTGTCTAGGGATCAAGCATTTTTATGCGGATTTCTTGAGATTGAGATGTGGCTTTGTAATAAATTTATGATTTTATAAATTTATATGGATCCTTTTTGGTGCATTTCATAATTTGAAACAGGAACTGTCAATCAAATTCGAGTAAAAGATGAAAATCAGCTGTCAATATTTTCCCTATAAAAACATACAACGCATTGAAGACATTATTAGTGCTACTGTTTCCCTACTACTGATTAAAACCAACGTTATTATGGAGCGGCGACGTCATTTAAGCAGGGAAGAAATGCTCAGAGCCGTGGGAATGATAGAAGCTGGTTCCCGGCAACGTACTGTGGCTTTAGCTCTGAATACAAGTCAGAGTGTTATCAGTCGACTTTGGACACGTTACCGAAGCACTGGTACCGTGGCTGAGCGCCATGAAGGACGGTATCGCTGCACCACACGGAGACAAGACCGATACATTCAAATCTTAACTCGAAGAGCTCCAACAATAACCGCCATGATGTTAGCCGTGAGGCTTCATCACTCTTCAGGGAACTTAATTAGCGACCAAACAGTCAGAAACCGCTTGCATGAAGTGAACCTTCATTCCCGAAGACCGCTACGGGTACCACCTATAGCAATGCACAATCGTAGGATTCGATATCAATGGGCTCTTGAACACAGAAATTGGGCAGAAGAACAATGGCGTTTCGTGTGCTTTTCTGATGAGTCTCGTTTTGGTATGAGACCGGATACAAGACGTATACGACACTGGAGAACCCCTGGACGCCAACAGCGATTAAAATCCTGCCAGGAAGTCCATCCTTATAGTGGTGGAACCATCATGGTATGGGCGGGTATTTGGATCGGCGGAAGAACTGAGTTGATTTGGATCAGAGGCAACCTCAACGCTCAAATTTATGCTGAGACGATTGTATCTGACGTCATCGTTCCTCTACAAGTGCAAATCGGTCCCTTATTTCAGTTAATGCATGATAATGCACGACCGCACACCGCAAGAGTTGTAAGACAGACTCTCGCCGCAGCTAACATCAATGTCCTGCCCTGGCCTGCTCAGTCGCCAGACTTGAACCCGATTGAGCATGCATGGGATATGCTACAGAGAAGAGCTCTGCCGAATATGGAGGGTATCCAGTTGCAAGAAGACCTTTTTTTGTTGTTGCAACGAACATGGGCGGCCATTCCACAGCGTGATTTGGATGAACTCATTTTGAGTATGCCAAACCGATGTTCTTATGTTGTTAGTGTTCGCGGTAGAAACACGGATTATTAATTGTTTAAGTTACCCAATAAAATTTTAAAGAAAACTGTTATTTCAGTCTTTTTTTCGAACTTTAATGTTAGTGGTTCAAATGTCAAAAATCCCTTTATTAGGAAAATGGCAAATTTCTTTATTAATGCAAAGGTGACTTGGTTTATCGTTACTGTGACAAACGAAAACACTTTATTTGATGAATCCTTAAAGAAAATTTAAATTAATATCAATCAAGAGAAAAGTTATTGCAAAAATATATGTTGATCCCTAGACACTTTTGATGTGTGTAGATTGACCACCTTTGAAAATAATCTTTACAAATAATAAAGGAATTATCTACCTTATCTATGATCTATTAAATCTGTTACAGATCTAAATACCGTTCATAGAGCATTTCACCTTTGCCATTGGGATTCCAGTCGGAATGAAAATTTATGCTGTAATTATTATAACAGTAAGCAAATTTACTTTAACGTAGCATTTAGTGTCATTATGGTATTGCACGCCATTGTGTACCATTAAAGTGACTGTAACAGCGTTTGTCTGCTAAACATGAAAAGCTTTATTTAAACTAGGGCACTCAGACTTGTTTACACCATAGGGCCTATTCTCGTCACTCAGAGCTTTCGCATATTTTTTTTCAGAGTAAATCTATGTAGGTACATATTTTTGTCTCGTTTTTGTTTCTGATCCCGTGGCAAAAACATTAGCCTGTCAAAATCAAATCAAATTTAATTAACCTGTCAACAAAATACGGCCCAGATCTTTATATGTTTATAGTATCTTCCGCACGCGGCTTCGCCCGCGCGTTGTTTTGGTAAAAAGTAGTTTATGTCCTTCCACAGGCTTCAGATCATCCACATCACAAACGGCTCAGCAGATTAACCGTGAAACATACATTGACACAGGTTGACAAACGGACAGATAGACAGTTCAAAGTTACGTTCGTTTTTTATAATGGTAAGGATATCAAAATCAGACGTCACTAAGGCAGTAATGATGCTGCCAAATTGAAGTGCAGTAGGCAGTAGGTTTCAATACAGATATTTCTTTCATGAGAATATACCTACGTCTTGTTTTACAAGTCATACAATACTCCTTTTCAATTTTCTATGGAAACGACCAATTTTGTTTTCATTTTATAGTTTTATGAAGATAGGATTATGGTAATCTACGGTATTTTATTACGAATTGATGTCTAAAATAACGCCTTGTAAAGAACAATTTTACTGCTTTGCCATGTAATGAGTTTAATAAAAAATTGCAATGGTAATGCAAGGAGTTTAAAGAGAAAGAACTGGAGATTTTCACTAACGATAACGAAATTAGATTAATCCGAAATGTATGGAATTGGCATAAGCTTTCGAAGTGCTAGACAATGTCAAATTGTGTAACGAAACTCGATCAATATTCCCACAGATGTGTTGACAAATGGCCTTCTTGACAATCCGAATCGCTGAGATAACGAATTGTTCGATGAACCATTTTCAAAATCGAATCGATACGGAGCGATTGACACTTGAAAACAAGTTTATTTCACGCACTCAAAATTATAAAATAATTTAATTGACTTGTATTGTTTACGATATATAGTACCTATTCAGTTGGTCAAAAAGTGTGGAGCGCTTTTTTATATCAATTAAAAGTACTTATACACATACATATCAAAAGCGCTACACGCTTTTAAAAAACAGATATTTGTGTTTTTTGACTTTGAAGTGTAGTATCTTTCAATTGTCTAAAGGCAACGAAGGTAGCTTTTGAAGAGTTCATCCACCTCCTACCTCCAGCATCAGTTCAGCTCCATGACACCAAATTAGAAGTAGGTTGAAATTGACTTCCAAAATATTTTTACATTGTTTGTTAGTTACAATTAAAGCTAACAAAACCGTGTTAAAAAAGGGGAGAAAGTAAGCTCAAATTCCTTTCACACAAAAAGCTTTGTAGTAAGTATTAAACATCCCTGGAGTTTACTTAATTAGCGCCATTATCTCGTCCCACAAGTTTGGATGAGTTTATAGAAAAGATAACTAGATACTTAATTGCGTACGCATTACTGATAATTTAAACAGCTTTAATATAACCGAACACATGTATTGTGTGGGCGAAATACCTTCTAAATTAATATTAATGTAATTTTAATCAGCACAACCAATAAATTACCCATTAGTCTTGCAATAACGACGTTAATAAAGTTTTTATTACGATTTTTTTATTTGATTCCAACGCCATTTTGAAATTCGTTTTTTCTAATATTCTATTTTTCACGTTACTTAATATAGAAAACAGTTTACGCTGTCATCCTGAATTTTAATTGGAACTAAAAATATTTTTCTGTAAATAGTGCTGCTTGCTCTGCTCGCGAACGCCACCATTCAACTCGTGCGCAGCAAACAAGTTAACTTGCTTTATCGTACAGTCATTAATCAAGTCTTACGCTTAGACTTTAATAATTATAATTAATAATTTTATCACCTATTGAGTCGGGGCATGTCCAGCCTGCCACTTGACAGAACTCAAATGCGCTAATAGTTACCGATTTATCATAGATAATGAAATTGTTTTTAAAAGTTATTTAAAAATCATTAACGTCTGTCGGTGTAGGTTTTAATGATTTGAGTGTGAGTCATGTATGCAGCATGTGTATACGAATGTTGAAAATGTCTTATGTGAGTGAAATAATGGACGTCATTAAACACATAATTATTTACTAAGTTAGTTAAGTACATTATGTTATTGCTTTTTTAATAATTCTTTAGTATTTTAATATTCTTTTAAAAACAAACATTGTGGAATAGCTTTTGATTTTATGTAGGTATTATATTTTCTTTTCTACTCTTATGGACTGTATCTACATATGTTTTACAATCGCAGATAACGCCAGCATATCAGGTATCCCTAAATGTCAAATTTTCCCAATTGAAAACGAACCTTATGCTTTAGTAATAAATTTGAAAACCTAACAAAGAAACAAATTTGAAACATTGGTGTAACTGGATGTGCTGGCCTCTGAAGCTGTGCTGGAAGGAATTTCATTAGACATAATTTGAACGTATTTTTCTGTTCTTGCTTGTCTGTTTATATAATTATATGTGTACATAAATGGTTAAATCAATAAATCAACATTGATTAAAGCCGCCTATTTAAGAGCTATCACTTTGTAACGCAGAAGATTTATGTCATAATCATAAATCACCGCACAAAGAAAAAAACAGCCCAAATTAATTAATTAATTTATGTGCATAATAAACCCACCCGCACCCTTATTAACAAGAAATCAAGAATAGATATAATTTTACATAATTTGATGTGATATATATTTTAATGTACCTACAATGAATGTGAAATTTTCAATTCATATACACAAATCTTACATATAATATACAACCTAAAACTCAAAAGAATATAGTTTATAGTACAAGTATTATTAACTAATAATTAACTAAAATATGGCGTCGTAAAATTCATCACATTCAAACATTGTAAACTTTACATGGCAATAACATCACTGATATTTCTAATTGTCACTAGGAAGACATAAACACGTTAAAAGATTTTCGATAGCATTCTAGATTTAAATCGACGCAACTCAGTACAAGGAGTCGGCTCTATTCCGAAGTAATAAATCTTTCCAAGTGGCCAGTCTTGTTTAGATTCCTGCTTTCGAATTAGACTGATATTCTTGCTTATTATAATATTATTATTGCGTAATGAATAATCTTTATTCCTTTTATGGAAACTAGATTGCTATAAATATTCTTTTTTTAGTGTTCGTATGCTAAAAATAAAGTCTGCAGCGATACAAGCAACAAGTTGTTAATTTTTCACTATTTTTTTGGTTTTTCTAATCTTCACAATTCTCTGTTGTTAAAAGTTTGTTAATAACAGAGAATTGTGACTCCAAACAAGAGCTCGAATAAAAAATCAAAAAACGTATTATTTTTTTAATTTCTGGGAAACATAAGCATCCATTGAAATATTTTTTTTTTAATTTTTTAATTAAGTCATTTTCTACAAGTGAAATATTTTTCTAATTGACGGCAAGCATGAAAGAGGTGGAACCTTTCATGTAGATTTATATTAATGAGTCTAGTGTATATGTATATCATGATTTGTCTACGACTGAACATAAGGCAACTATCTGGCTACTGGCCAGTGTCGTACGGGATTTAGAATGTAACAGTATCCGTGTTAGACAATACGCAATTATCATATCATTTTATAGTCAAAGTTCTTGTTATAGTTCTAACTGTATCTGAATTGATGATAGCATTTCCTTAATAATTTGTATTTGAAAAACTATAGAATTGACTTTATTTTAAAAAGTTTAAAATGGGTCACAATTAAAAAATAAAGTTTAAAAAAGCTGAAACCATAAACATTTTCAGACTTCAACTTTTACAGATTTGAATAACACAAAATTCAAGAGGAAAGGAATTGTTTTCATTACTGAATGAAAAAACAGTTGAATAATTTGCTGCATAACAGTAAACAGCAACACTATATTAATTGTTGTTAATGGACGCTTTGATACCCCTGTTTTTTTTTTTTTTTTTTTTTTTTAAGGCTGGGAAATCATCCAATGACTGCTCCCGCTCTGGGTGGAGCGGAAGGGAGTGTCAGACTCTTACTGACTAAAACCCATCCATGTTCCTTCCGTAGCACTTTATGTTCCGGGGTAGCGGTAACCCTTTCGGACAATCCCGCTTACCCGGCAGGCTTGGCCCTGGGGGGCCCCTTCATATGCCGACATCTCTTTGAGGCGCGCGTGGAACATATACGCGCCGTACAACACGGGTCTGGTGCTGATCGGACGGTGAGTCACCCATTACTCACCGTCCGCAGGCCCGCGCCTACGGTGGCCGGGAGTCGTCACGTGGCTCCCGACGCCCGGGGCGTCTCCTGCGGCGGCTGGGACGGGAGGACCTTTCTCTCTCCCATCCCGCCACCTCCTTCGCGAGCATGACTTTTTCGCAGAAGGAGGTGACTGCCTCCCACTCCCTCGCCCCGGACCATGGCTTGCACCAGGGCCGGGCGCGAGAGGTCGCCGCCGCCGATCGCCTCTACGAGGACACGGCGGTGCTCCACCCAAGCGGGGCAGGTTTGCACCGTGTGCTCTACCGTGTCCTCTGGGCGATCCTCGCAGTGGTGACACCCGGGCGTTTCCTCCCGCCTGATGATGTGCAGGAACCTCCCGAAACATCCATGTCCGGTGAGGACCTGCGTCAGGCGGTAGGTGAGGGCGCCGTGACGCCTCTCTAGCCACTCCTCAAAGAGGGGCCTTACCGCCACTATCGTGGCGTGCCCTGCGCTGGGTTGCGACAGTCGCTGATTCGCTTTGATACCCCTAAAGTCACAATCGCCTGTTTCAAATCAAATTTAATTTCCTTCAACCCTGTTTTCATCAACCATTATCTACGTACCACTATCTATCTAAATAAACGCCACAATAACACCGCGCAATGTCCCTGTCAACATTAATATTATATCAATGAATATTAAAGTAAATATCCGGAAACATTACAAGTATCTGACCAAACTAGATGCTACGAATAAGGAATTTATTCAGTGGGCCTAGCACGCCTAGCATGAAATCGCGAATGATTTTAAAATTGATAATACCTACTCGTTTCTTAAATAATGTGTAAATAATTTTATAAGACTTAATTTTTTATCTATGTTAGAAAAAAATATATAATTTGCACAAATAAAACGCATATTACAGAGAAAAAAAAACTCAAATACAAAGTAGGTAGTATAGGTAAGCCTCGTACTCAGCCAATGAAAGTTTGACAATTACATCCATTGCTTGATGTTAGGGTTAGCCAGAGACCAAAGACAACACACATCAGAGACAATGATTGTGTTGTAACCGAAGGGGGGTGGAATTAAATAACGCAACCGATACATACAAGCTCGTATATTCGACTGGCGCAGCAGTCGTTAAATTGACCGGAGCCGCAAGTCTACCTTACTTATTCCTAATTATAAAATGTGTAGATACCCACATAACATCCCTCCGCCTTTAGTCAGAAAAACTTCTTATAATCTACCTCAGTTCTATTTCGTTTCGACCGAGTGTGTCGTTCTGATTCTTCGGAGGGAGCTGCCGGAACTTCTTCCGTTCCAGCGGAATGGTCGCCATGAGGGAGCGCTGATGGCGCCGTTCCAGACTCAGCTGATGTTTCTTCTACAGAGACTTCGGTTGGTAGCTGCCCGGAGCTCGTCGGATGTGTTGGAATTACAAATGTAAAATGTGTAGATACCCACATAACAGATTGTTAGATGAATAATTAAAACCTAAATGCCAAACCGTCCGCATTCGCGTAACGTTTACGTCGCGCGTTAGTGCTAAAGCCTCTGTTTATACCATCCTGGAGTAATGTCAGTATTGTAGCTGTTATTTCGGACTCAAAATTGCTATTCAGACCTGCCCGTTAGAGCCGAAGCCTGCCGGCTAAGCGGGACTGTCCAAAAGGGTTACCGCTACCCCGGAACAAAAAGGGTTTTAGTCAGTAAGAGTCTGACACTCCCAGACTTCTGCTCCACCCAGAGCGGGAGAACTCATTGGATGATTACCCACCCTAAAAAAAAAGGCCTGTTTTCTCGATGATTGAAATGAGACTGCCTTCTTGGTCAACAACACGGATAGACAAACACGACTCTGAATTCGTCCCAAAAAGTTACATTTATTTTGACTGTCCCTTCCAGAACCAGTGGGTCATGTCGTGTATAGGTGTGGCGAGTCATGCCAATACATAAATGTGGGTGTGTACTAGCTTAAGTTTTATATGGGCCTATGCCACCCGAAAAAAAGTTATTATTATTATTCTTTTATTTATTCCATTTCTTATCTAATATATTTTTAAATATTTTTATAAAAAACAAAAAAAAAACATTTAAAAATATAAAAAATAGTGGTCCGCCGATGTCGGGAGCAGGGTCCAAGGCACCGGTGGTTAAGGCTGCAGAGACAAGAACCTCCTCACAATGCGAGCCGTATCGAGGAGTACTGCCTTCTGAATCTGGCTCTTGATCCAACCGCCTAACGAGAGCCTCGAAAGATGTTGGTCGAGGCTTTTGGCTATCAGGCCATTGGCTGTCACGACAATCGGTACAATGACAGCCGAGCTCACATTCCACATGTCAACAACCTCGTGTGCTAAGTCGAGATATTTTATTTGTTTCTCTTTCTCAGCTTTCACGAGGTTCTCGTCATGTGGAATAGTAACATCGACTATCATTGCAAGGCGCGCTAATCGATCTATCACTACTATATCAGGCTTATTGGCGACAATAGTCCTGTCAGTAATGATAGACCGATCCCAGTACAACGTGACATGGTCATTCTCAAGAACTGGGTCGGGCACATACTTGTAATACGGTACCTCAGAGTCTACAAGTTTATATTTCAAAGCAAGTTGCTGGTGAATAATCCTGGCCACTTGGTTATATGCCTGTGCAAGTAGGGTAGACCGGGGCCAGTTGACTAATTTTTGATTTTTTGTGAAACTGTTAATTGGTTATAATACATATAGCTTTATGAGTTTTAATATTTAATTAATAGCACTTTAAACTATATATGTATGTGAAGAAAGTTGAGAATACTTTAATCTACATGATTTTATCAATAATTTTACAACACCTCCTCCTTATGGTCTACCTACCCCTTATCCGGGGTAAATTGACTATACCCTAGGGGCTGGTTGACCTACCCAGTGATTGACAAGATAAATGTCATAATTATTTATTTAATGTAAATAAAAAGTAGAAAAATAAATACAAGACGGTTTTATTAAAATATTTATTGTGTTATAGCAAAACATCTTACAAAAAAACCTCCTTTGGTTCAACTTAAACAATTAAACTTTCAATAAAAGTAACAATCAGTCTTAAAATATAATTTCTATGATGTCCCTCGGTATTTTGGCACGGTTCGTCTTCCTAATGTATGTCCTCATGACTCTGTAATGAAAAAACAATAACAAGAATAACTAACACTTGCTTTTATTTCCAACTAAAATGAATGGAGTTGGTTGACCAACTAGTCAACTAGCCCCACAGCCAAAAAGTCAACCAACCCCAGACGCCATTTTCATGTTTAAACTTGCACCCACAAAAAAGGAATAATTATTTCGAGAAAAAACACTAATACACACCAAATAGAAGTACAAAAGAATTTGTAACACTCATATTAAATGTTGTATTAACTAGACACATGGTGTAGGAATGAAAAATATGTGAAATGAAATATTTACTTACGTGGTATGATTTTTGAAAATTCGGCACAGCTCCTGCCTTACGTGCAACCGCGCCCTTGCGCCACGGGACACAGGCGGGCACGCGGGAGGTGTGTCGCCTACGCGATCGGATGATGCAATAGTCGTACACAGTTAGAATTATTATTCGTTAGTCTACCTACCCCCATAGGCAACCAGCCCCGGTCTGCCCTACTCGCCGTTAGCTAAACGAGAACAACCAGAGATAATATGTCTGATGGACTCACCTGGACGGTGGCATGCCCGACACACGTCAACCGTCCCGTCCCTCATAATATGTCTCCGATAGTTATTCGTCAAGATAACTTCGTCCATAATTGCACAGACGAAACCTTCAGTTTCCCCAAAAAGGTCACCAAAACGTAACCAGGACACGGACGCTAAGAAGTCTACACCGGGCTCATGAAGAACCCGATAGAAGCGCCCGTGAAGCTCCTTGCCTTGCCATATCTCCTTGCGGTCATCGGTAGTCAGTAATACAGGTTTGCGCCAGTTCTCTTTACCCATGGAAAGCGGGGTGAGGCCTATGTCCACTGCCACCACATCACGGTGCATACCCACTTCGGCTTTTAAAAAATAATCCCTGAGACTGCAAATCTCGCGATTGTGGAGGGTCTTTGCATTTAAAAAGCCTCGAACCCCGCACTTCCGCGGGATATACAGTCTCATCACCGATGATCGTGGGTGATGCATCCGGTTTGCGGTCAGCAGTGTACGGACCCTCCTATCCAAGGCGTCAAGTTCGGTCTGAGTCCATTTGAGTATGCCGAAAGAGTACATCAAAACCGGCATGACCCAACCGTTAAAGGCGCGCACCTTGTTTCCGCCTGAAAGAAGACTAATCAAAACTTTCTTCAGGCGACCAAAGAAGCGCTCCTTCAACGATTGCTTCATGTCAGTAACATTGATACCCAACGCTTCCGACATACCCAAATACTTATAGCTATCGGATGAGGAGAGGGATCTAAGGTGCATGGAATCCGAGAGTTGTATTCCCTCGGATTCCACAATCTCCCCTCGCTTTACATGCATGACTGCACATTTATCCGCACCAAATTCCATCCTGATGGCGCTACTAAAAGTTTCAGTTACCTTCAGTAACTCCATCAGTCGCAATTTGTTGGGGGCGAAGAGTTTTAAATCATCCATGTAGAAGAGGTGAGATATGACCTGACCACCTCTCTTCAACCGATAACCTAGACCTGAATCCTCCAGCAGAGTGCTAAGCGGATTCAGAGCTAAGCAGAACCAAAGTGGACTCAAACTGTCGCCCTGAAATATTCCCCGTTTAATCCATATAGGCTCATCATTCCCCTGGATCTGTAGACACCCTGGATAATGAAGAACCGTCCTCCATTGCCCCATACACGTCTCAAGGAAAATGCGTAGAGTTGCATCTATTTTGTACAACTCCAGCACTCTCTTCAGCCATGTATGTGGCACCGAGTCATAGGCTTTCTTATAATCTATCCAGCATGTCGACAGATCCTTATGGGATCGACGAACCTGTTGGTTGATTGAGGAGTAGCTCCTTAGTACCACGGGACCCATTCCTACACTCATTTTGAGAGGCTTATTATTATTATTATAAGGGGATTCTATTATCCACGTTCAACTTTTAATATTACTGGCGAAATGTGAGTATCTATTACATCTCTGTCTGACTCGTCTTCTCTTTGGATAATACAGGCATGTTATTATGATATACTAAAAGGCGCGCGGCCTAAATATGCGTACTTTTATCTCGAATTTGGTTCAAGTTCAAATCATATGAGCTCTTTGAACGTTGTAAAATTAGCAGCATTTGTATTAGAAGTGTTTTCTTCTATGATGTTAGGAGGCTTGGGTATTTATTACTCGGCATGAGTAGGTCATCAAAGGGATTGAGTTATTTCATTAACTGTGTTTTAAATCTTGTAATCACTGATCAGTTTCATTTTTCTATCATTTTAAAGGTTTAATTAGTAGTATTTTTAGTAGTTTAGTATATTGGAGGAGCTTGTGCCTAAGTACTAACAGCCGCACAGGTCGATCTATCAGGTTAAGCTACGCTTGCCGGGGTTGCCGTAGATAGGTGACCATCTTTACATAACGAGACTCCCGTGCCTCGGAAAGCGCGTTAAGCCGTTGGTCCCAGCTGTGCTGTCATTTGTGCATCTTTGTCAATCGTTACGGGTCGTCAGAAGCCCGAAAATCTGACAGCCAGTCTTACCAAGGGGTATCGTATTGCCCAGTTACTGGGCTGTGGAGGTCAGATAGGCAGTCGCTCCATGTAAAATACTGGTATTCAGCTGCATCCGGTTAGACTGAAAGCCGACCCCACATTGTTGGGAAAAGCCTAGGCAGATGATGATGATGGTGAGTAGTATATTGGAGGATTGCGTGTTTCAGTAGTAGTCTTTTTGAGACTATTTTCTTCTAAATACAAGATTTTTAAAACACACACGCCTCACACATTATCATATTATCACGTCTAAAAAGTTGTTAGTTGTTGCTTTTTGAACTTAAACTCAAAAACTCAAACTCAAAGCATTTATTTCCATTAAACTAATTATAGGCAGTTTTGAACTGTCAGAAAGTTGTAGCTAGTTGCTCGTTCCAAGACGTCGATCTCTACGTAGCAGAAGAAGAAGTACGGGGAAGAAACTCCAAGCACTCTCTTTTAAATCAAGGTAGTACAAAATCCTGGGTACAAAATTCTTATTTCTTCTAAGAAAGAAAGAGAAATATTTTATTTGGAACAATTTATTGTTTTTTTTTTATTGTATTGGATAAAACATAAACTTGAAGATCGTAATTTATTTAGCAAAAAAAATGGGAAGCATGTCTTCCAATTGTAATTAAATCTTACCAACGGATTCCAAGTGGTTAGTGGCTGGTTGTTGGTGGAGCAGGACCAGCATTTATTGGTGGATCGACCAGTAAGAATCGACTGTCAAAAAAAATTCTTTGCCGTTAGATTCTCCTATAGAATCGTCATATCCGCTACAGTTTCTTAGTATTGCATTCATTTAACACTACAATAGTGAACTCAATAAAGTACAGTTGGACACTATACCTACATCAATTCAATATACACCATTAGCTGTACAGGAAATGTAATCAATTACCTACTTTTATAATAGATCCACATTTATCAAGCATTGTGGTATTAGAACTGGGATTTCAATTAAGTGTATTGAGGTGAGTAGGCAAGGCAACATTGACATATGTTTTGACATTTCAATCATTGTTACATACCTAATAACCTTACCTAACAGATAGCAAATAAATTGATTTGTGTTTGAGTTTATTTCTTTTCGTGGCAAGTGGAGCCTGCAAACCCGATATATCATGCTTTGAACGTGTCTGACAATTGTGTTTGGTTTATAAAGGGACTGGTGTTCAGTGGTTGAAAAATTACGTCCAATCCAGCCCCACTTGGGCCTGCGGCCGGTGAGTAATGGGTAGCTCACTGTCCGATCAGGATAAGGCCCGTGCCTGACGGCGCGTACGTGTTCCACGCGCGTCTCAAAGATATGTCAGCATTTGAAGAGGGTCGTTAGGACCAAAGGTCATTTGCTGTCCTCCCCCAGCGATGCCCTAAGCCGAGATCCGTACCCCACGGGGGATGCCCTTAGCGTGAAGTCGTTTAGTTTCCCTGACTGGAGGCTACAATTTCATTGTGGCATCCACAGGCAAGCCCGGTTAAGCAGAAGACAACCCATTGGTTGAACTGCGAGATGCCATTACCAAAAAATTGAAAAACATTGCAGCAAACTTGTTAGAGATAATATCTTAGATATTTATTCGATGGATATCGCATATCCTTACATAATTCTGTGATTATAAGATGCTTGATGATTTAGCATATCTAAGAACGAGAGAAAAATCGAACGCTATCGTATTTATTCTGCTTTTTGCCAAACTTATTAGTGTAGTTACTCTTTTCGTCAATACAAGATCTGAGTCCTACACTATAGCTTCTTATGAGCATATAGGAAGACACAAAATCTCGGTTCAAAGTCAAAGCCAAAGTCAAATCATTTTATTCAAAAAGGCACAACAAAGGCACTTTTGACCGTCAAAATGAACTGAAAAATAGAATTGATTCTAGTTGCCCCTTCCAAAACGTAGTTTCGTATGGAGAAGAATGGGCAAGAAACTCAACTACAAATAGCTACCCGGGAGCATAAAGGGCTAAGGAAGGAACATGAATGGGTTTTAGTCAGTAAGAGTCTGACACTCCCTTCCGCTCCATCCAGAGCGGGAGTAGTCATAGGATGATTTCCCACGTTAAAAAAAAAAATAAAGGCCTGGAAAGAGCTACAGTCATCTTTACAATCAAATCAAAACAGAACCAGTCATCGTTAGCTAACGAAGTCTTCCACATTAACATTCTGGATTAAGCCCACTCTGTCAGGTAGTAGTTATAAATTACACGTACATTCGACTACCTCCGAGCATTTCTCTGGTAAGTTGGGAAAGAGGCTGCTTGCTCTGGTTGCTTGTGACACAGAATTCACCGGACAGGACCGGATCGCCCACCGTCCGGCGACCGCACCATTCATAAATATCGACCACGCAATTACGCAATTTAGATTAACACTTAGTAATGGTGTACTGAATTAAAACGCGTTTAATAGAGATACGAGATTCCGCGGGAATATTTCTGGATGAAGGTTAAGAAACTCCTGCGCTGCTAGTCCCTGATGTTTATCGTGGTGCGAATAAAACCTATAATTGTATGGCAAAAGAACACGGTAGATTATTGGCACTTGATACTGGTTTCGTTTTACCCATTACAGAAGTTATACGCAACAAATTGTATAAATTGTTGTTTTTAACATTTGAAGTAGGTTTTATTTCTGGTGCTGAACTGGGAGGGAAGATAACTTTGTTATGTTATGGTGAGATTCTTTTATAGTGGGCAATAGCGAACAGTTTACCTGTTTGTTCACCTACAACTCTCTTTTATAGGTATGATCATGCGCAAGTAGTGCAAAATCATGGGGATTGACGATGCATGGAGTTTGATGACCTACGAGTTATGACACAAATAAGGGTATCTACAATTTATAAGTCCTAGATTCGATTCCAAGATCGGGCATTGGTATTGGGTTTTTATTAGTGGAATTTCTCAGTAGCAGCCCAAAGTTTGGATTTGTGCCCGGTTGATCAAAATCAAAATCAAAAGTCATTTATTCAAATTAGGCTGAAAATCAGCACTTTTTGAAGGTCAAAGTTACATAAGACAGTCCCCCAAAAACGCCCACCCTTCACCAATGACAATAGATTCGATTTATTACATGGAAGTTAAACAACTGGCGAAATGTGAGTTCAGCTCTGCTCAACCCTTCGAGGATACAAGGCGTGATGTTCTGATGAAGAATTTAAATTTATTTACTTGCACCGATGATGCCCGACCCACTCGTTTGGAAAAGCTACCTAGTACCTAAGTTAGTATGTTGTTACCAACCAACATAGTAACTTAGGTAGGTACAGAGTTACAGACGCCAGTACATTAAGCTATCCCAAACTGTCAAATATTCCCAAATGAACATGAACCTTATCCTTTGGTAATAGAGTTGAAAATCTATCAATGAAATTTGACAGATTGGGGTAGCTTGATGTGCTGGCCTCTTCACTAAGTTCTTAACAAAGTAGCTTCCCAGAAGGTTTTTTTTTGACGAAACTCCTATAACTTCTAAAGCGAATGTAAGTATATGGAACAATTAAAACCAGTTCTATTTGAGTAATGTTTTTAAGTGTCCGAGCCTTTTTAATCTTAGTACTAACGTTGCATGCATTCTAGGACTGTCTAAGGCCAACCAAGACTTGTTTAGACGTATCTACTAAATACGCGAATCATTTTCGGGTTGTTTAAAAACGGTTCTAAAACGGGCGTTGCATTTACGATGAATAGTTGTTAACCCCTCTAATTTCTTATGAACCCCATAGGTTCATAAGAAAAATTCTCTCCAAACGACAATAAAACATAACCGTATAAATCGTTGAGCTCTTATAAGGAAACGTCTTCTAACATGCGAAGACCTAATGGGTTTAATAGAGAAATGTATGTTGTATATTCTATTTTAAAAGAACAATATTCCAGCACCCTTATTGCATGACACAACTAACACTATCAATGGCTCTCATTTTGACAGTTCAACAAGACAACAACATTCATTTCTTCAGACAAACTTTTTGGGCATATGAAGCAATGGATTAGCAATATCCTTCAAAATGATTCAGATTGTGATTGATAGCGTGTTACGCAATTAGGGTGCTTTTTTTTTGACGGTGTAAAATCATCAAAGTTCCCTCCCGCTCTAGGTGGAATGGAAGGCGTGTCAGACTCTGACCGACTAAAACCCATCCATGTTCCTTTATCAGCCCTTTAGGTTCCGGGGTAGCGGTAACCCTTTCGGACATCCCGCTGAACTGGCAGGCTGCGGCCTAACGGCTCATCTTCCTAGCCGCTGACTGTTTTTTGAGGCGAGCGTAGAAGATGAACGCGCCGCCCGGCACAGCCCGGAATTAGGTTGCTGGTGTATAACATATGATTTTGAACTAGTTACACACGTAAAGGTAGGTGTTTATTTTGATTGACTTTATTTTGATGGTAGCTTTTATTCTAATTAAACATCTATTTACATTATAGAAAGCGGTTTTAAAGAGAAAAGCTTCCATAGACATTTTATGGTACTAATCAGAGAGATAGAAGAGCTACGAACAATTTGAAATATCAAATATTATTCAAAACAATTGAAAAGTTATTGTGTCTGTCATCATTAGTCACTGTTGAGCGCATAGATAACCACAGAGCTTAATTAACTAAGGATAAACTCAAAACTCAAACTCAAAGTATTTCTCCTATACTAAAGACTAATTATATTCTGCTTAGTATTTAATCTTTAAGACACCTTTGTGGAAGAGAAATGTTTAATATTTAGACTGATCGCAGACGGTATTGTGAAACGGGATTGTCCTAATGGGTTACCGCTACCCCGGAACATAAAGCGGGAGGAGTCATTTGATGATTCCCTACCCTCAAAAAGACCGTATTGTGGTTCTTAAGTCTAGTCTATTTTAGCACCTATTAGAAACTTAGTTATATAGTTATTAATACCCTATTAGATTATCTTAAATTAACGTTCACATCCGGAGGCGTTCGTTTACTCGAGCTTCCATTAGACTCTCATTCAACCGTTTCATTCAAATGGAATATATTTCTTAATACGAACACAAGCCTAAGGCGCGCCATGATATTGTATTTACATAAAATAATTGATATTTTGCTATCTCTATATAAACGAGTGTTAAACTAGTAAAACAAGATCTATCTCCGATACATTTGTGTTAGAATTACACTAGAACTTATTACAAACATAAATATTATTTACGACCATACGATGCCGTATAAATTCGATCCTAAGTAGTGGATTCATAAAATAAATCTTAAAAGACAATAAGCAAAGGCGTTGCTCGACAGCTCCGCGACTAGTTACAATGGTCCGTCGATTTTATAGCGATTTGTAAATCATAATGAAATCTCCTAGACTTTTATTGCTGTCTGAAACTGATTGGACACTCAAAGAGTGAACCAGAACATTTTGATAGCCCAACCTATTATGTTAATAAGACAATAAACGGCAATAAAACATAGCTTAATAAGGATTTATTACCGAAGATACGTTTAGAGTAAGTGATATAATCGCACTCAAAGCAGATGTTGTTCAATACTCACATTATCAAAATGTAGAACAGAAGAGGCCCTTGAAGCGTCATGGCGGCACTGTATCGATTCACACACGATCACCGTAACGAAATATCACTTATTGAAAGCGAGTGTCTATAGTGAAATGATACCACTGAGTCACGCCACGGATTTAGCATTAGATTGAAAAATTCCACTTGATTGAAATTCGAAGAACTGTACATAGATTGCTTGTGATGCAGACAAAAGTTTCATTTTCCGTGCTCATGTGACGCCAGCCATCTCGCAGACAGCTCGAGGGGGCGCCGAAGACCTGCGAAGAGAGGAAATGGGTAAATTATTCATATCTGACACTGAATGCAGAATTAACGTAAATATTAAACGTTTGCTGTCACCGACTGCGGCTGGGCCGGCGGCGCCAGTAGACAGATATTAAACATGATTACTACCAAATATGGAAAACGTTAGCCTGAGTGTCTATGATAAAGTGTACTGGTTATATCCGGCTTCCATTGCCCTTAAAACTTAACTTTTTACGCCTACAGCAAGTCAAGGTTAGTGTCAAACAACTATTTCTCAAGCTCGTAGTACTCTACGTCCAATATATATATTCTACGCAGCCATTCCCGACTTCACTCGTACCTATAATTACACCAAGGATGAGCATGAAGTATGTGAGCGTGTTATATCGACTGGAGTTTTAAAAATAGAGAAAATATCGACAGCATTCATTGATCGATTACTTTGACGTAGAACCAATAACACGGTCTATAAATCGTGTGTATCTGAAGGGCATGAATTCCCATATATAACATACAGAACAGCAGGCAAGACACGCACTAAAACAAGACAAGTGTCACATTTCATTTGGTTTTTTTGTTTGACAGATGGGACAAAACCCATTTTGTCACTGCGAAATGTGACCAGTACATCTTGATACTTTATGTTGCTGGTTGGAAATGTTAATGTCAATTAGCTGTCAAATTAAGGAACATTTTAGTTCCTTAATGTGCTACTTGCTACAGTACAATAGTCATTTTTGACTGAGTAGGCACATACTCGGTCTATAGACTATAAACGGACACGACATGATATTAACAAATTTTTATGACGCTTTGTCTAAATTCAGAGACTCTAATATCGTTGTTTACCTCATATATCAAGGATATTAATTAATTTAAGTCACTGTTTCGTAGGCCGTTTAAAATAGATTATAGTAGGTAGAACAGGAAAATATTTTAATAGAAGTTGAACTGACGAACATACTTCAAATTGGAAACAATTTTGGCACTCAACGAGATACTTAACTTATGTAAGCAGAAAAAAATAAAACCAATCGTAGTTACAGTTTAAAAATCTCATCGATATTGTATAGATGTGGGTAATGACAAAAAGTCCGCTATAAATAGGTAGTCATTGAAAATTAAAATACAAGTATCAACGACATACCTATCAATGATTCACAGTACCTACATTGTTAAAGGACGTGATCTTAAAAATAACAGATCAAGAAGCTGTTACACCTAACTGAGTATCCTATAAAAAAATATATAGGTATTCAACAATTTTTTACCCATTTCATCGATTTTTCATGGTGAGTTTTATCGAGAGTCCAAATCGAATAAATCGATGTTGGAGGTGCTATGATTGTCATATGAAAATAAATGAGCATCGGGTTTTTATGCTACTGGCTGGCACACTAGCCGGTGGCCCACGAGATGGTATAGCTGTACTAGAATCATTTGGCGCGTGGCCAAAATCGGAACTACCGACGCCATCTTGTTTTTTCAGTACAATTTCATAAAAATGTTTGCTAACAGCGCCGCCCTGCCAATGTCATTCAAGCGCCGAAAAATCCTTGTAGCACTGAAATAAGACGTAGCTATACAGGACGTATAGCTCCATCTCTTTCTGGCTGGAAGTTTTAGTAAGATAATACTTATTTATGCCTACCCTCTTCCTTATTATAAATTTAGTCAATATGTTACTTTTATTTGTCGGTTTGTGTGTGAAAGCCCTGCGGTATATTTATATACATCAAAAGAATACTACTAAAATGTGTTATTTGGCAATTACCGAAATCGATTGGCCCATATTTACCTACGTTAACTCATAAACCTTTGATTTACATAACACCATAATATATTATAATGGTTCTTTTGTTAGCCGATAGGCGTATTTATACAATTTATTAATATGAGTTATTTAACATAAATGATGGCTTAACAATATAACATAGCATTATGAGCTGACCTAACGCATATTTTTCTTTAATTTCCTTTTTTGGAAGTGAACAATAACTTTCTCAATTTCCCATTTAACTGCATTATTATGCAAATAAATTATTATAATAAATTAAATGATATAATAATTCTTAAGTTATAAGGATATCATTGAAGGCAGCTCTGCTAGAAGTTCTGTAAAAGCACGACAAACGAAATATGTATGTAGCAAGTGTATTCAGCCATGAAATTAGTTTCACTTGGACCACAAAACCATTTGATCATGGTACCTTCAGATGTCAATCAAGCAAACAAATCATTATGAACAATAAGTGGACTGACCACCTACTGAAAAGAACTGTATATGAAAAATAGTGTTTTATGTGAAAATTAAGCGTAACGATATCGAATAAACACACCATCATCATAAAAATATGAAAATATAATTATGGACTTAACTTTTAGAAAACATTCAGACCACCAAAATAAGGACAATGGTAAAAAATAAATAAGAAAAACGCATTTGATACTTACAAGAAGTGTACCAGTACCTACGCATAATACTTATAATGGATGTGTTTATTCTAGTGTGCCGGCTTATAATTTATTATTTTTGGTCAAATTAAAATCACTTTAAAATCAGTGTTTTTTTTGCTTGGATAACTTTGGTTAGACCTACTGAACGATGTGTTAAAATTTGCCCATCTATTTTATTGGGACCTTATATGTATATGAAAAAGAGTGTTTTATGTGACGAAAATTAAGCATAATGATATCGAATAAACATAAAGGCATCATAATAAAAATATTAAAATATATTGAAGCAAACAAATATAGCTCCGCAAATTCACATGACCAGTTCAATATCGCAATGTTCATTTTTGGCCGATACCCGATCCCGTCGGGATCCTGACAACATCCAGACGATGCGACCTGACAGGTGAGACTCGCCAACTCATAGCAATGTGAAGCAAGCTATTCTTGGATGAAAATTCTAATGCTCTTAAACGAAGATGTGCTGACAAAATATCGAGTAGAATAGTGGTCGATGGATAGTTTAAGGATAGGCTGTACCTCCTGAGCGGCTAGTCTGTTATGTTCACTGATTGGTCATTATAACAACCATAGCCAAGAACTTTAAATTCATAGACTCCATGGAGTTTATACTAATGTGTCAAAATATTAGGAGTTTATGCTTTCATTACGTACGAGATTACCAAATACGATCAATATTTCCAATTAGATTCAGATGCACCAACTCAGAACTAGATAGAGTTCTGAGTATGAATGTGGATGACTATACAAGTAGAGGAAGACCAAAGAAACGATGAATGGATTGTGTGAAAAATGGCGAGAAAGGGAGTGACTACCGAGATGACGTCTAATAGAGAAGTAGGGAAGAAAAAGACAAATTGCGCCGATCCCCAATGAATTGGGATAAGAACAGGAGAATGATGCGTGTCAGATGCATCATCGGAAAATCATTATGCTAACTTTCAAATAGGCGATTACCAAAAACCAAGCTGTGTGGTGCCTCTGCGCCACTGAAGAGACACAGTCGAAACAGTCGAGAATTGGATATTTGTCAGGGTAGTCAATAACGTTACGAATTCTATGAACTGTTAAATATCACTCAATAATAATGATCTGATCAGGACTTAAGCCCGTATTTCTCAAGATTAAATATAATTTACTGCTTTATTTTAATACATGGCCATTATAAGGATAATACACTCGAGAGCAATGAATCCGGGTCACTTAAAGAATGTTAAAAATCTCGGAAACTAAAAATGATAGGTTAATGCAATAAATTGTATTTAATAGACAATGTAATACTCCTTAAATGAAAGTAAAAAAAATATGAGTCACCATACATTTTATTAACACAAAATTACATAAAGAGAAAAACTGCTGATCTCTCCTTAAAACAAAAATAGGAAACATGAAATTTTTGAACTTTATTACGATTTTCTTGAATTTTAATACTTCGTATTGCCTCCTCGTGCTTCCATTACTGCGTTTACGCGGTTTGGCATGCTGTACACCAAGTTCCTTATACGATTTTGGGGAATATTCTCCCATTCCTCTGTGAGAGCAATTTTGAGCTCACGAAGCGTGATTGGGGGAGGGTTTCGTTGTTTTACGCATCTGCCTAGCTCGTCCCAAGCATGCTCGATCGGGTTGATATCCGGGCTGCGCGCTGGCCACTCCATACGAGTAATGTTTATCTCTTGAAGGTAGTCATTCACAATCCTACCTGTATGAGGTCGGGCATTGTCATGCATAAATATAGCATCCTCACCTTAATTGACCATAAATGGACCAACGTGATCATTGAGGATTTCTTC
This sequence comes from Hyppa rectilinea, assembly GCA_951799385.1. Classification (NCBI taxonomy): domain Eukaryota; kingdom Metazoa; phylum Arthropoda; class Insecta; order Lepidoptera; family Noctuidae; genus Hyppa; species Hyppa rectilinea. The sequence goes on along the minus strand of OX637318.1, from coordinate 9,657,962 downwards.
CACATATCTTACGCTAGTTAAAGAGCCGTTTTCTATGATCACCAGCTCTGTGTGACTTTCAGAAGAAATTCCGGCCCACACAAGTACAGACCCACCACCGTAGGCTACTTTTTCTTTAAGCGGGATTGTCCGAAAGGGTTACCGCTACCCCGGAACATAAAGGGCTACGGAAGGAACATGGATGGGTTTTAGTCAGTAAGAGTCTGACACTCCCTTCCGCTCCACCCAGAGCGGGAGCAGTCATTGGATGATTTCCCAGCCTTAAAAAAAAAAAAAAAAAGGCTACTTTTTCTTCGATGCATGCTTGCTTGAATCTTTCCCCTGGTCTTCGATACACTCTGTGTCTTCCATCGTGCTTGTAGAGCATAAATTTTGATTCGTCGGAGAACATAACTTTTGACCAATCTTCAATACTCCAATTTACGTGGCCCTGGGCATATCTTAGTCTTGAAATACGATGCCCACGCTCCAGTTTAGGGCCGTTTGCAGGTCTAAGGGGTTTTAAGTTAGATTCAGCAAGCCGACGTCTTACTGTCCATGCACTTGGGTTACTTCCTCCGAGGCGTCGAAACTGATTTGTGAGTTCAGTTCCTGTGAGAAAGCGATTTCGAAGCATGGTGTTCACCAAGTATCGGTCTTCTCGTGCTGTGGTACACCTGGTTCTGCCCGTTCCTGGTCTGCGTAGGTTAGAACCAGTTTCTTCGTAACGTCGGAGAACTCTTTGTACTGTTGACAGCGACACACCGACAGTCCTGGCTGTATCGCGCTGACTCCGGCCGGTTTCCAGCATTGTAAGTATTCTGGTGCATTCTTCAGGCGTAAGCGACATAATTTCAGCTTGAATAATGAATATAGAGCACTATCAACATGGTTTATGTACCCACATAAATGACAGATTACAAACAAAAGCAAAACCAAATGCTGTAATTTCGTAGTTCCATCTTCGAAAGTGGCCCTTTTTCAAATTTGATTTTTTTGTGATATAACTTTACAAAAACTAAGAAGTTTTAATACCTTCATATAAGGAGTATTACATTGTCTATTAAATACAATTTATTGCATTAACCTAGCATTTTTAGTTTCCGAGATTTTTAGGATTCTTTAAGTGACCCGGATTCATTGCTCTCGAGTGTATTACATAGGTGTTATAAACTAATGACTCCATCAACTTAGAATGTATAAAACTTAACAAGCAGGATTAATAAATAATAATATGATGTCTCTTAGCTCTCAATTTATTCGACTTTCATTTGGAGAAACATTTTCACTTTCTAGATACAACGTCTGGGTGGTCAACATTGCAATCTAAACAATTTGTTGTTTATAAATGTTTGTAATTTTCAAACATTCCGACGCATTCCCGTTGTCAAACTTTAATGGTGACCATCGAATATCATTATCTTTTCAAGGTACAGAATGTATTGCCCATCTAATGAATCCTAAGCCACGACAGGTTTTGTCTTCATCATTGTGACTCATCGATCACTAATAAAGAACTAGATACACAATCTCATACAAAAGTTCTCTTAAAAATGTCGCCAATTGTGTTTAGGTAAAATAAATCTATATTAATGTAATTTCAACCTTACCTGCAAGGTTTAAAGCCGTATTCACAAAGCTATTGCAAAAAGCAATAAAATTTTACGACCGGTACTCGCTGCTCAACATACATCAAAACAATTTCAACCTTATACGCATGCTTTAAAGTAACAATTACTAAGTGTCAAAAAAAAGTAATAAAATTTTACAACCGAGGCTCGCCACTAGCACAAGGAACGAGTGGAGACGAACCAGAACAATATTTTTTGTTTGTACTGTAAATTATTATGTATGGTATTTTAACATACTTCAAAAAAAGGAGGAGGTTACTCAATGCGTCGCGTATTTATATATTATTATTTTTTTATGTTTGCACACCACCGATAAGTCGAAGACGAATCGACCGATTGAGATGATTCATTACATTAGGTTTGTTCCCAAGTTGGTCCTGTTTACATCTAATCCTTGTTCTGATGATGGAATCTATTAGGAATTTAGGCAACGCCTTAAATATTAAAGGCATACAATTAGCGATTTTGGTATTTTTTTAAATAAATCAGAACTTTACATTCAGTAAATATAAATTAGTGAGGAAGAATATACAAAAATCAAAGAATATTATTGTCCCAATTTTTTGACATATTGTTCATAATAAATTACAAATGTCAATAAAAAGAAATACTTCGGATCGAAGAATTCTTCGGATCTTTGACGTGCTGTAACTGATATCGATTCTCCACACCTCACTGGATCACGAGGAAAGCAAAAAATAATTGAATATTTTCAAAAGTCCCGACTAAACAACCACAAAAAAATATTGGGAATATCAAAAAACCCGACTGATAAAAAACAACTAACAAGTTCCAAACAAGTCACTTTTCAAGTAGTCTTATGCAGTTAGTAGCAGTTATTTTAGGTCAATTATTCATACATAGGCTAATAAACACATAACCCTCCCTTGCATCGCGCAGTCAGGTAAATGAAAACAAAAATCAAATCTCGCATTAAAAAAAATAAGAACTATAATAGCGTCTCCAACAAATGGAACAGAGTCAACGCGGATAACCCAAACAATTTAAGTGGACATGCGTAAGTATGATTAATACGTTTAGTAAGAGTCTTTACAATTGAGCTGCATTATATCGCCTGCTATTTGTTACGACTTAATTTAAAATAAAGTTTTTACGATGATTTCTTGAAAAATATTAGTATTTACAATACAGTGTTAACAATTATATAATGATAATATTAATACTTAGCAAAAATAAGAAACTCCATCCTTTTTTAGCGTCCTAGACGTGTGATTTTTGCAGTTTTTAAACGAGCACTGAGGCATGTTTACCGTCGGAGCGTTCGAATGCTACTAGATGAAAAGACCACCCAAATGTTCAATTGGGTGGTCATTCGGTGAGGACATTTTTTGACGCTGATTGTGTATCTAGTTCTTTATTAGTGATCGATGTTGTGACTCCATAAAAGATGTATTCACTTGGGTGTTATAAAAATCCTCCTACACGCGAAAATATCATAATATAAATGTTTAATAAGATGATAAAGTTTGGGTTTTGTCGCTCATTCGGACACGCGATCAACGATATGGTGTTAAAAATAAAACCGACTTCCAAAACAAACACTACAAAGTGACAAATAATTTTGATTTCGGAAGTCGGTGTCTTCGGTTTTGTATTTTCATTTTTTGCCACCGACTTCCGAAATCAAAATTATTTGTCACTTTGTAGTGTTTGTTTTGGAAGTCGGTTTTATTTTTTGTAAAAAAGTTTTTATTTTTCACTTTTTAGTTGTGGTACCTACCTACACAACCCCCCCCCCTCCCCCCAAAATTTTAAGACCACTACATGGTATGTAAATTACAGTGACAGGAACTTATTAGAACATCGTCCACATATATCAAGTAGGATTTTTTAGATTTTTGTTGATTTTTCAAAAACCGCTTATTCGATTTCGATAAAATTTATATGGGACCATTTGGGAAGTATATCCTTTCCAACAAAAAAAGAATTTTTCAAATCGGTTGGCAAGCAACGGAGTTATGCGCGAACAAACATAAAAAAAAAAAAAATACAAACATCCGAATTGAGAACCTCCTCCTTTTTGAAGTCGGTTAAATAGCGCAGCGGTTTGTAATTTCAGATCAACTACTACAAATTTTATCTAAAAATTTAAATTCTAAACCTGTATATTTTCTTTGTCTAAACACAAATTTGTATGATATCGGTTTTATTTGTCAAACGTGTGATGTTGACAACTCGTTCGAGCAATGATTTCGTGCAGGACGGCTTAATTAACACCGTCCAATTTGCATGAGATATTGCATGAGATAATAACAGAATATTAATCTTCCAAGTCAAACAAGATGCTTTCTTTTCCGATCTAATGGCTGATAACTCATTTTATTTATATACATTTAACAAGATATTGGGTCAAGGAATTTCACTCCCGTAACGTGACCTCTGGCGATAACAAATCAATATATCTGACGTTTCAATTTGTATATTGACACGTTTTTAATCTTCTCTTATTGTTTATGTGTTCGGAAGCTGCGTTGAGTTTGTCTTAATAAATATCTCTCATAGTTCCGAGTTGTAGATAATGCGCGCGCGCCGCTTCCACAGTAATAACTATAAATCTTCACCTGTCTTTCACTGTATCTTTTTCTTTTGACTTTGATGTGTATATCAACGAGACGGCCTATTACACGTATTAATCTTGTGGAACTGTGATGCTAGACGGTTTTTTGTTTGTATAAATTACGTGCGATTCGATTTTTAAATTCATCGTGCTGGTCTATGCTCGTCTAATGAAATATTAGCTAAAATTTTCTATATTACGATTTAAATAAAGAACGGTCACTAAATAAACGAGCAAACTTTTTTTTGTGTTTTCCGTAATCTTATTTCCATTCTAATAATAATTATAGCCAAAGTAATTACATTTCAACATCATCTTTCTATTGAAATGTTCTATCCCTGACCGGAATTGGAAGAAATGGTGTCAAATCATAATAGTTACAGCAATTGTCCAAGCAATGTAACAACTGCACAAATATGAGCCATGAACCAATTTACACGACAAATATACGACTATTTAGAGACTACAATACTAACTAACGGAAACTATTCCTTAGAAATTCTTTAATCGTTTATTGACATGTTATTTCTTAGAACTGTTTCGTGAAGTAATAGCTTCTTTAATAATATCGAAGCTATATTTTATTTTGTTATGAAAAAAAAAAATGAATATATAAATGGGTTCGTTAATTTGGTTGGGAAATCGATTATAAATTAATTCTATTTTGTTAAAATATTCGAAATATCAATAGAACAGTGGTTTTCGGCGTTCGATTTTCAACTAACACTAAAATGATAGGTAATATTGATAATTTAAATAATGTCCACAGTTTAGGCGCCTGCTGCATTTATCGTTTAAATCGAACACGTATTTTTAGCCAAAACCAAATAAATATTTATTGCTGGCGTTATAATATTTCCATATCGAGTTTGAAAAGTGTCGTATTTTTGAAAGAATAAAAGAAATAATAAAATTTTATTGTAGCTTTTATTAATTTATACTTCAAGATAAGCAGGTCAAATGCTAATGGAGTCGCGTGTGTTTTACTATGTCCTTGTTTTTTTTTTATTGAATACGTTATACTCTTTCGAAGAATCGATTGAGTTGGCGGGGCATAGGTAGTGATCATGGACATTTCACACGCGAACTTCTTGAAACCAAGAAAAAAGTTTTTTTATTACTTTCTGTACCTAGAGGTTTTTGGAAAATTTATGAGAGAAATGATAACTCTTGTATCTATCTAAGTATCTTGTTATGTATGAAAACTAATCACGCCCTAATTCAAATCAATCGTTGATCTCAGTTAGGCCATGCTTATTTTTTTACAAAACTGCTTATTAAGTTATGTGCTGTTTGATTTGTATAAGGTTATAAGAAGTAAGAAATTCTTTACTGAAAAAACAGTAAACTTTTAAAATACCGCAAAAAAAAAACATTTACTTTGTGACATAAAATTGTTGTTTAGGAAAAACCTTAATATAAACATTAACATTCTTTACATGATCTGTATCATTTTTATGCTCTTAATTCTAATTTAATGTGGCTGTATAATCTACTTATATCAATTCCATGTTCCAAATTCAAAAGTGACACGCCATTAAAACTTTATAGAATATTTCGCGAATATTTTCAAAAACAATTTATGATTCATTCGGTATCACTGACCGATTATGCAGATTACATAGTGTTAGGTAACTTGTTATCTCTACTGTTGATGTTCCTTTTGACGATCTTAGCTCGAGTAAATACACCATTGCGTTATTACACGTAATCTTTGCACGAGTCGACAAATGAAATAACTTGCCTTTATAACTGTCCATGTGAAGATCACGTGACGTCACTATTTGGCTACGGTCAAGATAACCGTTATAGCTGTCATATTTTTTTATTCATAAGACTTTTTAATGTATCGATCGACATTTTTATAGATTTCATAGCAGTCAAAATCGTACTATATTCGATTATTACAAGGTTTCAAAATCTCTTTTTTAAAGCCGTCAATTTTTTTTTTAACAAAACCAAATTGTTGGATAAAACTAATTTTCAATTTATCCTTGCGTTCCATATTTAATTTTAATCCCGTCCAATTAAGTCTATTTAGCGAGGGCGTATTTTATTGTTTTCCTTAAACAACCATATGCTTGGAAAAGGCCGCTAAGTCATAAGTACCTACTAACATTCATAACACCAAAATTGTACACTTGGTTCGCAATAAACATTTTGACTTTGACTTTGACATAATAATTATAGTCTATGTCATTTGTTGACTTAAACTATAGCTATTATTTTAACAACAATATCATCATGTTCAATATTAGTGCAAATTATTATCATTATTATTGATAATAAACAGAGATTGAATGTAAGTAAATAGAACAACGCGTTAATACTTTAATAATAAAAACAAAATGAAGAATATGAATAGCGATCAGAAAATAAACATTTCATTCATGGTCTGTTGTAAGAACGCACTGAAGAAAATATTCTAATACACTGTACGATAAGCGAACGTAATTGGGTTATCTATGTAGTACCCATCTCGTAAACAAATAGATTGTTAGAAAAATATACTACATTGGAGAGCAGACGCGATTTCGTAACGTATTAGGTGCATAGTACAGTGATATGAAGCGAAGAATATTTTAAATTTTAAACGGTTCGAACGTTTGAACATCATTATAATACCAGCCTATTATTTACCCACTGCAGGGTATAATAGGTCCCTGCGGACGGGGAGTAATGGGTAGCTCACCGTCCGATCAGGACTAAGCCCGTGTCGGATGGCGCGACATGTGCCACGCGTGCCTCAAAGACATGTCAGCATGTGAAGGGTCCCGTTAGGGCCGAAGCCTGCCCGGTAACCGGGATTGTCCGAGAGTTACCGCTACCCTGGAACATATAGGGCTAAGGAAGGTACACGGATGGGTTTTTGTCAGTAAGAGTCTGACACTCCTTTCCGCTCCACCACCCAAAGCGGGAGGAGTCATTTGATGATTTCTACCCTCAAAAAAAATAGGTTAAAGGCCGCTTCTTATACAAAGAAAGCATGTAGGGTTGACGAATTCAGACTTATAATAACTATAATCGGTGATTTTTAATTCGCAGTCAACCTTTCAGGAGATGAGAGTACCTACTCATGATTATAAATAACTCTCACTATGGGATGAACTACGAAATAACAAAAAAATAATATACATCATTTTCATACATTTTCATCGATTAAATATTGCATTTTTGTATGAAAAGGTCGTTTTTTTTTCGATAGTTCAGAGTTGTTCTAATAGTGAAAGTAACATCGTGGGGAAATTTGGATATACATACATATAATATAATTATGTACACGGTAATTTTTAAATCTCTGTGTACCTATATCTAAATTTCCCCACGATGTTTTTCCTTCACTGATGTCAGTATAAAATATCCATGATAAAACATCTTAGAAAGAATAGAACATCACTAGCGATAAAAAGAAACCGTTCCATTGTTGAAATTTTTGCGGCTCGCAGTAGGTAGTCGAAATTTAAAACGGTTCATATTTTCTGTCATAAACGACAAAAACTACGTTTTAAAGGTGACAAAGTTAAGTAGGTAATGGCAAAACAGTTTGTAACTGAACAAAAAATGACACCGTGATTCATGTATATTCTTTTTAATTTTAGAAATTACTTAAATAAAAAAATATATTTATTTGTATTAGGTATGTATACAAATAAAGTTACACAGTCATGTAATCGTGGTATTTAAACATTGTATCTTCGTTTAAAAAAATCCTTGGCAATGGTAAATTACCGGTTTAAATAAAAGTTTCAATTTATCAACCGTCTAATGGCAAAAGTTGCCTTGCTCAAAGCAATTATGTTGTTCCAAGCAAAAACGCCCAGTCCTGACGAAAGTGGTCTATAAGTGGAATCTTTATTGATTCGACGTTTTACGAGATTTTTTTCCAATTGCACTAGTTGTCCACCATTCAATTACTGTCGGTATCGATACAGTAACTGCTATTTACAATAATAGACCTTTTAAATTGTAAGGTAAAGTTCATTTTTCTTAGAATAAAATTCTATCTGTTGATTCAAGTCGTTGAGTGACCACCTGGCCACACAAGAAGTTTAAAAAGTTGATTTTCATACCAAAATAATACGCGCGTTATGAAATAGATGTTAGTTTTTGAATGCAATCATAATTGTCGAATCAACACAGCTTACACGCACAGTACAATTTCTAAGAAATAAAAATGGCGTGAAAAGATAGCAATGGCTGAGTAATTGGTTATCGATTGATCAGTGATTATCGACATTGCATTTTAATCGACGATCGATTTTGGTTTCAGATAAATAAATGACAACTGGTATTTCTAACGGACCACACTTATCAAGTTAGTAGCAATAATCAAATAAAAAAGTAAACGATTTGAATTTAGAATTGAGAAATAAATGTCGGGGAAAGAAAAAACATTTTCCAGCCAGTGTCAAAGTGTCACTGTCAGACGAAATTATATTTACAGTAAAAACTTTTTTATGAAAAAAAGATAATTGACAGATCTCAAGAAATGAACCGTTTCCTCTCCAGAGTTCAATGTCGTTAGCACTGTTATACCAATAAACTCTTCGCATTCGTTACGTAATCTGCTCGTGTCCAATTTGACCATTTTAGTCCTCAACTAGTTCATCTAAAAATAATTCACAACGCAAATAACTCGAGACATTGCGTTGATTAAAATTACATTCTTGAGTAAAATATAGACATAGGTGTCGTAACGCATCGCATCACTTTTGGTTTCATGTTCCTGTCGTTATGAGTACTCGTACGTCGGGAAAAAATTTAAAAGATTTTATTGTAATTTGCGGGATAAACGTTGAAAATTGGAGCAACTTAATTAATTCAAATAAAAGAAATTCATTTTGAAAAATTGCAAAATATAAAACCCTTTTTTTTTTTTTTTTTAAGGCTGGGAAATCATCCAATGACTGCTCCCGCTCTGGGTGGAGCGGAAGGGAGTGTCAGACTCTTACTGACTAAAACCCATCCATGTTCCTTCCGTAGCCCTTTATGTTCCGGGGTAGCGGTAACCCTTTCGGACAATCCCGCTTACCAAAATATAAAACCCTAAAGGCGGAAAAAGTGACCTTTGAAAAATCTCATGCAGTCGGATTCATCTCTTTTTTTTTATCAATCAATCCAGCTTTTACGTAGTACGACTACATGAGATTGTTCTATAGTAATAACTGGGATTCGAGTCAGAAATAGGTCATCGTGTTTGCATCGTTCCAAAATTTTTAATTACACTTTTTACTCAGTCTCTCTTTTTACTCAGTTTTTTTTTTACTTTACCTACGCTCTTCAGTTAGGATTATTTTTCGTTAAAATTATCAGTCTTTCGAAGCAGTAAAGTATTGGGTTTGCCCCTAGATTTTACGGAACGGAAAACGGAATTATATATAAGTAATAATAATTATTTTTCATGTTACCTAATATTAAACGATTAAGTATAAAATATTTTTTGAAAAGTTAAGTGAGAATGATTACTAAATAACTTTAAATCGTAACAGACCTAAATAGTCATTCAAAATGAAAAATGATTAGAAAAAGTTCGTCGACTTATTTTTTTTATTTTTCACAACATGGCGTCTGGCTAACGCTATATTGAAATTAGTCATGATTTAATATTACTCACAAATCGATGGACGTAAGGATCATAAAATCGGCCCATGACTTAAGGTCCCCGGAGCACCAGAAATAATGAGCACTGCTTTGAAAAAAAAACAGATATTTTTGAAAACCGCTACCCATTTCTTAATTAGTTTAACTGTTGATACTTTAATATCCTAGTAAATCTCAGTATTTCTTAAAATCAAATGAATCTACCAAACAAGGAAACGAAACTTTAACGTTGTCATTTAAACGTTAACATATAGTTACTAATTAACGTATTTGCCTTACAGCAGGACGAAAACCATTAATCACGAACTTTAAAGAGTTTATAAATAAAAAGTTCAGTTTAGGAGAGACAGGTTCAAACTAGCATGTCTAAAACAGACAGCTTTAATTGTATTCAGCCTAAGGATATTTGTGATTTATTATAAAGCATGTTATTAAGCTACAATAATCATGTATAAATAAATTAATACGACAGCCGGATATATGAGGAATAGACAAACTTAATAGAGGTGTCTTTATAAAGTCATCTTTATAATTCATTAGTCTTTAATGGAGAACGAATCGATTTATAGATCTGCAAACATCTATAAAATATCAAACTAATCCATCGAATTGCGTTGGAGATCTTTATTAATCAGGGATGTTTATTTAAAGGAGCTCGTGGCTAAGTACTAACAGCCGCACAGGTCGAACCACCCGGTTAAGCTACGCTTGCCAGGTTTGACAGTGGATGGTTGACCATCTTTACATACCGAGACACCTCCGTGCCTCGGAAAGCACATTAAGCCGTTGGTCCCGGCTGTCATTTGTGCATCTTTGACAGTCGTTACGGGTCGTCAGAAGCCCGAAAGTCTGACAGCCAGTCTTACCAATGGGTATCGTATTGCCCTGGGATGTGGAGGTCAGATAGGCAGTCGCTCCATGTAAAATACTGGTATTCAGCTGCAAGCCGGTTAGACTGGAAGCCGACCCCAACATAGTTGGGAAAAGGCTAAGAAGATGGCAGATGGATGGTTATTTAAAACAGGTTGTATTTAAAAGCTTTACTTTAAAAATCTGGAATGGCTACTTAAAAACTTCACACTGTACATCGCTTGCTTTCGCGTCACCAGTCCTGGCTTTCTTTAAATTTTGGCTGCTGAGAACAAACTACAAACGTAGTATAGGTACAGCGGGATTGTCCGAAAGGGTTACCGCTACCCCGCAACATAAAGGACTGAGGAAGGAACATGGATGGGTTTTTGGAACATTGGAGTCTGACACTCCCTTCCGCTCCACCCAGAGCGGGAGGAGTCATTTGATGATTTCCCATGCTCAAACTCAAAGTATTTATTTGAAATAAACCAAATACAGGCACTTTTGAATTGTCAAAGGGGTCGGTCAGTCAGAAAGATGAAGCTAGTTGCCCATTCCAAAGCAGTAGGTATCTATGGAGAAGAACGGGCATGAAACTCCAAGGACACTCTTTTGAACAAAATATTGGTTAGGTACATAGTTCATTTTCGTTACAAAAAAAAACGTTTTATTAGTATTCTGTAGTCTTACGACTACCACGCGAATGAATCAGAAGCTAGTTATCTACTAGCAGAAGCTAGAAGATACTCGATAATATTAAATTTAAAAAAAAACTGCATCGTCAACCTTGAAAACATTAAAACAAAATCAACAATAGCACGCGTGAATGCGCAGACGCAACCTGCCCTTTCATATCACAGTTACCGCAGCTTATCGCTTCACATCGTAACCGAGCGACCTAAATGCAAAGCGAGCCCAATAGAAAAATCACACGATCGGGCCCGTTAAACCATCCGACGATAGCGTTATCGGCGGCCCTAAAACATGTCACAGGACACTGCAGTGCAAATGGCTAATGGAACCCATATTACATGTCTATTAGTAAAAGCAGATCAGTGAATAACGGGTAAGCAAACACGAAAATAAAGAATTAATTACTAAAGAAGGTCAAATAAGAAAGAAAAACCAATAACTAGGTGACGGTGCACTACGGTTGGATGTTTCTAAAATGAGCGAATTATTAGTTTATTAAAAAAAAAAATAATAAGTTTAAGTTTTTAAAAACCGACCATGTTCAAATGCATTTTTCTAAAACCAATCATTTATTTTCTAAAATTAAACCTTTTTGATTGTAACTTTTTCTAAAATCAACCCTTTCTCAATTGGAGTTTTTCATAAGGTTGAAACGGATATTGGACTTTGCAAAGAAAAACCGGAAATCTACTCGGACAAAGCCGCGATAAAAGCTAGTTAATTACGAGCAACGAATCGATTCACATCCATACAAGCTGTAGGGCTGTGCTAGACGGAAATAAATTTGATTGCATACAGCGCCAGGAGGCCTGCAAGCTGCACGAACACTGACGAATCGAAAACATTTGTTTCGAATACTCTCCAGTGTGATATTTTATCCACATCCCTAGCAATGTGAGTTACAGCCACTTTGGCGAGGGAAATATTTATTTAATCCGTCTTATACATATGACTTCCCTAAATCGCCAGTAATATTAAATAATAATCCGATTTCAAGATACGGGTATAATGACTTAAAATGTAAACATTTATTGGATGGTTATCTTTATATCTAAATAATTGAGAGATGATCTACAATAGTGCGTTAACCTTAGTTCTAATAACGTCACTAGTAACACACTTTCAATCACAATCAGAAGCGTGTGTGATGGAAATTGCTAATCCATTGCTTCTTATTAAAAAAAAATTCGTCTGCTCAACAACGTAAATAACGCAATGAATGTTGTTGAGCTGTCAAAATAAAAGGCATTGCTATCGTACGTGTGTACTAACAACTGTTTTAACTTGTAAGTTTAAGTATAGTTCTGTTTGTAGAGTTTTATCGAAGTATGTTAATTAAGCAGAAATGCTTACATTTATGATTCATAATGGTAGCGAGCGGTGACGTCATCGAGGGTGGTGTTAATTGTGAGAGCTAAGAAATTATTTAACAACTAATAATATAAATAATATAATATCCTTGGACATTTCACACAGCGCCATATCGTCCCAAGCTAAGCAACCTAATGCTTGTGTTATGGTAACGAGATGGTGATATACTACTTATATACATTTTTTTTTTGTAATTACATACATATTATAGATAGAAAAACACCCAGACTCGTAACAAATACTTGCAGGTCGTACAAATATTTGTTCCGTGCGGGAATCGAACCCGCGACATAGTGCGCAGCAGTCAATCGCTCAACCACTGCGCCAACCATGTCGTCAAAACCTACATACTTACTGGTAATAGGAACGGAAGAAAAGGAAATATAAACAAAGCTTTTGTTTACGATGATACTAGTATTACAGCTATACTAAAATAAAACGTAGTGTGAAGAAATAGAACACTGAATTATATATTTTATGTTATACAGGAAGTCGTTTAGAATATTTTATTTTTCATGAAGACCACAAAAACATATTTGGCTAATTTTCTGCAAACCGAAGAAAAATAATTATACTAAGTAATTATCTCCTATAAACCGATCGCTTTCACCGTTTCTGAGGTGCAGGGGGGGGGTATGGTAACGCGACGCACACAGTTGGTCAACCTGGAAGGCTTTAAACAGACTCCGAACCCAGGTTGGCCGAAGCAAGGAAAACCTGCTCAGATGGGGATTCATAGACAACGCCACCATGCATGAAGCGTATATCTGGTGCTGTTCCACAAACGATGGGACACTTAAACTTGTGTCCTGTGTGTCCTGCCGTATGCACGTTACAGGAACTGATGGACGCTAGTGATGGCGCCAAACATGTGGCCGAATTCTGGGCCGAGTACGTTTAGATTGCCATCAACACGCTATGAAGAAGAAGTACACAGTTTCATCAACTTGTGACAACTATCATCTCTCCATCACCGCGTGGCTATCTTAGTTACGGTCTCACTGAAGCGGTCGCGCTATGAGGAGTTCAAAGTGTATTGAAGATATTTGGTTCATTGTCTAGAACCGAGGAACTAACGGTTCAAGGCAATGAACCAATGTATATGTATATATAATATTTTGCCAATAGTACCTACCTACCCACGTAACTGATGTCATAAAGTTATGCGTAAAAAACCAGCCTTTCAAATTGGTCAACTCATTCAGATCACCGCATGCGCTTATTGTTCAGAAAAAAAAGTTAGAAAAAAAAAACTAAATGGTTACTAAGTAGGAAGTACGTACCGCGTCTATAATATTTTGAAAGTCGTATTGAATGAAATACCACAACACAATACATACGTCATAGACACATTATTATGATCTATTAACAAAACAAAAAATAATTGTTCGTTACTTTTTTTCTACCAAAATCGTGAATGGTCAGTGTCCTGAGTCCTGGCCAGAAATATTTCAAGTCATCAAAAATGACAATGTCACTGATAACTATATCAATTTAGACTTATACAGTCATGACATCTCATTTATGGCGGCAAAAAACGCAAAAAACCGAGCGAACATTCATTAGGGACCAATAGGAATCAATAATAGGCAAATGACCGTAAGCAAAAACCATCGATACCATATAAAAATTATAGCAAGGGAAATTGACGTAAACATTATCGATCACACAGCTGATCGATAAAAAACGATCCGATAAAAACTATCGATTGGAAATATCGATACCTACCACATGTCAATTTGCTGATAAGTCGTTTGAATAAATTTACATTTTAATGAATGAATCCCATTAATTAATTAAATATGATAGACTTTAATCGTCTCTACGCTACAGTTCACAGTTTTGTAGATTATTATTTAATGCTAATTACACGCCACTTCCCGTGAGATTTCAATTTGAAGATATCAGTTTTCTATGGTTAGTAAATTCGCCACTAAAAATGTCAGTTGTCAATTAATTTTAATTCATAACTTGGAGCAAACGTAAATACATTCTCCGACGTCGTATTGTGTTCGTTAGAGGGTTAAGGTTATACGTTGAACTCTGCACATGTCTAGCTAGCGATCGAAAACGCATTTCCATTGATAATTTTTAACAGCGTACTTTTTGGAACAATGTTAATTTATGGAAAAACATACTAACCTTTCAATTACGGGTCACTGGAAAAATCATTCACTGTTTCATTCACAAACTAAAAAAAAAACCAGACAAACTGTAGTGTCAATGTTTCAAATTTCGAACAACAACAAAAAAAATAATCAAAAAGTTTTTCCTTTTTTTTTTTTGGGATTGTTATGTTTATCACTTGATCGAATGCGTGCAAGTTGCCTTCCGCGTGCTCTTCGCGTCGGGTTGTCGAGCGGCGCGTCCTAACACTAACGCGCCTTGTCGTCGACTATGACCGCTTCTCGTATGAACCGGCATAAATTCTACTAGAATTTTACTTTGGTACGCGACGCACACCTATGTATGTACCTAGTACCTACCAACGAAATTCCTAATGTAAAATATGCATACTTCATCAATTTTCGTTGTAAAATGGAAATTAATTCCTTTAATGATTGTTACGTAACTTTTAACGTACATTCCGTAAATAGAATGTCATTAGTTCATTACTGTTCTATTTTCAAACATGTTCCATTTACAAAAACATTATAAAGAACAGCAACATTGTGACGTATAACAAAAGACTTCCGCATGACACAAGATTTATAATCAGTAGAAGATCTAAAATTTCACCTTCAACTGTTATTGTCATTGACAATGGCAATGTTATGGAAAGAACATCTGAAATTCAATATTACTGTATTTAACATACTCATGCCAATATAGAGTCATTTCGCAAGTATCGTGTCATGTCGCGTCGCATCAAGTATTTTGTTTCCCGTCAATCTGTCAGTGTCTACATTAATTTCCTCTCAAAAGATCTTTTTCGTTTTAATAATGTAGCTATGTGACTGGTCTAGTGAGCATGAGGATTCCGGGTTCGATTCCCAGGTCGGGCGAAGTGTTAATGGGCTTTTCTATCAGGAATTGCCCGGTTGATGGCTACAGGCTGACCACCTATTAGCACATTTTGATTTTATCTGCTACTTTTACTTGTTTAGGTACTTTTTCTTAAGTTAACTTTATTGCATAAAATTCAAATTGGGTCAAAATATCATCGATTCACCAACAAACAAATAAACTTCATGCGACTCACTTATCCGTAGAAAAAAAAAATTTAAAACTGCCGATTCGCACATTTCGGGCTATTAAATTCGTGTGAATCGACGAATAAGCCGTTGAAGTTCATACTACGGTACCTAATTGTGTATCACACTAATAGTAGCAATGGATTTCATTTCGACAGTTCGTTAACATTCATTGCGTTATTTACGTTGTTGGGTAGGTATATTTTTACAACATACGAAGCAATGGATTAGCAATATCCTTTAAAATCATTCAGAATGTGATTGATAGGGTTTTACGCAATTAGGGTAGCGTTCTTATACTGATTTCCGTATATAGGAAATCGTGACTGACTGATTGATCTATTAAAACAGCTCAAACCACTGAAAGGATTGGGCTGGAATTTGGCACACAGATAGTCATTCTGACGTGGATAGCTACGTCATAATTACCTACTATCTTAGAAAGAATTTTTTAAATATTCTATCCCTTAAGTACATAGGGGTAAAGGGGGTTCTAAATGTAATACATAATGATAAATGTGTGTTTCATCATAACGCAACGTACAAAATAACAGTCACCTAACTTCCACGGGAACGAAGTCGCGGGGTAGAAGCTAGTTATAGTTTTTTTATAATTTAGAGTTCACAACGCAACCAACAAATTCATCAATTTTCATAAATAGGGAAGTCCACTGGGTAAAAAAAATATATTTAGTCCGTCAATCAGATAATAAAAAATATTAGACACGTATTTTTGCTCTATCATATCAATAAAAAAATACTTAGATAAAACGCATTAAAGTTGGGAAGTGGGGGCTCGCTACGTCACAGTTAAGTATAAAAACTACCCATTTGAGACGTAATGCTACATTTTAACGCAATGTATCGAAGTAATCTCTGGATTACAAGAAAAATAAAATATAAATGTCCATTTTTTTTTAAATAATCTAGCTTACAAACTAAAAACATAAATGAATGTATAAATAAATCATAAAACAAACATACAATAAAAAAAAAATTGTCATCGTCCCTTTTGAAGACAGCTAAAAAGAACAACAAAATTACAACATTCGAACAAAAAAAAAACAAAAAAGCATCCTAATAAATAGTCTTCGAATCATAAATTAATATAACGGAGCCCTCCCGTCAATGACCAAAGCACAATACTAACGAATACATTTCCTCAACACCTCCGGATTCGAAGCAGAAGCGTAAACACACGTGTCAATTAATAGTACACGATTGCTACACTTGCTGTAACTTTCACACATAGACACGTGCTGTAAACATCACGCTGTCAGGAATGTGTCAGCATAAATACCTTAGAAGGAGCTGCTTTGAATAAAGGGCCGCCATAATATGCCTAATTAACGTGAGTACGTAAATTAAAGTTATCCAATTGTTCTAATACAGGTAATAGGTATAATGGATATGTTTTAGAAAGAAAGCAGAAAGCTCTGGGGGCTTCGATCAATAATAGTAATGATCGAAGTCTTATTGATCGAAGTCTGGGGCCCACCAGCTCAAAGAGCAGTAATATTTTAATATTGCTTCACATTGAAAAGAGATGGAGCTATACCTCCCTGTACAGTTTCATCTCGTTCCAACTCTTAAATATTGTTACATTAACACTGCGCTTTAAAGTAGTGGTGTCCACTATTACTAAGCTATTTGGAGTTATAACTAAGGGCATTACTGCTAAGCATGAGGTCCTGCGTTCGATTCCTTGGTCGGGCAAAGTGTTGAGTTTTTCTATTAGAAATTTCTCAGTAATAGGATTCTGCCCAGTTGATGACAACAGGCACGCCCTGTTACAGTCTTAACACGTTAGCTGCGGCACCAATTTTTGCAAACTTTCCGTTCCTGCGGCACGAGGTATTATCGGCCCGCACCTTGACCAGACGTTAGGGCGACACGCGGTCTATTAGACCCCACCTCCTTTAACAGACTAAAATCCATTTTCTGCCGCGAAATCAAAGATAAATGAAAAATTTGGTCCTTATCGATATAGACAGTGAATTGATGAACCCTAATCTACCGTCGCCCCGAGATCTGATAACTAGTTTAGGAATTATTGGCAAAACAAAATATGGGATCTTATACACCTCGTAACGCACTGAAATAGGGTAAATTTTCGCTAAGATTAGTGATGGGAAAAATAATATCGACGCAACGACGTTTATCTAATTTTGTGTGAAAATCATAATGCGGTTCATAGAATAGAAAAAAAAGAAAACCAGAAGTAGAAAAGAAACTATCCTATGTATTCTGCCTCGGGCTTTAAAAATACACTTATTAGAACTTGAATTAACATAAAAAAATCAGTAACAATATATACACAACAATATATAAATGTTTTTTATAAAAAATCGCAATCGTTCTGTTTCTGGGTTTTTTTTTTAAATTAACTTCTTCCGACATCGTTTAGACATGTTCGGCGATGTAAAAGGACGTGCTCTCCAATCGACGTGATGCACAACACTAGTCGCGGGAAGCTCGCGTTGGGTGCGGTACGAGGTCCGGGAGGATATGGGACGTTTTAGCCTCGTTCCGCACTGCATTAAAATTATATTAATTCAGTGCGGTACGAGGCCTAAGACATCCGGTACCAAGGTAGGTATACCACCGAGTCCGGGACCAATAGCGCGTCTCAAATATACATTTTTTTCTTTTCTATACTGGACCAAACCAAAGCTATGCCCTTCGCACGACAGAGATGTTCACGTTTTTCCTTGCCGCACCACAAGGAAGTTGCATGAGGGGTGATTTAGGTCTCGTTTCGCACTTAACGTGTTAAACATAACTGGCTATAAACCTCTGCGGAATCAAGGCATGATGTTATGTATTCTGTTACGATCAGTGCAAAAATTCGCAAATATAAATTTTACACTGAGTACTCAGCCAGCCATTACAATGCGTTTGAGCACTATAACATAATATGTATGTAAGTACCAGTATTGCCGAAAGAAAAGCTTTAACAAATGGTAGGCGTAGTTTTTTATGCGTAATTAAACTTAGCTCGTGGCTAAGTAATATGAGCCGCACGGATCGATCCATCAGGTTAAGCTACGCTGGCCGGGGTTGGTCCGTGGATGGGTGTCCATCTTTACATATCGTCGAGACTCCTCCGTGCCTTGAAAAGCACGTTAAGCCGTTACGTCTTTACGGGTAGTCAGAAGCCAGAAAGTCTGACAACCAGTTAAGACTGGTTGTCAGACTTTCTGACAACCAGTCAGCAAGCCAGCCAGTTTTTGCAAGCAAAGGGTTTCGTATTACCTCGTTACTGACTGGGTTGTGGAGGTCAAATCGGCAGTCTCTCCATGTAAAATACTGGTATTCAGCTGCATCTGGTTAGACTGGAAACTGACCATAACATAGTTGGGAAAAGGCTCAGCAGATTTATTGAAAACGCCACTTAACAGAACAGGTAGCGTTTCCATTCAACGGTATCACTTTGGGAATTTATTACTGACGTACAGCTTTCATCACATGCTCTTCTATTTTTTAAGAGCTGGTCATAAACTATATTATATCTGTATGCTTTTACTGGAGAACATTTTTATAGTCATTTGATCATCTTTTATTGTAAAAACCACAGGAACTATCAAATTAAATATGCAATATTTACAGTTGATGTTTCGTTGTGTTACGTCAGGAGGGCCTTGTGGCTTGGTCATAACAGCCTCACGGGTCGATCGATCAGGTTAAGTTACACTTGCCGAGGTTGGTTCGTGGATGGGTGGCTATTACTGACGTACAGCTTTCATCACATGCTCTTCTATTTTTTAAGAGCTGGTCATAAACTATATTATATCTGTATGCTTTTAGTGGAGAACATTTTTATAGTCATTTGATCATCATTTATTGTAAAAACCACAGGAACTATCAAATTAAATATGCATTATTTACAGTTGTTGTTTCGTTGTGTGTATATGTGAGAAAGGCCTTGTGGCTAAGTGATATAACAGCCTGATGGGTCGATCGTTCAGGTTAAGCGACGCTTGGTGAGGCTGGTTCGCGGATGGGTGGCTATATTAACATACCAAGATCTCTCTGGGCTTCAAAAAACATGTGAACCCGTGGTCCCGGTTGTCATTTGTAGATGTGTTGTTGTTACATGCTTTCAGAAGTCCGAAAGTCTGACAATCAGTCTTTCCAAGATGTATCGTGTTTGTAACCCAGTACTTAAGTGGGTTGTGGAGGTCAGATAGGTAGTCACTCCGTGTAAATTAAATTGAGCTGTTAGACTAGAAGTCAAACCCAACATAGTTTGCTAAAGGCTAGACGCAATACACGGCATTTTCTTTATAAACAACAACCCTAAAAAACTCGCAATTCTTCGATAAACAACTTACCTGTGTTAGCTACAAATAGGTATCTACAAGTAGCTATCCCAAACTGTCAAAATTTCCCAATTGAAAATGAACCTTACGCTTTTGTAATAAAGTTAAAACACTATCAAAAAAAAATTACATATTGGGGTAACTTGATGTGCTATGGCGTCTGTACATATTACATACTTTATTTATATTGTGGGTCCAACCAATTGGAATCGGCTGAAAAAAGTTCTAGTACCGTCATGCTAAATAATTAAAAGCAATTCGCTTTGGCTTCAGTACCGAATACTCATGTTATATGTAAAGAAGGAAAGAAAGACACCAAATGCCTTTATTTACGGCAAACATTAGGAAAAAAAAAACCACAATCACTAAGAAACATGTTGCATAACGCTCAGCATAATGCTGCCACCTTATGCGAGTGAGCGCGCTGGTCTTCAGCGACAGACGGCGTTGACGTGATGATGTCAACTGATGCAGTAAAAATAATAATGTAAAAAATAAACAAATACAACTCGTCATTTATAATTGTCTAAGGGGCCTCGACGATTGGCTTCGGCCCCTCGTACGCCTTTCAATGGTCCGGGACCCCAGGGTCCCGAGATATGTCTTAGACAAATAAATAATAATAATATGAGATGAAAATAAAAAATTAAAGCAATACGAAACTCCACTATTAAGTAAACATTGCTATTTGTTTAATAAACGGAAAGCTACCCGTTACATGAAAAAGAAACCGGATTTGAACAACAATTTTCAAGACTGTTTAAAGTAAATTAACACATAATAATTCACCTTAAAAATATTTACCTTCATTACTATGAAAAACCGTGTCTGAAAATGTAGACGTTAAAAATATAGGACATTGCACTCATTTTCATAGAGCAAAGTCTAGGAGAAAGAGCTTCGACCTCATTCTGTTAATTGTCTATTGTTTCTTGTCTAGTAAATGGATAAAAGTGCGAAATATCAGCTGTTAAAAACTGCAAAATTACACGCAAATATTTGTACGACTTCATCATACCTGTTGAATTAAAAATAGCCTTATAGTTACGTAGTTTAGTCTGATAAAGAAAACAATCATTGATTAGTTTAACGAAAAGATTTAGCACATGGTGAGCGTCTTAATTTTGTAACATACTTTCAACCACAACACAAGGGTTTTGAAGAAAATTTCAAATCCATTACGTAGTTGTTTAAAAAACTAATCTGGTCGACAGCTTGAATAAAGCAATGTAATTTTTGGGTCTTGAATTGTCAAAATGTCGGCTGCATTGTCTATTAGCTTAAATAATCAACATTATTCACTTAAAAACAATAGAAAATCAACAAATGACTCCTTCCGCTCTAGGTGGAACGGAAGGGAGTGTCAGACTCTTACTAACACCCATCCATGTTCCTTCCTTAGCCCTTCATGCTCCGGGGTAGCCTAACCTTTCGGACAATCCCGCCGGAGACTTTCGCCGTAAGCTTCATTTTCGGTGCTTTTATATTATAATTTTTTCTCTTCATTGCATATCCATTGTATGTGTATTACCCCCACAGCCTTTACCAATAATTATTTTTTTATTATACTAATAAGTAAATTCCGTTGGTCTCGGCTGTCATTCGTGGATCTTTGACGGTCGTTACGGGTATTCGGAAGCCTGAAAGGCTGAAAACCAGTCTTACCAAGGGGTATCGCATAACTCAGTTACGGCCTGGTTTGTGGTCATCAGATAGAGTCTCTCCATGTAAAATACTGGTATCCAGCTGCATCCGGTTAGACTGGAAGCCGACCCCAACATAGTTGGGAAAAGGCTAGGCAGATTGATTGACTAGTAAGTAAATTCTTGCACAGAACAATTCACGAGCAAATACCAGCACTAAAAAACAAACCTCCGCAAAAACATGACACTAGAGCGGTCAGTGTGTCAACACAGTCGATTCCTTCCTGCTAGTTGTTCAGTAAACTTAATCCCTTTGTTGTTCGCCCAAGTTGTTTGTATTCTGCTGTACTTGGCCACAATAATTGATCGTCACTCGACACGTGAGCGGCGGAGTCACTAGCGCTTCTATGGATAAAAAGGTTTGTTCCACTCTGAACCATGACTGGTAAAACTATCTAATTAGTTCAGTTCATCGCAGTCCACTGCTGGAAATTTTAGTTACCTGTCTCCTTTGTAACACGGGTTTTACCGCAACATCTTCCGCAATAGCAGAAAGCGTTCTGAATCCATCAGATCTTTGCAACCATGGCACCTACTTCCAAGCAGCTATGATAATTATGAGCAGTCATTAGATGATTTCCCAAAAAAAGGGTATAGCTGGCGACACGACAGGTGCTATCTAAGCTATCTCGTATTGCAGATGTATACCTATCGGTGACGAGGTGATTGCTTATTTTCCACCCAATTTTAATTATAAAAAAGTTTGTTTCCGTACAGTACGCGAGCGCATCAAACGACCCCAATCTGTCAAATTTCTTTCATAGTTTTTCAACTTTATATCAAAAGAATAAGGTTCATATTCAGTTGGGCAAGTTTGACAGTTTATGGTAGATGTACTGACGACCGTACCTAAGTGTCAAACTTAGGTAGTTTGACACTTAGGTATACAGAAAATAGCATCACGCCTGTATTCCCCGATGGGTTACGCAGAGGTGTACCAAAAACAAGCTCCCCCTTATTGATTGCTATTAACATCGGACTGTCACTGAGGAATTTCAGATAGAAAACAAATTGGACCTAGTGCCTCATGCTCATATTTAGTGCTTGCAACCCCTAGACCAACGGGCAAGAAGTTATATAATTTTCCTTTTTATACTCTTATCGTTACTCGTATTCATAACAGCAGACTGTCTCAGTTCATAGAATTCGAATATAATTTGATAGCATTACAGATTAGGTACCTTTATTGTAACATGAGAAATATTATCATATCGACGATCTGTTGAAGGCTGATTGATCGCTCTAAATAATAGCCCGTGCTCTTCAGAATACGTTGAAAAAAAAATTGTTTATGATATATCTAGGGTTAATCTTAAAAACAATACATAATAAAGATTTTATCGGACACGATAGCTAGATAGAGTTTTTGCCTTAACTGGTGGTCCAAATTATTAATGAAACACTGTTAATTTATTATTGTAATATTGCGTTTTTTCATTCGCGGTCGTAGCAAATATGTTTAACTACAATGTAAATTGACTATTTTAAAAATATTCGTATCTATTCTATAATGTAAACTAGCTTTTGCTCGCGGCTTCGCACGCGATAAATTCGTAGTAAAACAATTCCCCTTTCCCTATATTGTGAAGATTTCCTGCTATCTTTGAATATCTAAATTCTACATTTTTACTTATTTATTTTACTTTAACTCTATCTCGTAGAGTTCAGCCAGCGTTTTTTGCAATGTAAGCACAAAAAAAAAGTGTTGACAGTTACTACTCTACCTACTGGAAAGTAAAAGTAAAAAGGTCCCAACCCACAGGGGGTAGAAGGAACACTCCAATTCTAACACGAGTAGGTTGAAACACGAGATATCGCCCAAAGACGTGTTGTTTCTCACGCCCCACGGCGCGTCGGGTAATCGAATACTGAGCGATATCATTTATCACATTCGTTACCGAATTCTCCAACACCTTATTAGTGCTTTTGATCGCTAAATATAACCATTAGCTGCGGTTTGTGGTGACGAGCTTAAAAATTATGGGGAAGTAGTGGTATTGAATCAACAGTATCGATGTCTTATTCCTTAGTGGTATCAGAATATAAGTATCGAGTATAATATCGATACTTACTCGAGAGCTTCGAGTGCTTTCGACTGAAATTGTAACTGGCGAAATGGGCCTAGTTATGCAAACAGGAACCAATCCACACACATGCCAAAATCAAGATGACGACACAGGAGCTTTTAAAAATGAACCTTCTATCGACCCTGTACATATAAAAATGATCTGGCAATTTTGACAGAATAAAACATTTCTATGACAAGGTCATCAATCAACTTTAAAGCAGTTATTCAATAAACTTAGAAGATCCATACCCCATAGTCACCCAATCATTGAAATTTGTTTTGTTTTCAAAAAGACCTATACTACTTTGATCCTTGCATTTTTAAAATATTGGAATCAAATAAGTAGAACCATGAAGGTTGGTTCTGTTTTGCATATTGAAATAGATACGTGAATTAATTATAGTTCTGCCTAACGTCACAGGGATAACATGCGTGTATGTCTTACTTACTCGTATTGCGCTTAAAAAGTATGAGGTAGTTAGGTACAGAGCCAGCAGATCAAGCTACCCAATCTGTCAAATATCTTTGATAGATCTTCAACTTTATACCAGAAGAATAGGGTTCATTTTCAATTGGAAATATTTGATAATTGGTATTAGCCTGATGTAGTAGCGTATATACTTACACCAAACCGCATCAGACTTTAGTAGGTACAGTTTGTTAATAATCATAAGTCTTTAGCGTTTTCTAGTTCAGTATAGGGAATGTAGGTACTCAGTACAGTTACCACATAGCCAGATCATCATGTTAACTCGTCAAAATGTAGGAAACAGCTGATTGGGGATTGAGGAACTATGTCGACCTGTTTAAACCGTATGTGAAAGTGTTGAACAGACCCAAGTTAATCTAAGTAATTACGAATATCAAAGTCAAAGTCAAAACGTTTATTGCAAACAAAGTGTAGGTACAGACGCCAGCACATCAAGCTATCCCTAACTGTCCAATTTTTCCAATTGAAAATGAACCTTACCGTTTTGTTTTGTAATAAAGTTGAAAATCTATCAACGAAATTTGTCAGACTTTGGTAGCTTGATTTGCTGGCCTCTGTACAATGTTGGTGATAAGTTATGTTAGTAGGTATGCAAGTACTTTAGACTTCTAGCCTCTTACAAGCATTGCAATAACCATTTACCTGCCCTATCTTTATCTTATACAGAGTGTAATTGAATTCATGAGCAATATTTTAAGGGGTCATTGGTCTTATAATTATGAACAACTTTCACAATGGGAACAAATCTGAAATCGCGAAAAAAAATCAGCTCTTTCCTACTGTGCTTGCATAATTCGTCAAAATGTAGGGAACAGTGGTTTTTTTTTTCGCGATTTCAGATGTATATTCACCCTGTATATATTGTGTTAATGCAATCTTATTTTGGCAATGCAATTAAGGGCACACTGGTTAACACAAAGATTTCTCTAGCATTGGCAGCTGTTAGCCATAACCATAAGATACCTATTCGTCGATATTCACTAAGCATTTCAATCCTTGACATGTAGATGAATTGACTTGTAAAAGAAGTCTTGAACTTAATTGACTCGCAACACGAGAGCATCACTCTATGTTCCTATTAAAACGAACTTCTTAATTATAATTAATTAACGTACAGATGAAAGTTTTACAATCGTTTCAAATTGCCATTGTTTGTGACAAAGGAAGTTGAGCTTGAAGTAAAGTAGGTCAAAAGCTTTTAATTATAGGGTTGTGTGACAACCATTGTTTTTTGTAATAGCGACGCTTTTTGTGGAACCGTGGCCGGTACTACAAGAAATAAGATTGTTAAGGTGAATTAAAAATTAATGCCCTTAAAAAAATATAAAAAACCTTTTTACATAATACACATGTAGGTATTTTTTTAAGGTTTGCACTCTCTCTTATAAAATTTAAGTTGAAGAACTTTTTATTGATTTATGCAGCCAATAAAAAGGTTAAACAACGGGTTTAAACCACAAAGGGATCTTTGCAAACCTCTGTACGATAGGCAGATTTGTAAATGTGGGTAGTAAATAAATGTAGATCCATACTTAAAATTACCTACATAGTATTTACCTTCAAAAATATTAACTAAACAAATATGTACCCAATAATATAATTAAAAGGTCAGATCCAGTAAATTGAGGAAAGATAAATTACATACGTATATGCAAAAAAAAAAACAAACAAAATTCGCACTATTTCCTTTGAAAGTTCAGTCTTGCAAACAAATGAAGCTAGCATCTCTTAATTAGGAACTTTATATGAACCGTCAGACCTCCTAGCATACGAGTTCATTAGCTAGGGCGTCTAGAAGTGTCCTGTCACGATGATGTGTCGCGAAAGTCGCACTAAACAGCATCTGAGGAGCCGCCGTGATGACGTCACCGAGGCGCCGCCGCCCGTCGGGTCCACCCGTGCGAGACAGGACAGGAGTGGCGTGGAGAGGCCCTTCAACAAAAAAATATTAAATATTATTTTTGTATGCAAAAAAAAAAACGAAATGATAGATTTACAACTTCGACACAGGTTTAACGTCAGTTTTTGTAGTTTGAACTTTAGCGCCGCGCAACTAGCATATTGCAACGTCCCGACAGCAATCGTCGGGCAGCAGCCCACCAGGCACAACCAACGTCTGGTCTGAGCATCCTCCCTTTTGTATGAAGAATGAGTGAACTTTACTCCCTGTTCCTCGTTCCTCTAGATCTTCACTAGTCTACGTACCAAAAACAAACAGGAAATCATAAACATTAAGAGCTATGCCCCAAGCATGTAGATTTTGATTGAAAATATTTTCACACGGTTTTGAAGATCCTTTATTTAGATAATAATATAATATTACACGAATGATTTTCAATTGATATCGATTTATCTTCTTGACTGCAAAAATACAACCAATTTCGTTGTATTTTATGCAAGTTCGTAAATCAATACATACAGGTTTTACTGGTCTGGGTCTAAAACATTTTTACACGTGAATATTTAAAAATTGTATGGTGTCGGCATTTTCTAGCTGTCTGATCCCTGAGAAGAAATGTCCGAAATAAACTCAGAACTCATGATCTTTTAAAGTCCTAACCATATATAATTCGGTTTTTATGTGAGTCTTACAATGCAGGGACATTGCTTGGAAACGAGTCATTACAACTTTGAATCGACCTGTGCCAACAGACGATATGCAATCAGTCAACGTGTTGCTCAACCATTTTTTAAGAAGCTCAACAACCCGTCAAACGACGTTAATTGAAATCTCAATGTTTATTACCTTGATAGCAAAAAACAATTTCTTTTCTTATTCAAATGAAATAATTTTGTTACTGATTTAAATTTTCAGACAGCGACTCCACATCTCTCGCATCTCGATCCGATCTCCGACTCCGCGGAGTGAGAAGCGGCGATGACAGCTAATTGTCCTATAACGAGGGTTACCATAAAACCGTTCACGGCACATACATTTACATGAACACGGACTGTCCCGCTATGATGCATTCCCCCCTTTCCATATGACGTACATGAGATGAACATCGCGAATAATGATGGAGAAGATAGGCAAACATATTCAAATCGCTAGATTGAAATCTAAGTATTATTCTCGTTTATATCGATGCGTAGGATTTCCAAGTGGAGCAGGTAAAACAGTTTCTACTTCTCCTTTTCGTGTGGTTAGTGACTAACCTTTTTTTTTTGAGGGTGGGAAATCATTCATTGACTTCTCCCGCTCTGGGTGGAGCGGAAGGGAGTGTCAGACTTTTACTGACTAAAACCCATCCATGTTCCTTCCTTAGCCCTTTATGTTCCGGGGTAGCGGTAACCCTTTCGGCCAATCCCGCTTAATTTCGGCCAGTCCCGCTTACTTTCGGAGAATCTCACTTAAAGTGACTAACCTTGTGTCAGAGTCTTTATGCTGCCCATGGGCCTCAAATATCTCTCAGGCATGCCGATTTCTTCACGATGTTATCCTTCACCGATTTTTAAGCAAATGATAATTATGCAATAATTATTATACTTGGGTTCGAACTCGAGACCTATGACTTGGCAGTCCGACGATCACACCGCTAGGCTATCACTGCTGTCACTGTTTCATACAATCTGGAAATCATGTCCCATTTTGTCGTACTGACTGTAGTTCGATACTCCTCCCTTGCACCGTACTTATGTATGTAAACGATGATCAACGTGCTCGTGGATCCCAACGCTGGATTGGCATGAAGCGGATAATGTTAGAATGTCTACGTTCCTGTAAGAAAACAGAGTGATAGGAGTTATTTTCTTAACGAAATATGTGTCTTCTTCTTCTTCTCCGTGTGGTTAGTGACTAACCTGGTGTCAGAGTTTTAATGCTGCCCATGGACCTCTGACTTAGCACCACATGCTGTTGAGAAATATCTCTCAGACATGCCGGTTCCCTCACGATGTTTTCCTTCACCGATTTTTAAGCAAGTGATAACTATACAATACGCACATGAATCCGAAAAATCACGACCGACCGATCGTGACCTATGACTTGGCAGTCACACCACTAGGCTATCACTGCTTTTAAAAATATGTAAGTAATAAAAAGAAAAATGGTAGCTTTTCTATACGTTAATTTTATTAATGACATATATTTTTAGAGTATTTTTAGTACTGTACAGGATGCAGGCATCCTGCATAAACGATGTGATGCGCGTGAGGAGAGAGAATTTAGCACAAGATTGACTAATTTATTTGGTGCAATGTAATTTCTACTTGAAGCAACAAAAAAAACTGCACCGGCTAAGCTAAGTCGTTTGTGGCTTCAACTTTGTTCTAGGAATGACACAGCTACCGGGTTATTTTTCAATGACCGGCCAAATTTTCGCAGGGTGGTCTACCCATAAATATGAACAACTTTCACTATGGGATGAAAAAAAAATCAGCTGTTTCCTACATTTTAGTCGAATAGGTATTGATATTTTGTAGGAAACAGCTGATTTTTTTTTCGTGATTTCAGAGTTGGTCCCATAGTGAAAGTTGTTCACGTTCATGGGTAGAACACCCAGTGAAAATTTGGCCGGTCATTGAAAAATAACCCCGTATAAGCTTACATCGTGCAAATGGGGCTTACTACACACATCAAAAGTGTCTAGGGATCAACATATATTTTTGCAATAACTTTTCTCTTGATTGATATTAATTTAAATTTTCTTTAAGGATTCATCAAATAAAGTGTTTTCGTTTGTCACAGTAACGATAAACCAAGTCACCTTTGCATTAATAAAGAAATTTGCCATTTTCCTAATAAAGGGATTTTTGACATTTGAACCACTAACATTAAAGTTCGAAAAAAAGACTGAAATAACAGTTTTCTTTAAAATTTTATTGGGTAACTTAAACAATTAATAATCCGTGTTTCTACCGCGAACACTAACAACACAAGAACATCGGTTTGGCATACTCAAAATGAGTTCATCCAAATCACGCTGTGGAATGGCCGCCCATGTTCGTTGCAACAACAAAAAAAGGTCTTCTTGCAACTGGATACCCTCCATATTCGGCAGAGCTCTTCTCTGTAGCATATCCCATGCATGCTCAATCGGGTTCAAGTCTGGCGACTGAGCAGGCCAGGGCAGGACATTGATGTTAGCTGCGGCGAGAGTCTGTCTTACAACTCTTGCGGTGTGCGGTCGTGCATTATCATGCATTAACTGAAATAAGGGACCGATTTGCACTTGTAGAGGAACGATGACGTCAGATACAATCGTCTCAGCATAAATTTGAGCGTTGAGGTTGCCTCTGATCCAAATCAACTCAGTTCTTCCGCCGATCCAAATACCCGCCCATACCATGATGGTTCCACCACTATAAGGATGGACTTCCTGGCAGGATTTTAATCGCTGTTGGCGTCCAGGGGTTCTCCAGTGTCGTATACGTCTTGTATCCGGTCTCATACCAAAACGAGACTCATCAGAAAAGCACACGAAACGCCATTGTTCTTCTGCCCAATTTCTGTGTTCAAGAGCCCATTGATATCGAATCCTACGATTGTGCATTGCTATAGGTGGTACCCGTAGCGGTCTTCGGGAATGAAGGTTCACTTCATGCAAGCGGTTTCTGACTGTTTGGTCGCTAATTAAGTTCCCTGAAGAGTGATGAAGCCTCACGGCTAACATCATGGCGGTTATTGTTGGAGCTCTTCGAGTTAAGATTTGAATGTATCGGTCTTGTCTCCGTGTGGTGCAGTGATACCGTCCTTCATGGCGCTCAGCCACGGTACCAGTGCTTCGGTAACGTGTCCAAAGTCGACTGATAACACCTTTTTTTGTTGTTGCAACGAACATGGGCGGCCATTCCACAGCGTGATTTGGATGAACTCATTTTGAGTATGCCAAACCGATGTTCTTGTGTTGTTAGTGTTCGCGGTAGAAACACGGATTATTAATTGTTTAAGTTACCCAATAAAATTTTAAAGAAAACTGTTATTTCAGTCTTTTTTTCGAACTTTAATGTTAGTGGTTCAAATGTCAAAAATCCCTTTATTAGGAAAATGGCAAATTTCTTTATTAATGCAAAGGTGACTTGGTTTATCGTTACTGTGACAAACGAAAACACTTTATTTGATGAATCCTTAAAGAAAATTTAAATTAATATCAATCAAGAGAAAAGTTATTGCAAAAATATATGTTGATCCCTAGACACTTTTGATGTGTGTACTATGGCATCTTTTAAGCTCAATAAAGCTCAACATCTCGTAGTAGGTATTGGAAGGGTTCCCGCCCTGCTTCAACCAGTTTTAACAACTTGAGAAAACATCCCCGTTTTGTTAATTCTATGTAAGTTTAATTATATTTATTTCGAATGTTATATTTATTTCGAATACAGGATTCATATCGTTGTTAGTAATACTTATAAAACTATGTTAGTAACATTTTTACTAAAAACTAAGACAAGAAAAGAAAAATGGAATAAATTAAAAATTAAAATATAACACTAATTTAAAAACCTATAACTATAATTATGTCCGCTGCCCGCTGCACCAGACCTATAGCTGTGCATACAGGTCCAGTGCCGCAGGAAGGGGCAATCTGGGTTTCCCGCTATCACCTTTAAAATGCGGTTGGTGCTCCCTCGAATCCTCCGCATCAGGGATGCTGTCCTTTTTATAATAGCGTGAAAGCTATCTGTGTTCGCTTCCGCGAACATCCCCGATGCGCTACAGAACCGCGGTAGCCCCAACAGCACCCTAAAAGCGGTATTATATTGAACTCTTAGAGCGTTGTAGGCCCTCTGCGTATGTCTAACCCATAGGCTGCACCGGCTGCACGTGTAGAAAGACTGTAATGAAGGCATCATAACCGTAAAGTTTTTGGAATTACTTTTATGAATTATAGTGAAACCCGCATCAGAAACCGTAGCATAGTTAAGTTGAAGAACGTGGGCATAAGCATTTAATTTATAATATTATGTATCAATGTAATAGGTGTATTTGCTTAGCTACACAATATTATTATTCAATAAGTGTAGAAAAATAAAAATATACCTAACCTTAATTCAGAACGTCAAAAGCTTTCATTACTAAATTAAATCTTGTCTAAACAAAATAATAATTAATGTGAGACGCTTAGAAAAGCTTTCGAAACTGAACGGAAATTGTTTTATGATTTGTCACACAAAACGCTTAATAAATATTGTGATACTTTTTAAAACTAGCGGATATATTAACGTGCCTACAATAATAAAGCAATTAATAAGATAATTAACTTTATATTTATTGATAATTTAGAATATTTTGAGTGGTCTAGTTTGATAGAGAAATAACTTTATCGATCTACTTTTAAATTTATTGATACTTAAATGACTTAAGAATATGAAAATACAATTCTGCGGTATATTTTTCATTACAAACAAAATTTTAAAGCCATTTAGAAGTCGTACGAGTACCAGATATAACTTTTATTGGTGTAAAATGGAATGATAAAAAGTAAAAATTTTGGATCAAACATTTTAAATATTAATATTAAAAAAATAATGAACATCAAAAGTCAAAAGCTAAGTAGTCATTTAAAAGGACGCATCCTGTATTTGAATACTTTTATTTAAGAGCCCGCGTTTTTATTTTATCAATAAGCCAATTTTACTTATCAATAAACGATAATCGTTTTGATTAGTAAAACTTTTATGTTTCCTGTGGCAAATCAAGTTTATTAATATTTTTTACATTTTTAAAAGATAAAAAAATTAAATGATTGTTAAAATCTGCCTTAGGAAGAATACTTACCATCATCTGCCTAGCCTTTTCCCAACAATGTTGGGTTCGGCTTCCAGTCTAACCGGATGCAGCTGAATACCAGTATTTTACATGGAGTGACTGCCTATCAGACCTCCACAACCCAGTAACTGGGTAATACGATACCCCTTGGTAAGACTGTCTGACAGATTTTTCTGACGACCCGTAACGACTGTCAAAGATGCACAAATGATAGCCGGGACCAACGGTTTAACGTGCTTTCCGAGGCACGGAGGAGTCTCGACGCAGACGCAGAGCTATCGCTTGCATCTGCGACTAGTCGTTACGACAGACGTTGTCGAGCAGCAAACAATAATTTTCTATGAGTATTCGACGTCCGATTTAAAAACATTGACATCGAATGAATCGCAATACACGAAACACACATCCACCTTCCTCAGCGCTGACAGCAAAAGGCTGATGGTGAGCTGTCGCGTGCGACTGTCGTGCGGTGACCGCATGCATTTTGCATCTAATACTGCAACATTCAGCAAGAGCCGCGAAGTGTGCGGAGCTTTCAACAAAATAAAAGAAAATTGCGGGCTCATAGTTGCGTCTCGTCATCGACCTGTCGCAGTCGCAATTCGCATAGTGTGAGAGCCAGTTAATAAATGCTATTTTAACATCAATACTACTGCATGCAATTGTCACTAGCATGCAATGTCACGTACGGTATAAAATATTCGACGTAGCTTATAATTACGCTATTCTTGGAGACCATTGAATAACATTAGTACCTAGTTCCTACTTTCATACTGTCTCTTTCGAAGCTTTTGTACAAAGTACCTGTTTTTAGGGTTCTGTCCCCAAAGGGTGCCTACGGGACCCCTGTCACTAAGGCTCCGCTGACCGTCGTGTCTGTATCTTTAGAATAAATGAGTGTCTTTAGAATTTTATGATTCACAGAGTGTGGTCGCTATAGCAAAAAGTACCTATTTAAATAAAAATAAGTTGAGAAAATTATGGGTTTCCCAAATAAAAGTAACGTGTTTATTATTTAAGTATTTAAAAAAAATATGTAGTGCCTAATATTTTAAGGTGGTACGGACCCCTTCATATACGAGTTCGACTCGCACTGCGTCACTTTTGCATCTTTCTTTGACTTGCAATGGTTACTGTATATTTCTATGGGTGTATATTTCGTCAAGGTGATAAACCCACCTTGCAAGCCATGAAATATTATGTCGAGATATTTTAATCGTTCCGTAAACCGAAGACAGTGTTTTAATAAGAAAGCATTCCTCGTCGCAATTGACCATGGAAGCTTTAAGCTCCCAAAGCCAGGAGCGTTTAGTTTTGGGCGTATCGTGACTTCTTCCATACCTCTCTATTAAGTTCCAATTCCACCAATGAAACTAAACGCAATCAGAACATCTAAACTGCGTTCAAGAGCTGTCAATTTCAATATCCCACAATAATGACGACATTGACAAGTACGCGGTTAAGATATGATGATCACATGAAGTTTTATAGGTGAAATCCACCCATAAGGTCACAGGCGCTACGGAGTTGAAATAGTGAGCACACACCCAAACAAGACCATAAAAAGAATACTAGCCGCAGGAGGCGCGGTGGTGCGGAGTGGGTGCCGGGTGGCTCTAAAGAGCTGTGACTTCTAGACGTCATCACGGTAGTCACCTTGCTGTTTCTAGCCATAATATCATCTTTCACACAGTCCATCCAATGTTTCTTTGATCTCCCCCTTCTTTGAGCTTTTCACATTCATCCTCAAAACAACAAAATCTAGATATCTATGTACCTATATAAACTGTCCCGTTGTGCAGTTTTAACTCAGTCGTATGAAAGTTAAGGGCAAGCTATTGTTCGGCTCGCTTGGGGCGGTCGTGCACATTGTTCATTGTCTATTCAAAGAAACGCTTCGATATGTTTTAAAATAATATTTTACGAGTCCCGTCGATAGTCGGGGTTTGTTGACAAAGAACGTACATTTATTTAGAGTTGTAAGGCGAATTATGGAGATAACATAAATGCAAACAACAATAGAGCATTTGATTTGTAATGACTTTCACAATTTAATAAATAAACAAAATATTATGCATTCTGATAACAGATGTAGGAATATAATTTGAAATGAAAGTCTATATGAAGTATATAATGAGGAACCCGTCAAAATGTATAATATTTTCACCGACAAAAAAATAGGGTAGGCTTTAAATTTAAATTGTAGGCAATTTAAAATGGAGACCCCTGTTTTTTTTAACTTCTCAAATTTTTTTGAAAGTTCCGTAGATCTGACTAATCTCAGGAATAGTTTATTTTTAGGTGCCAACCAATGAATCTGCCTAGGTACCCTTTACCCAACGTTGTTGGGGTCGGCTTCCAATCTAACCGGATTAATTGAATACTAGTATCAACGACTTAAAAAATCCACGAATGGCATACGGAAGCAACGGTTTGAGGCACGAAGGAGTATCAGTAGGAATGTAACAAAGGTCACCCATCCACAGGCCATCCTCGGCAAGTGCAGCTTAACCTGATGGATCGACCCGTGTGATTGTTTTTACTTAGCCAAAAGCTTCTTTATTTTAGGTATTTACAAAAGCTAAAATGTCAAATAAACACAATCATGTGCGATACGAAACTGTCTCGGTCTTTAATAGTAGGGACGATGACAATAAATGCAATACAGGCGATACACCCAAAATACTCTTAGGTCTCGAGTTCGATCCCAAAGCACGCACCTTTGACTTTTCGGATACATGTGCGTATTGTAATAATTATCACTTGCCCAAAACCGGTGAAGGAAAACATCTGCATCGTGAGGAAACCGGCATGTCTGACAGATATTTCTCAGCATAGGAAGCTAAGTCAGAGGCCCGTAGGCAGCATAAAAACTCTGACACCAGGTTAGTCACTAACCACATGAAGAAAGAAAGAACCAAAATAGGTACTCAAATAAATGGAAAAACACCAAGATAAATAAAGAGCCCGTTTTAATTTCAACTCTTACTTCATAATGACACTCTGTAAGGCATAAACAGCTTCTCAATAAATTAATTACCGACCTGCGATCTTTTCTTTGATAAACCGACGCAACCGATGAATACATCGACTTTAATCGAAATCAATGCGAATTCTCAGATAGTGATCGATAAGACTCGATCATTGTGAAACAATATGCCACTGTTCTCAATGTAATCTTATTTTGAGTGGAAATCGATTAATTAAGTTAATTTAAGTACACGATCTGCTATCTTATTGGCGTCTTTGATTGTGCCGCATCGTAAACAAAGCAGACAGTCGCAATCACAATCGTTTGATATGGTAAATTAATTGCGATACGGTGGGCAACACTCAACATCCTATATTGGGCGTTGGGTGCATAAAATTGTACTTTGTGACTCCCGTAAACAATATGGCGAACTTTTCAAGACGTGTAGCTTTACGAAATGTTGAGGGCAATACAAGAAGGATTGTTTATTACAAATTACAATGAATATACACTGGAAAGAATTAGGTTGATAGGTTGGTTGGTTGATTGGTTAGGTGGGTTAAGTTGGTTGGTTATTTGGTTGGTTGGTTGTTGGGTGGTTTGGTTAGTTTTGGTTGGTTAGGTTGGTTGGTTGGTTTGCTTGGTTGGTTGGTTGGTTGGGTTGGATGGTTAGGTTGTTAGTTTGAATAAAATATCCTAACTAATATTATAAATGTGAAAATAACTTTGTTAGTTTGTTTGTTACCTTTTCATGCCTAAACCACTGAACCGATCATCCTGAAATTTTACACATACGTTGTTAGGTGTACAGAAATGAACATAACTTACCGATACCTCACATCCCGAAAAAAAATGCTGTTCTCGTTACCACAATAACGTTCTTATGATAATAGATGGCGCCACGTATCCGCTCCGTTCTGAGTCCAAGATTGCAATGGCTAAAAAAAAAGCTGGGTACAACCCGAATTGATTGTCAAATTCTAAGCAAAACATGTATGATCTTATTCTATATTGTTGTAACACCTTTTTATACCGTGTTTTAAGCAAATAAATATTATTATTATTATTATTAAAAAAAGTTACCGCGAGCAAAGCGGCGGGCAGAAGCTAGTCATAAATAGATAGAGAATTTCAAGAAAAAAGTTGTTAGATACAATGCCCGGCAAGCTATATAAATAAATAGCTTTACATCATCCAGAACTATTAAAGCTTTCCAAATAACCTACACCTCATTCCAGAAACGAGAATCAATTTCAGTTTCCAATCATCAACGACATAAAGTTCCCAAGGACTATCAATAAAACTTTAGTATCGGTTCAGTGCAAACAGTTTTCCTGAGCGTCATTTTAATGGCAATGTATTTGTGAAGCAGTGGGCGGTCTGTTTTCTTAAACAATTTATGCGCTCGGCGCCTTTGCGACCGACTATCAGACGAGACGTGCTAACCAAATCACGGTGGAATAGTGTCCGTCTGTAAGATGCCGCTAATCTATGGTGTGTTTCAAATTAATTTGATGAAAGTGTTCCAAATTAAACTGACAATAGTATACACAAACCCTGTTCAGGTAAAATGTTTACGCATTTACTAACTAATGGGATTTTTCGTGACACACTCTTCGGTATTTAAGAAATTTCAACTTTTAACTAACTAAATATTGTTATTGAAATTACCTTAACGACGAAAATTGAGCTCAATTATCAAATAAGAAAGTCTTCTTCTTCTTCGTGTGGTTAGTGACTAACCTGGTGTCAGAGTTTTAATGCTGCCCATTGGGCCTCTAACTTAGCATCACATGCATGCTGTTGAGAAATATCTCTCAGACATGCCGGTTTCCTTGCGATGTTTTCCTTCACCGATTTTAAGCATGTGATAATTATATAATACGCACATGAATCTGTAAAATCAGAGGTGTATGCCTTAGGTTCGAACTCGAGACCCCACTAGGCTATCACTGCTTTTTTAATAAGTAAGTATAAAGTATCTTTAAGATGATAAAAAAATAGAACTTTAGGTTCAAATAATCAATTAAAGCACTCAATTTGTAATTGAAATTACAAATTGTCATCCGGTACGTTTTCTGCTCCATTTGTTATTTGTTTACATTTTCATCAGATACATTTGGAACAGTCTATAAAGAAAGAACTATCGGCCTCTTCTTCATGAAGTTTGCACGCTTGGAAAGTTGTGGTTTGAGAAAGAAAGCTTTACGACCATTAGTGATCGATGTTTACGACTGACTTCCTTAAAGTGTTGGAACAATAATCGAATTAAACAGTTTATAACTGCAAAGCATGGATAGGTATACCTTTCTCCTTTTAGAGTGTGATTTCACTTTAGTAGCCTTTTCTTTTTGTTGATGGTGGGAAATCATCCAATGACTTCTCCGGCTCTGGGTGGAGCGGAAGGGAGTGTCAGACTCTTGCTGACTAAAACCCATCCATGTTCCTTCCTTAGCCCTTTATGTTCCGGGGTAGCGGTGACCTTTTCGGAAAATCCCGCTTAATACTTATAGTATTAATAATATAATATTATAAAGAGGAAAGGTTTGAGGAAAGAGTTGATTTTGAGGAAGGTATGTTTGTAACGAATAAACTCAAAAACTACTTAACGGACCTGGATGAAACTTGGCACAAAGAAAGATTATAGTCTGGAATAGCATGTAAGCATGTCATCTATCTTTTTATCCCGGAAAAATCGTACATTTTTCCGGGATAAAAAGATAGATGACATGCTACGGTAATTATCCCACGGGAACGGTACGGTGTACGGTTCCCGTGGGTTAATTTCCTGCAACACGCAGGCGAAGCCGCTGGCAAAAGCTAGTAGCTAATGAAGCGAATGTTACTTAATAAGTAATGTGCGTTGATAATTTACTGCTATCTACATTTATTTTGAGAAATGCTATTTGCGACGATGATCGGAACACTGATTCGCTTAATTGGTATAATGGCAACGCTACGCGACGCCATTTGGAAATCTGTTGCCCGTACCGTTTCATGAATATAAATGAGACTAGATTTTCAGTAATTAAAAATAATTAGACAGATTTTTTTATGGCCACTACGCTCCTGAACCCGTGATTGTACACACGTAGTCGTAATTCATTTAGCTGACTAATAAATGAAGTGGTTTCGAGCTACTTATTACGCGAATAATTAACAGGCACTATTATTATCTACCTTGTTGTTATCCATTTAGAGTTTGGTGAATTACTTTGGCCTTATGCTAGCCGTGACATTTTTACCCGGTAAATTATTAAGATACAGGACAATTCCATTAAGTATTTCTATCTTCATCCGTTCCAAATTTCCGGAGACAGGTATTTTTATCAAAAATAGCTCAAATCATTCCGAATCTTAGCTTTAGTTAGGCCAAGCACTGCCGGGTAAGTGGGATCGTCCGAAACGGTTAAGTACCGCTACACTGGAACATAAAGAGCTAAGGAAGGAACATGAATGGTTTTTAGTCAGTAAGAGTCTGACACTACCTTCTGCTCCACCTAGAGCGTGAGGAGTCACTCGCTGATTTCCAACAAAAAAAAAAGCTCGAAATGGACATAATTATTATTAAACCTATGTAGATAATATTCTGTAGCGCCAGTCACCAATCAACATTGTGGTCGGCTTCTAGTCTAACCGGGCACAGCTGAATACCGGTATTTCACATGAAGCAACTGCCTATCTGACCAAATACCTTTCACCACATAATTAGCCTATAATGTTCCCACTGCTGGGATACAGGCCTCCTCCCTTAGAGTGGGTCATAATCCACCACGCGGGAGAATTTTAACCAATCACCAATTACCCATATACTCGTATGTTGCTTACCAATCTTCCTTTAGAAAGGAACAATAACAAACTTAATTGTTATAACAGTTATGTTTAGCTGCAATTCAACTGTAGTCAATGAATAATTACATTGCG
Organism: Hyppa rectilinea; assembly: GCA_951799385.1. Classification (NCBI taxonomy): domain Eukaryota; kingdom Metazoa; phylum Arthropoda; class Insecta; order Lepidoptera; family Noctuidae; genus Hyppa; species Hyppa rectilinea. The sequence continues at coordinate 9,618,877 of OX637318.1, read as the reverse complement.
TTTTTACTCATACTTTTCGCTATTTTCCAATCAATTGACTGTCGCCTCATTCCTATCTGGTCTATTATTAGCATGCGCCCGATTCACTGCGACCACAACGCCGCGGTTTGACCCCACAGACATCGGATCAACACTATGTTGTGCATTCCGGAGACAGCTCTAGACGACCGGCTTGTAAACAGTGGACATAATAAGGCGACGAGTGGTTTTGTTTACAAAGATAGGCGAGAAAATATAAATAGTTTCTGTTTGTACCTAATAACTACATTATTAGGTACTTCAAGAGAGAGTAAAAGTGACCCTTAATTTATTAAAAAGTGACGTTCAATTTTTTTTCGAGATATTCATAAAGGAAATTGTAGATCATGCCGCCTATAGTATATTTTTTTTAAAGGAAGAAAATATGGGTGTTTTGTTTATACTAAAAATAAACTTACTGTACTACTTACTATTGCAAAATGACAGAACCATTAAGATAACATTAGCCAATTTACTAACACTCAAAATGTCCAAGCATTGAACTACAAAATGACAATGTAAGCAAACTAATAAATATCAGACAAATGGCAATAATTTAAAGTGTAGTGACACTATACAGTCAAAATAGAGCTGTCATGAGTAGCAGTGTTGTCAACAAAAGGTTTAAATTAATACTAGCTGGCCGTTTGTCCACAATTCATTGAATTTACACAAAAGTCCTCGCATCTGCACTTCCGGGACCCTTTAGTAACATCATCACAAGATTTATGGTGGGCAACACCAAAAGGAATTCCAACTACACGAAACGAAACCTTATTCAATAAACTATTAAGTTCAATATGTATTTAACGGACTGCTTTTCATCAGGTCAGAAATCAAAACAAATCTATTTAAAAAGCGAAATACAATCGTCCGTTGAACACCATAACATATTTTAATGATAAATTAAAATTCCAAAAAGAGGTTTTTCAGTTAACATTATCAAACTAATAGAGCAAAAAGATCACACATTGTAGACTGAGATAAAACTAAAAAGATTTATGAACTGATAAACAGATTTATAATAAGTACTTACTTAGAGAAGATATATGTCCCCGCTACTCAGAACCCAAGGTCACAGTATTTAGTGATTCTTTAAACAGGGTTGACAGCGTAGATTTATTATGAACCAATTAACTTTTGAGCTGTGGGAACTGATTAACTAAAAGATTATTCATGAAACAAAATCATAATAACATACGTTTCCTAGTAGACTCTTTTTTTTTTGAGCGTGAGACATCATCATTATTCGTCTCGCTCTGGGTGGAGCAGAAGGGAGTGTCAGACTCTTACTGACTAAAATCCATCCATGTTCCTTTTTTAGCCCTTTATGTTCCGGGGTAGCGGTAACCCTTTCAGACAATACTGGCATCCTTGTTGACTCTGCATTGAATAAAAATTAAAAAAAAAACAATTGAAAAAGAATGTTCGGAGTTCAAAAATGACTTTCATTAGTAATTTACTTTGATGCTTGTAAATCAATCAATCCGCCTAGCCTTTTCCCAACTATGTTGAGATCGGCTTCCAGTCTAACCGGATGCAGCTGAATACCAGTATTTTACACGGAGCGACTGCCTATCTGACCTCCACAAACCACTAACTGGGTAATACGATACCCCTTGTTAAGGTCAGACTTTCAGGCTTCTGACGACCTGTTACGACTGTCAAAGATCCACGAATGACAGCCAGGACCAACGTCTTAACGTGGTTTACTTCGATGCTTGTAAGTGATTGTTAGTTTGTGCTTACAACAACGCACAATCAAAAACGGAAGTTATTATTAAGCGTTATTTATAATACCATTTACAGTTTCAACCAACCATCTTATTATTAGATGATTGGTATCCATTAACGCTTGATAACTCTCACCTGTCAGCCACTTTGATTTAATAAAATAACATTTTATATAATAATAATAATAATAATAATATCCTTGGACATTTCACACAACGCCATATCGTCCCAAGCTAAGCAACCTAATGCTTGTGTTATGGTAACGAGATGGCTGATAAACTACTTATATACATTTTTCTTTTGTAAATACATACATATTATAGATAGAAAAACACCCAGACCCGTAACAAATACTTGCAGGTCGTACAAATATTTGTTCCGTTCAGGAATCGAACCCGCGACATGCTGCGCAGCAGTCAATCGCTCAACCGCTGCGCCAACCGTGTCGTCAGACATATAAATCGTTTAGTAAGAGATGATATAGGTAGAATAGAATATGGATATTTATTTGCTATTAGCTTCTGTCCGTGACTTCGTCCGCGTGGATGTTGGAAATTATCTCATGGGAACGTATTACCGGGATAAAAGGTAACCTACCTATATGTTAATCAGATATAGACGACACGGTTGGCGCAGTGGTTGAGCGATTGACTGCTGCGCAGCATGTCGTGGGTTCGATTCCCGCATGGAACAAACATTTGTACGACCTGCAAGTATTTGTTCCAGGTCTGGGTAATTTTCTATCTATAATATGTGTATGTATTTACAAAAAAAAAATGTTTACAAGTAGTTTATCAGCCATCTCGTTACCATAACACAAGCATTAGTTTGCTTAGCTTGGGACAATATGGCGTTATGTGAAATGTCCAAGGATATTATTATATTATGTTATTATTATTATTATCCAGGTTATAATCTATATCTGTACTAAATTTCATCCAAATCCGTTTAGTAGTTTTTGCGTGAAGAAGTAAGAAACATACGAACGCACACACACACTCACAAACTTTCGCCTTTATAATATAAGTCCTTGCTTTATCATAGTGACCGTACTATTCTTTTAGAGTTGCGTGGGATCACACGTCTCACGTTATATTATTAAAACACACCTTCCAACAAAAGGATATTAAACACCTTTAATTAGCCCTAACACAAAAACGAAATGTTTTGTTTCGAAAGAAAATTATTGTTTACTAGCTTCTGCCCGCGGCTTCGCGCGCGTGGATGACAGAAATTGCATGTTATTATACATACAAAACCTTCCTCTTATACCACTCTATCTATTAAAAAAACTGCATTAAAATCCGTTGTGCAGTTTTAAAGATCTAAGCATACATACAGGACAGACGCGGGAAGCGCCTTATACTATACTAGCTTCCGCCCGCGGCTTTGCCCGCATAATATGTCGACAAATTATACACATCAACCTTGCTCTTGAATCACTCTATCTATTTTAAAAAAAACGCATCAAAATCCGTTGCGTAGTTTTAAAGATTTAAGCATACATAGGGATATAGGGACAGAGAAAGCGACTTTGTTTTATACTATGTAGTGATAGTGAAACACAGGTTTATTAAAAAGCAACCTGCGCAAGCGCTGCTATATAATACCACAATTTCAATAAACACAATTTTGCATCAGCATAAACATGATACATGCTAACTCAAAAAGGCCCTGTTTCCCTTTTACGATCTTAGACCCGATAGCGAACAACATAGACGCGTGGCAGACACACGACAATCATTCAGTTGATAAGATCGCCTAATCATACAAATCATGCTCCATGCATCGAGTCAGGTGTCGGTCAGGGAAATACTAGCTCCAGGGGAATCGAAGGAGTATGAAGTTTTGAAAATTCCGATCTAAGTATTGGGTTTGTATGTGCGAGGATTCTGGCTTGTATGAAGGTTTTATATACAGTGTTTACCTACTTGCGGCTGATGAAGTGATATTATTTTATTATGTAGTAGTTTTAAGAAGAAGAAGTTATTTTTGATTAGTGAATTGAATGTTTTTTTTTCGTATGGTTAGTGAATAACCTGATGTCATAGTTTTTATGCTGCCCATGGGCCTCTGACTTAGCTTCACATGCTGATTGAATGTTTTTGATATGCTACGATAGGTGACAAAAGATTGTGTGTTATCTTTTCTCGTATTATCACTTTAGTAAGTGTCCCCTAAATTGCAAAGAAAGTTATGTCACGAAATTCTCGATCTCAACACACGTGGGCGACAGAGAATAAGTCAAATATAAACCAATATAAACTTGATCGATACCAAATAAAGCAAGGCGATACGCTTATCTGAATACAATCTCCAGATAGGATAATGTCGCCGCAGACAAGCATGTTATAGAACCTTTTGTTCAATCTACAAGGCGGCATAGTTTAGCAGCCTCCCAGCCTGCCATGATATGGGGTGAAGACAGTACAATAAGGGCACCATCGACCATACGATCTTTAATCGATATATTCAGCCGTTGCGATTACATCGACAAGCTATTGTGAGTAAGGAGTTGTGACAGTCAGCTTTAATAGTTGTCTAGTAGATATATGGTCGTTATTTCAATCTTTAGTGATTATGCGCAATGTTCTAAGTTTGAAAATTATCGATGTTGAAGCTGGTGTCGATTTCAATGAGATATACGGGATACTTGATACTGGTGTTGTGATAATACTACTATCTTTTATCAAATATTCCCTCTAATACTGGTTAAAAGCTGTATGGGCGTCGACAAGAATAGAATGCCTATCTATTTTGTGAACAAACAAGTTTGCTTTAAATGAGGACTAGATAGTTTAAGGAGGTATGTCGCTAAAATAGGCATCTACAGTCCGCGAGGTATAAGCTGAGCTTTGCATTTGTGTGAGTGTACATGGATAGTGTAGGTGTGATAACCGGCCTTAGGCGCGGCGCCATTTTCGCCCGGTAAAAACCGGTTTAAACTGATTTTGGGTAACCGGCCTGAGGCGCGGCGCCATTCTGACTGTACTTTTGGTGATCACTCACACTAATGCAAAGCTCAGCTTATACCTCGCGGACTGTACCTGTGCACTACATTATCTTACAGCAATCATACTTTAAAGAATAGGTAGTGGTGTAAGTAGATACTCTAGCGATCGTAAAATGTCAATAGAGACACACGTTTTTAAAAAATGACGTCTATAGCTCACGATGATGCAAAACCTAAAACGAAACGACCTTCATATTCACGGAAATGTTAAAACACATTTAACGACCGGAAATGCCTATAAACAAAACTTTTATCCCTAGAAGAATTCTAAAAATCTTTACACATTTACAAGCTCAGTTTAACGAGAGAACCATAATTTAGCGATAAAAGAAAAATCCAAATAGATAATGTAAATACACAGGCATATGTAAGAGAGCGTGTTAGCTATGTACACATTGTAAAACTAAAGTAGACAGCTAAAATTAACGTCTATTGGACTTCTGAACACTGTTTCTAAGCTGAACTGGGAACGGAGGACACAGATAGATAGAGATAGTGTAATGGGAAATCTGGTTAAATGCGAATTAAACTAGAAAATCTAGTACGGTACTGTATTGTGTTCGTGGTCACGCAGCTTGCTAGCGGGAGAACTATCAATAAAGAAAATGAGGCGAGTCTACTTAAATAAGGGGTATTTAAGTAGACAGTTGGAAAGATGAAGACAAAAAAGCATTTGACGGCTACCAGTCACCGTGAATGGATTTAAACGAGCTGGATGATTAACAACAAACCATGGCTGTGTAATCAAATAAATGTACCGTCAAAAACATAATCACGAATCACTACGGAAATACAATACCAACATCCCGAATTTATTTATTTATTGAATCATCAACAAATCCTTGTGTTTGATAAAGATCAACAAAGGAACGAGTTACTACTGATACGGTACCGCCATGAGTATCGAATTGTAACAACGTAATATTTCATGCCGGTACTTGCTGCCTTTATCTCGTGTAACTTAATTTAAGACTTGATCCAACTAAGTGAATTAGAAATGTATTATGTTACGAAGTTTAATGTTGTCATTGGTGGTTTTCCTATTTAGTTTTTGCACTTTAGTAGCAGTCAGTAATTGATTGGTTGTTTGTGGATTCGATTATTTTAGAATAATTGGGAAAATATAGAGAATTTTTTTTTTGATATATCTAACTTTTTCTGTCGTGTGTATTAATTTGCTAATCATTTGTCAGATCTTACACAACTGATTCTTTTAAATATGCTTCAATTTGCTCATGCACTCTTTTTTGTTTTTGTCGGATTTAACGCCTTTGGATTTATTTTAATAACTTAATAATATTTTCTCGTACATTACAATAATTTTATAGCCGGTTTATTATAATAAAGGCCTACGCTCCAACAATTTCTCGTCCACGTTAACGCCATAATTTCTCCATTGTTTCACAAACACCATACAATTCGTAACGGACAATTTAGACTTTTAACGTCGATAGGACAGCATAATGGTGGGGTGGTGACGCCAAACATTTTCATTAATAAAGGTTGCCCAGAAACTCTTGTTAACAATGATAACTGCATTCTGGAAGAAACGAAGCATAACTCATTCGATTAAACTGTGAGTTTACCGACTGCGGGCCGGGTTAATTGTAACACTAAGGAGAATCTCAACCATTTTACGAAGACCTTTAAAAAAGTTCACCCTTTTCTAATCGATAAACGTTAGACCAAATTTCACGGTTCTTCTTAGACTGGTTATGTTAATCTTCGGCGACGACTAAGCAGGTCTAGTGACGTCGAGAAAGTGTTAATCCTATTTTAATATGACTAATTGTGAGCCAGTTGACAGTGACTACCAAACAACGGCATGTCTGTGGGTGGAAGTGCAATTAATATTACATAATGGTAGAACTTCGTGTTTGAGAAGGACATTTTGTGGAGTTATGAGAACGTTATGCATGTTGTCGTGCAATCTTGAAGTGTTTATTTCGGTGAATTTACTTACAGGTTTTGTTAGCACGCGATTGATGTCATGAAAATGAATTCATTGTAAGTTTCTAGCATCTAGAGAAGAGCCATCGTCATTGTTCACTATCTTTTGTCTTTGGGCTCTACTTGATACTCTTCACGCTATATTTTTGTCTTCAGTTTTGCTTAGGATAGTGAATTTTTATGGACCAGTTTATGGTCAAATAGTAAGTAGCTTTTGTCAGTTTCATATTAGTTCTGTCCACTGAGATAATGATGTTGAAGTATAGACTAACAATCATTGGTATTAGGCGTGCAATATACTTTTTAACAGTAGAAAATACAGCAGTTATAATTTGTATTTTCTTGTCGTCTCAGTACTAGTCACTTAGATAAATTTAATGGCAAACTTATAAATATGATAATAGAGTACTATTAAACAGTAATAATTACGTAATAGAAATAATAATATAACATACGTCGGAAGTAAAACTGGTCGATAAGAGCTTGTGACCTTAAGGTTGAACTTTCCATGTTATCATTTTGTAACTTGACTATTAAACTTCAATTACATCAGTAATATAATGTAGTTAGGTTAGACACCTACTTAAAAATAGATTGTTATTGTAGAAAAGGGTGTGGAATTTCCTGATGATACCTATATTTTAGCTTCGTAACTGCACTGCAAAAGATATCTATATATATATAGATATTCCTTAGAGCAGATCTTAGATCTGAGAGCTTTCTTAGATACTATTATGTATAATAACGACAAATATAATAGTAGTAGTATAGAGATATATATATAACAGTATCAACTATGATGCTGGCGAGATTTTTGCTGAATTAAAAATTATTATGTATAATAACGGCAAATATAATAGTAGTAGTATAGAGATATATATATAACAGTATCAACTATGATGCTGGCGAGATTTTTGCTGAATTAAAAATTATTATGTATAATAACGACAAATATAATAGTAGTAGTATAGAGATATATATATAACAGTATCAACTATGATGCTGGCGAGATTTTTGCTGAATTAAAAATTATTATGTATAATAACGACAAATATAATAGTAGTAGTATAGAGATATATATATAACAGTATCAACTATGATGCTGGCGAGATTTTTGCTGAATTAAAAATTATTATGTCTAATAACGACAAATATAATAGTAGTAGTATAGAGATATATATGTATATAACAGTATCAACTATGATGCTGGCGAGATTTTTGCTGAATTAAAAATTATTATGTATAATAACGACAAATATAATAGTAGTAGTATAGAGATATATATATAACAGTATCAACTATGATGCTGGCGAGATTTTTGCTGAATTAAAAATTATTATGTATAATAACGGCAAATATAATAGTAGTAGTATAGAGATATATATATAACAGTATCAACTATGATGCTGGCGAGATTTTTGCTGAATTAAAAATTATTATGTATAATAACGACAAATATAATAGTAGTAGTATAGAGATATATATATAACAGTATCAACTATGATGCTGGCGAGATTTTTGCTGAATTAAAAATTATTATGTATAATAACGACAAATATAATAGTAGTAGTATAGAGATATATATATAACAGTATCAACTATGATGCTGGCGAGATTTTTGCTGAATTAAAAATTATTATGTATAATAACGACAAATATAATAGTAGTAGTATAGAGATATATATATAACAGTATCAACTATGATGCTGGCGAGATTTTTGCTGAATTAAAAATTATTATGTATAATAACGACAAATATAATAGTAGTAGTATAGAGATATATATATAACAGTATCAACTATGATGCTGGCGAGATTTTTGCTGAATTAAAAATTTCACCGTGAAAACTTATATGAACTTACTTATATGATCTTCAGTATCAGATGGATTATCTAATATATTTTGTTTGGTTTTGACGTAGCAAGCGATGCGAAGGGCAATGTACACTTTAAAGCTGGACATATCAACTAACTTATTAGAGTCAAAATACTACACTACCTGATCCATGACTAAAGCTGCCATTCCTACAGAAGTTACTCCTTAGTTCAAGTCTGATTGCAGTCCAGATCGCTCAATTGATTGGCACTGTAAAACACCAGGGCCGTGACGGGGCACAAATACAATGTGCAACCTAATAAACGCTACATCAATAAGTAGCAGCTGAACGAGTCGATCAATCGTTAAGCTACGCTTGCCGCGATTGGTTTGTGGATGGATTGCTTTGCGTTGCTCCCAGTTGTTTACTCGTAGATCTTCGACAGTCGTTACTGGGTAGCCAGAAGCTCAAAAGTCGGACCACCAGTCTTATCAAAGTCATCGTCATCATGAACTCAGTACCTAACTGGTTTTTGGAGGTCAGAAAAGCAGTCGCTAAATGTAAAATACCGGTATTTAAATGGTTCCGGTGAGACTGGAAGCCGGAAGCCCACCCCAAAATAGTTGGGAGAAGGCTAGGCAGATTATGACGAAACGCTAAATCATTATTTATTAAATTTATGAAGACCTCTCACGTGTCATAACTCATAAGCTTGACATTTTCACGATACAAAAATGTAAAAAAATAATTAATGAGCCGCAATTTACCAACATAATAATTATGAAAACATATTAATAAAAAGTTTAATTGGCCGAATAAGTGCGATGCGCGCCCCTTTCTGAATTACCATATAAATGTCATAAATTAAAAATGTTGGTTACCGCATGTATCCAATGGGCTGGTTGTTGGAGTTTATTTAATGGATGATTTTGTGGTTAGGTATCTGAATGGTATGATGTGGTGTGGTGTAGTGCGCTTTTTGGTGGCTTGGTAGACATGTTTGAAGACCATAGCTGAGACAGTGTTGCCGTGTAGAAAAAAAACTAAGATGAAAAATGTAATTAAGTATTTCGGGTCGGATCGTAGTATTTTTTTCTTCAAATTAAACTGTGACATTTGCATCGCCTATTGAATGCATAAAGTGAGCTCAAATATCACAAGCCGTACATTTTGATCAAGATGTTTTGATGTTTTTAGAGTGAGGGGTTGAATCTAGATTAGATCTGATAACTTTAGTGTGAAAGCGTTACGTGAGTCTTGGCCACCTACTTATCATAAAATATTATTTGGTTATAATTATCGCTTAGGCCCTACAAAGGTGTTCATAGGTGATTAACCTAGGATTTATCTAATAATAACTTTAACGGTTAACTCTTTGATAGTACGATTTAGCCAATTAGTCACTAAGCGGGATTGTCCTGAACATGGATATGTTTTAGTCAGTCACTCCTTTCCACTCCACCCAGAGCGGGAGGAGTCATTTGATGATTTCCCAACCTCAAAAAAAAGCCAATTAGTCTTATGTTATAAGTAGTATTGGTAGAAACATTGATCGAAGGTAGAAACCAATTTTTTTTTTAAATATTTTTTGAATATTTAGTCAGTAATAGACTAGGCTTCAAATAGCCTTTGTAAAACAATAGAACGCCCATTTGGAACGCAATGCATTTTTGCGCTATAAATTATGGTGGTAAAAATATTCCCTTTTGTAGAGTTAAGGGAGTATTCTTACCACCATTATTTTAAAGGGTTACCAAAGTAATAAATATAAACTAATATCTTTTTTTACAGGTATGCTACATATTTAGGTACAGATGCCAGCACATCAAGCTATCCCTAACTGTCAAATTTTCTTAATTAAAAATGAACTTTATGTCTTTGCAATAAAGTTGAAATACTATCAAAGAAATCTGACAGATTGTGGTAACTTGATGTGCTGGCCTCTGTACCTACAGCTTACCACTATCACACTTAACTTTGCGTGACCGATCGATCAATGATTATTTTGACTATCAATAATGTGGATGTATTCCGTTCGTGACTTACCTATGTAAAAGCCTTATCTGTTGAGGTGCCATGTGTTCTAATATAATTAGGGAGCTACTTACTGTAACATTAGTTTTTTTTAGTCTTAGGCGGCGTCTGCGGCGGTGGATTTTATATAATTTTATTGACGAAGGTTGTTTTGTTTCTTAAGAATGTCATGTAAGTACCTACACCTGCAATTGGTAGGTATACCTACACTACAGAATTTGCTTACAGTAAACCATCAAGGTAAGTCCTTCGGTAACTTTTAAATGGAGATTGAAATTTATGTGCCTATTTAAGTATTTCCGAAATTGTCTTCAACACTTAATAAGCACCTAGATAAACAACAAAACCAGACACATTACCAAATTAATGTAAACAACCTTAATCCAATAAGGCACGTGTCATTCCATTTCTCAGTGAACAAAATAGCCGACTAATTTATGCCTCAAAAAAATTGGCTTCGAAACACGTAGCGTGGCGTGTAAGTTTGAACTAGCGTCTATCATGGACCCCTGCCGAGCTCTTGGCATTAACAACTAATAGCTGTATGTTAATCGACAGGCGATCATTGTCGGCAATCACTTCAGAAAATAAAAAACTGGAGCGTCATACGATATCTCGAAAGATAAAATTCGTAATCCGTTCCACGTATTGAATATCGATGGATAGACATAACACGATTGTTATTCGTTTTTTTGTGTGTCTATTTTGTAATCAAAATCATCAATATAGGCTAACCAGCTAAGTAACTGATGATTGGTTAGGAATGCTACAAGTATTCCACAGCTTTTTAAATTATGTTTATTGAATGTAATACAACAAATTAATGTAAGAAAATACTATTGAAAAAAATTAAGAGCAAAACTTAGTTGTTTGGTCATTTTAACGCCATCTGCTAGCGAGTAGAAAATAGTATTTCGTGAGAACTTTCAATCTTGATCAAGCAAGGTTGGTGTTGTTGATCGAAGGAAGCCAGCTGCTATGACTCAATGAAGCTGTGAAGCTAGTCTAGCTTTTTACCACAAGATGGCGGTAGTTAGCGATATTTTCTCAATTGAGCGAAATAATTGAAACATTCGTATACCCTTCTTTTTACGACTGGATATAATAATGATTAGTAACATAGGCTTTTTTATTATAAATACATTACAGAAACTAGCTACCTGATTTAAAAGGAAAGGCTGGTAATCTCTATAAAACGTCAGCAGATTGACATGTCACTATTGTGTTTGACATTGACAATAAAATATGCAATGTCAAAGATGATGATGGTAAATAACCTGTTTACAGTTTAATTTTATATTTTTATCAGTGTTTTCTTCGTTTTTATTTAGTATTTAAGGCAAGCAGAACATGAAAATGAAGTACAACACGAGAATAATGGCTACATAAGTTCTATTTTATGAATACACGTCCTTAACTTAATTTTCATAAAGGTCATTGTTTAAGAGTGCCGATTTTCTGGTCAACAATGAACCTAGCTAAATTGCACTTGACGAAACAAGTTCTAAACTACGCAAGACTCATAAATAATGTACAACGTATACAAAGAATGGCTCCAAGCAGTGGTTACTACTCTACTCTTACAATTGATGCATTTACCAATGACAGTTTTGAAAGACATAGATGTTTAAAGAATCAGAGAAATGACCTTCCAGAGACAAATATTCAGCATTGTACGTACACGAGTGACACGAACAACGTATCCGCAATGAGCAATATCGTCTTGGATAAAATATTTACAGAACTACTCGCACAAAACAGACACAAAAAGATTGAGGAACTAGTTGTGCAATGTGAAAACTGTAAGAAATATCTTACTTATGCTACAGTAAAGAAACTCTTCAGACATTACAGCATGAATGGAAGACCTGAGATGGTTGCTGTAATACAGAATTATTGTTTAACAGTTGACCCAAATTCATACAAGAGAAACGGAGAGTTTTTACATTATCTTGCCAAAGCTGAATGTATAAAGGGTAATTCTGAAAAAGGATTATCAATACTTAAGAGTTCTTATAAGAGATATCAGAGTCTAAGAAGTTTTTATAGGATAATATTTAGAGAATTAATTCAAGACTCGGTCTTGAATAGATCAGAGGCATCACTAGTTATTTTTAAGAAGTATGTGATGGAGTTTAGTGAAGAGTGGGCAGACCATTACCCTCTTGTTTGCTTCTGGCATATTTGTTGGGCAAGCACTTGGTTTTCAGACCAGATGCTGGGCAATGAGCTTCTTGAACAGTCCGAAGTTCTTCTGGGCATTGTGGGAGAAAAGTAAGAATTTTAAACGATCACTTTTTCTATTATAATTTTTTTTTAATTTTTTAGGTTTTTAAATTTATTGATTTTGTCCATAAACAAAATTATAAGTGTTGGTTAGCCTGCAAGTATTTATTATTTATACATTTGCTCAGACTGAATAAAACACTTTTGATTTTTATGTATCTACTTATAAGTAAGATCATGTATCTGGCAATCTACCTAATAGGCATTTGGTCCATATGAAACACTGGTATTCAGCTGCATTGGATTAGACCAGAAGCCGAGCCTAACAAAGTTGGGAAAAGGCTTAGCAGATGATGAAAAGTATAAATGTAAAGTGTAATTAATCAGCTTCTATTTTTAGGTAGAATGTAAACAAATATAAAAAGAGCTAAAACATGAAAATTGATATTTTTCAGAGCTACCGCTTTCAGTATTATGGTGTTAAAGGACTACAATGAGGATGCTGTAGTCAGACTCCTGCAGACATTACTCAAATATGACATGATGATGGAGTATGTGGCAGTTCTGCAAGTATTGTTCAATTATAAATGTAAGTTTTGGTTATCATACACTTTTCTTTTTTTTTGAGGGTGGGAAATCATCCAATGACTGCTCCCGCTCTGGGTGGAGCAGAAGGGAGTATCAGACTTTTACTTACTAAAACCCATCCATGTTCCGTCCTTAGCCCTTTATGTTCCTCCTGTATGTATGACAACATACACTAGCATACATACTGCCTTGGCTTCGCATGGGTACAATGTAGATACTATCATGCAGGCGATAGCTTGTTAAACTGTATGTAGAAACTTTCCTCTCCAGTCACTCTATTTATGGATGTAAGCCGCATTAAAATCTGGCAGTTTAAAGGATCTAAGTGTACAGAGACCGATGGTAGGAAGCAACTTTGTTTTATACTTATTTGCTTCTATACTTACATACCTACATCTTAAAACTACGATACCATTAAAAATCAACATCAGCAGTCCATTCAAATATTTGAAACATTGTCTGCTTAGCGGTATGACGGAAAAATTCTATCCCTTTACGTGTTAATAATGTTGTTTCCTAAGCTCGTGGCTAAGTAATAACAGCCGCTCAGGTCGAGCCATCAGGTTAAGCTACGCTTGCCGGGGTTGGCCGTGGATGGGTGACCATCTTTACATACCGAGACTCCTCCGTGCCTCAGAAAGCACGTTAAGCCGTTGGTCCCGGCTGTCGTTTGTGCATCATTGACAGTCGTTACGGGTCGTCAGAAGCCCGAAAATCTGACAGCCTGTGTTACCAAGGGGTATCGTATTACTCAGTTACTGGGTTGTAGAGATCAGATAGGGAGTCGCTCCATTTTAAATACTGGTATTCAGCTGCATCCGGTTACCCCAACAAAATTGGGAAAAGGCTAGGCAGATCGATTGAATGAATGTTGTAAATTTCCTATAAGTACCTAGTAGTCTAGGACCACCCATCTTCAAGCTATTTACGACACTCTGATTCGATAGCACATTGGAAAATGGGTCACTTTCCTGCACTATCTAGGCAGTAGACTTTGCTGACAGTAACACTATCAATTTGCACTAGTTTATGTTAGGTAAATGATCCCGGCATCCTATAATGATATTACTTATAATAATAAATTTTGTACAATGTAGGGCTTGTTAGTTTATGGTCCTAGCGGCTATTATCTTATTGATATTGTTCGCTAATGTTATGTGTGGTTGTCATGTAAGGGGTGCACACATGTTCGTGTAAATCACTACAAGGAATGGTGATAGTATTTGTAGTAAGTACTAAAATGATATTCTACTTACTAATTAAGGTAGGTATCAACTAATCCAGATCGTCATCCTATTTATTTATTTCATATACTATTTATTTCACAAACAACTTATTCTGCTAATGTTTTCTAATTGATTAACACTCGCTTTTAAAACATTTTTTTGTTGCAAATGCTTTACAAATGTTTCGGATGATATAACCACTTATTACTACTAAAATTTAGATTCTGACGGATAGTATACAGAGGTTTCAGCTTGCTATCCTAACTTTGAAAAACTAACCTCTTGTAACAATCAACCTGCCTAGCCTTTTTCTCAACTAACTATGTTGCGGTCGGTCCAGTCTAACCGGATGCAGCGACTGCCTATCTGACCTCCAAAACCTATTTGCTAGGTTATACGATACCCTTTGGCCTTTGGTAAGACTCTCTGACTTTCAGGCTTCTGACGTCCTGTAACGACTGTTTAAGATCCACATATGACAGCCGGGACCAACAGCTTAGCGTGCTACCGAGGCACCGAGAAGTCTCGTTATGTAAAGATGGTCCCATCCACGGAAGAACTCCGGCAAGCGTAGCTTAACCTGATAGATCGACCTATATGGCTGTTGCTCCTCTAAATTATCCTTTTGTATCTCGAACATAAATCAGTATTGAAGTACGGGTGTAGGTCTGTATAGTCGATGACTAAAACACTACACAATTGAAACATAATGTAAGTATTTAAGTTCATATAAGATTATTAATTGTACCGCACTGTATACCTACTGTTGATTGTTTGCGTACTTAATCAACTGCCCTCGTGAACTTAGAACAATTACTTGATCTGTTTGTCGACCGTATCATACGTACAATATCTACAGTTTAGGTGTCATTGAGTGAAATACCGGACCCACCCTGCTGAGGCACTATGACTCAAAACTTTATAATTACAATTTACAAGTTGCCTATAACATCTCTAATAGCTTTTGGCCGAATAGCTATAGCGATATCTACATCGCCACATGCGAACTACGCATCACACAGACGTCACGCAAAAATCTGCATCTCGCAAGTAAAGTTTACCGCGTGTCCCGACAATATTATCGTCGGGCAGTAGGTAGCTCATGTAGAACAGTGGATAAAGTAAATTGAATGGGTTTTATAGATATGAACATGAAGAAATACAATGCTTTGGTGTAGGTAAATTCTTTTGACCAATGCATTCCAATATACTTACAGTAGGTATTTATCAAAGCCCTTGGAACTTCGCATCGTAGTGATTCCGGAGTTAGTTCCTTCTTAACATTAAGTCCTGACTTGCGTAAGTAGTAGCTGCACGTCTCCGATGCAACGGGTGGCAACTAGGTAGGTACTGTGAAGATCAGGGACCTTCACTGAAGGGGATCAGTGGTAGAGCGTGTGTTCTGTGTGTGTTTAGGCTAGGGATTTGCTACGCTATCACAGCAAACACACAGTCCGTGAATACATCTGCCAAGCCCCGCGGCTAAAGACAGACTCCATTCACTTTTACAAAAACCTATCACACTATTATATTCTTAATTCAAAGGTTCGAATGCTGTCAGATTATTACCAGCCATGTTCACCATAAGGTTTCATTCAGGCTCTACAGTACTACTTTATATTCACACGAGTTGTCGCACTGATCTAAATTTGAACACTCATGCAGTGCATGATAATGTGTTTACGATAGTAATAACATGTGTTTGATCATGCGATGTGATGCAACTGACACTGTCTTGATTAGGATTCGACACCGAGTAGGATTTTCCCTCCAATATGGATTAAGGTTATAAAATGAAGATATCTCAATGCTCAGTTTCTCAAACCAGTAGTGCGATTCTGTAAAAATCTCACCGTGAGGACATTGGTTAAGTGAGTATAATGTGAGCTGTCAATAGTGTCAATGCCTAGCATTAATTGCAACGACAGCTCACTTCACGCTCATTCCACCTGTTTTCATGGTGTGATTTTAACAGAATCTACTGCCTGTTCTGTCCTATTTGAAAAGCGTACGGCCGTACACTGCCATGAACACAAATATGTGTTTTCTGTCCTATCTCACAGTACACACATACGTGCTCAATACATTTTGAATTTTTGATACATTCTAAGATCAGTGCCTTTAACACAAATATGTGTTTATTGTCCATACGTTGCAATGTGTCCTGAAGGCACTCGGTATGGATTTTTGCGACACGTAGGTATGCGTGTTGGAAGGCACTGAGCTTAGAATAGCACCTGACCAATAATAGTGGCAGTGTTTGTGGCAGTATCGTATTTGGATGACGTCACGTAAGACCCGAGCCTCAGGATTGTAAATTCAGTAATAATAATAATAATGTTTGATAAATTAGATTTAGTTATCAATTTGGAAAAAGTTCTCTTATACCAAATCCACTTCCACTTTTCAATTCAAGCCAATTAAAGAGATGCGGTTACAAATGTGTTCTTTTAAAAAGCGATTAGAAATTCACTGATATTTTAGTTGTACCACTAACAGGCAGTATGTACAGACTCCAGCACATCAAGCTATCCCAAACTGTCAAATATCCCCAATTGAACATGAACCTTACACTTTTGTAATAAACATGAAAATCTATCAAAGAAATTTGACAGATTGAGGTAGCTTGATATGCTGGCCTCCGGACTTAACCTACTTATTAAAATAAAATAAGCAATTAATAATACAATGACCCTACGATATCCAAGTTATTTTCACAACACAAAATGATAGAAATACTACAACTACTTACCTACTTACATGTTTGTTAAAGTAAGGTGCAGAGATATTCGGGGATGTTCGGAGATTATTAGAAACTGTGAGGTTCTCGGAGTGAAACTACCCTCCGACCAACAAGGGAGATACATCAAGATGCTGATTGATGACAAATCACAATGGCCCAGAGCACAACCCAAGAAAACAACTTCTAAAGACTTCAAGCTTAAGTTTTAGTATTTTTGTATAACTTTTTTTTTGTATCGTGTGTTTACTTAGTAAATTGTAAATAATAATTTATTATATCATTTGATGTTTTATTTTTTTGCTATCTTCGATTTAACGCAAACACAGATGACTTTAATTTCTTACGACCTTATTACAAGACAAGGTTTGTCTTTAAATTCAAGTTTAAGCCATCGAACCATTTTTTAATTTAGAACTGTACTTCAACTAAGGTTAGGTGGGGTAAGTGGAACATACTTTATTTTTCAAATTCTATGATCAGTTCTTGCTACGAACTGTTATGTCCTATTGTGACTTTGATAAACACAATATATACCTACGTGTGTCAGTTTTCCATAGTTGAAAGAGTTCTTAAAGTTATTTCAATGCTAATAGCCAAAAAATGGCAAATCGTTAAGTTAGTGCTAATGTCCCTCTTTCCCCGGTTTTTGGGGCAAGAGGAACAGTCGACATAACTCTGTAAATACCTAACCTGTGTGGTTCAATATGGGACCACCTCATTTAATGAAATTGTGTTAATCCAATGTGAACTAAATGCCATTAGAATAACGTCTACAATAAAAAATACAGAGCAAATATTAAAATTTGGGGCAAGAGGAACATATCATTTCGTGTCAGGGGTACTAAAGTAAAATCAAAGTCATATATTCTTTTAAAAATTTATTCATAAAGTACAACAGCCTCAAATCAGTCTTAAATGTTCAGTCAATTTCATACGTACTAGAGCCGTTTCATAATGATGAAATACATACGCGATTTATTATCGTTGATCTGGGTATATTATAATATTTTGAAGCCGCATATCCCGATAAAGCCCAACTTTTAACTGCTCTTACTGCTTCTTGTAATTTTTCTGGCGGGTACGCTGCTCTATCACTTTTTCTTGTATAATTTCGCATTTTTCTGTAACAAATATGGCATTTTAATTAAGTCAGTCATAGCTTTAGGTAGGTATTCATAATAATAATAATATCAAAGAAAGTTAAATGTTTGTAACTTCTGACACCGGGAAAGAGGAACATAATATGTTTCTCTTAACCCGGCCATGACAGTTTCTCTTGCCCCACTTTATATTTTATAGGTTACGTTTCGAATCACATGAAAAATAGATATTCAAAGCATAGATTATACAATATAACATGCAACATTATCAAAATTGAACTTTAATCAATACTTACACGCATTGTCAGCCCTCCAGCTAAATTTTTTTGCACTTAAATGAGCACACAAAAAAAAATCCGCGAACTCGTGCTTTCGTAGTCAGTCAACTGAATTTTTGTTTGTGTCAAACTGCCGGGTTGATGAATGCTAGCGCCATCTGTGTTTTTTCTGTGGTATTTATTTTATAATACTGTTTTATCGACCGAGTGACCTTGAAGCTAGAACCGATAGTTTTGTATTTACAAACTACAGTTTCTCTTGCCCCATAGTCCCTCTTACCCCAACTGACCTTACTTACGTTTAAAGTTTTAGTTACAAAACCGTCGTCAAACCCAAGTCTAATTGTCAATTTTGTATTAAAAACTTTACCGTGCTTAGAATAAAAGTCAAAATATAATAATTGATTCGAAGGTTTGGACTAAAATTAGAATTAGTTTTATAATAATAGGGGTTTGAGTTCTTGAAGGTCTATAAAGAACGGAATAAAACAATTACTTATTTACGGAAACTTCGTGTTCAAATGAATAGGAAAAGAAAATTGGAGTTGCGTGGTAAAGGTTGGTTGAAGATAATCGAATGTTATGATAGTTGGCACTTAACAAACTACAAAAACGACGGAGTAATTGACAAATGTAGGACACTACACTGATGTTATTTAGATTAAGTTATAACATCGCAGGACTGCCTCGTTGTTCTAGTGGTCGCAAGCGCTACTGCTGAGCTTAAGGCCCTGGGGTTCGATGCCCAGGTGGAGGAAAGTGTTATTGGGTTTTTCTATTAGGAATGTCTCAGTATCAGCCCGGATTCTGGGTTTGTGCTCAGTTGATGGCAATAGGCTCGCCTCTTATTACATGGGACTTGAATATAACTGGCGAAATGAGGGTGTACATATAATGGGTGCCCCTCTGCCTAGTCCTTCCGGGAACTAAGTCGTGATGTTATGTTTAAGTTATAACATAGACCTGTAAAGTAGGTACGGAATGACGTGACGTCACCTGAGTAAGTTATACAGGTGTCAAAAAGATGCAACCCTAACCTATTGACCGCCTGCTTGTATATCAATTGCCCCGGCTCACAACTCATTACAAAAGTCTTTGTTTCAGACGAATAGGGTCGTGCATTACATTAAAAACGAAACCCGAACATAGATTCTCAGGCGAAAACATTTGTCGTATTTAATTAATCAGACTGGGGTGGTTAAAAGGTTAAGTCGTCATCTACTATTACAATCTGTATATTAAACTACGTAAGGTTGTGCAAAAATGATTGCTAAGAAATGACTTATATTTTCGGTGTAAATGCGCTGTTTATTGTAGGTAGTGCGCAATGTCACGCACGTACAACATTGTGCTAATAGATGTACGTGCACAGGTAGAGGGATCGTTGAGTATTTAAAGTTAAGATAAAACATTTATCGAAAACTTGTTTTAGTAACAGACATGCCTATAAAGTTGAGAGATTTATATCGACATAACTAGCAGGTTCCCAGGTAGGTATTAAAAACCTTTAAAACAAAAAAAAATCTTTAAAGGGTTTGTTATGGGTATTCTTACACCCGCTCATTTATGTAGTCGCTTAGCGAACTATGGGACAGGCAATGCTTGGAGTACCTATATCTGAGAAATCGAATCGGACAGAGGTGATCCGTCAGAGGACCAAAGTTGTCGACATAGCCCACAGAATAAGCTAGCTGAAGTGGTAACTTTACAGTAAGCGGCCATATTACCGTAGAATCGATGACCGTTGTAGTACACGTCTTCTTGAGTGGAGACCGCGAATCGGCAAATGTAAGTTAGTACGCCCTCGGGCTAGGAGGTGACGATCTTCGCAGGTTGGCTGATGGCAGCTGGATGAGAGTTGCTGAATGGCGTGCAACTGGAGGGGCCTTTTTTTTAAGGCTGGGAAATCATCCAATGACTTCTCCCGCTCTGGGTGGAGCGGAAGGGAGTGTCAGACTCTTACGGACTAAAACCTATCCATGTTCCTTTCTTAGCTCTTTATGTTCCGGGATAGCGGTAACGGTTTTAAAAACTTCCATAACCGTACAGAAATTAAATATTACGTGAAGATATAATTGTAAAATTGCATTTAATGCTAATAAGCATACCATTTGATTCTAAAAGTGACGTCACATTGTTATATTTCATACAAATCACGTACAAATTCCGCGTTTTGACATGTCGTAAAAAGTAGCGTTATTGACTACCTTTTCAAATACCCATTTCAATTCAACCAAATCAGTCAGGAACCTGAACTAATGTATCCTCTACGTACCTATTATAAACAAAGTATTTTGTAAGTCAGGACCGAGGACATAAGGTTTAAATTGCAATGAATGACGCGCGTTCGTGAAATGCATCGACTAGTTAAGTATAATTTGTTTGTCCATGAAGGACCTAATCTTAAAACAAATGAATGCTAATCATTTGTCAATAAAGCAAATGCTAATCACGTGTCAAATGTTGATAATGCCCTAAATTTAATGGCCTTATTATGTCCATTTTTATTTAAATACTAGTTAGACATTAGTATTTATGTGTAACCACATAATTTTATGTAGATAGCTAACTCTTTGTTTAAAACAGAATTCATGAATTAAAGCGTGCAAATATTTGACTGCAAGGACTTGGAATAAGGTCGGCTCTTAATAATGATTGTAATTGGGTACCTACCCTACTTACCTACATCAGTGATGGAATATGATCAGGAAATGATCCTACTTACCCACAAACCACTTATGCACGTAACAATACCTTAATTACGAATATTATGTTATAGTGCTTGCTCTTCTTTAACATGGTAAAAGCCATGAGATGTACAGACGCCAGCAAATCAAGCTATCCCTAACTGTCAAATTTTCTCAATTAAAAATGAAACTTATGTCTGCAATAAAGTTGAAATACTATCAAAGAAATTTAACAGATTGTGGTAACTTGATGTGCTGGCCTCTGTACCTTTCTATTGAGAACTAGCTGCTGCCAGCGGCTTCGCCCACGTGGGTATCGGAAATTATACCAAGGGAACGTACTGCCTGGATAAAAAGTATCGCATGTGTTAATCCAGGTCATAAACTACCTCTGTGCTAAATTTCAGCCAGATCCGTTTAGCCGTTTGAGCGTAAAGGACAGACTAACTCACACACACACTTACTCACAAACTTTCACCTTTATAATATTAGTATGATAAAGTCTCTAACCCTAGATTACTATACGATCTATTGTACGGTCGACGTATCTTGGCGGTCCTGAAGCTGTTGAGCTGCGCAATGGATTTTTTATCAACTAAATTGTCTACTGCGCAGCTAATGGCTAACTTCAGGACCGCCAAGATACGTCGACCGAACTAACTTTGTATGTATTTGACACCACCGAAATGACACTTTAACACTCATCAAAGACGTACCTATAAGTTGCAATGTCTACACAATTTACAAAAAAAGCAGTTTATAACTTTGCATGTGATGCTAAGTCAGAGGCCCACGGGCAGCATTAAAACTCTGACACCAGGTTAGTCACTAACCACACGAAGAAGAAGAAGAAGATAACTTTTCGTCATTTGTGAGAATCATTAAAGGCAACCAAGGAACGGCTTGCAGCATCGTCTTCTTGTATAGGTACCTACTTTAGTGTTCGTTGTACTTTGTTGTTGTTGTTAATGAAATGTGAAATGACGGAATGTGGTATACCTATAATGTGCGTGATGTTATGTTTATTGTTCGTTGACTTCAAAATCTTTCACTACATAATATGTGATATACTTGGCAGTTTCTAGTCCCAACTTATAATTACAAATCCCAAGTCCGCATTTTCTCAATTGGCAACATGACACTGCTCGCTTTACCTACATCTAGTGATGTCACAGTAGGTACTATGTAGGTCTACACACCTACATAGTGACAAGGGTCTACGATGAGACAAAACCCCAAAGGCAATGAACTGACGACTATCGAGTCTTGGGTTATCTTCAATAAGCCATTATTATAAACAATGAGAAATTGTTACTCGATGTAGGTACCTATTAATTAAGTAAATATTGTATAGTTTAAGTAATTACTGATAGTGCTTGTTTCCGTGTCAACTTTGAACTTTGTTCGTGTA
This sequence comes from Hyppa rectilinea, assembly GCA_951799385.1. Lineage (NCBI taxonomy): Eukaryota > Metazoa > Arthropoda > Insecta > Lepidoptera > Noctuidae > Hyppa > Hyppa rectilinea. Next base: position 9,596,053 of record OX637318.1, on the reverse strand, counting down.
GGTAGATACTTTACTTACCTAAATATTCTTCTTAGGATCTCGATTATTAGATATGTATACAAAAAAGGATACATAGGCACACATTTTATTGAGATCATTATTTTGGAAATTCCTCGAAAAGTGTCGCGTACGCAGCGTTACTTTGAGGCGTGTCGTAGCGCTGCCTGCGACTTTACGATACGCGCTTCTTCAAAAATCGTCTAGTCTCTATGTGACCTGTTCCTTTAGCTCTGTCATAATGGATTTCATGCACTGTCGTCCTAACTCGATCTATCTCCCTTCGCCCAGTTGTCGCTGTATGGTTTTCACAGCTTTAAGATGCTTTTGATAGACATTGGTAGGTAAAAAAGGTACATGAGTACCGTAGGTATTTATCGTTTTTAAAAAAATATATAAGATACCTACCTAATTAAAAATAAATGACTGGAAATGTTTGCCTATCTTTAATTTGTATCGGTTCGGGGATGTAAAATTAAAATACACACGATTCTATACAAATCTTAATTTTATTGAGATTTTTCATACAACTATAATTAACTTTAACGCTTAACAATAATAAATATTTATCAAAAACGAGTGATTTCATTCTCCTTCGGCTTGACTTCGGGCGTTGCTGCAAGGTCGCGTTCGTCTTTTCTTCGGAGGATGTAAATTGCTCTGTGGATGTAAAAAATGTACACATTAGACTTATTTGTTACTCTATATTCGTTATTCATGCTGCTTTGACATCAGTTTTAGGTACCTACAGTCGACCACACGTCAGTTTGTCACTACACTTTGACCCCGTGCTGCCTGTAGTTCTGAGGTTTAATAAAATACGAGGCTAGCTTATACTGGTTTTGTTACAGCAACCAGAGCTATCAAAAAGTACTCGCGCAGCGTCACTAGCTTCGTAAGCAGATCACTCTCTCAGAGACTCATTCTTGATACAAACGCATACCAGCGAGTACTTGCTTGTTGTCGTCACACACTCGCAGTTTTTAGTTTATAGCTAGCTCTACTCGCTACTCGTTAATCACCGGCGTTAGAACAGTCGGTCCATTCTATAAATTTTTCACTGAGAAAACGTAGGTGAAGTGCGTTTAAAGTAAACTGTCGATAGTGTCAATCCCCAGAATGAGGTGGAACGTCAGTTCACTTAACGCTCAGTTCATCTTAGTTTTCACGGTGACATTCATCATTCATTCATCATCAATCAATCGATTGACGATTGACACTTTTGACACCTCACTTCACGCTTACGCTTTCCAAAATGATTTTTTTATAGAATAGATCGGCTGGTCCCAGGTACGCTCTTTGCATTAGATCTATCCATTATTCGAAATACACATTTAATTTGAAGGAATAAGTATTCGGTTTTTCGCACTCAGAGATAATTTTGAGAAAACAAAAACAATGCTTTAAATTGTCATGTTTGTCGCAGTTGTTTTATAAATCGTAACACGCCAACGTTTATAATAGCTTAACTACTTAAACATCGCTGTTTTGTGTAAAAAGGTTACTTGACTGAGGCTAATGGAGATTGTAACCTGTATAATCTGTAATCTGTAACCTCTATAAGGCATTATAGAATTTATTTATACAATATGAAAAATTTAAATATCAGCTGCTCCCTACATTTATGTTCGCATAACTCGACAAAATGTAGGAGAAGCTGAATTTTTTTCTCGAATTTATTAATGGAACTATTTTTATAACATGGACGCTATACTATTGCAGGTTAGCGGGAACGCCTTTCGTTTAAAAACTAACGTTTTCTATAAGTCACTGATCTAGAGTATAAATATAATGTAACTTTGTCAATATGGTTATTAAGTTTTTGGATTCTGCATAATTTAATTTATTGGCCTGCAAATCGACACCCTCACAAAAATGTAGTAGGCTATTCGCTCCCCATTAAATAAACTTTGTGCGAATCGACTACAGAAAAAATAATATTTTTTAAAGGAGTCGATTCGCACGTTTTGATCGAGTTAAATTCGTGCGAGTCGTCCAATAAGCCATTTTTTTTAATGAATTATTTTTCTATCCGTTTAGATATGTATGTTGCCGACTGTACAGTTACGAGCGGTATACCTTATATTTACGCAAAATTCAAAAGCAATTTTCTCCTAAAGTATTGATAGATGTTTTACAGTCAGTGTTTTATAGTGTGACGAAGACAGTCCAACTCAACTCGAAAAATGTCAACTTATTTCGTAATAGTATGGTTTCGAGAACACTCTCGAAACCATACTATTACAAAATAAGTTGACATTTTTATGACACGGGAAAAACGTCACCCAATATTCTCATCGACAGAAGCGATAAATGTCTGAACAACACTCTTGACTTCTACGAGCGTAAGCCAAACAAGATTGAACCAGGATTTAATTCGTTTCCCACTTTCAATCCGTCCATATTTGATGTCATATCGTTTCCTATTTTGCTACCATGTTTACGAGGTCTCTTGGAATATAAAACGTGTTAGATATGATACGAAATTTAAATGTGGCACGCTCTTGTATTATTTTGGTGCCTAGGTTTATACGACTTTTCGAATACAAAATAATTAGGCATTAATTCTAATATAGCTAGGGGGATAGCTATTCAATTAAGCTATTCTAAAGATGAGCTTATATTATTATTTTCTTCGAAGATGATAGAGATACTAATGAAAATCAGCGCTATGCTGTGAGTCTCCCATAGCACAGCATCATGCTGAGTGGAACCCTTATTGTCACAGTCATGTCTTTGCGCAGGTGCCGACTATTTCTGTTCTGTGTTTGAAGATCTATTTTGTTTATTTTCCATATTATGTATTCGAGTTCACTTATAATTTTTTGTACTTATGAATTTGTTTCTGTGACAAATAAACCTAATTTTCTTTTTTTCTACAATTTCCCCTTAGCCCAGGCTAATTCGTAGCGTAGGACTGGGTTTTTAGTTCTATCCCTCACAGTATAATATATAATATATCAATGTAGGTATCGTATCCGTATTTTTTGTAAATAAAGATATTATTTATAATAGAATCCCATCTGGGCACAAGCTACCGTGGCCTACTTGGAAAACCTTAAACAGACTTCGTATCCAAGTAGGTCGTAGTAAGGACAGCTTCCACAAGTGGGGGTTCATAGATGGCTTGGATCTCCGATGTGTATGCGGCGTCTCTCCACAGAGAATGGCTCACATCCCATCTTGCACTGCATGCTCCGTCACATGCACACGTGAGGACCTAATGGCTGCGTCAGCGAACGGTATTCGCGTTGCTGAAGTTTGGGCCAAACTTAAAATGAAACTAGGTTTATGTAGGTATTATTTTTGCTATCGACACGCTAAGAAGATAATAAAATGTTCGGATATTGCACGTAAATCTACGTACCAACGTCACACACAATGAATCCATACACTATAAATCGGATCTAGTGTTTGAAATAGCCTTGAGCCTTACGGTAGTTTTAATTAACGATTGCTTTTCTGTTAATTCTTGAATGAAAATTGTTACTTCAATGAGTGTAGGATGACCGACGGTGGCGTTAATTGAATTGGATTGAGGAACTTGGAGACTGAGTAATAGATAGACATAGTAATTGGTATGTTGTAGGATTTATAAATGTCCGTTTAAGCACTGATGCACTGAGATAGCTCGAAAATCATTTTTCTTATGTTTTTAATTGGAATTTGCAGATTTAGGAATTACGTTTGATAACCGTAACGAATGTATATTTAAACTAGCTTCTGCCCGCGGCTTCGCTCGCGTGGAGGTCGGAAATTATCCCACAGGAATGTTCTACCGGGATAAAAAATATCCTATGTGTTAATCCAGGATATAAACCATCTCTGTGTCAAATTTCATCCAAATCTATACAGTAGTTTTTACGTGAAAGAGTAACAAACATCCATACATCCATACTTACAAACTTTCGCCTTTATAATAGTAGTAGGATAATTACAATCATTTAACTCATGGATACTACTCTAATACAATACAAAAAACAAATACAAAATGTTAATTTCTCTCTCCAATTGAAATAGTCATTTAATAGAGTAATCTGTTGTTAGGCATGTATTGATAATTTTAATGATTATAATTGGGTGTTTGAAACATCGTTACTTTTTATGAATTGTCAAAACGTGGAATTTGTACGTGATTTGTATGATACAACAATGCGACGCCACAGATTTTTAGAATCAAAGGGATCATTTATTAGCGTTAAATGCAATTTTACAATTACATCTTCGCATAATATTTAATTCCTTACGGTTATGGAAGTTTTTAAGACGTTTTAAATAGTCAATTCTGTAAATACATAGGTACTTACGCTATCCTACGGCCGCGAATCATATTTTGATCAACAAAAACCAGTATAAGGTTTTTAGGACTTGCAAATTGTAAGAAACAAGAAAATTTGAATTTCGAGGGCTACCTGGCGCTTCCCCTATAATGGCTGTTTTTCGAGACTGTGGGTATAGGACATCAAATGTGGCATAAAAAAATATATTTAGTATCAATAAAGGTAAATTTTTTGGGCTTTGGGCGCTTTGACAGTATTTTTTTTTAATCATGACCAGGTTGTACAGGTAGTTACTAATACGCAGTTGAAATCGGATGAATCAAATTGAATAAATAGTCTCAGTTAGAGCCTGTTTAATAATAAAAAATCATATAAATTAATGTTAAGATTATGCCAATATATACGTATAATTATAAATGGCTGTTAAACAGTTGTTAATGGCTCCTAGTAAATGTTAACATAACAGGTTGGATACCAAGGAGGCCTTTACGGAGAATTGAAAGAGTTTGTGTTACTTTTAAGCCGTTTCAACTCGTAGATCCTGACAAATAAATTACATCGATTTTCCACCGCCAAATTGGTTGTGTAATGCGATGGATAATGGAATTGGAATCGATAAGACCTGTAGTGGTATTCTGTAAATATCTCACCGTGATACGTATTCAGGTAGAGGGAGTTTAATGTGAGCTGTCATTTGTCAATAATGTGAATCACTAGCATTAAGGTGGGAGGGCAGCTCACTTCTCCTTCTTATTATATAATAGAATCCCATCATATATATTATATTTTGGACCGTTTCAAATAGTAAATTCTGTAAATACACTCTTACGCTATACTACGGCCGCGAATCATATTTAATCTAATATAATAATAAATCTAATATAAAAAATAATAATATCTAATAAATTTAATATAATATAATCCTTAACTTTTGTTTTCACGGTGAGATGTTTACAAAATCAACCAACTGTAGTGTTACTCTGTAAAAATCATCACGACATGAGTAGGTACAGAGGCCAGCACATCAAGGTCCACAATCTGTCAAATTTCTTTGATAGTATTTCAACTTTATTGCAAAGACTTAAGGTTCATTTTTAATTGAGAAAATTTGACAGTTAGGGATAGCTTGATGTGCTGGCGTCTGTACCTAATTAAGCCTTTTTCCCATGTGGGTAGGCAGAAACTGCAAAAAGTAAAGCTACTGGCTACAATCTTTAAAGCATACTGCAGCATACTGCGATTACTTACGCCTGCAAAGTAATACCCAATATTGCGGAATTTCATATTTTTTAAAGATTTTCGGGTGTATGTAGGTCTAGGTACACCTACACACACCCGGAAATCTTTTTTAAGATTGCAAAGAACCATAGTCATCACTGACTGACTGAATCTGATAGATTGTGAGAGCTTTCATGGTTTGGGACAACGCGAGCATCGAATATACAGCGATATCAGAAAGGTGTGCCCATATTTAACCCATTGACTGCCGGAACGCAGATCTACGCGAAACACAATAGCTTTTTAATTGTGTCTGTAATTACGCCATAGGAATGGCTAAGGGTGTGGTACAGACCATCAAACTGAACAACTTTCTCTATGGGACCAACATCGTTATCGCGAAAAAATATCAGTCGTCATCAGTATGAAATAGAATTTGGGTCAAAATTTGGATGGGACGGCTGTATTTTTTCGCGATTACGATGTTGCTACTATCACTCTTTTACTCATTGGATGTTCGCCTATTAGAAGCCGTGCTTATAAGAGCTAAACGATTTATACGGTCATATTTATTGTCGTTTCGAGAGAATTTTCTTATGAACCTATGGGGTTCATACGTCATTTGAGGGGTTAATATGAGTAGGTACATCTTTATGATAAATGTATGTATACCAGATATGCCATGTACTTAAGTGAAACCTCCGAACCATAGACGACTCTAAATACATTTTTTTATATAAATTTTTATTCATTTTTCTCGCTTTATTTAGTCGGTAGGTATGCGCTTGGTTTTATCTAGAAACCATTCTAACTGAACGGTAATTTGTACGATAACCTAAGACTTTCGCTATCAACTGTATTCTAAGTTATTTATCATTCAATTGTGTGCTATTTACATTAATAATAAATTTTGCATAAAAAGTGGTAAATAAGTTAGGCTCCCGCTGAAACGCGCGATGCTGCGACGCGATTCTTTTAGAACCATTTCCATGAACTTTTCTTAGAAATTGTTCTACTGGAGTCGTGTCGCGCTATTGCGTCGCGCCTGTATGCGAGGGCCTTAATACTGTTTCGATTAAAAATAGAATATGCCTAGGTACCTTACCTACCTATCAATCCGTTGACAAATCCGTTTTGATTAGAAAAAATCGTAGAAATAATCATAATAAAAGTTCGTTGATTCAATGCCTAGTGGTTTGACAGGAAACTTGTTCAAACACATTTGACATTAAACAGGATCGTGATTTATGTTACCATTTTTGTCAAACACGTGTTTAAAGCCAATTTATTCGTTTCCGTGGACTAAAAATAATCATAAATTGAACTTTAATTAATTTTAATTATAAAATGAATTAAATAGCACTTCAATTTAAAGCAATAAATAACATAAAAACATGTGTGTTGTATGAAAGAATAAAATAAATATTTAAGGGGACTCCCTTAAATATTTATTTTGTTCTGTCTTTTAGTATTTCTTGTTTTAGCGGCATCTGTGAAATTTCAACTGTCTAACTATCACGGTTCATGAGATACAGACTGGTTACAAATGGACGGACAGCGGCGTCTTAGTAATAGGTTCCCGTTGTACCCTTTAGGTACGGAACTATATAAAGAAAAACGCGTAACCTTTACGAACTTCATTACCTAAACATTTCCAAATTGAGAATAAAAAGTGTTACTTTATTGCCATTAAATTCGTACCATTACTTTTATTTTACGGTACAGCGGTCACCGGGGTAAAAATAAACGTAAATAAATTACTTTACGAGATTTTACCAATTAGATTTAAGTACCTATATTCTATTATTATCTATCAAGATCTGTAAAGGTACAATTCAAGGTTCCACCACAAAAATAGTAAATTGAAAATTACTGTGTAATTATATAGGGTTTTTAGTTCAATTAAAGGTACATGAATAGAAAATAAATAACGATCCAAGGCCTTACAGCTATACAGTGATTAGAAATCGCTCTTTGGTCGTAGATGACAAAATTATAGTAAGGGCAAACTCTCGCGCTGACCACAAGGTCGCTTTTTGTTGTGGTTTTGTAACGCTGCTGCACCGATTGCTTACACTAGACGTGTAGCTATGCACTTGTTTCTCGGCAAAAAATCGTGTATTTGAATGTGAAATTAATGTATGTTTATACAGTGTGTTAGGTTAAACGAGGGACATACTTTCATCAATCTGCCTAACCTTTTCCCAACTATGTTAGGGTCGGCTTCCAGCTTAACCAGATGCAGCTGAATACCAGTATTGTACATGGAGCGACTGCCTATCTGACCTCCACAACCCAGGAACTGGGCAATACGATACCACTTGGCTGGCTGTCAGATTTTCGGACTTCTGACGACCCGTAACGACTGTCAAAGGTGCACCAAATTTCAGGGGTATATAATCATGAAATAAATTACTACTTCGTGCTTAAAGATCGGTAAAGGAAAACATCGTGAGAAAACCAGCATTGTCTGAGAGATATTTCTCAAAAGCATGTGTAGCTAAGTCAGAGGGCAGCATAAAAACTTTGACACCAGGTTAGTCACTAACCACACGAAAAGAAGAAGATCATGAAAATGAACAACTTCGACTATGGAACTATACTTGAAATCATGAAAAACAAATCAGCTGCTCAGTACATTTATGTTCGCATAATTCGTCAAAACGTATAGAACAGCTGATATTATTATTTTCATATTTCAGAGTTGGTCCCATGGACAAAGTTGTTAATTTTCATGAGTACTATACAACCTGAAAGTATGTTCGTCATTTAACCTAACACACTGTATACCTTCCCCAAAGGGTCAGGCATATGTAGATCTAGGATGTCGTTTAACAGGTACTTCGTCAATGATGAATGTACTGTTTTAGAAAATAACACAGACAAAAAAATCCTATCCATTAGTCATAGCCTTAAGTAACTGGGAAGCGATATTACAAAGCGTGTCTTGCATACGATCGATAAAGCCAAGCCCCTAGCTCCTGGACTAATTTTGATAAATGAGCTGTCGACGAGTATCCCTTGTCTAAATGGTGCTGAAGATAAGAGTTCAGCCAGAGGTTACTAACTTAGCCGAGGCACTTGTATGGGGAGACATGAAAAACACATTAAGGAGAAAAAGCTTGGAGATTGAACTTTTGGTATGCCTTTTTTACTATTGGAACGGAACTGGCAAATGCAAATGGCTCGTGGAAGATTTTCAATGAATTAAAGGAATATTTTTGTTTTCATTACGATTTTGAACTATAAACGTTGCAATTGAAATAACTACATCCTGAGCAAACCCGCATGCCTAAGAGATATTTCTCAAGATGTGAAGCTAAGACAGAACCCCATGGGCAGCATAAAACTCTGACACCAGGTTAGACACTAACCACACGAAGAAAGAAATTGAAATAACTGATAACCTCTTTACTCATCATTTGGAACAACTTTTTTTATGGACCTGACACTGAATTCCCGTTAAATCAGCGGTTTCTTCCATTTTATTTTATAGCACAAGCTTATGCATAATCAGCCTATAATATTCCCATTGCTGGGAATCAAGCCTCAAGCCTCCTCTCCGTACTCCCCTCGTACGTACTCCGTGAGACGTACTCCCCTCGCAGGCCCAGTGCCAGTTGGTAGATATCACATGTCTTCGAATTTTTGGTTCTAGTAGGTACATGCTGGTTTACTCATGACATTTTAGAGAGATTGTAGAGATATGCAAACAAAACATGTATAAAGGCGCTGATTTTCTTTTTCGCGTACTCGTGACTCATTACTGCAACTTCAATACAATAACCCCTCAATTGAAGTTTTCAATTATCTCAATCACCTAAACCAAAAATCGTAATGGAATTAAAATCGAAGATTAAAACCAATGAATACAACATTGAATTAAGGCCTTGATCCCGGGCTGATTGTAAAGAGCGAGGCAGCAAGAGATATCTAAGTTATCTTGGAGAGAAGGTCATTATTTTGGTGACTTAAAACTTTTTTCTGTCATGAAAGGTTTAATAGAAAAAATCCTTACATTAATATGGCTATGGCAGGAACGGCGAGCGCGGCGCTGATGAGGTAGAAGGCGCCAGGCATGGTGGACAGTGTACTGAGGTACAACTTGCTGTACACTGGCGAGTAGATCACAGGCACCAGGGCCTCTGATATGCTTATTAGAGAGCTTGTTTTGCCTGGAACAGATAAACATTATGTTATAATTAGTCTTTATTGTGTAATGCAAGACAGTGTATTAAATTTTTTTGGCCCCAAACTTCGTCACTTCCACGACGTCTTTAGTGGCAGCAGGACGATCAATTTGGTGACACTTTTTAGGGCACCGAGAACGGAATATTTGGTGGACCGTACTTTGTTGCTAGCACCACATACAATACACACATGAATCCGTAAAATCTGAGGTGCGTGCCTTCGGTTCGAACTCGAGACCTATGACTTGGCAGTCCGAAAATCGGTAAATAAAAACACCGTGGGGAAACCAGCATGTCTGAGAGATATTCACTCTAAGTCAGAGGCCCATGGGCAGCATAAAAATTCTGACACCAGATTAGTAAAAGAAAAAAGCACCACATACACACACTGCTACCTGAACGTTGAGGAAGCCTTTACGAGATTCTGAACGATAAATGTTTTTATTTTTTTAAATAGATTCTCATGTCAATAGTATTTTTAAAATGAAATGAGTTCGGCGTTTCCTATCTGACTACACGTGGAGTTATAACTTCCCATCTCGGTTCAGGGGTGGTTCAAGGATGAACGTGAATACATTAAAGAAAGATAAGGTTTTCGGAAGTATATGTTTAAAATCGCGTTTCAAAACTTGAAGGAAATTTAATTATAGTTGAATGTAGGTGGTAACTTAGTTCGCATGACGGTGGTACTATTAACTTATTACTAGAAACTATAAAGTTATAAATCGGTGTAGCTGTCAATCTACCTGTTCGACAACAAAAAATTGATGGTTATAAATGAATTAATTCTTTCATAGTTAAGTACGCTAGTCTTATCGAGAGGTATCGTATTACCCAGTAACTGGGTTGAGGAGGTCAGATAGGCAGTCGCTTCATATTAAAATTCAACCAGAACTGGACGAGGAATTGGACCAGGCCCGTGCTGAACAGCGCGAACATGTTCCATGCGCGCTTTATAGAGATGCAGATCAGCAATTAGGCAGGCCCGGCAGGTTTCGGCCCTAACGGGCCTCTTGCCCGTTACGTTTGAAGCTTGCCGGGTCTGCGGGATTGTCCGAAAGGGTTACCTCTACCCCGGAACATAAACGGCTAAGGACATGGATGGGTTGAAGTCAGTAAGAGTCTGACACTCCCTTCTGCTCCACCCAGAGCGGGAGGTGACATTTGATGATTGATGATTTCCCACCCTAAAAAAAGGAGATACTGCAATTTATTGAATGCACCTAGTCAACACGTTATTGGTTGCGCATGCGCTAAATAATCGATAAATTATCCCGTTATTACCTAAGTGCCTGGTTGATTAGCACAAACGTGATCTTGACGCTCATAAACACGATCTATTCTTAGTCCTCTTATAAATAACAATTTTAATGGATAAGAATATGGAAATAATTATTGTCATCGTAATATCCAGTTTTGTGTCCATTAATATGGATGTGAGTGGATGGAAATATAATATCCGGGGTATATAGAACACAGTGAAATATTTACGCATTAAGTATCTTTAAGTAAATCTTGCATACAAAATCCTATATATGGTACAGTCAGCTTCAAAAATATCTGTATATCGACAGATGAATCCAGCGCCCTAATCCCATAACATCCTTTTTTCCTAACCTGAAGTATTTTGAATGAAATTTTAATCGATTGCTTGTTATGTTTGAGAAATTCATCTGCTTGACGACTTAAATAACGCAATAAATATTGTAGAATTTGCTATTTAGAACAGTCAAAAATAGAATATGAAAGCCCATAGAAAAAAGACAGCTCGTTTTAAAAACTTCCATGACAGAAATTAAATATTACGCGAGGATATAATTGTAAAATTGGATTTAATGTTACGTATTATTCCATTACGTAAGTATTCCATTTGATTCCAAAAATCTATGACGTTACATTATTATATTTAAAATCACGTAGTACATACAAATTCCGCGTTTTGACAATTCATAAAAAGTAACGTTATTTACTTAGGCCATTACCCCGCTGGTCCATGTAGGAATAGATTGTTTTGCTAATAACAAAAAAAATGTTGATAGTATTGTAGTACGATAATATGCCTACGCAAATTATTGACCTAATAATATTCGGAAATAATTCCACACAGGTTATCATGAGTCACAGTTCAAAGATTAGGTGACCCCAAAACAGATATTAGTACCTACTTAATGTCAGTACACGATCATTTATTTAGAATAAAGGATGTAGAATGCGGAAAAAATTAGTAGGTACCTACTCGCAAGTCCGTCTTTGGGTGAATTTCATCAATATAACTGATCGCGTTCAAGTCATGTGTCAATATCAAAATTGTAAAGAAATATTGACAAAGACGGCTCTTGAACGTTGTTTAACAGTGATGATCGCGGTCAGTTTCATTGGTGCAATTCATTCTCAGTTGGTCAACAGACCGTAGGTAGGTAGAAACTTAGTTGTTTTTTGATGAAAAGCTCCCACAAAGAGGCGAGATGAGATTCTGGTAGAACAATTTCTATGAAAACTTCATAAAAATTGTTCTACTAGAATCGCGTCGCGCCGTCTCGTCGCTCCTGTCTGAGGGAGCCTTGACATAGGAATACATAGTAAACCATTTCATGTCAATTGCTGAACATTGCTTGATTGTAGTGAACTTTTTACAGTGAGCTAGTATATATTTATGGGTTAAATTAGGAACAATAAAAAATAACTAGACATCATTTCAGATATTTTAACAACTTTAGGTTAAGTCTTATAGTATCCAGACTCGTATCTTAAAAGAACTAAGCGACTGAGGGCGAATTTCACCAAAGAAACATAAACTCCGTTTAAGGGCTGTCATTGTCATATTTCTTAGGGAATATTGACACTGCCAGCTTGTGATAGCGGTTTAGATGATTAGCTGATCGCGTGCAGTTTCATTGGTGAAATTTACCCTTTAGTCGACTTACGCTCTACGTCTGCCCCTTTAAGAATTGTTCACTATTTAATTGGGATCGGCGTAGCATATGCCTTCTTTCTCATCTCAGTATTCACCCCCTCCTTCTAAACTTCGCGATCCATCCATCGTCGGAGTAACTTCAGATTCACGCTTCAATATTCATTTCCATTATGTCCATTAAAATTATCCACTACGTAACATGATTGTGTGCACTGTGATGAAATGAAGGAAAATTTTCTCTAAATCTTCCTTTGCATTGCAAATATGCATAATAAATTGTACTATTAATTAATGTTCGCTTAAGCAATGCCCCTATTATTGCTTAGGTAAAGAGCTACTTATAATATGCTTACAATCGTCAATCGAAAGCAATTAAAGCAAATGTATTGACCATAGACTAACCATTTATGGAGATACATAACATCAACCACTCTGTGATGTCCGAAGGATAAAAACAAATCCAAAGACTTCGGGCTATTACGGAAAAATTCCTAATGGAAAACCCAACAACTCTTTACCCGACCTGGTCGAACTTCATGCTCAACAGTAGTACTTGCGATCATCTTCGCGTGTCGGGAGCCGCGAGACGACTCCCGGCCACCGTAGGCCGCGGGCCTGCTGACGGTGAGAAATAGGTACGTGCCATACGGCGCGTTCGTGTTTCACGCGCGTCTCAAAGAGATGTCAGCATTAAGGGGCCCATTATGGCCGAAGCCTGTCGGCTCAGCGGGAATGTTCGAAAGGGTTACCACTACCCCGGACCATAAAGGGCTATGGGTTTTCGTCAGTAATAGTCTGACACACCCTTCCGCTCCACCCAGAGCGGGAGACGACATTAATGATGAATGAAATGAAAAAAGTGCTTGCGATCCTAAAACCAACGACGTAGATAGACGAGAGGTCATCAAGTGTATTCCTAATGATATTTAGAAATTTCTCTTTACCTGCTGTTGTGATTAGCTCGTCGGAAGTTCGTTTTATCCCTCGCATGCAAAAAATGACTTATTTTAAATAGACACAGTGCCAATCTGCTGACATCTTAAGGCTTCATAATTTCTTTGATTGTCATTGTCGCCACCATAATTCATTTTAATTACTTACTTCTTGTCCAATATTGCACTCCTAATGAGCCGTCCAATGATTAATGTAGAATAAAAGACAAAAAAATCAATAGTGTTTCTAAATGTTGAATGAAGACAATAGAATTTTTAATAAGTTGTCAAGTGTTCCCATTCATAATTAATGACATTAAGGTTAATGAAGCGATTATCTACGATTACCAGATTGTACCAAGGAAATTAATGTAATTAGTTTATTTATTACAGTTTATCCCGATTTGACACTGTAATTTCTGAATTAGTAATCGTTTTTCATTGTATTCAATGCGGCAAAACATAATTTTACGTTACCCTAATTATTGGAACATTTAAAATCATCCGTTTCTTTTGATCTAAGCGAGATTATTTACTTTATTATTAACCGTGTTTTAAATTGATTTTAATTATGATTTATTATTTTAATTATCGTCTGTGTTACGGTAACTTTTTTAAGAACAAAATCATTACTTCAATGGATGACGTTATGTAACATGTGATAACAATTAATAAATAAAATTGTATTTATAAATTCCGTGACTCATAGCAACTGTAATTATGTTGATGCAATATAATATTCCTTTGGCATTTATACGTACATGTATTTATTAGTCTAGTAGTAATACATGGCATTCATTTATAATTATACCTATAATAAGGAGACTAGATGTCATCGCGAACCGATAGTTATACAGTGTATTTTAAACAATGTTTGTTTTTTTTATTTTATGTGTAGTACAAAAAGCGTTTTATTAATAAATCAATTAGGTAGACTCCTCCCGCGTCAATGTTGAAAATTTTTATCTATTATCTCATCCCCATACGGAGGGAGTTTCCTAAAATCCAATCTTAGCTGACGTCTCATACTCCTAATTTACTTCTGTGCCAAATTTAATTTTCGTAAGTCCAGTAGTTTTTGATATTTCTTATTTAATCAGTGAGAGGGTGATTGTATGAGTGAGTGACCTTTCGCTTTTATATATTAATATTTTCCATTCTCTGCCCCCCGCGCTCGCGGCTGTGTCCTTAGTTGTTGTTGTGAAGTAAAGTTTCTTAAGTTAAATTATCTAATTTGATCGGTTAATTCAGCATGATGTTGATGTAGCTTAGTTTAGTCCGTGCTCAACAAATCGAAGCAAGCCTCCAAGCCTTAAAAAAAATGTTAATTCGAGGTCTACATTTAATCTTGACTTAGTTTAATTCAAGACAAATTATAGAAAATTCCTGATTTCATTATTTCATGACAGAATTGTAAAGTACAAATTAATCGCTCTGGCTCTAAAATTTCAGGAAAAGTCAGTTCAGTTATAAAAAATGAAATGTTACAAAAATATGAATAACCGGCCAAGTTCGAGTCGGACTCATACACGAAGGGTTCCCTACCACGCTTACAATATTTAACATTACATGTTAAAAAAAAATACTTCGTGCCTCGGAAAGCATCTTTGATCTTGAGGTGGTCAGAAGCCTAAAAGTCTGGTAGCCAGTCTGCCAAGAGCCATTTTTTAAAGTAACTGGGTTGTGGAAGTCAGATAGGCAGTCGTGCCATGTTAAAAACTTGTATTTAACTGCATCCAATTAGACTGAAAGCCAACCCCACATATTTGAGCAAAAGTTTGGCAGATTGATTTTAATTTGATAAAAAATTTAATAATTTGTTGGACTGAACAACGGTAGTCTCATGTATTTTTTAAACGTAGTAGTGTGTGTGATGTTATGTCAACGGTAATATATAATGTTCATGGTTTTATTATACCTATACTACTAACTGGAAATAAATGTAAATTGACATTTACCATTTATATTAAAAAACACTTGTTTTATTGCTTCTCATAAAGCAGGAAGACATATTGTAATTTGTTATCTTTCAATTTTTAGCAAATATTTTTAATCTTATCAAAATGGCCCCTTTATTCTCAGAATTACTAAGTATGTAAAAATTATTCATATGTAGGTAGGTATACGAATTCCATGTCACTGTATGAATTCATCTAAATTAAGAAGCCAGAGACAGCTTCTAATGAAACGGAGGTAGTAAATAAATATTTGACACCGTAGTCCGGAAATATAACAAAGACAGTTACTTTTTATGGTTTGTACCCGAAGTTGCCAAACGGAACCCTATTACTAAACCTCCGCTGTCCGTCAGTCCGTCTGTCAGCGCGCTGTATTTCACAAACCGTAACATGTAGACAGTTAAAATTTCCACAGACTGTGCATTTCAATATTTCAACTAAAACAACAAATAAGAAAAAATTGAATTTAAGAAATTCCTAGATTCCAGAAAACGTGTTTTGTGTTTTTTTCTATACTTACAGATTTTTTTTGTTTGTTAAAACTTACACGGTGGTACGGAACCATTTGTGTGCGAGTGCGATTAGCACTTGGCCGATTTTTCTCTCTCTTTTTTATTGCAAAAATGTTCGAAAAGACCACTGTTGTTTCTATCGAGAATTATTTATTACAAGTAAGTACTCGTTGTACATGTTAGGTAGGCAGATACTGCGGGTATTTTCTATTTACTCTATTATTTACAATTATGGAGTTCCCTTGAAACAATGAATGGAGCTGTCAAGAGAGATATCGAGATAAAAACTAGCGTGGTATGACTCTTGTTTATTTTGGTACATTGCGGTACTATCGCAGTTTTTGCGTAGTAATGAGTGGTTGCTGTAGCAAACATCAGTAGATGTAAGTCAAACAAATGTGTTATATAGGATTTTTCCTACTTATCACACTACATCCGGAGGAAATTGTTATTAAATTAAATCAGTTTGCAAACTACAAATGTTTGGTAGAAGTAAGCTTTGGCAATACTTGTCATCTTAATATTATCGTTATTTTTATGACGTCATTGCTTTTGAAGTAAATTCAAGTATAAACATTTAGGTATAGGTACTTAAGTACATTTTCAATTTTCTTTGGGCGATTCATTATTATTTTTCATTAAAAGGCATGTTTATTTTTATTTTAATATTGTTAAATCTATGCTACAATAGTTTTAATATGTTTAGAGTAAAGGCTTTTAGTTATAAATATTTTCCTTCACAAAAATGTAGGTCGAAGTTCAAAAACAGTTTTTTAAACAGCGTGCAGCGGTTCATTGAAAACAAAATGCTAATTCAATTTTAGAACTTAAAGAATAATGATATTTAGTGAGGAATTCTGGGCATTTTTTAAAAACAGGTATCATAAAAACTAGGTTTTCTCGAATGCCATGGATTTTGGTATAGGCTTTATAGGGTCTAGATTGTTGTAAATGAATCACACGATCACGGAAAGGAATACATCAAAGCAGAAGTCATCCTGTATAGGTATCAAGGTTAATCACACGTTGACTGCCTCGTTGGCTTAGTGGTCGCAAGCGCTACTGTTGAGCATAGGTCATCGTGTTCGATTCCCAGTTCGGGCGTACTGGCTTTTTCCGTTAGGAAGTTCTCAGTAGCAGCCCGGAGTCTTGATTTTGGTTCGGATGATAGCAATAGACTCGCCTCTACTACATGGGACCTAAATATAACTGGCGAAATGTGGATGTATGACTATAAGTTCACCTCTGCCTAGCCTTTTGGCGATACAAGGCGTGATGTTATGTATGTGATTACATTTGAAGTTGTAGTGTCTGTGGTATTGCATTGTCTTTACTGGAACCCGTTTTTGTATGCATGCATTTTATGCTAGTGAGGATAGGGATAGAGTAAATTAAGTTCTATACTAGATTATAATAAGGAGTGACTACCGAGATGACGACTAATAGAGAAGTGTGGAAGAAAAAGACATGTTGCGCCGACCACAAATACATTGGGATGAGGGCAGGAGAATGATGATAGGAAAGCTAACGATCCTCCATATCAGTTCAAACGTTTATATACGAGTGAACGAATTTACTGAAGCAAATAACGTTTTCGTCTCATGGAAATCTTCGTTCATTTCGTTCATTCAAACTTCTCATTTCACTCACTGTGCACTTTAGTTGTTTCGGTTCAATTTCCCTTGATTACTCTTTGTTACACCGGAAATCGTTTCATTCTAAATCAAGCAAAATAAGATCTATGTTTGGGATCTTTGTGTTACCGATCGTTTGTCTATGGGAAATTGAAGGTCCATTGAGAAATTTAACTTGTTACTGACTGTTATGATCGGAAATGAACTATAAAAGCAAGCAAACGATAATATACATGCATCCACACTTATCATCCTTTTTTGTAAATGTGTAAGTAACTCTTTTTGTCTGTTTGTCTGTCTGTAACGTCTTCACGCCTCAACTACTAATCCGATCATTTCGAAATTTGACAGATAGATTGTACAAAAGTTTCACTGAAGCTTGTGTCATTTTTATTCCTATGAAAACAACATACATTACAATCATTACAGAGTACACATGCTGCTACGCGGTGACTAACATTAGAGAAAAAATAGTTTTATTTTGGACCATAACTTTTAACATTAAACATCTTTGCAACACTACTTTTCATCTTGGATCGTAAACGAAGTCGCGGGGAAACACCTAGTTTTGTATGTTAATATGTATTAATAATATTAAACAGTTTGAGGAGCTCGCGGCTAAGTAATAACAGCCGCACAGGTCAATCCATCACGTTAAACTACGTTTGCCAGGGTTGGCCGTGGATGGGTGACCATTTTTACATACCGAGACTCCTCCGTTCAACATCATCATCAGCTATCTGCCAGCGAAAGTCCTATCAAATCGGTCCAGCCGTTTTCGAGATTAGCAGGACTGAACAAACAGATAAACAAAAATACAAAATCCCTTTCAAAAGCTCTTTCGTTAAAAGTCTGACACGAGGTTAGTCACTAACCACACGAAAAGAAGATAAATACCGTTCACAAACATTTAGCAAAAAGCTGTTATTTTGTCATTACAAATAGACACTTTTTTTTTTTAAGTCTGGGAAATCATCCAATGACTGCTCCCACTCTGGGTGGAGCGGAAGGACAAATAGACACTTAAATTGTATTTATTTGTATAGGTGTTATTAAAGTTGATCAATGATTACTAAGTGCCAAGGAATTCCTAAGGTGCTATTGTAGAATTTTCATTGTTTCAAGAAAATGAGTGAAAACTGCGCATAGCTAGTTAAATAACAGATAAGCAATCGGCGCCTATGTAATGGAAACGACTAATAATGTATCCATACATTCTCATATCATGTATCATACTTTTTCTCTAAGGGCTGATTTCACCAATTAAACTGAACGCGATCAGCATGTCTAGACTGCGTTCAAGATACGGACTGCTCTTAACCGCAGCTCATTTGCGGTGATCGCGTTCAATAGTGGAATTTGACCTACAGGCTGCGTGTTATTTTGCTAGCTTCAGAAATAAGCCAAAGATAAATAATCAGCCTGCCAATGCCAGCCAATGTTTCCAATGCTGGAGCACAGGCCTCCTCTCTAAGAGAGGGAGTGGGCCATAATCCACCACGCGGACCCAGTGCGGGTTAGTAGATGTCACATGTCTTCGAATTTTTGGTTCTAGGACGTTTTCCTCAGAAATATATTTTTTTCTCAAAAATAAATAGTTCTAAAAAATTGATCTGTGTGTCCCACTGCAGGAAAAGACCTTTGTAAGGAGTAGCAATGAGGCACCTTCTACCTTCACCTACCTTAAGGAGAAGGAACCAGCATTGAAACGTTTGCTGTGAGTTGTTACCAATTTTCTTAATAAGGTTTTATATCACCGTACGTAACGTTTGCTGTGAGTTTGCGTTTTCCGCCCAATTTTTTTCATTTTATATTACCGTAGGTAAGAGCACATAAATGATATTATATTTTTTATTTCGTATCATAAAATAATCAAGATAATGTGGTCGCGAACCTATGAGTCACCGTGGAGAGTCAACGGTGAATAACGCATTTAATACGCACTCATAATTACAAGCAAAGGAAGTTAAATAAGCCTTTATAATCTTGAAAAATTTTTGTTCTTAAAAATCTTACAACATGAAAGAATGTCGTTGGAGATTGTTTGTTTAACTACTTCAGTTAAAATTTGATAACATGATAGTGAGATTCTCTCATGGATTCTACATCTGAGCTATTATACGTGGGTAAATGTGGCTATGAATTCTATGTAGAGAAAAAGTAATAAAAAATCCCTTTTAGGGAAATCATCAAATGACTCCTCCCGCTCTGGGTGGAGCGGAAGGGAGTGTCAGACTCTTACTGACTAAAACCCATCCATGTTCCTTCCTTAGCCCTTAATGATATCGGACCACAGAACAGATAATTTAACTGTTCTGTGTATCGGACGGTGAGCTACCCATTACTCACCGCCCGCAGGCCCGCGCCTATGGTGGCCGGGAGCCGCGTGTCGACTCCCGACACCCGGGTGTCTCCCGCGGCCGTAGGGACGGGAGGACCTTTCCCTCTCCCATCCCGCCACCTCCTTCGCGAATATGACTGCTTCGTATAGGTCACTGCCTCCCACTCCCTCTCATTCTGGACCATGGCTTGCCCCAGAAGCGGGCGCGAGAGTCCACCGCCGCCGTCGATCGCCTCTACGAGGACACGGCGCGGTGGTGCTCCACCGTGTCCTCTGGCGATCCTTACATAAAGATTCCCCAATATGGTATTATTAGATTTAATTAAGATGTTAATTTAAGCTTCCTCACTCCTACTATCTTGTGCTGTGCCCGACAGGGTCCATAAAGATCTTAATTTTCTATCTAACCACCTAAGTACACATTGTGGAATGCAAATAAAGATTGTGTATAGATTACGTTAATCATGAGTCAAAGTAGGAATATACCAAAGTGTTTATACATTTCTTAGAAGTGTCATTACAGCAGTTAGAACAGTTTTTCCTATAGGTAAGATATATTAGTCATCAATGTATGGAAAATCTGCATCAGTTAACTGGTAAAGAAGTATATTATGCCTATATCATCTGCCTAGCCTTTTCCCAACTATGTTCGGGTCGGCTTCCAGTCTAACCGGATGCAGCTAAATACCAGTATTTTACATGGAGCGACTGCCTATCTGACCTCCACAACCCAGTAACTGGGCAATACGATACCCCTTAGTAAGACTGGCTGTAAGATTTTCGGGCATCTCCGTAACGACTGTCAAAGATGCACAAATGACAGCCAGGACCAACGGCTTAACGTGCTTTCCGAGGCACGAAAGACTCTCGGTATGTAAAGATGGTCACCCATCCACGGCCAACCCCGGCAAGAGTAGCTTAACCTGATCGATCGACCTGTGCCGCTGTTAGTACTTAGCCATGAGCTCCTCCTAAGTATATGCCTATAATGCAAGAAAATAATATAAAGCAATGATTAAAGTATTTTTTTTAATATATGCTTCAACAAGCATTATATTATTTCGATTTGAGTCGAACAACTTCATGCAAAATGATTTACGCAAACGTTTAACTGATTCCATTACACTTAGTTGTTCGTTTGTTTTGTAAATTCAGTGAATCCGTTATTGGTTTACTTGGCAACTAATGATACCCAAAGTGGGTCTGCACCGACCTCCCGGGGTCGACGACGACCTTCAGGAGGTCCATGCGAGAGAAAAATAATAGGGGTCCATGAGTTAACCCCTATTTTTATTCTTACCCACGGTAGTAGATCTCATTTAAGCAGGTATGTTGGAATTATCCACTTACACAGATGATTTGTTAGTTAGGTTTGACCTCGTCATACTAAACAGATTTTCAATGATGTTAAACTTTATATACTATAATGATATAATATGTTGAAAATGAAATATCTTTTTTTTTTGAGACTGGGAAATCATCCAATGACTTCTCCCGCTAATATATAAGTACCTAAGATGCTCTCAACCTAGACTGACTGGGTTTATATGCGTGCTCTCGGTATGAGAAATTATCGACGTGTTGTTAGTATATTTGTCTATATGCGAGACTAGAGTAATCGAATACTTACCGATTAATGTTAACGGCTTCATTAGTTAAATACTGTACAGAGGCCAGCACATCAAGTTACCACAATCTGTCAAATTTCTTTGACAGTATTTCAACTTTATTGCAAAGACATAATGTTCATTTTTAATTGAGAAAATTTGACAGTTAGGAATAGCTTGATGTGCTGGCGTCTGTACATGTTCCTACATTATTTGCTTAAATGATTGATCTTTTCTAAGTTGTGATTACGGCGTCCTACACACACTCTGAATTCATATTATTAATTAAGAAAGTCCGGAAATGCATACAATTTCACTATGGGACACACATTTTATTTTTTTCAGATTATGATTTTCTCAAAACTGTATGAAACATTACCGGGCTTTCTTAATTAATTATATGACTTTAGAGCTGAATCCAAAAAGTGAGTCCAGCCTAAGGGTGTGCTTCACCACTGCGAGGATCGCCCAGAGGACACGGTAGAGCACACGGTGCAAACCTGCCCAGCTTGGGCGGAGTACCGCCGTGTCCTCGTAGAGGCGATCGGTGGCGGCGACCTCTCGCGCCCGGCCCTGGTGCAAGCCATGGTCCGGGGCGAGAGGGAGTGGGAGGCAGTCACCTCCTTCTGCGAAAAAGTTATGCTCGCGAAGGAGGTGGCGGGATGGGATAGAGAAAGGTCCTCCCGTCCCAGCCGCCGCAGGAGACGCCCCGGGCGTCGGGAGCCACGTGACGACTCCCGGCCACCGTAGGCGCGGGCCTGCGGACGGTGCACCAGACCCGTGCCGGACGGCGCGTATATGTTCCACGCGCGCCTCAAAGAGATGTCAGCATATGAAGGGGCCCTTCAGGGCCAAGCCTGCCGGGTAAGCGGGATTGTCCGAAAGGGTTACCGCAACCCCGGAACATAAAGGGCTACGGAAGGAACATGGATGGGTTTTAGTCAGTAAGAGTCTGACACTCCCTTCCGCTCCAGTCATTGGATGATTTCCCAGCCTAAAAAAAAAAAAAAAAAAAAGGGTGCGCTTCCATTGGAGCGGAGATGTGCAGAAATAGTCCAATCACATCCGAGAAGAATGATGAGGATTTCAACCATTGTGATTGGTCGATACCTGTACCTCTCCGCTCCGCTCCGGTCAGCTCCGCTTTAGTAGAAACGCACCCTAAGGAGCATTATGATAGTGAATGTGAGTATCAATACAAATCATTCATCGTTTAAAACTTACGCTGCCACGAACACGTATGTGTGTTGACGGCGCTGAGCTTAGAATACAACAAAAATAGTGGCAGTGTTTGTGTTAATGGTACAAAAACATTAAATGTAGAGATGTGTAAGACTGTATGTATAAATCATTTAAAAATAATAAGCAGTACAATCATATCGGATAAACGTGTCATCAAAATGCAGCATAAGATTATTTATTATCATAACTTAGTTAGCGATAAACAACTAGATTCAACTAGTTATTGTAATCTAGTTGTACTAAAGCTTATAATGCAAGTTTTTCATATAAATATAGAGCTATTAATAGGCAAGTTACTATTAATTTATTGAGTTATAGACATAACAACAAAGCAATAATACATGAATAATATTAATAACCGTACGCGAACTTTGTGATCATTTAAATACAATCTATACAGTTAACATTTCTTTAAGTTTAGAATCTATCCTTTTTTTTTCGAGGGTTCGAGGGACGCGCAGAAAACAACATAATATTGATTTAGCGTACGAGCAAATAAAAACTTTAGGGCGCGCCTCTTAAGCGGGATTGTCCGAAAGGGTTATCGCTACCCCGGAATATGAAGGGCCAAGGAAGGAACATGGATGGGTTTTAGTTAGTAAGAGTCCGACACTCCCTTCCGCTCCACCCAGAGCGGGATATTTTTTTCTGTGGTTTTGTCACAGAAAAAAAGCGTTCATTTCGGCACCCTTTGGGCACGGAACCTTAAAAAGCAACTAAATATAGAATTGTACTACATAAACACCTATCCATAAAGAAAACATTTAATTCAATAAAGACGATTAAAAATAATATTTATTACGTTATAAATATCTCAATAATTTATTAATATCATGTAACAACAGACATAATACAAGATAATAACATTGATTAGCTGTTCATACACGAGCCTATCACGGACGAGTGTAAACACTTGTGCAGCATTAACTGTTTAAAAATAATTAACCTTTGACATCGGTGGCGATACTGTGATACACAATTTGTCACCATTTGTATAACAACAAAGATGAATTTATATCAGATGCATTTGTAAACAATCATTTCGAACACTCGGTTGGCGTAGTAGTTGAGCGATTGACTGCTGCGTAGCATGTCGGTTCGAATCCCGCACTAAAGAAATATTTGTGCGACCTACAAGTATTTGTTCCGGGTCTGGGTGGTTTTCAATCTATAATAATATTATGTATGTAGTACAAAAAAAATATGTATATAAGTAGTTTATCAGCCATCTCGATACCATAACACAAGTATTAGGTTACTTAGACCGGACCAAAAAAATTTTCGTCATCCCTATTGGAGTACATTAGGCAAATAATAAAAATAAAATAATATCCTTGGACATTTCATACAACGCCGTATAGTTCCAAACTATACGGCGTAAATTTTTTTTTGGTCCGGTCAGCTGTATTATTAAAAAATATTGGACACGTAATTTTTCGATTTTTACGTAATCCAAAGATTACGTCTTAAAATGTGACATGACGTCACGGATAGGTAGATTTTGAATTTAATTGTCACGTAGCGTAACCCACTCCTCAACTTTAATGCCTTTGATCTAAGTCATCCTTCTGCCTAGCCTTTTCCCAACTATGTTGTCGTCGGCTTCCAGTCTAATCGGATGCAGCTGAATACCAGTATCCAGCTTTTGATCCAAGTAATTTTTTATTAATATGAGAAAGTACGTAAAGTAAAATACATGTCTAATATTTTTGTTATTATCTGACTGACGGAGTAAATATATTTTTTTTATCCTGTCGTCGTCTGAATTTATATTGGGTTGGTGATGTACGTCTTTTTCCTTTGAGACAACTCTAATTCAGCGTTAACTCAACTCAGTAGTCACTCTTTTCCTTGCAATGTTTTCATCTTATATACAATCAATCGATCTTTTCTTTTGTCTGCCTTATTTTATAACCATTTCTTAACATAGCAACATTTTAAAGTGACGAACGACCGAGATTGAACACAAAAAAACGATTTCAGTGAAGCGTTTGAGAGCAATAGCCTGAAGAATTACTTGATCTGGAGTCGGAAGTTTTTGTAATAGTTTATTTGGAAAAAATGGCTGTCGCCTTGAACATTTTAGTAGGTAATATTTTAAAAGTAAAGGATTTTTAGATCAAGTACTAGGTACAAAATTAAAGAACTATGTACTGAAATTGGATTGGGCGGGTCACGTTAGCCGCATGCATAGTGACCGCTGGGCAATAGTCGCTACAAGGTGGGTGCCTGAGGATGGACGGCGCCGTCGAGACCTGCCCAGGAAGAGGTGGCGAGACGACTTAGCCGCATGCCGCAAAGGATGGATAGAGGTGGCTCTAGAGAAAGATGTTTGGAAGGATTTGGGGGAGGCCTTTGCTCAGCAGTGGGACAGTGTAGGCTAAGTATAAAAAAGTACTAAAGTGATAAGTGTTGATGAGTCGAGTTTGAATAAGATGACGAACGATCAAAACCATGAAACTATTAAAGTGATAACTATTAATAATACTATTTAATACACAAGCCGGGTAACATAAGTATCCGCAATTAGTAATAAGTATCTATTGCTTTATCAAGCTAAATATTTATAAGTTAAGAGGTCTGGATTGTTTTTTGGCCCAAGAATTAGCATTGCCATTCAACGTGGCAATGCTGCCAGGCTTCTAGGCTTTTTCGGACGCCAGCGATGCGGATGAGTACTTTGACGCCTAAGTGTCATTTTTGTTTGTATATAGTAAGTTAGATATTCATTTAATTTAAGTATGTATAAGTTGTTATCATGTAGAAAAATAATAAAGTTATAAATTTTTGAGAAAAAAAGCTAAATATAGAAAATAAATTCTACAACACTAAAAATGTTAATATCGTACGTGGGCACTACAATAATTATTCTCCGATGTAATTGTTCCTGAGTAGGTAATGACTGGATGCCGTAAAATAGTAATTACGCCAGTTGACTTGTTTAATGGAATAATGGCTAATTGCTTCTCCGTTTGCCTTCCTAGACTGGACAGCTGATGTGTAATTTTATGAATGTCCTTTAATTCCATCCATGATCTAGCATTGATAGCCTAGCGGTGGTGACCGTCGGATTGCCCAGTCATAGGTTTTGAATTCGAACCCAAGACACGCAACTCTGATTTTTCGGATCGATGTGTGCGTTGTATAGTTATCACTTGCTTTAAAAAAAGGGTGAAGGAAAACATCGTGACGAAACCGGCATGCCTGAGAGGTATTTCGCAACGGCATGTGAAGCTAAGCCAGAGGCCCATGACCCATGGGCCAAAAACTCAGACACCAGCTTAGTCACTAACCACTTACTACACGAAAAAGAAAGGAGAATCCATCCAAAAATGTAAGTCAACGAGAAGACTATATTGTAGATTGTAAAGAACCAAAATACATGAATGCATAATTGATTTTATGCGGTTTCCTATTGAAAATAATATGATTCGCAATCTGTCCTTGACCAACGGACTCGTCAAAAGTGATTGTCAACCTTAAGAACTCTTTGAAAACCGATCGTGTTAACGACCTGTGCAACGTGTAGATCACTGAACATTTCTACAGTACCCGGCGATAAATATTGCATATCGACCTCTGGAAAGACAATCGGCTAATTGTCAAAATGTTCAAAATATATACCAATTTAGAGTTGTTAACACCCACAATACACAGTTGTTACAATAATTTAAAGTTGTACTATGGCATATTTAGGAAAAAGAGGGAGACCTTTACGAGGTCAGTCACAGAGGTCGATGTGTAATATTTATCGCCAGGTACTGTACAAGGTGCTCTTGCCCGAGAACTTCAAAATTATAGGCTTGATCAATAAATTAAGCCTCAGGTAATAAAGACCTTTGTCTTTCGACTGAGATGGTCTCTTTTCGTGTAGTGACTAATCTGATGTCAGTTTTTTTTATGCTGCCAATGGGCCTCTGACTTAGCTTCACATGCAGTTGAAAAACGATTGCCAGAAAAAAGATGAAAGATCCAATCCAAGATGAACCTTATCACTCGACCACAAATCCTGATTGACATAGTCCTGATGGAAAACCCAAATGCATTTTGCTCGACCTTGGGCATCGAACCCAAGACCAGTCATGCTAAGAAATGAGGCATAATCAAATCGTCAAAGTCCTTATCAAAAACCAATTAGCTAAAGAAACATAAACAAACGACGATTGCATGTAAGTACTTGTTCCGATCAACATAGTCAAAGTCAAAGTCAAATCATTTATTTCAAGTAGGTACATGTAAAGCACTTTTGAACATCAAAATAAACAAGAAATAGAATTGATTCTAGTCGCCCCTTCCAAAAGGTAGTTTCGGGTGGAGAAGAATGGGCAAGAAACTCCACCGTTACTCTTATAAAATCTTTTACAATGTTTTGTATACTACATAATGTGAGAGATTTTCTTAACGTCGCACAATTAGGTGCAGACTGTTATGAAGTGATAATCCGCACAATTATTATAATCCGTGCATGTGTTTCGACCTTTGCTCTATTTAAGATTAAATAATATGGAATGAGACATTAATATGTGTGTGAGACAAATAATGCACTGTAAATGACTGTTATTGAACTAAATAATTTAGTAGATAGTACTTACTCGTTCTCTCTTGATACTTTACTAATGGATTTAAAGAAAGCATGATTTAACCTTTTGAGCGCCACCGTCGGCTAAAACCGACAAAAAACGTATTTTTTTTGTGGCTTGTCGTGTAACGCCGCTGCATTTACGCTCTTGGCGTTCATAAGGTTATTTAGAATGACATGAAGTGAAGGAATGCCAGCCACTTCATCGCACACAGAAATAAAGACAGTAAAAATAAAGTTTCATTTTGTTATTTTGAAGAACAACGATAATACTGAGTTTCAATAACCTATTTGCTATGAAAAACACGGAAGTATCTAACGTATTGTATTGTATACCTAGTAAAAGATGTGCAAACTAAATGTGCCACAGACAATAATATAATGAAATTGCATTACGGTCGCATTTCTTACTTCTAATACTAGATGTATTATAATTAGCTGTGCTTCAAAAAATTAAGATGGTAATAAAAAAAAATGAACTCACCGACTTCATCAGCCTTCACCAACTTAGAAGCGATTGATCGTAGAGAAGTGGCCCCGGCGGAGCTGAACATATCCAGGACTGGGCCCAAGAAGTAGACTGTCCTGGAAGGCGCAAGCGCGTACACCACGCTCGCAGCTATCCTACTCAGGCAGGCCACCACGCCGATGATGCTGTCTTCAATTTTCCATCTTTTGCTGAACAAATATATTGTTATGAAGGAACCTGTACAAAGAAATTGTGAAATAGAATATAGTGCTTTTAATTTGAGAGAGAATTCAACTAATTTTCTTCATAACCTGGCAATTAAATTTATGAATGAATCACCTCACTTAATGTCAATTCATTTTACGTACAGAGCACTTTAAGTTACCCAATCTGTCAAATTTATTTTATAGTTTTTCTACGTTTTATCAAAAGCCTAAGATTCATTTTAAATTGGCAAAAATTGACTGTTTGGCATGATTTGATAGGCTGGCGATCGTACAAGATGACCTAGAATACTTAGAATAACTGGCTAGGCAATAACATGGTTAAAATATTGTATTAAACTGTTCACGTGTAACAAAACAAAATTGATTCGCCTAAGAATAGAAAGTTTCCTATATATTGAGTAAAATGTTATCAAATACCACATCTGTGGAAATTACCTACAGTTTTTATAAAACAGTATTGTATTGTCTTTATATTGTGTTTTATCTACTTGTTCTGCAACTTCTGTCATAACACGTCCGATGACGTAACTGAATGTCGCTTTATTTTAAACAATATTTCATTATCAGATAGAATATGGTGATAAAGTTATATTTATCACAAAACTGGTCCACGACAAACTGCATCTACAATGTTATACCTAGGTACAGAGGCCAGCACATCAAGCTACCCTAATCTGTCAGATTTCTTTGATGGATTTTCAACTTTATTACAAAAGGATAAGGTTCATTTTCAATTGGGGTAATTTGACAGATTGGGGTAGCTTGATGTGCTGGCGTCTGTACTTTAACAATAGAAGATTTTCACTTCTGACGACTAAGTGTCCGTTTTTAAAAGGATTCCTTTTAAATGTTTATTATTCTTCTATCGACAATAGAATCAAACGAAGTGAGTCTTACTTTTTAAATGATTAGTCTCCGGTTCCGAATCTTAAATATCTGTTTGGTAATCAGCTGTCAGTCATATCCGTTGTTGAGAACTTGTAAATCGAAATATCTGCGAATGTCGCAGGATTACTTTACTGATCTAAGATTTAATTAAATTTCTACAAACCGAGGGTATTATTATTTTATTGCTATGCCGAAATATCTATTACCCAGTCTATGTTGTCTGTGGTCTATTGTAAGATATTCCATGCCATTTCACTATCATTTAATTGTAAGCATTTCTAATGTTTGTTTCATTTTGTTTACCGAGTTCCGAGCTGACAGTTTGGAGATAGACGGCGGTTGTTTTGAGGTCGAACCAGAGCTAGACAGAAGAAGACAAATTACTTGTAAAGCTACGTTTACATTGTGTAAATATACTCTATATAAGATTTACTAGCTACCTAGATTGGTACCCGCGATTTAACTGACAGCTGTCTAATTGCTTAAAGACAGTGCTTTTAAATCTCGCTCCACCAGTTCAAACTCAAATTGGAGTGATAAATTCAAAAATATTATTTTTATCTTCAAATGTGAAGACTGGCTCAAAAAGCCAAGGCTAACCCGTCAATCATCTGTACCCAGCTCAATCACACGACTCATACAAAGTTATGGAATTAGTATGTACTACTTGCACCACGTGTTTCTTGTCCCATGTCAACGAGGCTTAGAACTGTCATGTCGGCGCTAGATACCTAAGACAGAATACATAGGCATGAAGGCTACAACAGAATTAGTTAATTGACATTGTTGTACTAAGATGGTTTTTTTTTTTAATTTTCTATTATAGAGCTGTTTCTTAGACTTTTTTCCATTTTTTTGTAGATTGAGCGCTTCAGAAAACCAGAACCTAGAAGAAGATTCAAAAACAGACAGGTCAATAACATGCGAGGTTATAGTGATAAACTTGGCAAAATTACGGCGGCAGGATCCTATTTTCCGGAAATCACAAGAATTTTGCGGGCTGTACTTTAAAGAAACTTGCGGTTTTTCCATCTGACTCTTTCGATTATTCAGTATTTCCCCCTGTATTTTAGTTTATCGGATTTTGATGTACTTTTTACGCTAGATGTGAGTGTGAACTGTGAAATTTGATTTACTTGTGGCGATTCGATCCGATAAGCGGAAAACACTGTTTACAGTTTTTAATCTACTCGATTAATTTACTGTTTTACACGTGGGCTTGGTGACTTTTATTAAGATTTGCAAATATTTTTTTATTGCCTACCTTTAGCATTCCATAGAATAATTAATATAAAACTTGAGAGATGTCAATGGACACCCGGATGGAACAAAGTTCCTTTCGATTAATTAGTGAAGGAATTGTAATAAAATTTTATATCTTTTAAGTTAAAATAATTTTAAAAAATCTGATCTAAAATTAACCAATCAAAAGATATTGATTAAAAAGACTTCATATTTTACTCCAAAAAAGTGTCGTTACAACTTTTGGTCTTAATTTCCGTCTAGCCCCCTATCGGTACGCGCGATAAGGAACTTCGTTCCAAAGCGATGACCAGTAGCAGGATTAAATTTAGATCATCATCATTTCGGCCGGAGGATATCAACTACTGGACATAGGCATCCCAAAAACCGTACTGTAGAATCCAATCTTCAATCAAATTAAATTATACGGAAATAAATAAATAATTCTGTCATTGAACAACACTACAGCGACACGCACTTTTTAAAATAGATACCTATTATTTTTAAAAATGTTATCTTAATAAATATGATACGTAAAATATATTAATGAATTACTAATTTGTTTGTTTAAGAATCATTAAAATACCTTTTTGCTAAACATGATTCACCATTTTAAATTATTAGCAACGGTTTGTTATTAATTTGTATAACCAGTTATTTATGACAGTTGTTTATTAGAGATTCTTACTGTACAATATAACACCAAAATTTTGATTATTATGTTTAAGAATACAAAGGAAAAAAAGAAAAAAAAGTAAGTGTCAACCTTCGATCAATAATACGTGTCAACTGTCCAAAATAGTGCCCGCGTTGAATGGCAATATTGGTCATGCTGATTCTTTGATCTAAAAATAGGCTATATAATACTGGATTTGGATTCAAGTTTTATTTTCATTTTAAAATCTAAGTTTGTGTTTATTCTTAGGTTCGCATCGCATCGCATCGCATTTCAAACATTTTTAGGCTATCAACAAACGCAACAAGAAGTTGCGTTTTATTTAAATATTATGTCAGTGACTTTTTTAATTTGTAGATACCTATCTACTCCTACAACTTTTTTTATACATGTACTCTATTTTATGGGCCTTAGTTGCCTAAAATAAAGGATAAATAAATAAATAATCCACGTAGGTTACGGCAGAGAAGTTCCCAGCATCTTTTTATTTTGGATTTGGGATTTGGATTTTTGCCCGGTTGAAGGCTAGGCTCGCTACCTATTACTTGGGACTTAAACATAGCTGGAAAAATGTGGGTGTATTATTAAAACTTGTTGAAAAATATTTTTTTTAATTAGTGACAAGCACGGGGTTCATTTTAAAAGTCATTGCACAGTTACAAGGTGAATTTTATTATAGACGTCGTAACAAACCGCAACAGACAATGTGTTATAATATGTAGATTTGTCTTCAACATTCAATTTATTGCACAGTGAAAATGTTTAGTTGGTTATGGTTATTGGTGACTTAAACGTGTTTATAGACGTTTTCATAGATATTATTACAAATGAGCGTTACTTGTCTACATTGTTGTTTATAAAAATGAAAAATCAAGCTAAAAAAACTTTTGTTTTCACAAAGCCAAAGTACAGTTAACAGATCAAGCTAAAACATACTTTTGCCTACAGTTTTTGTTTAATTTTATTACATTGGTATGTTTTTTTAAATAATTACCTACTTTTGCGACTTTTTTGTAACTACTGATAATTATCAGTAGTTACAAAACCTACAACGTAATTTTCTTATCTATGACACTACACAATGACGTTATAAAAAAATATTTCAGAAGTAACTTCTCGAAATCGCACGCTGTCATAACATTTATTATACACTTTATCTTGTCATTTAATTAATCTTTTTCACCGTGTATTTTTCCTAAACAAAATCGCTTTATGGTTTTCCTGTTGATTAATTTTATTTGGTAAGTACATAAAAAATCTCTGCTTATTTGTTTTTTTATATGGCAACGTGGAATTCTTGTTTGATCAGGTTGAGATTGCTGATATTACGCAAGATTGTAAAATTCTTTACACTAACCAAGGTAGCAAAAGATTGCCGGAGAGCGACGTTTTAAATCGAAATAGTATTGAGTTTGTTTTACAGGTAGGCACTGTAGAGCCTGGGTGAAACCTTATGTGTAATATAGGGCTGGTCGGTTAGAAAAGCATTCGAACTTTCAAAATGATGGAATATTTTGATAGGTTTTCCCAGTGTGTTTATATCTGTAGGATAGAAATCCCTACAACACAACACTACACGAGCTCTACGTCTGAAAGCTCCCTAAGTGAAGGCTCATCTGGTCTTCACATTTGGTGGATATTTTTTATCATATAAACCCTTACTAATAAACGTTGTATAGCGTCTGTATAGTTACACAACGCTTTGTCTTCTTCTTTCAAAAGTCAAATTTCTGACGACTGAAAGAGAGGAATCGGTTTATAAATTCTCACCTGATATACCCGAATACTTTCTTAGTAAGGTGGTTAAACTATTGCAGAATCAACCACATACAAAATTTAAAAAAATACGTATATAAAACCTTACTAACTGAACTACATTTATCTTCTCTATCCATCAATAAATGCGTTATTTTCACATCGACGTGTGTCGCTCTGCGCAGTAGATTCATGGTCACTCTACAATGTATGGATGTCATCCATCATTTACGTCACATGGTACCTTTTAGCAGTTTTTTGTAATGGTTGTTTGATGTAAGTACCCTTTTTTTTTGAGGGTGGACTTCTCCCGCTTTGGGTGGAGTGGAAGGGCGTGTCAGACTCTTACTGACTAAAACCCATCCATGTTCCTTCCTTAGCCCTTAATGTTCCGGGGTAGCGGTAACCCTTTCAGACAATCCCGCTTGACGTAGGTACCCCATTACTTATTTGCAAAAACAAAAGAAGGTTGTTAACTGGTTATTCATAAGTAATCAAATGTTTATTTAATTTGCTGTGTTTTTGGGATAAAAACCTTGGTAAAATGTTATGTTGTTCGAAAGGTGGTTTTCGAGAAAGGTGCATTTTGAGAATGAATAGTACGTTTTGCGTATGGGGTGCATTTTACGAAAGGTACAGACGCCAGCACATCAAGCTATCCCTAACTGTCAAATTTTCTCAATTAAAAATGAACTTTATGTTCTTGCAATAAAGTTGAAATAATATCAAAGAAATTTGACAGATTGTGGTAACTTGATGTGCTGGCCTCTGTACATTCTGCGACTGAATCATAAATCGTTCCGTTGGATTTTCATTGTTATGTAAAGTGTATATATTTTTCTCTTACTTTATTACTAACCACGTGTTATTTTTCTTTCACAAATAAATACATATGAATTATAGCAAACGAACTGAATTATACCTTGTAAATGCTTTGGCTGCTAATCTTAGTGTTTACATTATTTTGTACCATCAACATTATTTAGGTTAAGGCATGGGGTATCTTATATGATCGCAAAACCACTGTCTACCTAATTACTTGAAGAACTCAAAACGTGAATAAATATATATATACAGATCTAAACAAACAAATATTCAGAGGAGCAGGTTTTGATAACCAAATAATCAAAATAATCCCAGAAAAGTATGCACTTCGCCAATCTATCATCAGAAGTATAATTTAAATATTGATATAATAATATATATTTATATTCTTATATTAATCAATTATTTATCAATCTCAAGCACATTCCTTTTCTACATGAAAAGTGGCCTGAGCCCGATACTCGGGACATTAGAGGCAATAAAATAAAAACTCATTTATGTTGATCAGTCTCACAGTTGTAACAGCTCTATGTAAGATTAATCGATTGATTTGTAAGAAGATTTTCATAATTCTGAAAAACTTTGTGTTATCATGGGTAAAATTTGAGAGATAGACAACTACGCAATTTTAAAAAGCTTTTCAAACTGTTGAATGACATACTATATGACGATGAGCCATCCTTGTAGGTAACTCAGTAGACAGAAACCTCCATAAAATGCACAATGATAGATGTACTACCACACACAACTGTACAAAAATTTGAACCTTAGCTTCTGTGTATGCTAATTCGGGAACACCAAGATTACCGAAGTGCATTTCTTTTCTGGTTTAAGTACCTATCTTTACCAAAGAAAAGAAGTAAAAAAGTAAGAAAGAAAAAAACAAAAAAGAAAGAATAGTAATAAAAAACAAGAACTTACCAATGCTCCCAACAAGGACGGAGTAAGTGAGGAACAAGCTGTAATCCACCTCGGTGAACTTGAACTTGTACCGAGTGAACCAGTACGTCATCTGCGCCTCACCTTTATCCCAAACGAAACAGGTATTAGTCAATCAGCCACCGAGCGACGGCAATCTGGAAACATCACCTATAAAAGGTTCTGTTCTAGCCGTATTTAGGGAGATTGGAGGAACGTTGAAGGCGAAATTGGGGGAATAGGTACTTACATTGAGAAAAGAAATACATTTGGGGAAGTTGACATTTGGGGGTAATTGAAAGTATAGGTACAGACGCCAGCACTTCAAGCTATCCCTAACTGTCAAATTTTCTCAATTAAAAATAAACCTTATCTCTTTGCAATAAAGTTGAAATACTATCAAAGAAATTTGACAGATTGTGGTAACTTGATGTGCTGGCCTCTGTACATTGGAAAAAGACATACATTTGGGGAAGTTGAGGAAACATTTGAAAAATAGAATCAGTACATGAGAACGTTGGAGACACATAAGAAAAAAAATTGGAGGAAAAGGAGGTAAAGCGGTACGGGGGGGTTGGATGGGAAAGTTGAAGCAATGCAAGAATCATCCTATAAAAGGTTCTGTTCTAGCCGTATTTGGGAGATTGGTAGGAGGTAATTGGGAGAATAGGTTCATTGGGAAACGAAATACATTTGGGGAAGTTTAGAATATATTTGAAAACACAGAAGCAGTACATGAGGAGGTTGGAGATACACATGAAAAAAATGGAGGAAAAGAGGAAGGGCGGGGATGGGAGGATGAATGGGAAATTTGAAGCTACGCCATAAAAAAATGAGGAATACATGGGCCAGTTGGAGGAACACGGGTAGATGTTGGAGGAATATGTACGGAAATTTAAGACACACATGGTAAAATAAGAGAAATAACAACAGTTTCTAATGGTAATTGGAAAACTTATATTTCTACTGACTAGCTTAACGATTTTCAGTCTGCATTTTGTTTTATTTGAAAACTAAGGGTGATTATTCAAGGCAACGGTAACCCTTTCGGATAATCCCGCTGACCAACAGCTTCTGCCTGCGACTTCAGTCGCATGGAAGTCATAAGATGACTTCTCCATGCAAATTTTAAACCCTCGATAAACCCTCTGAAGAGTTAAATTTTCAAAAATTTGATCTTAGCAAAGTGACTGCTCAAGTGACTGTAAATTATATAGGCCTATATGTTTATTTTATTTACAGTTTTTAAATCTGCATCCTCTATTATGTAACATATTTAAACCGTACAATATTTTTACGACCCAATATTATATCACGTTTTATTATTAAATAATATCAAAGGCTTATTTAACTCTGTTGTCGATAATGTAATGGAAGTGTCACGGGCATTTTATTTTACCGTCTCTTTGCTTGCAAATACCGTGTCAGTCGAATAAGTTTTATTGATATATCATCTATAAATATATTCAGCACCTATAAGGTTCATTTTTACTTGCATTTTAATATTTTTCAGAATTCGCTATTGTCAATATTTTTATTGAAAATTACAGTTTCAAAAGGTGACATGCCCGCTATGAGGGATAGGAATTTGTAAGAAATCTCGCTGACAGACTAAAAAAAATAATTTGTCATTGTCATCCCTATTACTAGTAATTTGAAAGTTCACAATGGTTCCATTGAAACGGTGTATCGAACTGTCTCATAGACATTTATACTTCATTTTAAGATTAGCAAGAATAATTTAACTTTAGGGTGATAAAGGTCACTAGGTATAGCAATTGCTAGGTCCACTATACCCAAGTAACACACTCTCTCCTACTTGAAATAGATTGCTACTCTGCTGAGACACAGACCTCCTCACCGCGAGAGGGAGTTAGCCATAATCCGGCGCAGGCCCGTGTGGTCAATGTCACTCAAATTTTGGAACGAAGTTCCTTATCGCGCGTTGCGAAAGGGAGCTAGACGGAAATGAAGACCAAAAGTTGTAACGACACTTTTTTTGGAGTCAAATAAATGATGTCTTTTAATCAATATTTTTTGATTGGTTAATTTTAGATATTTTAAATTATTATAACTTAAAAGAAATAAAATTTTATTACAAATCCTTCACTAATTTTAGATTTTTCTGGTTCTAAAACATGATGTATT
The DNA here is from genome assembly GCA_951799385.1 of Hyppa rectilinea. Classification (NCBI taxonomy): domain Eukaryota; kingdom Metazoa; phylum Arthropoda; class Insecta; order Lepidoptera; family Noctuidae; genus Hyppa; species Hyppa rectilinea. Next base: position 9,559,501 of record OX637318.1, on the reverse strand, counting down.
TCTTCACTGTTTTGAAAGCAGTGGGTAATGAAATAATTTGCACAAAGTATAGAACCTGTCAGGGACCTCGTAAGTCTTGGCTGTTACCACTGGGTCATCCCTACCCTTTTTTTTGTTTGACATAAGATTGTGCAATGCCTTTGTAATAATAACAACGCGAGGGAGGTTCAGCACGTGTTATTTCATTGTAAAAAGAGATACAGAAACATGATTGTTGAATGAACAACTTAATAACAAAAGAATGCCACGGGACGAAGATTTAGGAATTTCTCATAGCACTTCGGAGTCTGAATTTGTGCCCGGCAATAGGCACGCTCCCTGTCACACGGGACTTAAACGTAAGTGACAAAATGTGGGTGTAAATATAATGGGTGCACTTCTGCCTAACCCATTGGATAAACAAGGCGTGATGTTTATTCAAATTCAAATTCAATTCACAACGAAAAAGGTTTATTTTATAAACGTTGTTAACGATTAGTGACGGCTTAACAATACAAATATTTGACATTATATTAAGCAACGTTTTAAAAAAAAAAACGAAAATATATTAAAAGTTGTTAAACGCAAGCATAATTAGACCATGTTTAATTAGTCCCCCGCCAACTTTGCACTTAGGCTCACAAAGAAAGGATTAACTAAAAAGTTTCAGATTACGCGGTCTGAACTACCAGAGATTATTTTAAAGCCTGGCTTAAAATTTTGCAGAGAGATAAGAGTAGATTCCAATATAAATATTTGTCCGTCTGATAAAATGGGTGGGCCTCCCAAAAAATCCAATGTAGTTAAGGGGGGAAAAGTGGCCTCCATTTTTGTTCGTCTAAAAATGCGCTGATCTCAGCGCATTTTTAGACGAAACCGACCTGCAAATTGAATTTCGCGTGCTAGGTCAGTGTCAAGTTGAACGTTGATCAAAATACGATTCGCGACCGTAATAAATGTGTTACTTATTATAGATTTAAATTTATTAAACACAACGAACCATTTCCCAAATTTTTACCTATTAACAACCTTTATATACTTAAATTAAATGACTATAAAACAAATACAAAAACCAAAAGGACGCTTAGGCGTCGAACTGCAAGTCAACTGGCGTAATTACTATTTTACGGCATCCAGTCATTACCTACTCAGGAACAATTACATAGTAGAATTATTGTAATAGTGCCCACGTACGATATTAACATTTTTAGCGTTGTAGAATTTATTTTCTTTATTTCGGTTTTTTTCTACATAATAATTACTTACACATACTTAAATTAAATGACTATCTAACTAACTATATACAAATAAAAACAAAAAGGTGCACTTCGGCGTCGAAGTACTCATCCACATCGCTGTCATCCGAAAACGTGCCAGAAGACTGGCAGCATTGCCACGTTGAATGGCAATGATAATTCTTTGGCTAAAGAACAGCCCAGCCCTCTGGTCACGTGAATCCATTTCTCTAAATAAGAATTGCACTAAAATATCACGATTTCATTTAACTTATCTGTACTTGGAGAGTTGTAAATTTATGTTTTTTTTTAGGGAATTTTAGACGTAAGCTCAATAGCCCAATGTCAAAAGTAGCTCTAAAATGGCAATACTGGTTGAAACTTTGGATTACCAACAAAATTTAGTATTGAGAGTATGGTAGCCCTAAATACCACAAAAGAGCGTTGCGTAAGTTATTAGTAGGTAGGTAGTATGAATGTAAGTAGTTGTTACCTAAATTAAGTAGGTACGATTATAAAATCAAAGTTGTTATGTATTTCCGATAACTATTGTTAAGTGTGGGTAATAACTTTTAACAGGACGTAAAAAATATACATTAAGAACCCTGAAATCGCGAAAAAAATCAGCTGTTCCCTACATTTGACAGCATAATTTATGGAGCAGTTGATTTTTTTTTCGCGAGTTTTCAGAATTGTTCCCATAGTGTAAGTTGTTCATAATGATGAGTACAATGACCCTTTATCATAATGCCCATGAATTCAATTTCATTTGTAGGAGTTCAAGCTTCATTAAAAATACGTAATTTCAGTTTGGGCGTCTCTTAGTCTCCTATCATTATGTTTATGCAATATTGTGACTAATGGAATTTTCACAGCCCGTGCATTATCTACTATATTTTGAAAGAAGATGGAAACGCGAAAGATATAATATATAGAGGTAGAAGAAGTCGCATATTTATTTATTAATACTTTAAGCACAGAAATGTACATAGGCGGACTTGATGCCATAGGCATTTTCCACCAGCCAACCTTTAGTTGATGCAGAGATAAACAGTGGTAGGTGCAATAGAAAAATTGAGGAATCAGTATTTTTTTTAATTAAAAATACACATAAATATAATAATACAAACTATAAATATAATAATAAATATACCTAATAATAATAACATAATACCTAATAATAATAACATATCTAATACCTAATAATAATAAATACCACATTGCGGTGTTGAGAGCATCTAAAAAAGAATCGGTAATTTTAGCCGCGATGCCTTATTACAGGAGCAGTCGATTTAGTGCAAAATTGACAAGGCGCTGTTAAGGGTCAAAGTTGATCAAGATTTTTCTATTTTTGTTACTTTTGTATAAGTGTGTAAGTCATCTTTTGCTCTCACAACGGTGAAGGAAAGATTGTGAAACCAGCTTGTCCAGGATGTATAAATTTGCAGATATTATTATGCGACATCTACCCACCCGCACTGGGCCTGCGTGGTGGCCCGTAAAGTACCACTGCTCTCCTCTGGTCTTTCTTTGTTTCTAATAACCTAATCTAACTAGTTCGGTTCCGGGTAGCCTACTAAAAATAATCTTTTTTCTTATATTGGCGCAAGTCGCAAAAACAAAAATAAATGTTTTGTTGATCAAACAATTATACGTTATTTAAAAAAAAATTGTTGGATAATGTTAATCTAATCATATTTACATTTAAAAGCTAAATATTTATAATAATATTATGTATAATAATCAAAGCATTAAAAAATTCGTCCAACACAAAAAGTTCCCAAAAAGCATTGCCGCGTGGTATGGCACTGGGACCCGGGCCTAGTGATTTCGGATAATTATTTTCTTTAGTGAATTATTTGACAAATTTGTTGTTGTATAATAATTGTTATAGTCTATGGTTACAGAACGAAGTGTATGTCAACTGTCTTTGACGTAAATCTGACGTTGCTATTCTTACTTTTCCCGCTTTTCACGCATGTGCTTTTGTGTAACTACAATTACAAGAATCATACAAAATTACAGTGTTTCATTGCTATTTACATGGTTGCAGTACGATTTAATAATAATGGAATCTCAAGTCATGTGTTTGCCAACAGTTGCTTTTCAAGTAAAAATTTAGAGATGAGTTTTTGGTGAACTGACCGGTCACCCTGATAACTTATTTAGTATTAGGCAATGTGCTACTTTGATTGCAAAATATTGTTTTTTGAGGTCAAACTATTATCATTGTTATTATAATTTTGAGGTTATGTTAGATGAAACAGGCTTAGAATAATAATTTAATTATAATTAGGAGGTTCATTATAATTATTTGTCTGTAGTAGCAGACGCTAAAAAAATATGCATAAAAGCAAAATGTCAGAATGTAGACGTATACAGATTATTAATAATAATAAGATTTTTTATTATTATTAATATTATATTTTATGTCTGCTAAATACTCCTACCTACCATTATTTTATTCATGAAATCAAAACGGATTTTAGAATACAGCTATTTTTTTTATAGAGCTGTTTATATTGAAAACGTGTCTTCAGAACGAGCCGTGGCCCGTCTGTTCTGCACGAGTCACGGCCCAGAACACGTGTCTCTAACAAAAAAAAACATATTTTAAAATAAATTGATCCTGTCAACTGCGAAATTTAGATAAGTATTCATATAAAAGTATCAAATTGCATTTAATTACCACACTGGTTTTCCCAACTTATTTATAGTCACACACAAGTTTGTGAAATTTTAATGTACCACAGATCGACTTGTCACGTGGGTCAGGCCTAGTTACTACGCTTCGGAATTTGTAGCTAACTTCATCTTTCTTAATGACGATTAAAAAGTGCGTGTAAAAATTTTTTTGACGCCATATTTTTGTTAATAGTTTTCAATACTGTATTGTACATCGTACCTATAGACTTTTTAGTTTTAGTGTTAGATTAAATATTGTAAATACCATTATAATTAATTAATTGTAATATTTGAAATAAATTATTTTACTGTAACTTAATTGAGTTCTTTTTTGTGTTTCTCTCGAAATGTGTCACATATCTTGTCATAGTTAATTGCGCGTTATCAAGAAATAAATGGAAATATTTTAAAATAGATGAAAGGAATATAACCATCAATTTGCACAACCTCATACTTGACACGTATGCTATTGCGTGCGACGTGAATTAACTCAGTCTATGAAATGCTATCGAAGATAGATCACGTCACGCGAACCGTTTAGCGCGTGCGACTTGTGTGAGTCATTTGATGATTTCGCATCCTTAATAAAAAGGACGTCGGAGGGTGGGATCATAAACTAAGGACAAATTTAAAGCTAAAGATTATAATTGTTTTTTTTTTTATGTAGACGGACAGACATAAAAACAACCTTCCGTCCGACCGTCTTTTGTTACCGTTTTAACGTTAATTTAGTGGAAGGTTTACATGTTTGTTATAACTAATATCAAATTAAACTTCTTCTTCTTCTTTTCGTGTGGTTAGTGACGAACCTGATGACGGAGTTTTTATGCTGCCCATGGGCCATGGGCCTCTGACTTGGCTACACATGCTGTTGAGAAATATCTCTCAGACATGCTGGTTTCCTCACGATGTTTTTCCTTCACCGATTTTTAAGCAAGTGATATACAATAAGAACATGAATCCGTTAAATCAAAGGTGCGTGCTCTGAGTTCGAGCTCGAGACCTATACCTTGGCAGTCCGACGGTCACACCACTAGGCTATCACTGCTTCATTAAATCAAACTGATACTAAACAAATCTCGATGTTTTTCAAACTTGCATAAACTATGCAAAGTAAATCTGTACAAATCTCACCATAATAACGTGAAATGCGAGTTGTCACCATATCCTAGGGGATAACACTATAGATCTGTTGCGGCTCACTTTTTCAGCTTTATGGAAGGGTCCATTAGGGCCGATGCCTGCTGGGTCAGCGGTATTGGGTCAATGGGCTAAGGAAGGAACATGGATGGGTTTTAGTCGGTAAGAGTCTGACACTCCCTTCCGCTCTAGCCAAAGTGGGAGGAGTCAATTGACGATTTCTCATGCTAAAAAAAGCTATTCTATTTATTTTTATGTAGATACAGATAAGTTAAATTGAAATGCTCTCACTTAGTTCTGATAGATAGATAGTGAAAATGAATTTTGTTTGTCACTATAATTAGCAACGTAAACTAACTTGCTATCCTATCGGAAATACCTACCTACCAACCTATATCTAGCTAGCTATGTTACTACTTGCAATATTAGTATATAAATTGTTCGGTGCGTTTGAAAAATAATGTACTTTCATTTTTGTAACTCGAAAATCATAATACGAAAATATAATACAAGACCAAAGACACCGACATCCGAAATTAAAGTTATTTTGAACTTTGCAGTGTTTTGTTTTTTTAGAACTCGCGCGTTTTGTTCTACTTGCATATCTACACTTTTGGCGTTATAACATTATGTAAAAACTGTTCACGATAGCGTAGAATTGTTGAATATTGTACCTAAGTATGAAGTGGCAGATTATACACATTTCACATTACAGGGCAACAATGCACAAAGTTCTAATACGATTTTTACAAATTGAAAATTCCATTTGACATTATTTTGTTATAGAGTTTTGTGGAAATCATGGCATGTTTTGTGGAGGAATGAGGATGCTGTCAGAATAGTTGTGAGTATGAATGTGGATAGCTATACAAATAGAGGAAGACCAAACAAACGATGGATGGATTGTGTGAAAGATGATAATGGCTAGAAAGGTAGTGACTACCGAGATTACGACTAATAGAAAAGTATGAAAGAAAAATACATGTTGCGCCGACCGCAAATAAATTGGGATAAGGGCCGACGAATGATGATTATTTTGATAGAGAATTTTATTTATGCTGAATTTTAGGGTTTGAATTTTTTTTTTTTAATGTAACGGAATATGAATGGGTATTTAATACACCTCTACCCCAGCTTTCGGGAAACAGGGCGCGATGTTTATGCAGAGTCTTTTCTAATCTGTTAGTTATTATGTGTTAGTAATGTATTCCTTGTCAACCCTTAATCTAAGCTAAGAATAAAAATTTTATCGACCTTCAACTACTATAATGTGTGCGCTCCTAGTACCTTTGTAAAATATTTTACCAATTTTTAAATTCTGAATAAATACATTTTTTTTTATCCTAATGAGAGCTGCTGAATCTCGAAAAACATAATGGACACTCATCGGACCCCATGACCCTAGTTTTTCAACCCCAAACGGCTCGAACATGTAAGTCACAATAAGGTTGGAGTATTTGCGCCGTTTGAGGTTTACAACCAACTTATATATAATATTTTTTTATTTAGTTTTAGGTTGTTGTCGTAGTAGTAAGAGTAGAAAAATAAATACAAAAAAAAATGGTAATTATCTATAAACTATAGAAAGTCATAATGATCTTAATTAATGAACTATATTAATGTCTCATTAGTTTCATAATTATCACGACTAACTTCGAAAACAAAAAGGTTTTTATTTTTTCATTTATCTTCATTAGACTTGGTCGTCGACTTTTTAACATTCATTTGCTAAGAAAAATACGAAAGTTTAATAACTTAGGACGAATCTCACCAATGAAACTGAGCGCGATCAGCACATAAACCCCGTTTAAGACCTGTCATCATTTGCCTAGCCTTTTCCCAACTATGTTGAGGTCAGCTTCCAGTCTAACTGGATGCAGCGGAATACCAGTATTTTACATGGAGCGACTGCCTATCTGACCTCCACAACCCAGTAACTGGGCAATACGATACCCCTTGGTAAGACTGGCTGTCAGATTTTCGGGCTCTTCTGACGACCCGTAACGACTGTCTAATAAGCACAAATGACAGCCGGGAGCAACGACGTAACGTGCTTTCCGAGGCACGGCGGAGTCTTTTTATGTCAAAATGGTCACCCATCCGCGGCCAACCCCGGCAAGCATAGCTTAACCTGATAGATCGACTTGTGCGGCTTTTAGTAGCACGAGCTCCTCCGTTTAAGGCCTATCAGTGTCATTATTTTGTACATTGACGCTGACAGTTCCTGAACGCGGTTTAGATGTCGCCGAAAGTTGCATTGGTGAAATTGGCACCTTATGGGTTTCGAACTAAGTTACGAGTATACTACTTTTTGGCAACTAGAAACATTTTTTTAAATGAATTTTGACGTTGGAAAGTGCCTTTTATCCACCGAATAGCATCTGCCAGCGACTGGTGTGACAAATTTTATCGAAATCAGTTCAGCTGTTAAGTAGTGAAAAGCAAAGTTCCGCATTTAAATAAAAATGAAGTTAATATTTATGGTATTACAGTAAGGTATTATATATAAAGTATAAGACTGTGTATCCAGAGATATGTGAGGTAGGTAGGCGTAAAAAAAGACACCAATAGGATCCCTTCATTTACATAGCTTGAGCTAAGCTGGTGTTGTTAATCGAACTCAAACTCAAAGCATTTATTTCAAATAAACCAAGTACAGGCACTTTGAATTGTCAAGGGGTCGGTCAGTCAGAAAGATGAAGCTAGTTGCCCATTCCAAAGCAGTAAGTATCTGTGGAGAAGAACGAGCAAGAAACTCCATGGACACTCTTTTAAATAAAAATATTGGTTAGTTATACGCACATTCGCCACTACGCATCCTCGCACATCACTGATGAAAACGTACCCTTATTGTATGGATATAGTAGTTAATCCCCGTGTCCCGATTTCAAAATAAACTCTAGGGAATTAATCACATTTACTTTCGTAATGACTCTAAAATCTATTATGCTAACGTATTGTCTGGAGACAAACAAGATTACGTCTTCACAAATTGATATAAATGTAACAGAACGCTACTAACCAGTGCAGCCACCCCTACGAAACAATATACAGGGTGAATTTAAGAAACAGTCAAACTAATTTTCGTCTAGATAACTTTGGGGCCTACCAACACCCCTTAGAGAGGTATTAATAGTTTTATATCTTTACATATCTCGGTACCCCGGGATCCCGGACCTTTGGAATGCGTACGTAAATCGCAGTGGGAAAGAAATGGAGTTTTATTTATGTTTCGTCTCTTGTTCACACTAAAGCAAGGTAAAATAACGCTGATTCATTTATCTAGTGTTCGCTATCGCTGAGCATGAGGTTTGAGATTTTGATCCTGGAACTTCTCAAAGTCAGCACCTGAGCCTGGTTTTGACTCTTATATGACGATGACCATGATATTCAAGTATAACTTGCGCAATGTGGGTGTACATTGCGCAAGTAACCTTTTAGTAGTTTGTTGTAACCTTTTAAGGTTTATCTCTGCCCAACCCTTCGGGGAAATAGCATAATGTTATGTTATGTGTGTATCTTGTAGAAAAGTACTATTTATTACATTTCTATGCAAGAATAAGTCTTTATCAATTAACTAGTGCTCTTATTAAATCTGGGGCTGAAAAATAATTTAAACAGTGGTCTTAGTTTCTTACTGAATCTTGTCTTTTATTTTTAATGCCATTGAATTTTTCTCAACTTTTATTTCAGTTTTTAAATTCCTTTTTAAAAACAGCCTGTATACGCCAAGGATAACGTCTGCTTCGTCGCAACTCAACGACTCGAGCTGTCAACTTATCCGAAAGTGTATCTTCATGTAACATCACATAGATGTGGAATAAGAACAAATCTCGTCCCCAAATAAACGTATCAGGGGGCCAACCAGCACCCCTAAAAGCAGTATTGTTTGAATAATACTTCAGTGTGAAAAAGAGACGGAGCTATTCAGGACGTACAGCTCCATCTCTTTTTCACACTCATCATCATCTGCCTAGCCTTTTCCCAACTATGTTGGGGTCGGCTTCCAGTCTAACCGGATGCAGCTGAATACCAGTGTTTTACATGGAGTGACTGCCTATCTGACCTCCACAACCCAGTACTTCACCCAACAGTACCCAACTGGGTATTACGATACCCCTTGGTAAGACTGGCTGTCAGATTTTCGGGCTTCTGACGACCCGTAACGACGATGCACAAATGACAGCCGGGACCAACGGCTTAACGTGCTTTCCGAGGCACAGAGGAGTCTCGGTATGTAAAGATGGTCACCCATCCACGGCCAACCCCAGTAAGCGTAGCTTAACCTAGTGGATCGACCTGTGCGACTGTTAGTACTTAGCCACGAGCTCCTTTAACATTCTCTGAGTTTATTTTGCAAAATCCACTACTATCTGAAAATCGCACCAAAACTTCATTAATTAATCATTTAATTTTAATAACTAAAAGTCAGAGCAGACATAAAATAAAAGTTAATAATTATGAAATATAAATTGAACAAATTAGTGAAGTCATTTAGAACTGAGATAAATATGAACTAATGTCTAATGGTTAATCTCGCACGAATTTACCTCTCCGCCAACTTTCATTTTTCTTTCTAACTTGAAATTAAAGAGTTTTGGTAAGTTAGCTTTAAGTTAACTGACTTAGTTTCCCACGTTCTGTCAAAAAAATCGTGTTTCTGCAGTTAATTATTAATTTTTTCTTTAGATCAATCAACTTAGACCGTATCGCAGTCCACTGCTGGACATAGGAGGCTTTTGTCCAACAAAGAAGTAGGCAATCAGAGAGATAGATAATCCTTGGTTACTTAACTTGGAAATTGCTGTTGTTTCTAAGCATAATACTTGAATGAATTCAAAGATATCCCTGCCAGACTGAACTGTAATAGTCTGTATTTCAAAGTGCACAATTCAAGTAAAAAAAATGTTAGGAAGATATTCGGAAAGGTGTGCGCCGCTCATTGCCACGCGATATAAGCAATAAGAATCGCCGAGATAAAGCAGAAACACAAAAAGAACGTCCGAAACGATATTCTACTTTCTAAGAAATATGGCTTCTTTTTGTAATCCGGAAATCTGAGTTCCTGTCTTCTATTTTCAAAACACGCATTATAGAACATAAACTCACTCTTTCTTCGGCAGAAGCTACAGAATGCCGCCAGCATTTATTTTCCAAGCGGTTGACTCCAACCGGTTAATCAGGTAAGATTAATCAACCCACATCTTGAATACCCAACAATCTAAAACTAAAATATACACTTAATATATAAATTAAGTATATAAAGGAAAATCTATACTAATATTATAAAGGGAAAGATTTGTATGTATGTTTGTAACGAATAAACTCAAAAACTCTTTAACGGATCTGGATGAAACTAGGCACATAGATAGATCATAGTCTGGAATAGCATATAAGCTAACCTTAAGCTTTTTATCCCGGAAAAATGTACGGTTCCCTTGGGATAATTTCCTACATAAACGCGGGCGAAGCCGCTGGCAAAAGCTAGTATTCAATAAAAGGGAAGAGCGCATTGAACATAAAAATAGCCTATGATCCGATACAACTAGATTTACAGGTATGTAAGTATTTATAGGCTAAGTATATAAAAATCTGCCTACTTAATTCGATTATTTTATCAAATAAGTTTCTCAAGTTTAGAAAGTTCATAAGTCGTTTAAAAGCTGTTGCCAAAAACCTTTAGATTATTTAATCTTTGCCTACTAGGTCCGAGGTTGTGGGTTCAAACCCGGTCAAGCACCAATGTGACTTTTTCGATTCATACCTATAGTTTCTAAGTCGTTCCGCTTAGACTGGAAGCCAACCCCAGCATAGATGGAAAAAGGCTAGAAACATTATAATATAGTATCTACGTTTATCTGCACTAGGAAAAGATTGTCAAAAATTCACCCCCTAAAGGGGTCAAGTGGGGGTGCAAGTTTGTATGGAAGTTCGTAATTTTTGCTTATGGGAAAATCCCATTGGCCACTATGTAAATTTATAATTTTCCCACGCTCCATTTTGCCTAAAGTTCTCTTTGTTAATTTACCAAATAAAAAAAAAACTGTAAATAGAATAGGTACCATTGTACCTACTGGTGACAGCACTAGACATGAAAATTGTCATTAATGTTAGTTTGACAATGCATGTCATATGATCAAAAAAAGAATAGATTATCGTAATTTAGAAACTGCAATTTTTTTACTAATTTTGTAATTTATTTTTGTTTCATTACTAATGAAACAAAATTATCTTTTGTTATCATTCGTAAAAATATTTTTTCTATAGGTACCGTGGAAATATCAATTTAATGGTAACGAAAGTATTTTTGTTTTGTTGACAATGAAAAAAAAAAGTGTTTTTAAGTTCATAATGTAGAAGTTTTTAGTCGTTTTTATTTTACGTGGGTATAATAAAAATAATATTTTAACAAAAAAAAATGTTTGGGGTCAAACACAAAACGCGAGCAGCAGCTGCAGCTTATGTAACATGCAATTGACTTAATAACAAGCATTTTATATGTATTACAAGGGATTTACAATGCTACTTTATTCGTAAAATTACTTTATTTCTTTTTATAGCAACAACAAAAAAACGCAATCACATGTCCTATTGCATTGTTTGAAATCAATATCTATGATGAAAACTAATGATTATTTCATAAGTAAGGCAATAATTACAAAAGAATAGATATTTACAAGTAATCAAATAGGTACCTACTAATATGTTCCATCAATTATCTGCTTGTTTTTCTCTTTGTTTATATTACAGAATCTGATTCCAGATTTGAATTACTTCTAACTAGTTTAAAGCCATTTGATTGGTTAAAACTGGTTTAAGTAATGCTTTAATCTTGAGTTTATTTCTGTAATACGGGCCTTCGTCAAGTAGTAAGTATAAATGTAAAGGGGGCCTAGACAAAATCACATTTTCCTTAACAATAACAAAATAAGATAAATCCGAAATGTATGGAATTGGCATAAGCTTTCAAAATGTCACGTGATCAATCGTTTTCGATCGCTAAGTTCTAGACAATGTCAAGTTGTGTAACGAAACTCGATCAATATTCGCTGTATACGATTCCCGGACGCTACCCGGATATACTTAGCTGCTTAATTACAAAACCTCATAGATTCTAGGTATATGTCACATTCAGTGTCTTCAAAGGTGTTAAGGCAATCACACAATTATGAAAAACAACACAATAGAATTGTGATGTTGAACTAATCTTTTATCAAACGTGACAGACATAATATCTCTCACTTATATGACTGGGTATATGACAACCGATCTTCGACCTAAACACGTGTGTTAACACTAACGCTTACTCATATTTTTCCATTATCTATGTAATTTTATATAAAAGGAGAAACTGACTTACTGACTGACATATCAACGCACAGTCGAAACTACTGGGACTAAAAACGTGAAATTTTGCACACGCCTTGCTTTTATAATGCAGAGGAGCACTTCACTTTTTTTCTTTAATTTTTTTTATTTACCCTTTAGTACAGTCAGTTTTCAATGTTTTAATTGGTATATTGGCGTGTGCTAGCTGACATGCGGCTAATGATTGATTTTAATGTGATATATTTCGTAATGTTAATTACTTCCCTTATGATAAATGTGTAGAGTCAAGTTCTTCCAACTAAAGAGACAGCTGTGCTGCTGGGGAGTCTGTTGCGCCACTTCTTCTTCCTAGCTAAAGCATTAGGAAGTGGTGAAGGGTGGGCGTTTTTGGGGGACTGCCTTATGTAACTTTGACCTTCAAAAAGTGCCGATTTTCAGCCTAGTTTGAATAAATGACTTTTGATTTTGATTTTGACTAAGAAGAGGTTTTGAAAATTCGATTCTAAGGGGGCGAATAGGGGGGCGTTTGTTTGTATGAAAAATCCGATATCCACGCGGGCGAAGCCGCTGGCAGAAGTTAGTACTTAAATATAATTAAAATGTTTTACATAATATAAATACCTACATTTACACCTATACAAGGATTTTCCTTAGACTCATTATTGAGAATAAAGCCTACAAATAACATGAATGGATAAATGGATACTGATACTAAACAAAGAATAAGTATTGCCTTGCAATGTGGCAATACTGCCAGCCTTTGGGCACTTTCCTTGTTGACAGCGATGCAGACGAATTTTTGATATACAGAGTGTAACCAACCACCAAACTGAACAACTTTTACTACGGGACCAACTCCGAAATCGCAAAAAACAGCTTTTCTATACATTTTTGGTCCCGTGACTCGTCGAAATGTAGGGAACAGCTGATTTTTTTTCGCGATTTTGGAGTTGGTCCCACTGTAAAAGTTGTTCAGTTTGGTGATCAGTAGCATATCCTTTTGTATATATTTACCCTTTCTGTTCCACTCTGTATATCTTGTATATTTTATTTTAGATTGTATTTTTATTAATTATGAAAATATCATAATGGAAATTAAAAACAATACAGTTATTCAGATTAAAATGGATCTCAGTTGAAAGATTTTACTAAGCTAATGTTTTCAGACATCGACTTTTGCAAGTATGAACATTTTCCACCCGTTGCAGTACACCCCTAGGGGATTAAATTGTGGAGGGGTGAAGGGTTAGAGCCCAAACAAAGTAGCACACTATAGTCTACACCAACAATGAATTAAAACTCTAAATATGGACAAATGCAAAAGGCAAAGTCAGACATTCCGTTATCTAAATTGGGAAGTTTATTACCGCCTTATAAGAAATACCTATATACTTAAATGCATTTTAATGGGATTGTAAGCTAAAAGCTAAAAGACATTAAACACGTCTGAAAAATAAAAGCTGTTCTACATAACAGTAACATTAACATAACAGTTAGAAAAAATAAATAAAATTGTCTTATGTTTTTCAGGAACAAAGCGAATAGTGCAAAACTTGCTATTTGATTATACCAGTTTTTTTTAATTACGGGTTTTGTCGTCTAGCCCATACACTGCTACGAACACGTATGTGTGTTGAAGGCACTGAGCTTAGAATAGCACAAAAATAGTGGCAGTGTTTGTAGCTAGGCTTGTCTACTCACATTTATATTATTTTTACGGGACTATTATTAACGTTGATTGACGATTTAATCAGTGTGAGAATAGTTTTACCATTTTACAAACCTTACATTTGGCCCCATTCTTTTTTTAATTTTCCGTGTCTCGTTAGAGATAAAAAACAAAAATTTATAATATGAATAAGCTAGATATTGATAACAATTTATTATGAAACGAATATATGTAATACATCTCGTATGTATCTGTAACTACACACACGTGTTAAATTCATTTTTCATTTTCTTCGAATTTCGGTTTTGGTAGAATCGTCCATCATCATCATTCTCCTGCCCTTATCCCAATTTATTTGGGGTCGGCGCAACATGTCTTCTTCTTCCATACTTCTCTATTAGTCGTCATCTCGATAGTCACTCCCTTTCTAGCCATATCATCTTTCACACAATCCATCCATCGTTTCTTTGGTCTCCCTTTGGTATCGTCCATATTCGGGCATGATAGATTTCGATTGAAAAAAAAATCCACCATTGGTTAAGCAAATTAGCTTCAGCCTTTTTTTTTCTGAGAAAATAAAAGTGTCGCACATCGTTTTCGCATTCGTCACACAGCCTTTATGAACAGTGAGTATAAATTTTACTGCCGTGTGATTTAAGGTCAAAACGGTGTATACAAATATATTTTAATTAAATTAAAATAAATACAGAGTATTTATTTAACTTTTACTAAAAGAAAACGTATAATATCAACAAATAAAAACATTATTTTACGCTTTTAATTTCTGCCCACAATGAAAATCAAGCCGAAATTCCATTTCGATCTGACTCTACTATTTATACAAACTTTAGACATAAAATATTATCGGAGACATAAAGTTTATTTTTGTCAAATAAATTCAAATTGCTAATAATATCTTGTTTTTTTATCAGCTGACTGAAATTGATTTTGTTAATTTTGCCATTGTATAAATTTACATATTATTAATAATACAGGTTAGTATAAACGTGACACATGAAGATTAGGCAAAGTTTTATATTATTAACATTATTATTACGTAGAATTTGACTACCTCGTCATTGCCTGGGATTTCTATCACAACCCAATTGATATCAAATCAAAAAGAAAGCCCCTAAAGGTTGTGCTCCAACCCGTTCTGTTTCAACCACTTTAGGATGGTGTCTAAGGCGGTACCCTGACTTGATAACCTGACCGACTAAATAACTTTGAGCATTCGTTGCCTCTTCGTCGTACCCCAACTCTATATCTCTATCTTTATACCCAGCGCAAGAGTTACGTTGCGAGTAAGCACAGTTTTTGGTGTAAAATCGTCACAAAATAAAAATAAAATTTTCATAATGTTCGTTATTAAATTGCCTATCCATTAGTATAAGTACCGAATCAAAATAATGGTTACTTTACGAAGAGATGTATGTCATAGAACAATATTTCTCAATTCTATGGTTTCGTTGGGAGGGGATTAACTAAACATAATGCTACTTAAAAAATAACTACCATTTTGGAATCAAGATTATGTAGAAATTTACTTAGGCTACCGATGTGTTTTGCAAGGCGCCTTAAATAAAATAATTCATGTTGGTCCTTACCTTTAATCGTTGAGTGGTAGTTTTACTTGTCTGTATAATAAACTAGACTTCATAAAACAATATAGCTTTAGCCCGTTTATAGATTTAAACGATTTAACTGTCGAAAACATTTAGTGATACTTAGTTGATATAAATAAAAAATAAAATTTATCGTCACATTCTACAAAAGTCAAATTATTCGCAACAAATCGTTCGACCGATCTTGATCGAATCAAAACCAGTAAAATCTTTAGAGGGAGCAATTCGATACCTGCCGAATAACAGTTATAAAAACCCATGATTTTCAAGAACAAAATGAACGCTACTGACGCTTACAATTACCTTCGAAACAATGGATTTAACCGTCACAATTTATGTAATGGTCCGATCTACACATGATTAACGTATAAAACTGGAAACCATTGTTCACTACACCACAAAAAACAATCATAGAACTGAAATTAATAAGCTACCATGACAGTCCGTGCGTCAGTATAAGTAGCTATTTGGCTATTTCGTTATAGATCGGTATTTGCAATATCAAGAGAAGGAGAAAATTTACATTCAGCAATAAAATCACAATAAAATCAAGCGATCCGAGCACATTGGTGAATTTCATTTAATGTTGCGATAATAATATTTGAACATTCCATT
This sequence comes from Hyppa rectilinea, assembly GCA_951799385.1. NCBI lineage: Eukaryota > Metazoa > Arthropoda > Insecta > Lepidoptera > Noctuidae > Hyppa > Hyppa rectilinea. Next base: position 9,543,224 of record OX637318.1, on the reverse strand, counting down.
CGGAACACATTGACCTAAGATAGAAGAATGCTGAAAATTTCTAAAATGATTTTCTGTTCTTCGTCATTGTGAATTGGTTTTGTTGCTACGCGAACTGAGTAAATTTAGTATAGTATCTTACATACATGGGTATCGTATTACCCAGTTACTGACTGGGTTGTGGAGGACAGATAGGCAGTCGCTCCATGTAAAATACGGGTATTCAGCTGCATCCGGTTAAACTGGAAGCCGACCCCAACATAGTTGGGAAAAGGCTAGGCAGAATCAATCTATACTAGTATTATAAAGCTGAAGGGTTCGTTTGTTTGAACGTGCTAATCTCTGAAACTACTGCTCCGAAATGAAAAATTATTTTTGTGTTGCATAGTCCATTTATCGAGGAAGGCTATAGGCTATGTAACATCACGCTACGACCAATAGGAGCCGAGCAGCGGGTGTAACCGCGCGGGAGCAACTAGTCTTACATACATGCGCAGTGAACTTAGTCATCGTTAAGCTAATCACAAAATAAATTAGAAAAAAGATAGTGTTAATTAATAATAAAATAGGGTTTACCTAATACTGGTCCAACGATGAACATGTAGGCTAGCATGATGAGCACTATTTGTGCTCTGCGCGAACCTTCGCGCACTTTGAACGCCACATTCACAGTCGCCACTAAGTCCCTCACAGAAAGCACTGATAATATACTTGTCGGCTTATCGCTGTCTACTTCTTTTGTCTTTTTTGTATTCTCTTTAAGTCTTAAGACGATGTAAATCAACCCGACAAGGTAGAACACACACGCTATAGAAAAAACACCATAGTAACCAAAACGTTGGATCATTATTCCACTAAGCGCCATTCCTATGGGCCTGCTAAGACTCATTATTGCAGTAACAATCCCTAAACGGAAAGTCCTTTCAGATTCACTAGTGATGTCCGTGATGTAACTGTAGACAGCCATCGTCATGGCGACGCGCCCGCCAGCCAGGGCCGGCGGCAGACCCTCCATCAGCGCGGTCTCATTCACCCCAACTTGAAGGAAGAATACCGTACTCAATATAATACCGATGGCAGATATAAACTTTCCTAGAATTGGTAGTACCATAAAGGCTTTTCGGTTTCCCGTTCGATCGCTCCATGCTCCCAAGAAAAGTGTTAGTATTCCTGGCAGACCTGTCTGTAGGGGGAAACTCCAAGCGGTCATCGAAGCGACCATTGTCTGCACATTTTTTTCTTGTACCGTATAATTGTGAGTGCGTCCCTGCATTATATGGGTGCAAGTTCGCGCGTCGTATTGTAGATTTACTAGACATGATTTCTCTAAGCACAAATTCTGGACAGCTAAACCTGCGAGTACACTCGGCAGCAAGTAACAAATAACAAAAGGTTCCACTGTAACTTTTGATCTAAAAGCCCAGGACTCTTTCAGGAATTGTTTTAGTCTTTTGCTCAATTTCGTTTCTGTTTTCTTGAGCTCGGTGCCGTATTGTATGTTGCACTTGCATGGTTCCACACTCACGATCTTTTCTCCGGGCACTTCGACCCGTAACGTCATTTTGACAACAGTTTACCACTTTATTGTTCATTTGTTTTTTAACATAATCTAAACAAAAACAATTTTGTATAAAATATTGCGTTGGTAAATGAGAATAAAAGTATATTTATTATTAGATATTTTTAAAAGTATATTTTATTTTTTTGTATCACAGGGAGCACGTAAACGTTTAACGGGGGCGAGTGCTCGGTTGCGCGTGCGACGGTTGATTGCATGTGCGCGGCGGCTGTTGCGGGCGACTCTAGTTTTGTTACTGCCTATCAGCTGGCCGTTGGTACAGTTTAATTTGTACTTTATTATGTTATCACGTGGCCGCGCTGCGCTCCTACTCGCGTGTTCTCAAACTTCGATTAATAATTGTAATTGATCATATGCTACATAATAAGCTAAGCGTATCTTCACCGTAACTCCTTTATAAGTTTACAAAATGAGAAATATTCCATAACGGTTCATTAGAGTGGGATGCGGTTATTATAACGTAATTAAGATTTCTCCGAAGTTATTATTAAGGGTTATAATAAATTATACCATTGAGAATGGTTAAGTAATAGTAAACTGTTTTTTTATTTTTATTTAACGCCGACGGCATACACATCAACTGAGAGAGACAATTATTTGGTGAATTTATTACTGCCTATTTTCTTACATATATTATATATTTCGCGTTTATAATATTAGTAGGATGTATATAATAACGAATATAATATCATAACCTTACTGAACATGTGTCGAGAAGTCCTATGACCTTCCTGAAAAAAACATGAACAGGTTTATCTGCGTTAAACTGAAATCTGAACACAGAAATTTGACCTTGACCTTGAACTTGACATTCTACAACTGTTTTTCTACAAAGAATTCGTGAAAACAAATGGCTTTTGATTCAAATTTACATATGAAATGTGGTAATGTGAAGTATTTTTAACCAATTTTGTATTGCAGCGTGTTACAAATCTAATAATAATGAAGACGTGAAGAACAAGAGATTTAAATGCTGTTCAATTATGAGACATGCGTTACTTGTATGTTTTTGTATAGAAGCTAGTTTTTGTGCATCAGGTTACACCAATCTGTCAATTTTCTTTGATCGAGTTTGAACTTTATTACAAAAGTCTAAGGTTTATTTCAAATTTGGAAAATTTGACAGTTTGAGATAACTTGATGTGCCTGCGTCAGATCTGACCTACAGAGGTACGCTTATTTTATTTTATTTTAAACATATTAACAACAAAACATTTTTAATTTCGTCTCACTGCTTTCAGACTATTTTTAGCTTTGTAATTGTATTTTAATAATAGATTAGTAAGAAATCTTATAGTTATAGCTTATTAAAGTGCATACTGAAAGCTTTAGGTGCAATTGGTGCAAATCATATCAAGCTATCTTATAGTGTCAAATATTCGCAATCAAACATGAACCTTATGCTTTTGTTATATAGTTGAAAATCTATCAAAGAAATTTGACAAATTGGGGTAGCTTGATGTGCTGGCCTCTGTCGTGCTACCAACCACTTTCATTCAATCAGACAGTCATCAAACATTAAAAATAATTATTGAATTACCTCTGTTACGATATCGCTCACGTTAATTTAGACTTTGACTATCAATTCGGGTTGTACTCTGCTTGTTGTTTGGCCGTTGCAATCATGAGCTCAGAACGAAACATACACGTGGCGCCATCTATTATCATAATGATCTTTATTGTTGTTTTCCTCGGGAACAGCACTTATTTTGGGATGAAAGGCAGCCTACGTGCTATTCTTGTCTTTAATCCATCTCTGTGTCAAATACGTTATTCAGATCCGTTCAGTATTTTTTGAGTTTATTCGTTACAAACATACAAAAATAGAAACATTTTCTCTTTGTAATACTGGTGTAGATGAATAAAATTGATCAATGATTTTTATTTTTCAATTACTCTAACTGAACAATTACCAGTCATCAAAACTATTAATGGCATAGACTAAAGCACGTAATACATGCGCTCCAATTTTTCCTATAAGTCGGTCAAGAGGACTGGCAAAAGTGGCGTAATGTATGTATTATCAAACAAATTAGATGCCTTTGACAATGACCATATTTTATAATTGAACGAACAACCAGAAACAACATTTTTGTCTCAAGGCTTTACTTGGCATGGTTTTGCAATTAACTATGCACTACTTAGACGTTAGTAAAAGGTGTAATAATTTAGCATAAGGTTGATAGCTTTTTTTTTTTTTTCAGGCTGGGAAATCATCCAATGACTTCTCCCGCTCTGGGTGGAGCGGAAGGGAGTGTCAGACTCTTACTGACTAAAACCCATCCATGTTACTTCCTTAGCCCTTTGTGTTCCGGGGTAGCGGTAACCCTTTCGGACAATCCCGCTTACCCGGCAAAGGTTGATAGCTAAGCTCGCCTCGTTGGTCAAGTGGTCGCAAGCGCTATTTATTTATTTATTTATCCTTTATTTCAGGCAACGAAGGCCCATAAAATAGAGTGAGCATTAAGAGTTCGATTCCCCGTTCTGGTTGTTGGGTATTTCTATCAGGAATTTCTCAGTAGCACCCTTTTTTTTTTTTTAAGTGTGGGAAATCATCAAATGAATTTGTCTTTTGATGATTTCCTACTCTTAGGTCTTCATACATAAACGGTGAATTACTAGCCGTAATCTTCTTCTGGCTTTGGTCAAGGTATCACGGCACCAAATAGTGTCAATGGGTTTCTCCATTAGCAAGTTTTTAGTATCTGCCTGTTAAAGAGGGTGGGAATTCATCAAATGACTCCTCCGTTCTTGCTGGAACGGGTGAGTGTCAGACTCTTATTGACGGAAACCCATCCATGTCTCTTCCTTAGCCCTTTATGTTCCGGGGTAGCGGTAACCCTTTCGGACAATCCCGTTGACGGTTGTCAGTAGCAGTAGTTGATGCAAGTAGGGTCGCCACTTAATACATGGGACTTAAATTTGTATAACAGGTGAAATGTAGGTAGGTATACTATATTAAGAACTACTTCTGCCTAAGTCTTCGGGGATAACAAGCGTGATGTTATGTTTATGGGTACTATACACCCTGAAATTATGTCCATGGTTTAACCTAACACACTGTATAATTGCATCAAAATAAAGCTGGTTTTGTGATCATACTTATTTTAACATACACCTCTAGAAGGTGATGGAGGTTTTCCTACAAATAAAACGTTTGATATTAGAAGTACAAAAAAGATCGGATAAAAAATGAAAAGGTTTCAACGAAAAAAAAAACAAAAGTTCGACTCAGTTTTCAAGCAGTGTGACTCAGTTGTTGGCAGTTTTATCTCAGAATTGATGCGAATTTGTTTACAATGAAACCCTATATGACACATTTCAACAATGAGCCTGAACACTATCAGCGCATAAACTACGTCTAAGAGCTGTCAGTGTCATTATTTTCTATGAAATATTGACCAGGTTCTTGACCACCTTCAGTTTCATTGGTGAAATTGCCACTCAGAATTGGCATCGTTTTCTATTTATTTTGATACCCCACATGGTCATAGTATCAAAGTTTTTTTGTTCGCGACCTAATGACGTCTAAGATCCGTCATTTAGATTAAAAAAAAAGAACTTATAACCATCACACGGTTCAGATTAATCGACTGCCACTTTATTGATTAAGACCATACCACATACACACAAATATACCTAGATATGCTTGAACTGCCGGATCAGCGGGATTGCCCGAAAGGGTTACCGCTACCTCGGAACATAAAGGGCTAAGGAAGGAACATGGATGGGTTTTAGTCAGTAAGAGTCTGACACTCCCTTCCGCTCCACCCAGAGCGGGAGCAGTCATTATGATGATTTTCAAAAAAAATATGGTATGTTTGAAAAACAGTCTTTGCAGTCACGCAGTCGAGTAAAAACACCAAAAAGGTTTCGGGGCCAAATAAAGTGGTTCAAAGTTTAACTTAGTTTGACCCAAAACTTGATAAACTAAATCAAGTTTAACTGGAATGTATTGCGTTACGGTCGTTACTTTTCGTTTAACTCTAAATGATTACCCAACTATTTAAGTTTTAAGGTGAAAGCTACAGGGAAGCCCGCGAAATTCAAAAATTCTCATACTTTTTTTGCAATTTGCAGGTCAGTATTAGGTTGAATTTCGATCAAAATGTATGATTCGCGACCGTCACAAATGTTCATTTTACAGATTTAGCACTATTAATGCTATAACCATGAATAGAACTCTCTAAATACAGATCGAATGACAAATTCATGAATAGGACATTTTGGGTCAATTCTTGCTCAGAGAGTGCGGGTTACCTCACTGCCTCACTCCCTTAAGACTCTTCGTGGGTTATCTTAAGTCGAGTTTATGTAAGTGAGTTTAGATTTACTCATGCGTAAGTTGTAAAGAAGTGCCCTAATAGTGAAACAGGCTTCTATCACAATTTGAAGGATTTTGAATGAAATTTGCATTGCATTTTCATGGTAACACTGGCAGGTCTTGTTTTTTGGTTCTCGGGTTGCCAACTTAAATTTTGATCGCAAAATTTTCCGATATTACATATTATGATGATTTTTAAGTTATTAGGACACTGAATGTTGGCTTCCCCTTTACGGTACCAAATTATTTCTAGGTAATCTATAATTAACAATAAATGTTCCAAGTGTTACGGTTATAATAGACAACCATCGAGTTTATTCAAAATTACTTACGCTTTAAAAAAAACTAATTTCGCATTATGTAATTATATTTGGTTAATTATTGTTACTAATCTGTATTAGTTTTCGATAAAGACATGGAAAAATTTCATTCAAAAGTTGAAAAAAAAAAATTGTCAAAACCTATATGTCGGAATATTTTAACTTAGAACTGGTTTGTAGGTAGGATCGGACATGAAATTTACAATTTTGTATTTCTTTATTTGCTTATTTGGGATTTCTTCAACACAGGCGCCATTGGAGATTTTGTCAAATTATTTTGCTACCTTTGGGTGTTCTCATTTTGAGTCATTGCTATTAATCACTTTGTTGTCTACCACAGTATCATTTAATTAACGTATAAAAAGCCTTCTCAAATCATTGTTGACCATTCTGATTAATCAATGATTCATTTACGACAAACAACCGACTCACTATACGTAGTATAGTTACTCATACTGCTCGAAGTTCCTTACCTACCACAAACACTGCCTGCCACTATTTTTGTGCTATTCTAAGCTCAGTGCCTTCAACACACATACATACGTGATCATGGCAGTGTATGGACTTACCCAACAGATATTGTTCGATCATAATTTCAATAAAGTTTATGATAAAAAATCTCACGGAAAAAGGACGTCCAGTTTTGCCCGATTTTGAACATTTTCCGGGAAATTAAAAAAAAAACCTATTTGAACTCTTACGAAAAACTTAAAACGAAAAATAACAACAAACAGCATTTCATATTAATAATAATGTGTTGCAGAGATACTTATTACTTTTGTTGAATATTAACAATAGTAATTAGTACTACTAGGACTGATTTTATAGCTTGCCACCTTAGTAAGTTTTGTTCAGCTCAAAAATACCTATCCAAAGATGTATTATTACATGTAGCTATTGGAGTGTGGGACCAAAACTTGCGTCCTCCTTTGAAAAAAAACTGCCACATGGATCACCCGATAAGAAGAGCAAAAATAAAGTGTCTGAATTTAGAAAACTAAACGTTTTTTTTTCAGAACGATTTTTTTTGCGGTTTGCATCTTTTTAATGCTATGAAAACACTGCAACTTACTTTAATGAGTAACGTGTCAGTGACGTCGTTACTAAAAACAAGTTAAACCGTTGGTTCCGGCTCTCTTTTGAAGATCTCTGACAGTCGTTACGTGGTTGTCAGAAAGCCCAAAAATCTGACAACTAGTCCTACCAAGAGATATCCTAGATACCTAGATGGTCGCACCATGTAACATAGTATTTAGAAGCCATACAATTAGTCTGGAGGCCGACCCTAACATAAGTGGAAATAAGCTAGCCTGATTCAGTTTGAGGATTTTAGTATCGCCCGTAATGGTAACAAAATAGAGCTGAAAATGTTGAAACCGAGTAGCAGTTCGTTGGTGCAACACATTTTGTGAACGTAATATCGAACTGCTCGCTGCTGCTGCACCAATTCCCCCATCACGTAGGCTCTGAATGTTGCCAACTCGAAAAAAGCAATATAGACCAAACGCATTAAGATCATGGCAAAGTTGTTCTTGAAATGTAATCTCATGATATTACAAACCACATACTTTTAGTACGTGGTTTCAGAAATAAGTAAATTGGTTTTGCGGAGGTGGTCACGTATTCTTGGGCCCTACAGCTTGGTATATGGATCCTTGAGTAGAGGCCGTTGTAGAAAGCGGCCACAGCCTTCTGTCCGATACGAGTGGTCCAATGACCTGATGGAAGTAGGTAGCCATTGTTATATTTCATGAATGGTGGATGTAATAATGCAATGGCTTTGTTGGAAACAAAAGTTTATTCATAATTTATTCTACCATATTTGCGCTAATCCTGCCGACAAACTGTTACGCAGTTTGGTAAGTATATGAAATGTGTAAAAGTGTTTAGTTCAAATAAATGATTTATTTATTATTATATGAAAATTTTTATAGCTTACAACCAAGACCACTTTGTTTTGGATGAATGCTGAAAAAGCTGATGAAAATGTTGTATCTACAGCAAAAACTTAGTAGAGATACATGACTACGCTAATTGTTTCTGGGGCCACGGTAGTGCCCAGTCAAGTGCAGTCAATATAAAAACCGGTGGACACTACCTTCACACCCTCATATCTTTACCCTGGGTAATACTAGAGAGCTCAAATTCTCAGGATTACATGTGATCAGCAGACTTAAAAAACACACAATAAGTTTAATTTGCCTAGCTTTTATAGCTACCTACTATGGATTTTGTAATGTAAAACGTCGATTTTGTCACTCATTCACTAATTCGATGTTCGAACTCGAGACCTATGACTTGGCAGTCCGACGCTCACACCACTAGGCTAACACTGTTGTCCGATCTTCGATGACTTACCTCATACGATAAGTAGGTATCCTAGCCAAAAAGACAGCTAAAAGTAGTATTAGAACTTTTTGGAAAAAAACCCTTGTTGGACTCTTCCAACAAGGGTTTTTTTACTCTATAGGTCGAATAAAACCCGTGATACAACACTTTGTATCACGGGTTTTATTCGACCTACAGAGTTACGGTGTGTACTGAGGTATTTCTAACTGGAATTTCTCAATAGCAGCCCGGAGTCTGGATTTGTACTCAGTTGATGGCAATAGGCTTGCCCTCTATTACATTGATACTTAAACATGGCGAAATGTGGCAGTACTATTGTACACCTCTGCTCACCCCTTCGGCGAAACAAGGCGTAATGTTATGTTATATTACCAGTACTTTTTAAAGAACGCTCTCTAAATCCTTCGCGGTGACTCGATACAAGGAAGATAATATCTTAATCTCTTATTGAGGGTTATTGTCTCGTCGTTCTCGTAGACACAAGCGCGACTGCTGAGTGTCGGATACTGGGTTCGATTCCCAGTTACGGCGAAGTGTTATTGGGTTTTTCTATATGGAATTTATTACTAGTAGTCCGAAGATTAGTTATGTACCCGATGGATGGCAATAGGCTCACATCCTTACATGGGATTTAAACATAACGGCAAAATATGGGTGCAGTTATCAAAAGCCTACACCTCTGTCTCTAAGAAGAGGCGTGCATCGTACTTTCAGAGTGAGGAAAGGGTTGGTACAACTGCCGCTGCGCACGCACTGGTAAGCTTTCACACCGAAGGCACATCGCCGCTGAGATTTTCCGCCATGGCCATAATTCGGTCTAGAGGTATTATTACCTCAATACGCATTGCCAAAACTAGTTTGTTTTTCGGGTTTCTGACTATATTATTGGTACGTGTAACATCATAACTGACAAAGATCTTCAACAGCACACAGACAGCTTACTGATTGTCAACAAACATTTACAAATAAACAACAATTTCCATTAAATAGCTCCATTAGACATGCTACCATTTCAGTCCGTCATCAGGGTTATTTCCTTGAGAATTAAATTCATTCATTGTTAACAAATAACCGTAATGAATCTGCTAGATTGTCAGACAATGGGACATAACATGACTTTTGAAGTAAAACTGTCGTAAAACTGTTTAGTAATGCCACCGGAATCGAGAATTAAAAGGTTAAAAGCGCCTGTTGCATTACCGGTAGCAATCGGTCGCATGACCAATTTGTATCCGCTTGCAACAGGCGCGGTCGATATAATCGATTTATTACACTTTAGCCTCATACATGATCTGTTTTCGTTGTTTTTGGTAACAATGCAACGACATTGAGTCAAATTTTCAAACAATTGATGGTTGCATCAATGGTAGTCATATCACAATGAAAGAATGCATTAAAAAGTATTCATCATCGTTCAATTGTTTAATAAGATTATTTGATAACAATTTCATTTTGAGTAATTGTATGGTTACGCCTGAACTAATGCGTCAAGAAGCGGTATTTTTATAATCAGAGAAAGTTAAGTTATTATTAAATCGAGTACCTTCAATGATACTACAGTTTCTTCAAATAATAATGTAACTTCAACAAAGGTGCTAGTAATAGAAAAGATGACAATTCAGTTTTCATTGAAAGAATGATGGGCTAATTGGACGTTCAACCAACAGAATCGTACTAAATATAAGCTATCTTATGTACAAGTCATAAGATAGCTTACCTAAAGTTAAGCTAAGCTAGCTAGCTTAGCTTAACTTCTTACTTAAAACTTCATTATTGAATAAGTCATTCAATAAATATTAAATAGTACAGACGCCAGCACATCAAGCTATCCCTAACTGTCAAATTTTCTCAATTAAAAATGAACCTTATGTCTTCGCAATAAAGTTGAAATACTATCAAAGAAATTTGACAGATTGTGGTAACTTGATGTGCTGGCCTCTGTACAATTACTTAGTATGTAATTCCAAACACGTTCATTTCGTCAAACCGTTACGTGAAATTCGACACCTAACTTAAACTCAATTTGTTCTGATATAGCAAACCTACTTCTCTTTTTTCGTCAATATATTCAGCTGGTATATAGGCATCTAAAAAATGTATGAATGTGACTAAACTTTGATACATCTTGGTTCAAGGGCGTGCTGAGCTCAGCACGCCCTTGAACCGAGATGATAAATAAATAAATACTCACAAGCTACAGAACATAGCTATGTGCTTGCTATGTGTAGCTTGTGAGTATTTATTTATTTAAGGATTACCAACGAGACACATTACAATTAATTATCTTTTAAAATAATAAAAATAATATACATCATTATGTATTGCATATTCAGTTTCAGGTAACCACAACTTTGCTCTGAATACCTAATTTTATTTAAGAATAGGTAGGTATCTACTTTATAAAAAGCATTATACATGCTATTACAAAAGACTTACATGGTATTATAAAAGTTTAAATTTACGTATACCTAATGAAGATACTTGTAGCCGTGATTTGAAGAAACAAGTTTCCGTGATGATTTCTGTGACCTGCGCTCGAGTTGCCAGTCGGATAACGTATTTACAAACAAACGCACTTGTTAGACGAAAACATTTTAAATATCGAACGTGAGTGACATGAAACTATCAACATGAACGGAAAAAGTGAAAAGGATCTAGAACTTACTAATAAAGACAATGTAGAAGCCATCGGAAATAGTGAGAAGAAAAAAGAAAAACAACCAGTGACTTCTGGTCTACTTATAAGAAGGTTCTTTAACTTCTTCACAGTAGAACCGTTTCTGCTGTGCTATGTTTTGCCAATTGCTATTTCGGGATTGGCAGTGCAAAAACTTAACATTGAAAAAGCATGTCGCGTTGATCTGAATATGACTGAAGAAATATGTTATAAAGCAGTGAACGGCGAATTTGATGATAATGACACAATGACTTTGGAAGCCCAAATAAATGCATTAAAATTAGTAGCTGATATGACAGCTTGGCAGAGTCCCTTACAGAGTAGTATTCCAGCCATTGTCATATTGAATGTTGGGGCGTGGAGTGACAAAACGGGCAATAGAAAAGCTTTGATGCTAATGCCTGTGGTAGGAGAAATTATATCATCATTTGGTCTATTGCTGACTACGTATTTTTTTCTGGAATGGCCTTTGTGGGTCACTGCATTAATAGAAGCTCTGCCGTCAGCTTTAACGGGAGGTTATGCAATCGCATTGATGGGCTCATATAGTTTGATAGCAGATCTTACAACAATTGAATCAAGAACATTCAGAATCGGATTAGTTGGAATAATTGTGACATTGGGAGTCCCGTTCGGTACATCAATAAGTGGAGTTTTAACAGAAGCTGTTGGTTTTTATGGAATATTCGGCATTAATTTGGCTTTATACGTTCTTGGATTCATCTACACTTACTTCAAAATCAAGAATGTTAGGAGTGTCAAATTGGAAGGGACCATAGCTCAGCAAGTTTTAGACTTCTTCCATCCCAGGAATGTGTGGGATACAATATCGTTGGTGTTCATGTCTCGAGGGAAGCAGTTGACACAAATAATCTTAGTTATTTGTGCACACATCGTCATTATGGGACCGGTTTTCGGTAAGGTTAATTTTAAAATAAATCTTACGATACGTCTTAACATTTCCAAAGTAGATATTCCAACGTTTAGCAACAAGTTTTATCTCATATTATTATCACACTTAGTATCAAATAGAGGATATTATTCACGAAATTGGTATCCCGCTAGATTCGCGGTTTCTCGGTCTTTCCATTGTAGATTCAACATATCTTTAAGTAAAATTAATATACTCATCTACTAATTGCCTTAACATTTTCCATGACTTAAGTCTTCGTTCTATCTATAGGCCTCTTTCAAAAGTTTCAAAGAGAAGATAATTTTGTTTATTTGTCTCTTCAAAATTTAATTTATGCCACTCAACAACAAGTTTGTTTACGCCGAACAGACAATCAATTCATAATTGGTCTAATTGCCTAAATGCGGAATATCTTAATAAAATATACTCTTGAATAACACCGAATTATGTTTTTTTTTTCAGGTGAAGCCTCCGTCCTCTTCCTGTATGCGTTGACTAAGTTTAGTATGAGCGTCGTGGATCTGAGTTTCTTTAGCACATATTCCATTTTGATGGGCACCGCAGGTATGATAATACTTTAATATATACATATACTAGCTGACCCGACAGACGTTGTCCTGTCTTAACTGTGATACCTACCCTACCTACCTACCTGCCTACCTACCCTACCTACCTACCTGCCTACCTACCCTATCTACCTAGCTACCTAACCTACCTACCCTACCTACCCTACCTACCCTAGCTACCCTACCTACCCTACCAACCCACCCTACCTACCCTACCCTACCTACCTACCCTACCTACCCTACCTACCGTACCTACCTACCCTACCTACCTACCCTACCTACCCACCCTACCTACCCTACCCTACCTACCTACCCTACCTACCTACCTACCTACCTACCCTACCCTACCTACCTACCCTACCTACCTACCTACCCTACCCTACCCTACCTACCTAACCGACCTAAAAATAATTAAAAAAAAAAAATGTATTCTGCTATTCAGGGCGGAGACAAATCCAACGAAACAAAAACCATGAAAATTGGTCCAGCAGATCTCGAGTTATAACGAAGGGAACAAACCCGTCTTTCTTTTATATATATAGATATGAATATGCAATAGTACTTACTAACAACAACTGGAAGATCTCATGGCCAAGTAATAACAGCCGCACTCGTCATTCTATCAGGTTAAGTTATGCATAGTTGCAAGTTGGCCCATAGATGGATGACCATCTTTACATCCGAGACTCCTCCGTTAAGCCGTTGGTCACTGCTATCATTCGTGGATCATTGACAGTCATAACGAGTCGTCAGAAGCCCGGTCTGACAGCCAGTTTTACCAAGGGCTATTGTATTACCCGGTTACCGGGTTGTGGAGGTCAGATAGATAGATAGAGGTCATGTAAAATTCATTCAGCTGCATCCGGTTAGGTTGGAAGTTGATCTCAACAAAGGCTTAGCAGATTGACGCACTAACTACAAAAATGACAACAACATAGCTTGCGAATTGTGCATAACTATAGATAACCATCTGCCCATTTATGTTAAGTAGTAACTACGTACTAATGCTTGAATATTATAGACACACATGAGCTTGATAAGGTAGGTAAAGATTACATCTTAGTGCATATTTAATTATTTATTTATTTGCTAACATGTAAAACACTGGTTAGTAGGCATGTATTAAAATTTCATGACACAGTATTCAGACATGCTCCCTGTAAGGGAACTGCAAAATATATTGAATTAATAAGATAATAATTACTCTAATTATTACAATAATTCATTACATTTCGTTCACCATAAATAATTATTATCAAATCAATTTTACCATTAAGTGTAGTATTATAGTCATGTAGGTAAGTTATTAGTAGGTTATTATTTCACATTTACGTCAAGCATAGTTGTTTAGCCTCCCAGAGAACATGTAACCAAACTGCGAACTTAACACCGAACGATAAATATTTGTTCATAGTTTCGTCACTAGATGGCGCTGTACAATTTCGTCATATTTCTAGATGGCGGTGTTAAGATTCTCCGTAGATAATATATGGTCTTCGGACAATTTTAATTTAAAATAATCACTTCTATACTAAGGTGTAACCACTATACCATTAGTAGAATATATCAACTTGAGGAAATATTGAAAACTTGTTTCAATCAACCCCAAGTCACTAACCCAGGAAGAGAGGGTTATTCATGGTCCTTCGAGCCGGATGTGGCAAAGGCTACGCCAGCGAAACCAGGTGTGTTCTCCTATTGGACGGAGAATCACCAACCCCATACGGTCCTGCTGAGTGATCGTGGATGATGCTAGAAGGAGATAGCAACACCGGATCCAGTTGCGGGAAGTACGGAGGGAGGAAGAACACTGCAGCAAGCAAGCTGCAGACGACTAAGGTCGTAAGGAAGTGAGTGATAGTGCCGAAAATCGTGAGTACTTTGTAATTTCTTATGTGTCAAGCCAAGGTGAATTTTATTGCCAAGAAGATTTAAACTTTAACTTTTAATTAGTGAAATTAGGACTTAGAATAAATTCAAGTGTGCATGTTTAGACTTAGTTAGATTTTAAGCCAATTGTGATTAGACGGGGAACCTATGCCCGATTTTTAATAAAATAAAAGTGCCAAACACTTAGAAAAATTTCTTTGTTTACATCGACTTGTAAAATTTTCGACAACTTTTTGGACTTGTAAAATTTTTCGAAACTTAATGCCAAACACTTAGAAAAATTTCGTTGTTTACATTGACTTGTAAAATTTTCGATAATTTTTTGAACTTTTAATTTTCTTTTGTTTTGTTTATTGTTTAATATTAACTTCAAAATGACTTTGCAATCACATGTAAAGGTACAGGATGATATCTATAGTCGATTAGTGAGAGCCAAAAGTAATTTCAAAAAGTCGCCAAAGGACAGAATTACTAAACAGTATTTAGAAACTAGATTGGAAAGTGTTGAAGAATTATGGGCGCAATTTAGTTTAACCCATACACAAATTGTGAAGGATTTTGATCCTAAAGAATTGAAGTCATCACCCTACACTGTAAATGAAGTTTATTTTACTACGGAAGAACTGTATTTAGATTTAAAATGCGAGTTTAAAACTGCTTTAAATGTAATTAAGGGTAGTGATGTTCCTCCGGTGGCGGGGTCATCATCATGTAATGTTTCTGAAGGAAAAGGCACATACATTAAGTTGCCCAGGATCACGATCCCAACATTTTCGGGAAAATATACGGAATGGCCGACTTTTCGAGATTTGTTTGTATCGGCTATACATAAAAATAGTACTATTGATAATGTTCAAAAGTTACATTACTTAAAAAGTTATTTGACTGGGGAAGCCGAGCAGCTCTTACGTCATATACCAATTTCAGAGTCAAATTATGATAGATGCTGGACTCAATTGGAGACCAGATATAACAATAAAAAATATTTATCTCACTGTATTTTAAAAAGATTGCTGAGTCAAAAGAACATAGCTCAAGAGTCAGCTAGTGCTTTAAAGGAGTTAATGGATACAACATCAGACTGTCTAAATGCACTAACTAATTTAGGTATAGATACAGCATCCTGGGATATTTTGATAATTCATATCATAACCTTGAAATTAGATTCAGACAGTAGGAAGGATTGGGAACTTAAAGTAACTAGTAACACTGACTCAGATAAGCTGCCTACTTTTGAACAATTCAAAGGATTTTTAACTAGTCGGTATAGAGCGTTTGAATTTTTAGAAACTAAGCCAATTAAAAATAGTGGTAATATAAGTAAGGCAAAGGTTTTTCACACAGCAACCAATGCGGTCGTAGCTTGTCCGCTTTGTAATGACGAGCATAAGTTAAAAAATTGTAAGCAATTCGTTGGCCAGGATGTGGATACTCGGCGTAGGTTTGTGAGAGATAATAACTTATGTTTTAATTGTTTGGGGCACAACCACTCTGCCAAGTATTGTAAGTGTGCAGCCTGTTGTCAAGTATGCAGGCGGAGACATCACTCCTTGTTGCACCCTAAAGGTGAGCAGGAGTCTAAGGGAGAGACAGGAAATTCGTCTAGTGATAGTGTTTCGCAGTCGAATGAACATACACTCACGGTTGGAGTAGAAACGGAAAATAGGGTAGTCAGTTGTTTTTCGAAAGGTGCAGTAAATAATCAAGTCCTTTTAGCCACGGCGCTAGTTAGGGCTGTTTCGAAAAACGGGGCTAATTATACACTCAGGGCCTTGTTAGATCAAGGCTCACAAGCATCTTTTGTGACAGAACATACTGTCCAGAGTTTAGGGTTAAAGAAGCAACCAGCTAAAGGTTTCATAACTGGTATAGATGCCAATAACAAATTAGTTCTCAATTCGGTTGTTGAGGTGAAAATTCAATCTAGGGTCGATCCATCGTTTGAAATTGTAGTCAAAGCATATGTTCTCAAATCGATAACATCATTATTACCTGGTAGAGAAACGGTATGTTTAGACTGGGCACAAGCAAGTGACATTCAATTAGCGGATCCTAGGTATAACACACCGGATAGAGTAGATATGTTGTTAGGAGCCGACATCTATAGTCAGGTATTAAAAGACGGGTTTAAAAAGGCGCCTGGTAGTAGCACTGTAGCTCAGTGCACCACATTGGGCTGGATTTTATCAGGAACTGTAGCTTCCGCAGGTCACAGTTCATCAAATATTGCGGTGATGCATGCTCACCTAGGAGATGATGAAATCCTGAAAAGGTTCTGGGAACTAGAAAGGGAACCGCAAAAACAGACACGCATACTCACCGAGGAAGAAAAAAGATGCGAAGAGATCTTTAATACAACCACGGTAAGAGACAGTGACGGTCGTTACGTAGTGAACTTACCATTTCGAAATCCAGATCCGAGCTGTAAATATGGAGACGCAAGAAAAGCTGCAATAAATAGATTTTACGCATTAGAGAGTAAACTGAGTAAAAACACAACCTTAAAAACAAAATACAAGGAAGTAATCAATGAATATTTACAGCTTGGTCACATGAGGCCAATTACCAAGGCAGAAGAACAAAATAAAAATGCAGTGTACTTGCCTCATCATGCGGTTATACGAGACGACAAAGACACAACCAAGGTCAGGGTGGTCTTTGATGCTTCCTGCAAAGGAAAGAATGGAGTTTCGCTCAACGATGACCTGATGATTGGTCCCGGGTTGCAAGCCGATCTAAGGCATTTGCTAATTCGCTGGAGAACGCACCGCATTTGCCTGGTTTCGGACATCGTCAAGATGTACCGAATGGTTCGTGTGGCTGATCAGCACACCGATTTCCAACGCATCGTCTGGAGAGATGATAAACAATCTTCAATCAAGGATTACAAATTACTTACCGTTACTTTTGGTACGTCTTCGGCGCCCTATTTGGCCGTGAAATCGATGCAGCAAGTCGCGCACGACGAAGGAGTAAAATATCCACTGGCGGCTGAAAAGGTACTAAAAGATTTTTACATGGATGATCTCATGACGGGTTGCGACTCCATAGAAGAAGGCATGCAGATCTATAGCCAGATGAACGAGCTATTGGCTAAAGCAGGATTCACGTTACAGAAGTGGTCAAGCAACAGCAATGAATTGCTTGATAAAATCATAGGGGAAAGGCACTTGGACAGGGGACAGGATGGGGTAGAAAGGGAAATCAACATAAAACTGGACGAGATATTTAAAACATTGGGACTTACCTGGAACCGAAGCTGCGACACCTTCCAGTACTCTGTTCAGTTGCCTCTGCTGCAGGAACCTGTAACTAAAAGAAAAATGTTATCAGATATAGCTAGATTATTTGACCCTTTGGGATGGGTCGCTCCTGTGATCGTAGTAGCTAAGATTTTGATCCAAAAATTATGGATTTCTGGAATTGGCTGGGACGAGGAAATTCCACAAGAAATAAAAAAGGAATGGTTTACTTACCGACAAGAGCTGACAGGTCTAACGGAATTTTCAATTCCTCGATGGCTGAAAATGAAACCAAGTGACAAGCAAGTTGACCTGCATGGATTTTGCGATGCATCAAATTCAGCATACGCCGCGGTAGTTTATGCACGGGTAGTCGATACTGACGATAACGTTTATGTAACTTTGCTCACTGCGAAAACCAATGTCGCACCAATAAAAACGGTATCAGTGCCTCGGTTAGAGTTGTGTGGAGCAGTCCTTCTGGCAAGGCTACTTGCTGAAGTATCTGACGTGATGGGAATCGGTAAATCTCATTTATATTATTGGACCGATTCCGAGATTGTCCTAGCGTGGTTAAATAGTCATCCTAACAAATGGAAAACATTCGTGGCAAATCGAGTTTCTGAAATTTTGACCATCAGTGAACCACAACAATGGCACCATGTTAAGTCGAAAAGCAATCCCGCTGATTGCGCATCACGGGGCTTATATGCGTCGGAATTCGTAAATTTTAAGCTGTGGGTAGAAGGTCCTGAGTTTCTGAAAGATAAAACTAATTTAGTAAGCAAACACAAAATAGTATCAACGAATATAGAAGAAATAAGGGTACATGTAGTAACAGAAGATAATTTCATTTGGGATAAATACTCATCACTTACCCAATTAGTCAGAATGGTAGCATATTTAAGACGTCCGTTAGAGTTGAGAAAACCGAAAGCTGAAAGAAGGAGTCATACATTTATAACAGCGGAAGAAATGAGATTAGCGCTGGAGACAATCGTTAGGGTATGTCAAAGACAAAGCTTCGGAGAGGTGATTCTGGATCTGCAAAAAGAAAGACCTAAAGGAAAGATATTTAAGTCGCTTAATCTTTACCTTGATTCCGTTAAAATCTTGAGGGTGGGCGGCAGGTTGGAACGTTCTGGTCTTGACATGGATCGTAAAAATCCAATGTTGATTCCAAGTAGTGGTCATTTTACAAACCTTCTAATTGCCGACGCACATAATAAGAATCTTCATGGCGGTCCTCAACTAATGCTCAACTATTTAAGCAAGAAGTATTTTATTCAGGGAGCTAAGAGATTGGTTACTGCATACGTGCGAAACTGTGTAATTTGTTTACGTTATGCAGCTTCTACAAAACCTCAATTAATGGGTCAGTTACCACCTGCACGGGTTACCCCAAATAGGCCGTTTAGGAGTAGTGGAGTCGATTATGCTGGTCCTATTCAGTTAAGGGCATCAAAGGGTAGGGGTCACCATGCGTATAAGGGGTACATCTGCTTGTTCGTATGCATGGCGACTAAAGCTGTCCACATTGAGGTCGTAAGCGACCTCACAACAAAAGGGTTTCTTGCAGCTTTTAAAAGGTTCGTGGCAAGACGGGGTCAATGCAAAGATATCTGGAGTGATAACGGGACAAATTTCCAGGGAGCTTCCACTGAACTGGTCAAATTACTTCGTTCCGAAAATTCTGGTATAGCTAAGGAAATCGCTGCGGCCGTAGCTACTGAGGGTACGACATGGCATTTCATTCCACCCCATGCTCCGAATTTTGGCGGATTATGGGAAGCTGGAATTAAATCCTGTAAGAAACATTTAAATCGGGTAATTGGTAGCTCTACGTTGACTTTTGAGGAGATGTCCACATTATTAAGCCAAGTAGAAGCATGTTTAAATTCGCGTCCCTTGTGTAGGCTGACAGATTCGAGCACTTTCGACGCATTAACGCCAGGGCATTTTCTTGTAGGCGAACCAATTGTGAATGCGCCTGATCATAATTACGAAGAAGCGAACATTTCCAGCTTGAAGAGGTGGCATTTGGTTCAACAGATGACACAACATTTCTGGCATCGCTGGTCCGATGAATACTTGACCACACTGCTACATCGCTATAAATGGTCTAAACAAAATCCTGAACCAAACGTAGGCGATATAGTTTTGATAAAGGAAGACAACTTACCTCCTTGTCGGTGGCTTCTTGGCAGGGTGGTTGAAAAACATCCGGGGTTAGACAATCTTACACGAGTGGTCACACTTCGGAGTAATAGTTCTACATTTAAACGACCAACGTCAAAGCTGTGTGTCTTGCCTATTGCCTAAGAATTTTTGCATAGTATTATGGTATAATTTAAGCAATGTTTAGAATAAGTAATGTTTATGTTTAAGGATTAAATATATTGTAAGGATGTCTGTGTATATCATGTGTATAATAAACTGTGTAATTAGCAACTTTAACATTAGAAGGACATAATGTTTCACAAAATGTCCTTGGTGGGCGGAATGTTTAGCCTCCCAGAGAACATGTAACCAAACTGCGAACTTAACACCGAACGATAAATATTTGTTCATAGTTTCGTCACTAGATGGCGCTGTACAATTTCGTCATATTTCTAGATGGCGGTGTTAAGATTCTCCGTAGATAATATATGGTCTTCGGACAATTTTAATTTAAAATAATCACTTCTATACTAAGGTGTAACCACTATACCATTAGTAGAATATATCAACTTGAGGAAATATTGAAAACTTGTTTCAATCAACCCCAAGTCACTAACCCAGGAAGAGAGGGTTATTCAATAGTATTATTACAAGGTCAATCGATTCACAATTTGTCAGCTTTAAATTCCTCAACGCTATAGTAGCCTTTCTTTATTAACAGAGATTTTAACTATTTCGAGAACATTGAGTCATTTGTTAGGGCTTTTAAACTTTCCGGTAGCTTATTAAATATATTAGTTATTCTTGAATATGATAATAGACGACAACTGATGAAGTCAGTTTAAGTACTACAATCACGAGCTAAACTATGTATACAATTACTTAATTTCAAAACGTTTTTCTCCTTAATTATTGCACACGTTGCATTTTCAAATCCATATGTTTACTGAACATGTCGTATCTCGAAGTTAAAATAGTTATTTTGAGAGTAAATCGCTTCTGAATATTGCTAGGTGTATACATATTACTGCTCGTGACTGTACATAATTTGGTGTTTTTGCTAGGTTGAGGTAGTGGGAAAAATGGTACAAATGAATATGATACTTAAACGTTACAGATAAAGGTTGACTCTTCAATATCTACACCAAAGCCACTAAATTACTTGTCGGAGTATCAGTATTATTTTGTGGTTACTTGAAAAATTGACTGCCTTGTTGGTTTAATGGTCGCAAGCGCTACTGCCGAGCATGAGGTTTTGGGTTCAATTCCCTGGTCGGGCAGTGTTATTGGGTTTTTCCACTAGAAATTTCTCAGTAACAGCCCGGAATCTGGTTGATAAACATTATAACTAGCAAAATATGTGTACCTACTACGGATACACGGATACACCTCTGTCTAACCCTTCTGGGAAACGAGGCGTAATAAATGTGTGTGTGGGATTAAAATTGAATTGTTTGAAGTACAGAGGCCAGCACATCAAGCTACCACAATCTGTCAAATTTCTTTGATACTATTTCAACTTTATTGCAAAGGTATAAGGTTCATTTTTAATTGAGAAAATTTGACAGTAAGGGATAGCTTGATGTGCTGGCGTCTGTACATACAGACACTAGCACATCATGCTATCCCAACCTGATATCTTCAATCTTCTACAGTACTAATGATAGAAAAAAATTGTTATTGATACATTTTTCACCGTGAAAACTTACGTGAAGTGAGCTGTCGATCCACCTAAGGCGTGAAACACACAGAAACGGCGTAAGGTGAAGGCGCGGCAAAGGTACGTACATTTTGTACACAAGCATGATGCCGCTTTTAAACGTTTTCATACAAAATGTGTGCGCCTGTGCCGCGCCTTCACCTTAGGTTACTGTGTGTTTCACGCCTTATGCTAAGGATTGAACTATTGACAGCTCACTTTAAATTCACTTCACCTGCGTTAACACGGTGAGATTTTTATTGAATAGCATTACGGGACAACCTCCCTTAACCCCTATTTTAATATCACATTTTTTCTTATATTCATTCTATTTACGTCTGTTACTTAATATTTTTAAGAACATATCACTTGACCATCCCACTTTGTCTAAAATTTTATGAATATGGAATTTAGCTTAACCTGTTTTAGTAAACTTGCCAAATTATGTATTGTTAGAAAACTTTCAATACCAACTCAGGATTAATTGGAAAGTCGACTGATTCTTTTGGCTGTAATTAGAAACGTTAACCAAATATGGGAAATGGGAATGAGGACTGTGGGTGAACTACAGTTAGGTCGCTTTTAGATTCACCAGTATGTAACCAAAAGTCAAATTTCTCTTCGGGTATTTGAAATGCATTGAACCTTCATTTTTTCTTAAGAATAGGAAATCATGAAATGGCTCCTACTGCTCTGGTTGGAGCGGAAGGGAGTGTCAGTCTCTTACTGACTAAAACCCATCCATGTTATTTCCTTAGCCCTTTGTCTTCCGGGGCAGCAGGGAACCATCCGGACAATTCATGATTTGTGTTGCACCTCTACAAGATTTCTACTCAACGAACTCTCCTTGCAGAAACTGATAGGCTCACCATACGTAGATATTTCTGTTTTCTTCATTGGCGTGGTCTTTTTCTTGTCTACCCAGATATTCTAGTTTTCTTCAACGTTGTCCTTTTTTTGTCTACGTAGATATTTCTAATTTTCTTCAATAGCGTTGCAAGAAAATGTACTTAAATGCTTATCAATACTTCTTATTCCAGGGTCAGCAGTAGCCGTAACGCTCTTCAGTAAGAAGATGAAGATGCATGACAGTTTCCTTGGAATCATAGCCACTGCTTGTAAGACAGTGTCTGGTTACGTGTATGGTTTGGCCCCGACGAGAGATTGCCTGTACGCTGCCCCAGTCTTCGACTTCTTTGGCAACTCGGGTGCTATAGCCATCAGGTCTCTTGGTACTAAAGTCGTTGAGCCGGAAAAAGTTGGTAAGTTGATTTTTTTATTAAAAGATGTCTGGTCTGCCAAATGGACAATAGAGCTATTGGTATAGTCAAGAATATCAGCTATACTTTTCATCCTCGATCGCAGATGAAGCAGCGGGCAACAGATAGTCTATACTAATATTATAAAGAGGAAAGATTTGATTGTTTATTTATTTATTTAAACTTTTCGCACACAATAAAGGTACAAAGGCGGACTTAATGCCTTAGGCATTCTCTACCAGTCAATCAAGGGTGGTGAAGAGATTAGATGGCAGGTGCTTTAAATAGTAGGAACATACAAAACATTGAGACTTGAATAAAATGGGTACATAAATAGGTTAAAACCTTATAATAACAGTTTATACTATAATACATAACATACATAATTATTTACTATAATAGATAACTATAATATATATATATCATATATACATACATACATATATATAGATACAAGGAAGACAGGTGGTGAGATAACTCTACGCTATTTGTTATGAAAATAACTCTGCAATTTCCGCTTAAATGCATAACGACTGGTAGCCGTCCTGATATCGAGAGGAAGCGCATTCCAAAGAAGAATAGACTGAATATGAAAGGAGGAATGAATAAAGTCAGAAGTATGAGAAGGACAGAGTAGGAGAAGGTTGTTAGAAGAACGCAGATTCTTAGCATGGGAAGAACAAAGATATTGGAAGTGAGAAATCAAATAAGAAGGAGGAGAGGGAGAGGTTAGGAGGGAGAAAAGAGTCGTCAATGCCCGTAAACTTCTTCTTTGGCGTATGGACATCCATTTGAGCTCAGATCTAAAACTAGACACATGGTCATACTTACGGAGGTTGAATATGAACCGGATGCAATTGTTAAGCAATCTGTCGAGCTTGTCCAGGAAAACCGCATTCAAGTCAAAGTAGCACACGTCACCATAGTCGATGATAGGGAAAATCAAGGTCTGCACAAGCATAGTTTTGGTCTTAGCGGGCAAAAAGTTTCTCAGACGATACAACGATCGCAAAGTACCACTGACCCTTTGACTAACACTAGCGACCTGGCGTTGCCAGCTAAGTGTCGAGTCAAGGTGCAAACCGAGATCTTTCACAGTAGGGGTGAAGGGTATGACGGTACCATTAAAAATAAGAGGTGGAAGAGAGCTAAGCGTCACCCTACCCATCATGCGCGAGCTACCAATTATAATGGCCTGACACTTCGAGGGGTTTACTGAAACCCCAAAACTGTCAGACCACTTTTTGATAGCATCCAAGTCTCGGTTTACATCTGCTATAGCGTCTGATAAACCTTCAACCCGTGCAGCTGTATACAATTGAAGATCATCAGCATAAAGATGATACGAACACCGAAGACAATGAGTTATAAAATTAATGAAGATGGAGAATAACAATGGAGAAAGAATACCGCCTTGTGGAACACCAGCATGCAGATCACGCTAACTCGACGAGCTCACATCAACGCGTACCGACTGCTGGCGTCCCTGAAGATAAGAAGAGAACCATTCCAGGGCCTCGGACGAAACCGTAAGATGAGAGAGGATAGAAAGGAGAATCTCATGGCTGACGGCGTTAAAGGCATTGGAGAAATCAATTAATACCAAAACGGTAACTTTAGTATCCTCCATTGCTTCTCTAACGTCGCCAGTCACTTTAAGGAGAGCGGACGCTGTGCTGTGTCCAGGCCTGAATCCAGACTGAAATGAGCTAACGAGGTTGTTGCGGTGAACAAACCCCGAAAACTGCTTGTGTCAGGAACAGGCCTCAAGCACTTTTGACAGGAACGGAAGAATGGAAATGGGGCGAAAGTGACTGGGTAGGGAGGGATTAGAAATTTTAGGGAGTGGGCGTACAAAGGCCATACGCCACTGGGATGGGAATTGTCCGGAATGAAGAGAAAAGTTGATGATGTGGGTATTCGGAGGGAGAAGGGTATCAAGGATCCATACGATCATACTGCGACTGATGCCATCGCAGCCCACAGCCTTGGACTTTATGGACAGGATGATCTTTTTAATTTCATCCAAGGTGACCGGAGAGAAGTGAAATGGTTCTATAATGGGACTAGCTAGGTCATTGATTAAACCGACCGTCTGGGACAACATTTGGGAATCCAAATGACAAGTGGTTGTGAAGTGACGGTTGATATCATCAAGACCAATAGTGTTAGGAAAATCCACATGACGTGGCCTGCCGATACCAAGAGTGCCGAGGAACTTCCAGATATCAGCAGGTGAAGAAGAAGAAATGTTCTCAAGGATATGGCAGCGTTTGGCGTTGCGTATCATCTGATTACACCGATTTCTAGCAGCTTTGAAAAGGACCCGGTTTTCTTCACTGCGATCTTTTTTAAATTTACGGCTCGATCCCTGCGCCTCATCGCCATCCGAACTCCTGTTTGTTTGCATTGAATAGGCTCCGAAACTACAGAACCGATTTGGAAAAATTCTTTCAATGTTGGGCAGCTACACTTTCCCCAGGTAACAGACTATATTTTCAAAAGAATCAGGGATCCTTACTAAAACTCCAATAATGTAACAGATGTTGCAGATATCCACACGGGCACTATTTATATTATAATTTAAACACGATTAATGATAAATGGATGCATTAACTGGACAGGCTATATAGTTCTTTCCAAAAAGAATCATTTCAGACATCAACCTGTCTAGACTATAAAAGAGACTGTGCCCTTTGAATTTGTTTTGACCTTTCTTCTAGAACAATAATATCCATGAAGTTTTCATAGAAACTGTTCTACTAGAGTCGCGTGGCACCTGTCTGCGCTATCCAAGCTTTGAGTTTGAAGAGCAATACGAAGTTCAAGTGATTTAAAAGTTAGATTAATATTTGGAAGAATTCATGATAATTCATAATATATTTAAACATCGAATTTCTAGTAATTTTATTTATTTTGGAGCCTAGCATTTGTCTTAGGGCTCGAAGATAAGAAAAGAATTTGATTAATCAAACGAATTATGTAGATTTGATAATTATATTTAACGTAAATCGCAAAAAGATGAACGCCTGTAAAAGCCTTAAAACTACGAACAAATTTGATAGAAAGCTCTTTACAAAGAAAAATTTAAATATTAAACCATACGTATATTGTGATTACTCAGCACTCATTTCTTTTAGATTATTATCGATTGTTCGAAAAGAAAATAGTTTTCGAACTTTTTTATGTTAATTTGTTTACAAGTGTTTTTACTATGGCAAACAATTCTTTTTTATTTTGCTTTTTTAAAAGTTCTTTGTTTTGAAACACATCGATTAGGCACAGACTTAATAGTGGGTGTTTTAACTACACTTAATTGTCAGTACTTATTTAGTAATTACCTTCTGCCCGCGACTTCATCCGCGTGTTTCTTGTACCCCCGACTCACCCCGTCGCATCGCATCGCCTGCCTCACGGGCGGGCGATGCGATGCGATGCGTGTTGGGTCGGACAGTGGTTTTAGAAATTAAGGCCTTACAAATAATATAATTACTAGTACTTAAACTAGTTATAGTTTTACTTATTACTAACAATATAAAACAAAATGCGATAATTATTAAGTTTTAACTTTGAAATAATACGATACATATTAAATGTCGGAGGAAATAAGGATTCCTAAATACCAAAGATGTTTTTCTGATACGCTGATGTCAGCTTCAAGGTGCGCGGCATTATTATTATAATGATCAACCACAACCGCTAACCGGATTCTATGTGGTAGATCGGGCAAAACATAATTTGAAAAGAAAAAAAAACCTTAATTATTATTTGAGAATATTCATACATAATAGCTTTATGAATTTAAATTACAATACGAATTCGAAATCTGTTTATTCATATTTTATTTCTCTGTGACATGAAAATGTCAGCTATACTCAAACTCAAAGTATTGATTTCAAATAAACCAATTACACTTTCGGTCGGTTAGTCAGATAAATGAAACTAGAAAGCCAATCCAAATCAGTAGGTACCTATGGAGAAGAACGGGCAAGAAACTCCACGGACACTCTTTTAAACAAAATATGGGTACAAAAAATTGGTTACATCATTTATATTATTATTATACATGTGAGCGCGATGCAGAAAGTTAAAAGCATCAGTTATAAAATAACAATAAAAATTGCCGCTAAGAGATGACCAGTCCCTACTGACAGTAGTAATACATAAGTAGTAGGTATCGAAAATGCAATTACTGTGTCTCCATTTGCTCTGTGGTTACGCTGGTGTCTAGAACATCTAAATTGAAAGTCTTTATAGGTGTCAAAAGCCAGAACGTCTGACAAACAGTCTATCATGTTACCCAGTGACAGCGTTGTGAACAACAGATTCAGTCGCTCCATCAAAAATTCTGGTTTTCAGTTGCATCCGGTTAGACTGGAAGCCGACCCGAACTTAGTTGAGAAAAGGATAAATAGATGATAAATCCCATATACGAAGCTAAAAAGTTAAATTCAAGTGTTTAAAAAGCTAATAACGTGCTAGGTACCTTCCGCCCATCTCTAACGTTTGTCCTAAATTCTTGCTCTTACAGAGCGTGGCAGACATTGCATGCAGCTGGAATGAGAGAATTTAACCTATGCACTGAATAAATTGCATTTTCCAACTTTCTAGGTCCTGTCTAGTTTTATTAGGTAGCTAAACGTAGCTAGCATAAACGAAAAAGTATATCAGCTACCTTTGAAATACTTTTTCGATTATGCTAGCTACAATTTTTTTTTTAATTTAACTAGAATAAAATTATTGTGGTTTGATGACATTCACATAATTATAATACTGACTGAGGGTGAGTACCATGCAAGCTAGCACAAACACTGCCACTATTTTTTGTGCTATTCTAAGTTAAGTGCCTTCAACACACATATGTTCATGACAGTGTATGGGCTAGATCAAAAACAAGCTCCCTAAAATAGGTTAGGGCTACGCGATGACTGATGCATGTATGCCCTCTGTTGGGACTACCCGAAACTGTAATTGCACTTTCTACAAAAGGCCGTTTCAGATATTATGCCCCTGCATTATTACTCCCATAAAATCATTATAATATAATGTTTGGACTTTAAAAGAGACCATGACCTCTGAGCTTGCTTCGACATTTCTTCTCAGGGAACAGTCAACAAGGAAATGCCGGCGCCATCTAGTTTTAAAATATTGACGTGTAAAAGTGTTTTAAAATATCTACTTCATCATCATTCTCCTGTCCTTATCCCAATTTATTTGGGGTCGGCGCAACATGTCTTCTTCTTCCTTACTTCTCTATTAGTCGTCATCTCGGTAGTCACTCTCTTTCTAGCTATATCATCTATTACACAATCTATCCGTCGTTTCTTTGATCTCCCTCTACTTGTATAGCCATCCACATCCATACTCACAACTTTCCTGACAACATTTTCGTCATTCCTCCGCATAACATGCCCATACCATGACAACCGATTTCCACACAACTTTTTAAACTTTAAAATATCTACTTACAGAATTAAATATTTCAGCGTATTGGACGCAGATAGCAAGCATGCTAATCAATAAAATTCATTATCATTCTTTGTATGATATGATATAAGAAACCTTTGCTATTCAATTAAACAATTTATTTCAGGCTGATTCAATTTCTTCTGTTGTTAAAAGAAATTGCTTAAAAGCGTTCCTAAGGAAAATTGCCTAATGGCTAGCGATTTCAAGCCATAAAATCTATATGCATATTACATTAATTAACAGCGAGTCCATTTGTTTCTTTGTGCACTTAACTAATTGACCATTTGTCTACCAGTGCGCTTGAATAAATCGTGCATCTCGTGGAAATTGAATTGAAATTTTGAGTTCAGAAAATGTATTAATTTACTTCACCAGTAATGTTCTTTTTATACAGCGAGAATCAGACATTGTTATCACGAAAAATGAATCAGCTGCCCCATACGTTTGAGTCGAAAAAAATTTGTATGAGACAACTGATAATTTTTTTGCTCTAAAGATGTTGGTCCCATGGAGAAAATTGTTCAGTTTGATGTTTTTTACAAAAAAAAGCCTAAAAATCCCGAAAATCTGACAGCCAGTCTTATCAAAGGGTATCGTATTACCCAGTTTCTGGGTTGTGGAGTTCAGAAAGGCAGTCGATCCTTGTGAAATACTGCTATTTAGTTGCATCCGGTTAGACTGGAAGTCGACCCCATCATAGTTGGGAAAAGGCAGATTGATATTTTTTTTAATGGTCTTTACCACTTTTTGACTTTGATACCCTTAATTAATACAACCTTGCCTTTCTGAAACACACTCTATAGACAGAACTATTGGAAGAATTTTTGCCCCATGATTTAAAACCCGTATGTTTTGTTCTTCATGTAAACATACAGTTTCCTTCCCTGAAGATACCCGAATGTAAAAACAGTGTCAATGTGAAAGGTTACATTGAATGCGGTTGCTATTAAGTGTCCCCCAAGGTTTCATTCTGGGATCGTTTTTCTTTTCAATATGTAATTTTGACATTCAATTCTTACACAATTTTCTCTATTAGTACAACTACAAGTAACTAATTGATGAAATAACTATTTCTTTTTTTTTCAGGTAAAATATGTTCACTTATCGGATTTGTGGAGACTTTGATACCTGTGATCTATATCCCGCTATACAGCAAGTTATTCTCGCACACCGTAGAAACTTTGCCCGGAGCGGTATACCTGCTGGGCGGTACCATGACTATACCGGCCTTCCTTATATTTATGTGAGTGTATTTCTTTGATTGATGTCGTTGTTATTAACATTGTGGTTAAGTAGTGATTTAGTTCATCTACTTCGTTTTAATATTTTCGATCTGTGTAATTTGTAGCAAAGGAAAGTCATCATTAGACATCTTTCTACATTATTTAACACGTTGAGCGCCAACTCGGTCACCGGTGAGCCGCGAACAATAGTTTTTCTATTGTGTCTGCTGCGTGGCAGTCAATGACTTAATTTAAGCAGCAGTGATAGCCTAGTGGTATGACGATCAAAATGCCAAGTCATAGGTTTCTAGTTCAAACCCAAGACCTCTGATATTACGGATTCATGTGCATATTGTATTAAAATCTAATACAATTACCACTTGCTTAAAAGTTGGTGAAGGAAAACATCAAGAGGCAACCAGCATGTCTGAAAAATATTTCTCAACAGCATGTGAAGCTAAGTCAGAGGCCCATGGGCAGCATACAAAACCACACGAAAATACGATTTAAAAAATGAATGATTTCAATAATTATGATCTAAAGCTCCATGATTGTTTTACTACTGTGTTAAACTTTTAAAAGTCTTTAATTCCAATAAAAAATGACGTAAATTGAAATTACCGTGACCAAAGACAAAAATTAGTAAAAACTCCAATATCCTCATTAATTAAAGTGACATAATGACTGTGTCACTGGCAGGCTACAAAGCTTCACTCACACTGAGTACATACTTCAGAACTTCTAACAAAAACCGATTGATTGCTCTTGGAAAAAACTCAAAGGCTCAAAAAGGTCGAGGTTGTTTTCAATCACGTAATCAGTATAATGCATGACGGAATTCTGCTCACTCTGCTGTTTGTGCGATAGTCGATGACAATGTTCGATAAAAATGGCTCACGTCAGTTGAAATTGATCACGTTATTCGGTCAAAGGCCGCTCTCACGGACGTTGGTGGTGGATTTCTAATATAGTGCATGTGCTAAAAGTATGTGGGTTGTACAGAGTGTTTTAAAGGTTAACTTTTAAAGGTCGGTCATTTTTAGTTGTTAACTACTAGGTACATAACTATTTAAACATATTTTTTTGGGGATTGCCCCGTTAGTCTACTGATGACAAGCGCTACTGCTGATAATGTGGTCCTGGCTTTGATTTTCTGGTCGGGCAAAGTGTACTGAAGAGCCTCAGAGACACCTTATGTTGAACAAGGCTGTAGTAATCTGACAGCATTCGAACCTTTAAATTATGAATAGAGTAGTGTGATAGGTTTTTGTAAAAGTGAAGACTCTATCCTCAGACGCGGGGCTTGACAGATGTATTCGTTGCAAGTAAATATATTATTAATGATTCGTGCTCTGTGCGTTTGTATTTATAGGTTAGCAAATTCCTATACACACACAGAACACACGCTCTACCACTGAGCCCCCTCAGTGTAGGTTCCTGAACTTCACAGTACCTGTGGTACACGTATATCTAACCCTTCAGGGAAAGAAGGTGCGGTGTTACGTTATGAGTATTTTATGGCCATTTGAATAAGTCATGCATATTGTATCAAAACGTTTTTTTTCAGTCGCTGATTTATATTTTCTAACTACCTTTCTTACCTAGTCTTTCTACGTTTCAGAGCTCTGTACGTGATGCACAAACGACAGTTAAGAGATACGGTGAAGGACCCAGCAGCGAAGGAGGCGCACGCGCACGACAATGACGTCACCGCACTCTAGTTTCATGAACATCTACCTTAATATTATATTGGTAACAGTAGTTTGCTAGCAAAGAAGTATTGCCATAATAAGTGCCTACAGATTAATCATATTATTTTGTCGAGCTGTCTTTTGCGCAGGCGATGAAGGTAAATTAACAATAATGGTTAACTGCTCTGTACATATTTGATTCCACAAGTTATAGCAACATGCTTTTTTGCAATTTTAAACCCAATTTATATAATAAAATAAAATCGTCATCATCAGATGATGATGACGATTTTGCAGCTGCAAAGCAGATGCTTTCGAACTATGTTGGAGTCGGCTTCCAGTCTAACCTGATGCAGCTGAATACCTGTATTTAAAATGGAGCGACTGCCTATCTGACCTTCACAACCCAGTTACCTACTGGGTAATACTATACCTCTTTGGTAAGACACTTTGTCTGAGTTTCGGGCTTCTGAAGATCCCTTACAAACTGTCAAAGATCTAGTAATGACAGCAGGGATAAAAAGTAAATGATAAAAAACAAATCAATTGAAATACATAATGACAATAATATGGCTAATCTGCTGGCATTCCAGTGAAATTAATGTTCGTCATGGAAAGGTTTTTAAGAATAAGATTTTATGTTTAAGGATGTGTAATGCCATAACTCATGGTTCGTGATATGAACAGGTTTTTCAAACCTGAGAGATTAATATAAAATAAGAATATATGAATAATACTTATGCTAATTTGATATTTATTTATTTTACTCCTAATAGGGTAAATGCTATCGGTGCCACGTATTTTAAACATGCTAAGTAGTTAGTTAATTTTATTAATACTAAAAATGATATGATATATATGATAATATGATATATATAATAAGTACTATAGCACGGCCATCAAGAAATATAGGTATCTACTTAGTACCTAGTAATGGTAAACAAATTAACAACGGTCTTTAAATTTGGCACTTTTCAAGCAATTCAAGCAATTGGATTACCCATCGGCAAAAATTATAAACTTTCACCCCAAATAAACCTATTTAGGAAATCAACTTTCAGAAATTCTTTCTTAGTGCCCTTTAATACAAATCGGTACAGCCGTTCTGGCCTGATTGTGTAACAAACATCCATCTATCCAAACTTTTGCATTTATAGTACTAGTACTAACTTTTGCTCGCGGCTTTGCTCGCGTATAATAATATAATTCATTCATAACATCATATTGTCTTGTTTCCACAAAGAGCTCGGCAGAGGTGTATCTACAGTAGGTCTTTTTTTTTTAAGGCTGGGATCTCATCCAATGACTTCTCCCGCTGTGGGTGGAGCGGAAGGGAGTGTCAGTCTCTTACTGACTAAAATCCATCCATGTTCCTTCCTTAGCCATATAAGTTCCGCGGTAGCGGTAACCCTTTTGGACAATCCCGCTTATCTACAGTAGGTCTACACCCACATTTCACCAAATACTTTTAAGTCCTTCTTTGCCCTGGCGGCCGAACGTTCAAGTTTACGTATGTTTTTGCTCTTTGCTAAAATACTAAAATAATTCAAATCTGGACTTATTTCGCAAAAAAAAGTGTACAAAGTAATTGACTAAGTGCAAAAGTTGTAATAAGTGCTAATTTGGAACGATTTTTTGGTGTGAATCAGTGTGAACCGTTTAAAATTTTAAATCTGGACTTGACAAACGGTGAGTGAGTGACGAGACATTTTACGCACAGTGCATGCGACCGTCGCGGTTACGCGGACCGCATAAGTGTCATATCTGCGCGCGGCTACGCCGAGTGACGTAGACCACCACCACACACACCAAAGACTAAGTAACGCAGACGGCGCATTACTTCCTACCTAATTCACTCTGCCTCTGAGAGGACGACTCACGCGTGACTTGGATATGCCTAAGTTGAAACGTACACCGCCTACATCCCCGAAAATGGGGGGACCAGGACAATCACAATCTGTTCCTGACATAGCATCAGCTTCTAGTTGCAAGGAGCCTGATGATAATGTTACATTCAGGGGCAAGCGGCCACGCATCGACGACTCGCCTAACAACCCCGCTATCCACAACTCATGTGCATGTCGTGAATTGAAGAGTGAAATATTGGAAATGTTGGCTTCCTGGAAGGCCGACTTCGATCTTAAGTTGTTGGCATGGAAAACTGAGCAGGACAAAATGCTATCCGCCCTGTTTAAGGATGTCTCTGAAACTAAAAACCAATGTGTGATAATCCGAAAAAACACAACGGAGCTCGGGGCTAAAACTAGCATAGCTACTCCCCAAGTGAAAACGAGTGGGAAAGATACGGTTAAGCCTGGGCAACCAAAATATCCCCGCTCGTACACCGAAGTTACTCAACGTCGTGCGGCTGGAACACCAAAAGTAGGCGGAAAGGTCACCGATCCCTTGGAGATCGCGTCTAAAGGGGTGGAAGATGTTGATCGGGAAAATCCCGAGGCAAGTCTGCGGGATTGTTCAGAACCCCGAGTCGTCGTGCCGGTGGCAGCCGCTGTTGTTGACATCTCGATGGGCGACACAGAAAAAGATGGTTGGACGGAAGTTCGAAACAGACGCTCTCAACGTTCACTCAGTAATGTGTTGCGTGGAACAGCAGCGCCCGGTACCACCAAACTAGAAGCCTCTGAGAGATGGAGATACCTGCACCTTTTCTACGTAAAGCAGGGCACATCTGATACCCAGGTACGTGATCACCTAACTACCATTTGTGGAACAGATGCCTGCACGGTAGAAGTCCTCAAATCCCGTGGTAAATACGCATCCTTCAAGCTGGGTGTGCCCTCAAAATTGGCTGATCAAGTTGTGGCTCCTGAAAATTGGGCAGAGGATATTTGCGTCAAACCATGGCACCGTAATTTTCGTGCCCGAAGCGGTGAGACCCAATAAGCCCTATGGCGTACTCGCCGCCCCCGCCTCTCGTGGTTGTACGGATCGCAACGTCTATCTACGCTTACTGTACCAAAATGTGCGTGGGCTCAAAACCAAACTACCCATATGGAGGTCAAGCTTATTACTGTCTGAGCATGATTTGATAGCCGTTACTGAGACAAACCTGGATGATTCAGTGGAGGACTCAGAAATATCGGTTGGGGATTGGCGTACTCTTCGACGAGACAGAGTGACCACGGGTGGTGGTGTACTGCTGGCTGCGCGGCCTGGGTTCACCTTGAATAGGCTACATGAACTTGAGACGGCCTGCGGCGAAGATTTGTGGGCTAAGATCTCAATTTATGGCCTAAATATATTAAAAAAAATTAAAATAGTTTATTTTCTATAACATTCTTATACATCATTAATCTGTGGCTAGAACCTCCCAGGAAGCATGTAGTAATGCTTGTGTTGGGTGGTTCTGCTCCTCCCTCGGATCAACATATTTTAAGGTAACTAGATAACTAAAACTATTTTAAGAAATTACAAACAAGTAGGTACACTATGAGTGAAAGGTTAGAGATACTGGTCTGACTTCTCTTTATGTGTGTGTGCATGCGTGTGGTGTGTGTGTGTGTGGTGAGGGTGGGTGCGTGTGAGAGTGAAAGTGTGGGTGCGTGTGTGTGTGTCTTTATGATAGTTAGAACATACTATTTCTCAAATAGCCTGTGTGAATTTGACTCCTAATTAGGAGACTTCTAGCCCTACGATGTAATATCTTGGGATCGGGAAGTACCACTAGAAGTCACGGATATTGTCTAGAGTTCGTATTTAAATAATAAGTTCTCTATATCACAGTACCCAAGCAGCTCAAGCTTGTGAACGATTGTTTTTTTACATTCATGGAATTGCAGGTTGTATATTGTGTATTTGTTGTGAAGCTTATTATATAGATAGGCATATATATGTGTGTGTTGTTTACATCAAACCTAGTGCAACTGATGAGGATTACCTGGCGTGGTTTTGCAAGGTCGAGGACATTATTCACAGTTTGAAGGGCACTATTATTATTTTAGGCGACCTTAATCTAAAAAGTGCGTCAGTAAATGTTAATAATTACTACTGTTTTTTTCTGAGCTTTTGTAGACTGGTAGAGATGAATGAGGTGATGAATATGCGTGGCAGTAAGTTAGATGTAGTGTTGGCTCAGGAGGGCGCTGCTGTAAACTGTGAGTATCTCGAGGGTACGGAACTGGTTCCAATTGACCTGTATCACCCTCCGTTGGATATTGCTGTTACCATCCCAAGGCGTAAGGTACATGAAAAACTTGACCCTAGCAATATTGACCGTAGTAAGGATTGGAACTTTTGTAAAGGTGACTACACATTATTGTTCGATCTTGTTCGCTCTGCTCCATGGCAAGACGTTTTTCGCTGCAATGACGCGTCTACCGCTGCTTGTAAGTTTTATAATGTAATGTACGATATATTTGATTCCTCTATTCCAAAGAAAACGAGAAGGACCTCTGGTAATAAGCGGTACCCAGTCTGGTTTACTAGAGATATCGTACGCGACACTCGACGTAAATCACAACTCCATAATAAATGGAAACAATCCCGATGTGATGCAGCATATGCTCGGTTTAGCGCACTGCGGTCGAAATTAAAAGTGAGAACTGAGGAGGCATATAGATTGCATTGCTCTAATGTGGAAAACAGCCTATGCAAAAATCCAAAACTGTTCTGGCAGCACATTTCAAGCCTGCGATCTAAGGGTGGGTTTGAGCCGGACGTTGTGCTTGATGGCAGTGTCTATTCAGGTGTCGAAGCTGCTGAGGCATTTGCTGAGTATTTTTCCAGCGTATTTCTGCCGGACACACCAGAATTGGACCCGAAGTCAAACACGGTGAATAGTGAGGGAGGTAATTTTCCCCTACCTGTTTTAGTCCCTCCGGACGTGGTTAGGGGTATTTCCAAACTCAAACCCTGCAGCTCGGTCGGCCCGGATAACATCCCTGCATATATTGTTAAAGGATGTAGCAATATATTAGCAGCCCCTTTATGTCATGTTTTTAATCTAGCTCTTCAGTCGGGCGTGTATCCGGAGATATGGAAGACTTCACGTGTTACTCCCATCCCTAAAACCAGTGACAAGACATCTGTCGAGGAGCACAGACCCATCGCTATTTTATCAACCATTGCAAAGGTCTTTGAACATATACTTCACACTGTTATCTTTAAACAAACAAATATGTATCTTTCTGATGCCCAACATGGTTTTCGACCTGGTCGCTCCGTGAACTCAAATCTGCTGGTTCATACTGACTTCATATCCAGTAGCGTGGAATCCGGTAGGCAGGTCGACACTCTGTATTTTGATTTCCGGAAGGCGTTCGATAAAGTGGACAACGATGTGCTTTTGGCAAAGTTAGGGGCTACGGGCTTCTCATCCGGCCTTCTTAACTTCTTCGCCGACTACCTACGGGATCGCAAACAGTTCGTCCGGCATGGCTGTTTTGAGTCGAAGGCTTACTACACTCGCTCGGGTGTGAGTCAGGGATCCGTATTGGGGCCGCCTCTGTTTCTGATCATGATCGATGACCTAATTTGCAAGATTCGATTCGCAAAATGCCTACTATATGCCGACGATTTAAAGCTAGCTGCACAAATCAGAACAGAGGTGGATTGCGAACTCCTACAAAAGGACATCGATACCGTCTATGGGTGGAGCATTGCGAACAAATTATTGTTTAATATAAGTAAGTGCAGCGTTATGACTTATGGTCGAGGGTTGAGACCAATAGAATACAATTATGGTATGGGGGGTATAACGATCACTCGTGTCACCAGCGTTAAGGACTTAGGAGTGACTTTCGACCGGCGTCTGACATTTAGAGACCACGTTTCTGCCCTTGCTAAGGAATCCTACAGGCGTCTGGGATTTGTCTTGAGGAACGCTCGTGACTTTCGCAATCCCAGTACTATTAAACTTCTTTACACCACTTTGGTTCGGAGTAAACTCGAGGCCAGCGCCTGTGTCTGGCATCCACATACTGCGTCACTGACGCTGATGCTTGAGAAAGTTCAGAAAACCTTCCTGAGATTTTTGTATCGGAGGCTGTACCATTACTTTCCATTTATGTACCCAACGAACTATCTTCTAGGGGTGTTGGGCTTCAATTCGTTGGAGGTAAGAAGGAGCTTTGATCAACTCACGATTGCCTGTAAAATCCTAAGCGGTCGTATTGACTGCCCTGAGCTTCACGGACTTTTCTGCTGCCTATTTGTGCCCGACAAATACCTTGGGCACAGTCAAAGCCGCCGTCACAACCTGTTCGCACAACCGCTATCTAGATCGGTTGCTAGAGCGGAATCCCCGGTATGTCGAACCCTAAGGATGCTAAACGCCCTCCTGACTGCGGACCCTGAATGTGATGTGTTTGCTGATGAATGGAAGAAAATAATGCGTGCCTGTCTGGTGTTTTGTGAGAGACAATATGCGAGGGTGTCCACTGTTATATGATATTTTATGTTAGTTTATTATGTTTTTAATTTATTTAACTATTTACTCAAATAATTATTAATAATCTTATCCACACCATTGTACATCTTTGTATTTGAATCTAATTTTTGTATGGTATGTTGTTTCAATGCTTATTTTATTTTAATCTTAATAATTCTAATTCTATGTTAATTAATGTAATTGGACCTGTGCCGTTTTAATTAACTATAAAAAAAAAAAAAATAAAAAAAAAAAAAAAAAAAAATAAAAAAAAAAAGTCCCATGTATTAGGAGGCGAGCCACTACCATCAACAGGGCACAAATCCAGATCCCGGGCTGCTACTGAGAAATTTGAGATAGGAAAACCTAGTCACACTTCACTCGACCTGGGAATCGAACCCAAGACCTCATTCACAGCAGTTTGCGCCAACCTGACCAAAGACGCAGTTACTGAGTCGTGTTGCTCAAAATCCTAATAGCAATGTTACAAAATACACTTGCTATGATCACATTGACAGGCTTATGGCTACCACGTTTAAACCAACAGAGTATAGAGAGTTTATGACCTAAATTTTAATTGAGTATGAATGACTGGTTAGAATTTTTATTTATTTATCTTATTAGGTACATCTACCGTTACAGAATATCCAATGAAACAATAATACACTTTTATTTTTACTTAACCATCACTAAAACTCATTGATTAGTTAATAAATTCTCATTCAAAAACACTTTACTGTTGTTCAAACCCCATTGAGGTCCTAAACATTTTATAGTATCTACTAGTTAAGGCACGTTTATAACCGTAGCTAAGCAGTAATTGTATTTTTCCAACCTAGTTCAAATGCATCCTTAATGAGTGCCACGAGGCGTCACTTAATGCCCTTTGTACAAACAAGAGACCTCCCATTCCAAATTAGTTTTAAGTTACCAATTAGGTACGGTACTACCTCGTTTAACCTAACATACTACAGTATGTTAGGTTAAACGAGGGACATACTTGCAGAGGATATTGTACTCATGCAAATAAACAACTTTACAATGGGACCAACTCTGAAAAATAAAAATAAAATATCAGTTGTTTCATACATTGTGTAAACACAAACACACAAACCGTTGTGATAAAGTTGAAAAACGATTACAGAAATTTGACAGAATGGGGTAGTTTGATGTGCTGGCCTGTGTACATAACTGTGTAAGCTTCTTATGATTTTGCTATGTATACTCTGGACAATCCAAGGGCTGGATAAATGCTCATAATAGCAAAAAAGACGGCTTCGGATGATGAAGGTATGCCCTCGAAACCTATATGAATCAATCTGCCTAGCCTTGTCCCAACTATATTGGGATCGGCTTCCAGTTTAACCGGCTGCAGCTGAATACCAGTATTTTACATGGTCTGCCTATCTGACATCCACAAACCAGTCAGTAACTGGGTTGTGGAGGTACGATACCCCTGTCAGACTTTCGGGCTTCTGACTACCCGTAATGAATGTCCAAGATCCTCGAATGACAGCTGGGACCAACGGCTTAACGTGCTTTTCGAGACACGGAGTAGTCTCGATATCTGAAAATGGTCACCCATCCACAAACCAACCCCGGCAAGCGTAGCTTAACCTGATGGATCGATTCGTGCGGCTGTTATTACTTAGCCACGAGCTCCTCTGCAACTTAAAAAAAAAACTTACTATTTGATAACCCTCGCCTTTTTTTAAGTCGGTTAAAAATATACTTCCATTTTAATTACGGATCAATCTTGCACAGACTTAAAATATGTGAATGGGCTGTTTATCAACAATCAATCTGCCCAGCCATTTCCCAACAATATTGGGGTCGGCTTCCAGTCTAACCGGATGCAGCTGAATACCAGTATTTTACATGGAGCGACTGCCTATCTGACCTCCACAAGCCAGTCAGTAACTGGGAAGTACGATACCCCTTGGTAAGACTGGCTGTCAGACTTTCTGCTTTCTGACTACCTGTAACGACTGTCAAAGATCCACAAATGACAGCCGCGACGGCCTTCACGTACTTGCCAAGGCACGGAGGAGTCTCGAATTCCGAAGATGGTCACCCATCCATAGACTAACCCCGGCATGCGTAGCTTAACCTGATGGATCGATCCGTAATAATTATTTATAAATATTAAAATATAATATTAGAAAAAAAAAATGATTTATTTAATGTTTTAGGAAATATGTTTATTTTAATATACGAAGGGGCCTAACCCCTTCGTACTACCAAATAAGGATTCACGATCTCTAAGTCCATACTAATAAGTACTATACATACATTTTATACTGAACTTAGTCGCCTGCCACATTTGACACGGCAACACGCACAAAACACAAAACAAAAGAACCGAAACAAAATGTGCATCAGTTACCAATAATAATACCTAATAATGTAAGTAACGATTCAGCCGTCGGCCTTGATCTCATTTTATGAAATTATTTGCTCTTATTGCAGTCCCAAGTGACAAATGAAATCAGGCGCGACGGATTCGAGTCCTTTACAAG
This sequence comes from Hyppa rectilinea, assembly GCA_951799385.1. Lineage (NCBI taxonomy): Eukaryota > Metazoa > Arthropoda > Insecta > Lepidoptera > Noctuidae > Hyppa > Hyppa rectilinea. The sequence continues at coordinate 9,502,977 of OX637318.1, read as the reverse complement.
GCTACTAACAATTGGGGCAGAATTAAAGATTCGTTTATGCACAATACATAATATATGGCAGACATTACTGACATTACTGTAAGAAAACCAGGAATTGACTATTTGACACGGTCAAAAATAAAATATAAAATCACAGAAAAAAAACCGCTCGTCTTAAAAGCGACCATCACCATACAGAAATTAATTATTATGCGAAGATATAATTGTAAAATGGCATTTAATGCTAATAAGTATTTCATTTGATTCTAAAAATCTGTGACGTCACATTGTTATATTTCATACAATCATATCACGTACAAATGCCGCATCTTGACAATTCATAAATAGTACTAACGTTATTGAATACCCTTTCAAATACTCAATTATAGTTAATTTATTTCCGAAATCACCAACCCATCTTGGGCTAGAGTGATGGGTAATGCAATCATAGGCTGGTATTATGGGCTGCAAGTATTTCTTCCGGGTCTGGGTGTTTCTCTATGTATAATATGTATGTACCTATTTACAAAAAAAAATGTATTTAAGTACTTTATCAGCCATCTCGTTACCATAACACAAGCATTAGGTTGCTTAGCTTGGGACTACAATTATGGCGTTGTGTGAAATGTCCAAGGATATTATTATTATTATAAGTATTAAATTAAAGAGATAATATGAATCGCTGACATTACCCAAAATGCAGCCAAGCATAAGTGGGACTGGATCGGACCCGTTTGCCGTTTGTCAAAGGATGCATACCACCATGTAGGTCTTAGAACATGTCCGTTGACATCGACGCAGGCCCAGAAGAAGATGGCAAAATGAGCTGGTCTCCTGTAGACGGATTGGTCTACACTAGTAGATAGAGAGGAATGGAAAGCAGAAATGGTGGCTTTTGCCCTGCAGTGGGAAAACACAGGCTTAAATCTGACAACCAGTCTTCAAAGGGTTCGTATTGTACCTATAATTATCACTTGCTTAAAAATCGGAAAAATGAAGGGAAACATCGTGAGGAAACCAGCATGTCTGATAGATATTTCTAAACGGCATGTGAAGCAAAAGTCAGAGGCCCATGGGCAGTCAAAAACTTCTGACACCAGGTTAGTCACTAACCACACGAAAAGAAGAAGATCTAAAGGGTTACCAAGAAACTAGGCTGTGGCGGTCAGACAGGCAGTAGCTCCGTGTAAATGTATATTATAATATAATTAATGCTACTTAATTATACAGTTGTGTTCTTTAAAATGTTTTAATGCCAGTCACTGGCGAGACATGTAGAACATAACCCTAGCGTTAACACCATTAATGTACCATTTTGCAACGCAAATAAAAATATTCTTTTCTATTCTAAAATACTGGTATCCAGCATCCGGTTAGAATGGAAGCTGACCCCAACTAGTTGGGCAAAGGCTAGGCAGATGTAGATAATTGTAACCTAAAATGTTCATTCCTTTTGACATTCTTCGTAGTGTAGATATTGCCATTTCTTACTAGCAAGATTCGAGAATTTGCATTCATATTGAAATTCCAACCGTGCCCACCGGATTGACAACTAAATTAAAAGCCTTGCATTTATTTGAGATGCTAATGAGTGTAATTAGGTACCTAGACTACCTAATAACTGACTGTTACTACCTCGTTGGTCTAGTGGTAGCAAGCGCTACTCTTAAGCATGAAGTGCTAGGTTCCATTCCCGGGTAAGGCAGTGTTGTTGAGTTTTCCATCTGGAATTTCAAAATAGAAGCTTGAAGTCTGGATTTGTGCCCAGATGATAGGCTCGCCGCCAATTACCATGCCAATTGAATGGGAGTTAAACAAAACAGGCGAATTGTGTCTATTCGTCATTCACAGCCCAGTTACTCTGTCTAACCTTTTCAGGCTTTACATGCCTTTTTTTTAGGGTAGGAAATCATCAAATGACCCCTCCCGCTCTGAATGGAGCGGAAGGGAGTGTCAGACTCTTACTGACTAAAACCCATACATGTTCCTTCCTTAGCCCTTTATGTTGCGGGGTACTGGTAGCCCTTTCGGACAATCCCGCTGGGAATAACAGAGAACCCAGGACCTCATGTTCTGCAGTATCGTTTGCGACCCCTGAAGTACCAGAAAATAAAAAAAAGAATAACTAAAAGGTTCCCTCCTCATACAAGGAAAAGATAGTGAAGATTGAATGTTACAAGATAAAGCTTTTCGACAAGTCTTGTTTTCGCCAAATATGGAGTACCACTAATAGAACCTTAGCCATGTCGCAATGTTTTCAGTAAGATATTTCCATACAAAATCTCGAAAGGAGTTGGTTTGGCTGCAAAGGTATTAGAAATGTACCATAATTCTAACCTGGACACTAATGAAAACACAAAGATAATAAAATAATATAATATAACAATATTTCATAATTTTTATTATTTTATTTTAACTCCCGACGCAAAAACAGGGGTGTTATTTTAACCTCTGCCGCAAGACACCGTAGCTCTGAAACAGATAAACCGATTTTGATGCGATTATTTTTATTTGAAAGCAGATTTTCTAGAGGTTGTTTGTTAAATTACAATCGGTTCAGCTGTTTCAAGGTCATCTGTACTTTAATTTTTACTTTTTAATGTTCGCTTTTCTTTTATGTGTTAGGGGTTTTTCCAAGAAAAAAACTAACCTTTACCCAGTTTGGTCTATGGAACAACCATTCTGCCTATTCTCAACTAATTTGAGGTCGGCTTCCAGCCTAACTGGATGTAGATGAATACCAGTATTTTAAAAGGAGCGACTGCCGGTGTGACCTCCACGACCCAGTTACTGGGTAACACGATACCCCTTGTTAAGACTGGCTGTCAGACTTCAAGGCTTCTGACACTTCTGACACAAGGCGTATTACACGATCAACCTAAAGCCATGAAAATCCGACACGATGATTATACGTAGCAAAAACATAAAAAAGGAACTGGTATCGATTTAATAATCATTTCTTATTCAGATAACATAAAACACTGTTTGCATTTAGTGGGACTGGCAATCACGCCAATATTGTGCAATAAGTAAGTATGACAACATGTTTTTGAAATAATGCTTCCATTCGCTTTGAATGGTGTCCAAATTACAAGCTAAGAGGACTGGTATCTTTAGAGTTAAAAATAAAATATGACATCCATTTATTTGGTGGACTTTCACCCAGGAATGTTGAAAAAACTTTATTATGGGATTCATTTTTAGGGTTTTAAATTATGTAAATATGACAATACAGAAAATGACAGAAATGAGATTTATTCATGGGAGAAACCTTGTTGATGGTCAATTAACTTAATATAAGAAAAGCGCCGGTCACGGTGATGATTCTGTTGAGGCTTAAAAAATTTCTTCATAAGCCTTCCAAATAGTCGGCTTAGCACTAAATGACTCGCTGAGATGGTTATTGAATAATAAAAAGGTGAACAACCTCAACTTTACGCCACTACTACACTAACAATATCTGTGACTAGATAAGTCAATAAATTTCTTAATGAGAGAGATACTAACGACTTTTACTAATATTTTTTCTACAGTTTAAATAAGTAGTTTACCATACTAGTGGTGTTTGTACAGCCGTTACGATTATACTAATTGGTATTTAAGCGTCAGAGTCAGAGCTATCGGAACAATGTTGGTCGCTGCGTAACTCAAGGTACAAGATAAATGAGCTACATATTTATTAAAAGTGGTGTCGTCGACAGTGAGACCTGTGTTATCGTATCGGGCGAGATGCGAGCGACTCGTATGCGGCTGCGCACTCTCATATCGCGCTTAATTTTACAACCTGACATTTACCGCTCAGGTTTTTGGAAACTACAAACGAATAACCACGGATTAAACGTATAGTCACCTTCCGGTGCCGGTGGCGTACAGTGCAGTGTGTGATATAAGCCGAGAGCCGGAGAACTTTTACTGACTCTCACTTTTCTAGCACCAAGCGAACATGATTACGAGTACTGAAAATATTAGCAGTGTCAACGAGCTCACCAGGTCAAACATACGTCTCACAGGCTCCCAAAAATGTACGACATGGAAGGAGCAATCCAAAAATATCATAAAATACGTCAAGAGTATTTTCCGAGAGACCACGGTCGAGCCTTGTTTGTTTATTTACATGCTGTGCACCGCGATATCTTCTCTAGCTGTAATGAACATGCACCTGGATAAAGCATGCAGGGTTAATTTAAATTATGGATCGGACGTTTGCGACCGCATCGCGAGAAGAAATACGACTGGTCTGGATCAGGAGGATAAGGAAATCCAATCGTTGGTCGCTGGAGTGGTCGCGTGGAAGTTCCCTCTTCAGACAGCGATACCAGCGGTGATGGTGCTATTTGTGGGAGCCTGGAGCGATAAGTACAAAAGGAGAAAAATATGCATTTTGTTTCCATTTATTGGAGAGATTATTTGCAATGTTGGACTGTTATTTGCTACGTACTTTTTTAATGAATTGTCACTGACGGCGACAGCTCTAATCGAAGCGCTGCCGTCGGCGTTTACTGGCGGCTACATCATCATATTTATGGGAATGTTCAGTTTTATGGCTGATCGAACTACGATAGAAAATAGGACATTCCGCCTGGGGCTCGTAACTATATGTGTGACGGCGGGGACGCCGACCGGGACTGCTCTGAGTGGTATATTGTTGCGTGCTATGGGGTATTATGGGGTGTTCTCTTTACTGTTAGCTTTGTACACTTTATCCTTCGTATACGGTTTGTTCAGACTTGAGGATGTGCTACCTGCTGATGAAGTGAAGAGTTTTAATGTTCCTGAAAAGGTCAAGGAACGGAACGTATTGAAGGACGTGTTTGAACTAGTTGGTAACACTGTGATGGTGGCTGTGAGGCCTCGTGCGTTTAGGGGCAGGACTCAGATATTTTGTGTGTTGCTACTGTACCTGCTGATGGTGGGGCCACTGTATGGTAAGTAACTATAATCAGAGCTCTAAAATTACAAAATTGTTTTTGCAAAATTGTCACAAGTAAATATTTAATTGCCTTTATAACACTGCGGTTGAAATACTAAAGACTGCTTGTCACAATGAGACGTCGAAAGTGGGTCATTAACTCATTACTCCGTCTGGATTTGTTCTTGGGTCTCAGTTAATAAATTTTCGTTAAGAGTCGTGTACACATTGGCCGATGTTGGCCCTTTTGCCATTCGTTTGTTTTTAATTGATTGCGCATGTCTTGAATAAAATTGTAACGAGACACTTTTGTGATGATTCTTGTATCAACGTCATATTTGGTAGAATCCTCATTGTTGTTTTACAAAAAATATGCGTATTACCTAAATATTGTGTGAAGTGAATTTAAAGAAAAAGATTTTTGCCTCAGTTGTTTCACATGACCATGAACAATCTAAGATCGTGAGAAATAGCTAACCTTATAGTTAAATAGTCATAAACGATGGTTAGCGATATTTTATTACTTTCAAGACACTGAACATACTAATATCTAAGAGCCAGACTTCAAAAGGTTGCAACATTAATGTGAACACTTAAATAAAATTATGAACAAAAAAAAAAACATCCCGGAAGAAACAGCAACAGCAGTAAAAATAAAACTTGACAATAATAAACGTAGGTACAATTATATCGTCCAGGTATAAAATCGAACATAGTTTATCCGTGAGGTGCGCACGTGGCCCGATTCACTAGCCCACTATCTAGAAGGCAAGCCGGTAAATAACTAGCAAGCCTTGACTCCATTGCTTTCCTGTTCACTTACTTCACATGCTCGAAAAAAACTTAAGTGATTTTTATGTACCTATTAAAATGGTGCTATTGATAAGACTGTCTTTGTGGTTTAAGTTAGGTAGGTAGGCTCTTGAATTATGCAACTGAAATGAAGTTGATTATAATAGATTTTAAATTTTATTCTTCTTTCTTTTACGTTGGGTTAGTGACTAACTTTGTGTCAGAGTTTTTATGCTGCCCATAGGCCTCTGACTTAGCTTCACACTCTGTTGAGAAATATTTCTCTGGCATCCATTGTCCTCTTTATTTATAAATAAGTTTAAACGTCAAAAAATATGGTTAATCATTCGCTTATCATTACTTAATTTTAAGCAGCGTCAATAAACAAACTTTATAATTTTAAGCATGTAAAAAGGTAGATGAACCTAACAAAACATAATTCTAGTTTTTGTTCAAATTTTAAATTCCATTTTTAATACTTAACATCTAAAATGTCAAGGACTATTTGGGTCGTACGATGGCCAGCGCATCAAGTTATACCAAAATGTCAAAATTTTCCGAATGATTTTAAACCTTCAAACGTTGATTGTAACGTTTAAAATCGATTGAGAGAATTTGACAGTTTGTGGTAACATGATGTGCTGCCGACTGTATATTCATAATCTTGAGATTTTATGCATTTTTTTCTTGTTTTTCTAGAAACGTTTTTATTTCATAGTTCGCACTAGTAGCTAAGTACAGACGCCAGCACATCAAGCTATCCCTGTCAAATTTTCAATTAAAAATGAACCTTATGTATTTGCAATAAAGTTGAAATACTATCAAAGAAATTTGACAGATTGTGGTAACTTGATGTGCTGGCCTCTGTACAAAATACTTATATACAGGGTGGAATTTTTAGTGTTGCCCAAATGCAAGACCAAGACGAGACTTAGGCCAGTCTTGGTCTTGGTCTTGCGTCAATACACCTGGTCTTGGTCTTGGTCTTGGTATTGCGCTCTCAGTCTTGGTCTTGGTCTTGGTCTTGCAGCAAGAGTCTCGCAAGTCTTGCAAGTCTTGCAAATACCTATTAGCCTATTGCTATTTATTGAACACGTTAGTTTAGAATGAGTTTGACCTTGAAAAAGTCGTTTTCTTTTTTTAAATAATTCCTCGACCTTTATGCACTTGGAGGGTTGTATTGATGATTTTAATGATTATAATTCTGTAACTACATACGTCTTACAGCGCGAATAATATTTTAATCAACAAACAATCTAGCACTGGCCTGCAAATTGCAAAAAAATAAGAAAATTTGAATTTCGCGGGATATCCTGGAGCATTCACCGATGTACAATATTAATCAACCAATAATAGAAGACTACAGGCAAAGCCTACCTATGCGGCCAAAATAAGGAAGTGCGTGTCGTGTTGAGATTTGCAGATTTCATTACAGTGTGCGTAGGTACATTTTTTTGGCAATTTGTCGTACTCGTGTCTGGCGCGCTTTGCTACGTAGGTACTGTCATCGTAGAACATGGGCAGTGGCTGCGACCTTTGATATGAAAGCGGCGGCGGCGACACAAAGTCTAGGAGCGGACTAAATTTTTACCTATTTTGGTAGGGTTGTCAATGTTGGCATTAGCACAGAAAAATAAAATTAAGTAAACACTTTTTAATAACTAGGTAATTTTTTCTACTAATTTCCTAAGTAATCAGTCTAAATATATTTTTCATAATTTTTATTTTTCAATAATTTGTTGTGTGTATTTGAATGGTAAACTCTAAATCTTACTTGAGAGCTTTTTTTTAAAATAAACTTATGGAAAGCCCTGACATGGCATATACAATTTTCAATCTTGCTGCTCACATTTTAGTACCACTCACTATCTATCATTTACCGATATTGACAATGATTATGTCGAAATCAAAATATTTGCAATTCAATAGATGCGATACCTACTTAGTTATTAATTATCATCTCGCCCGACAGCTTTAAACGCTGTAGTGTTCGAATTCGAGCCAGTGTGAGAATGTATTTATACAAGAAACTCAAAGCATTCAATTTATACCTACGTACTGCTGAGACATCTTCAAGGTCATTTAATTTTATCCTCCTGTACCAACCCTACCAAAATAGGTAACAATTTTGTACTCTTTGTCGGCGAATGCGGCGCTCAAACAGTGTCAAATGCTGTGAATGCTGTGATACACTTGTTGCAAACCGCGGCGTCTTTGTCGGTAAATTATCAAATAAGTAGGTATATAATACACCGACCGACCAACAGTTTATTCGCGGAACGTCACATTATCCCAATCAACCTTGACCTTAATTCTTTAACGATAAAGTTCTGTTACTAGACCTACTCGACTCGCTGTTAGTTTAAAATTTTGCTGAATAAGAAGAATAATATAAACTTTGAAACATAAGTAGGTACCTACATAATGTTTATATAATTTTGTTGGCTATAATTTTAAGCACATACCAACCGACTAACGTTAGATCTGCACACTAGACATAAACAAGCATAATATATATTATTATAGGTAGATACCTACAAGGTATGAACTTTGCTAGAAAGTTATTCCAGGTACATTTAATCACATGGGATGATGGGAACAGATTTGTGAGTATTAACACGCTACCTACTTAATAAATAGTTGAAATATAATAAGTACCTACCTAATCAATACAATACCTTTTAGGGTTCTTTCAGACGAGCGGCACGTTGCCAACTGCAGATACAACTGCAGCCCTTAGTTTAGTGTTATGACGATACCTACGGTTTTGATACTGGGGAACGTCTATCAAAATCGGGATTGAAACCAAATAGGTAACTTCTTAATAACGCCCAAATTTCAGTTTGTCTTAACTGCAAGACGCAAGAGTCTTGCAGGCTTAAGTCTTGTCTTGCTCAAGTCTTGCAGGGTTCAGTCTTGGTCTTGTTCTTGCTACAATAAGGTGGTCTTGGTCTTGGTCTTGGTCTTGCGAAAATGCAAGAACAAGACCAAGACTGCAAGACCAAGACCGATTTTGGGCAACACTAGGAATTTTGTAATGCCCCCTGGAGGGAAAGTACTCTTAATACTGTAGATAGAAAATTTTACTCAAAGGAAACATTCCTTTATTTTTGAATAGAAAGAAAACTGCATTCAATCATTTCCAAAAAATCGCTTGCCACACCCGGGAATCGAACTGACTAAAATCTGCAAAAAGTACACACTGTACTTTTATTGCCGCGATCGTTAGTATCAATTATAAGGATGAAATCTCTCGAACAAACTTGATAAATTAAATGATAGGAAAACTATGAAATCTTTAATTATTTACAAAAAAAATTAAACTAATTAATTAGTTGCTCGAAATGGGCTCCATTTTCTTGGATACACAAATGTATTCTTCTAACAAATTCATTTCTTGTAACCTTTAATAACGTGTTGTGGTGAATATTATAAATCGTATTCTGAACTTCAACTCTCAACTCGTTTACATTCGCATAAGATTTAATGTAAAGGAGACGGGCGAAAGTTCATAGAAAGTTGGGCTTGATGTTACAGTAACCATTACTGAATTATTACAAAATTCCACCCTGTATATGTATATATATTATATACTATCTACTGCCCGTGACTTTGTTTGTGAGGAAGTCATGAGATGATTTTTCCATACAAATTTTGAAACCCCGCCCCTGGAGTAGCGGGGTTTCAAAATAGGGGGTTGAATTTACAAAAAAACAATTTTTAGCTGATGCTTCATAATTCCTGTTTATGCCCAATTTCTGCATAATCTGTTCAGTGGTTTAAGCTATGTGTTGATATATTAGTCCGTCAGTCCGCCACGGGTTTCTTTTTATGGATACAGAAACTCTAGCTTCTGTTCACGACTTCGTTCGCCTAGAATAGAAGATACACTACGTCATTATAACCACAGAACAGATAAATTATCTGTTCTGTGATTATAACTATCTATAAGCAAAATTTCAACCGTTCAGTGTGGCTCTGTCACAAAAAAAAACTAGTACCGTATTTAAATGTGACTGTCAATTTCTTAATAAGAACTTTACGACAGTAGGAATAAAGTTCGAAGATCGAAAATAAATAAAAGCAATGATAGCCTAGTGGTGTCACCGACGGACTGCCAATTTGTAAGTCTCGAGATCGAAACCAAGGCCTCTGAATTTTCGGATACACGTGTGAATTACATAATTACCACTTGCTTAAAAAACGGTGAAGGAAACCAACATTTCTGAGAGATACTTCTCAGCACGTGACGCTAAGTCAGAGGCCCATGGGCAGCATAAAAACTCCGACACCAGGTTAGTCACTAACCACACGAAGAAAATGTTACTATAACGTTGACGACTATTTAAATGATGTACTGCAGACATTTGTTACTATTTTTGTTTTTTAATTATAAATTTGTGACTTTGAATTAAATATTATATTATTATTGTATTTGTACGCCTTTCTAGGCAAAACATGTTGAAACTTTGTTTTTTGTAATCGTTCCACCTGATTGTTAACCTACGCGTGTTTTTGACGAATAAATATATCTATCTATCTATCTAAAGAAAGAATCGCTAGTAAACCTCTGTCTTAAGTTAGATCTCGTTTTATAATAATTAAGAAATACCTAGAAAAAAAAATATTTTTGGTAAGTAGGATCATTTTTAACTTCAGAACTGATTTATTAAACGAGCCTTTTAGTACTCATGCAAAATGTAGCAATCTGACTAAAAGAACGATTTCTCAAGACTTCCGTTTACAACACTGTGAGTACTGAATAATTGAGAATCGTTAAAAAATATTGGTCAAGTGCAAGTACACGTCGCGCATCGAGGGCTCCGTACCCATTTAAGACTAACAATTTATAGAACAAAAAAGTGGCTTAACGTATCCCACTTTTGTTTTCTAAGAACTGTTAATTTATAGTGTGAACCGTTTTTATTTTTGCAATACTTGCGAACTTATTTCCCACATGTATAGTCTTCTTCTTTTCATGGTTAGTGACTAACCTGGTGCCACTTTTTAAGCTGCCAGTGAGCCTCTGACTTAGATTCACATGTTGTTGAGAAATATCTCTTAGACATGTTGGTTTCCTCATGTTAAGTTATTTTAGCAGTGTTTATTGGGCCTAAAAACAATATTTGAAAATAATTATTGTATCTGTTTATAAATCTTACCCCATACTACTATTAAAACTGGGCATTATTTAAACTTGAAAGAAGATGTCACTCAAATGATAAACATCAGTAAAAGATTCCCAATGGATATTGTACAGAGGCCAGCACATCAAGTTACCACAATCTGTCAAATTTCTTTCATAGTATTTCAATTTTATTGCAAAGACATAAGGTTCATTTTTAATTGAGAAAATTTGACAGTTATGGATAGCTTGATGTGCTGGCGTCTGTACCAAAAAAGTTCCATTCTCAATAAATTCTATGGAACCCTAAAAACCACGAAATCACACCCACTTTCACAAGCTTTTTAAGGCATCTCGTGTATTGTATAATATAGGCAGGAGAGTGAAGAATAAATAAGATTTCTCAAATGTCAAATTATTGAGAAGTTGTTGCATAATATTTAATGAATTCACAATGTGGAAATCAATAAGTTATTAAGATATGTTGTTATTTCGACACCTTTGTACATATTTTTTTAATGTTTGAATGACAATGAAACTCCTCAGCCCCATAATTTCTTGGAAGTCTATATCTTCTAAGATACCATGAGTCCTTTAACCATAAATTAGAAATATGAGATAACTTAAACATCAGCATATCTATACTAATATTATAAAAAGTAAAAGGACAGATATTTTTTTTGCATTGAATAGGCGCCGAAACTACTGGACCGATTTGAAAAATTCTTTCACTCTTGGGAATCCATCCACTGGGGGATTCTATCTCCGGGTAACATAAACTATATATTTTTTTTAAATAGGGTTCTCGTCTCTAAATCTCCCATAATGGAATCCGGGCGTAAATAAAAAAATGGTAGGTATTAGTGTCATGTTCAGTTTACCTTATATCTAGCAATCATACACTAGATGCTTACGAAATTGTCATTTATCATTCTCCCAGCTTGCTTCCTCAGATGCACCATACATTCAATCACACTGCGGGCACAAAATATACTCATTACCTAATGCGTCAACCAAGGAGTACTAAAGACAATGCTCCGTTTCCAATCACCGCAAGCCACTAAAACTAAGTGCCTGATACTATTTGGCCTACTTTAGCTACATCCTTAACAGTAATAGTTACGTGTGAATCACATCACTATCACTCAGGACTCAATTGTTTGACCTGGCCTTGAATACTACTATTGGAGCTAAAGACGTAACAATGGTTAAAATTTTCGCCACGTGCATTACACGGAGCCTCATCGATAAAGCAATGTACGTATGGCCATGACCAATCCGAAGAGACAAGTCCCCATTTATACAAAACGTACAATTGATGTCATCGGCTTACGACAACGAAAATGAAGGTAAAAGAACGTCATCAGGGCTGAAACTAAAAGCACATGTTAGTCCTCAACTCCTACGGAAGGGGCCCGTTAGGACCGAAGCCTGCCGGATCAGCGGGATTGTCTGAAAGGGTTACCGCTACCTCGGCACTTATAGGGCTAAGGAAGGAACATGGATGGGTTTTAGTCAGTAAGAGATACTTCCTTCCGCTCCACCCAGAGCGGGAGGAGACATTTGATAATTTCCGAAACCTCAAAAAAAACTTAACTCCTATAGTTGCGGGGTCAGTTATTCAAATTAATGATAAGAACGGACCGACTTAAGAATGGGATACAACCAAATGAGAAGTCGCTAAAAATGAAAGCTTACACAAATTCAATTTTGTTCTTTAAACTCGTTTATGTTTAAACAAATAAAATTAAAATCCCGTTACGGAAGGTATCAACACAGCCTTTTGGCAGTGTATTCAGTTGTTTTAGTAAACACATTGGTACCTCTTAATAATAACAGTAGTCCTTCAGACCGAATTTCGGCCATGGCGACCAATCTCAGCAGAGACCAGCCCTCAGCGCGGAGTATTTTTAACCGACTTCTAAAAAAGGAGGAGGTTCACAATTCGACTGTATATATTTTTTTTATGTTTGTTCGCGCATAACTCCGTTGCTTGCCAACCGATTTGAAAAATTCTTTTTTTGTTGGAAAGGGTATACTTCCCAAATGGTCCCATAAAAATTTTATCGAAATCATATAAGCGGTTTTTGAAAAATCAAAAAAAATCCTACTTAATATATGTGGACGATGTTTTAAGTTCCTGTCACTGTAATTTACATACCAGGTAGTGGTATTAAAATTTGGGGGGGGGGGGGTGGGTGTGTGTAGGTACCACATCTAAAAACTGAAAAATCAAAACCTTCGACTTCCAAAAAGAACACTACAAAGTGAAAAATAATTCTGATTTCGGAAGTCGGTGGCAAAAAATGAAAATACAAAACCGAAGACACCGACTTCCGAAATCAAAATTATTTTTCACTTTGTAGTGTTCTTTTTGGAAGTCGGTTTTTATAGTGCACAAGTGTGCGCAAACGCAGACACACTCCCTCGTCTCTTGATCTCAGAGTTAATGTACCTCAGTTTCATAAGTGAATATTTGTACAAAAATTATCATAAAGTATCTACCACTTCCTAATTCGCATTCGTTACGTCACATTAAAAAAAATCCCATAACTTTAATTCACGTACATATCAACAATAACATACCAGATATTTTCGTTACAAAAGTCCTAAATATAGAAAAAGCTTCGCAATTTCCATATTTATGGAATACTGAACTTTATTGTTCTATTTTTCACGTATATCTAAAGTAGAATCTCTAGTTGGAAGGGACATTACAGCTGCAAAATCGATTCTACCTGGGAAAATATATCAAGCAATAAATTCACAGTTATTTCTGTTCAAGCAAGTATTTTTACTCGCAATTGTGTTTGGTTTTTATTTTAACTTAATACATATATACCTAAGTAAACAGCAGTTTCCCTGAATAGAATAGGAATGATGACAACAATTTTTTTTTGTTCGAATGAATGCGTTTTTTAAACGCATTCATTCGAACGATTACGTCGATACACTGAATGTGGCATGACGCCTATGCAGATTTTTTTATACTTGTGTCATAATGAGCCTCCGTTCCACAGCTTGAATGCGTTCATCAAAGTATTTTAAATTAATATGATATAAGAAAAAAATGGTATATATTATATATTTTTTTATTATCTGATTAGTCCGTTAGTGGTGAAATTACACAAGTAAAACTACTACTCGTTTACCGGGAGCCGTTACCACAGGGTCACCACTGCTTTCTATAACCTGACAAAAACGAAATCGGAATTTAAAAATTCTACTTTCATGGTAGCCCTATCCTTAATACAAAAGATATACTTACCTCAAGGTGAAATATGGCACTCATTACGTCAAGCAAAATCACATCTGAAACAGATCTTTTAAAAGCAATTTGTCAACAGTTTTTTTTTTTAACAATGACTTTTAAAAATACACATCGTTATACTATTTCTTTGTTTTGTATCATTGAAGAAACACTAATGTGTGCCCTATACACTGGTAGTAGAGGGCAAGGTGTTGGTTTACCTTGTAATGTGTCACTGTACACCATCTTAAGTGCTTCGCGTTAAGGCTAGATAAAAAACATACTCTAGTCTTTGTTAGAGGTACAGACGCTAGCACATCAAACTATCCCTAACTGTCAAATATCTCCTATTGTAAATGAACCTTATGCTTTTATTATAAAGTTAAACCTATCAAGGAAATTTTACAGGTGTGGGTAACTTGATGTGCTCTGTACCTACTGTCAGGCTCGGTTTACTATCTATATACTTATACATTGTTCTTACCAGTCATAAAAATTATATTAAAATTCGATAATTAAAAGTTGTACATAACTTTACATTATTTCTGTTGCGTCAATTAAGTTGGTGTTCTATTTTTTACTATCTTATGTTAAAATGTAACTATACAACCCCTTAGATTATTTAAATCTGCTTTGTTTTGCGTATAACAAATAAATAAAATCTTTTTCTTTTCTGTGGTTATCAGTGTGGACAGCATAGAATAAAATATAAAATAAATATTATTTAATTTATTAACTGAGTCGGTGTTAAAAAGATCCATTATCTGATCCAAAGTTGACATCTATACATATAATAAAACAGTAAAAAAACTGTGTCTGTACATTGAATATATTAAAAAAATAATAATTGAGGGGGGTTTAGAAACAGTAATAGAACACGAATCCAAAAAAAAATTTTTGTCTGTTTGTCTGTATGTCTGTTTGTCTGTATGTCTGTTTGTCTGTTTGTTTGTACACGCTAATCTTCGGAACTACTGGACGGATTGGAATGTTTTTTTTTTGTTGTATAGGTATTAAGTCTGGGCAACATATAGGCTATAATTTATCTTGGAAACTTGAACACCTGATGCAGAAACGCAACAGACCAGCTAAACTATAAGAGATACAAAAATGATACCATAGCAAAAATGTTCCACGTGATTAGCATTTTCTGCTGAGGGAATAAATTTGAAGCACTCTCTGTTGACGTATAAAAATTGAAGATCTGGAACACCTGTTGTGGAACTCCAAGAGCCTAGCTACACTATAACATATATAGGAATGACGTCTTAGCAAAAGTTGACAGCCTGATGAGCACTCTCTGTTGACGTATAAAAATTGAAGATCTGGAACACCTGTTGTGGAACTCCAAGAGCCTAGCTACACTATAACATATATAGGAATGACGTCTTAGCGAAAGTTGTTCAGCCTGATGAGCACTCTCTGTTGACGTATAAAAATTGAAGATCTGGAACACCTGTTGTGGAACTCCAAGAGCCTAGCTACACCATAACACATATAGGAATAACGTCTTAGCACAAGTTGTTCAATCTGATGAGCACTCTCTGTTGACTTATAAAAATCGAAGATCTGGAACACCTGTTGTGGAACTCCAAGAGCCTAGCTACAACATTACACATATAGGAATGACGTTTTTGACGTCTTTGTTGTTCAATCGGATGGGCATTTCCTGTTGACTTATAAAAATCGAAGATCAGAAACATCTGATGTGGAAATCAAAGCTATCACTAATTTCACTGTGTAATTATAAAATAACATAAACTGGGAGTACCTGCACGCGGTGAAGGCGGGAACAGTTTAGGACTGATTTTTGATGACGATGGTATATCATTGAAAATTTGACTCTACTGGCCCAAACTCATATTTATTTTTTTATTTTATCGTATGAATATGCCTTCGGGCTTATGTTGTTTGAGTGTTTAATTTCCTTTTCCATTTATCTTCGTGACACGGTAGCCTACCCGGTAACGCAGGGGAGCAGTCATTTTAATTTAGATTTTTATAAATCAGGTATCTTCACAATAAAACTATGACCATGCCTAGAAAGAGGTCAAATCTTTCCCAATGTTCCAAGAGAGCTAAAAGATTGAGGATCATAAGATCCCAAGAATCTACCGAAGAGCGTCAAGAGAGACTTGATGCTGTTCGAGAACATTAGGCTGCAACTCGCTCCGTGGAAACCTCTTCGGGTCGCGAAACACGCCTGCGTTCTCAGCGTATTCATTAGGTCTCTAGATACCAGTGAAGAATATGATGCGCGACTGACCGCTGATCGTGAACGTCATGTATTGTCTCGCGAGTCAGAGACGTTCACGGAAAGAGAATTACGCTTGAGTTCCAAGCGTATCTACGCATCGACTTCTAGGTCTCTAGAGACAAGTGGGGCACGTGATGTGCGACTGACCGCTGATCGTGAACGTCATGTATTGTCTCGCGAGTCGGAGACGTTCACGGATAGAGAATTGTGCTTGAGTTCTAACCACGCATTGACTTCTAGGTCTCTAGAGACAAGTGGGGAATATAATAATGCGGTTACCAAAATGAAAACGATCACAAATGGACTGTATGTTTTGGTGGTTGTTGGAATGAAATAAAACTAAAGCTCAGTGTGATAAAAGATTTAAATGGGAAAAATGATAAAAAATAACATAAATGGCGACCCCGTTGTTGCTGGCATAAGCAACAGGGTCCGCGTACGAAGTCGCGGGCAGAAGCTAGTTATTAATATATAGTAATGATGATGATAATTGTGTATCAATAATAATAATTTTTGATACACATATCATCATTCGACGACACGGTTGGCGCAGTGGTTGAGCGATTGACTGCTGCGCACTATGTCGCGGGTTCGATTCCCGTACGGAACAAATATTTGTACGACCTGCAAGTATTTGTTACGAGTCTGGGTGTTTTTCTATCTATAATATGAATGTATTTACAAAAAAAAAATCTATATAAGTAGTATATCAGCCATCTTGTTACCATAACACGAGCATTAAGTTGCTTAGCTTGGGATGATATGGCGCTGTGTGAAATGTCCAAGGATATTATTATATTATTATTATTATTATCATCATGATCTACCTACCTACCTTCCTCCCATATTTAGGCCCCCATAGCACAGGATTTTTGCCATTAAAAGCTACGGTTTGTTCGCCATGTTTAGCCATGGTTGTCAGTGTTATAAGCAAGTTTGTTGACAATTTTTTTACGGTGCGAAAGAAACCGTGTCGTTTTAAAAGCGTCTTTTCCTGGCTTACTTTGGTACCATGATTTCTACTTCCAAATATCTTTTTCAGTATTCATTGCCGTATTCTTCATATTGAGTAATTTAACATATACTTGTTTTTCAGTCTAAACACTTACTACTTAAAAACTTAGACTAGTTATATAAAACCAGATAATTACTCCGGCTAATTCCAATTGGCTCCAAACCTCTGTTCTCTAGAAATAGTTTTTCATACATTTACTCCCAAAAGCTCCAAAATTTGAAGAACATTTTTGGAGCGCGTGGTAGTAAGCCATTATTAGGTGTAATAAGCATTACCAAATCTATTTAATTCACGCTATTATTAGCAGTAATAACCAGGCAATTGACTGTTTTAACCCACAATGAAATTAGCAATTTCCCAACGTTTGTGGCGAATTAATTAATTGGCAATATAGGCACCATTTGATTGCAAAAGGAATTCGATTACTTTGTTGATTCAATCGGGAGGAAGTAATTGTAATTAAAATGTTATATTCCAGAGAAATGTAGGCTATGGATAAAGTAATTGACTTTATACGTAGCCTCTCGAAATTTTTACCTAATAAAATATGTTCTTTCTTTTCTTTCCTTTGTTTCTTTCTTTCTTTGGGATAAGGGCAGGAGAATAATGAATGATGAAAATGAAAATATCTTTCCCAATAAAATGTCTTCTGGGTTTGGGCTTCTTCTGATAAAGAACTGTTGTGCCAACAGGTTACTTCCAGTGAATGTATAGGCAGCGAAAATTGAGGCTACTGCTCTCAAGTGTTGCCACCCTCAAGGCGAGAAATACGTTTTTATTTACTTTATTACTGTTGATCACATTTCCGCCTACTTATCCTTGTTCCTTACTTATCCTTTATTTATTTACCAGCCATCACACGAAGAAGAGAAGAAGCCATCTTTTCCTTAAAGTGACGCCTTCAATGTCGCCCGTGAAATTCAAAATGTTTTATGTTTTTCTTTGCGAATGGCAGAGTTTTCGCAGATTATATTAATTGATGAAAATGAGACTATGTGAAAATATAAAGGCAATTTGCAGCTAATATAATTATAAAAGCTATACTTCTTTTTTTAATGATAATAATTAAATTAAATAAATACAAGTAAAATAGCGCTGCAATTAGCAACAAGTTTTGAATTTCACGGGCTACCTTGAAAAATCCCCATTAAGTCGGAAGTTAAAGAAAAGAATACACAATACATTTCTTTTGTCTTTTTCAGGTGACTCGCAAGTGGCGTATCTTTACGTGATTCGCAAATTCGGGTTCACGGAGGTTGAATACAGCGTTTATGGTACCATAAACATCGTCCTGGGTCTCTTTGGTAAGTCCAATTAACACTTTCTTGTATTTCTTACATAGGTACATAAGGTAGTATACAGTGTGTAACACAAATTTAAGGGTATGGTACAGATAATCAAACTGAACAACTTTTTTCATGGGACCAACATCGTAATCGCGAAAAAATAATCAGCTGTTCCATACAAAACTTTAATACTTACTCGACCCAAATACATGGGAGAGATGGTAATTTTTGCCTCGATTACGATGTTGGTCCCACATTCTGTAACACGCTGTATAAAGTTTGGATAAAACCGTCAGTCATAAAATGTTATCCTTGGTTGGGCATTTTGTTTTCTTTTATTTGTAAAGGGATCGAATTTATTGGCTAACAAAATGTGTAATTACATGAGACCACCTAATGCTTGTGTTATGGTAACGAGATGGCTGATAAACTACTTATATATACATTTTTTTTTTGTAAATACATACATATTATAGATAAAAAAACACCCAGACCCGGGACAAATACTTGTAGGTCGTACAAATATTTGTTCCGTACGGGAATCGAACCCGCGACATGCTGCGCAGCAGTCAATCGCTCAAACACTGCGCCAACCAATATAACAATTGTCAAAAGTGTCATAGAATAAAACAATTACGATAAACGTATGATTTTAAAAGGCTTGATACTATTAATACGGTATCCGATACTCTCGCGCTGTAGTGTCTTCTATTTAGGGCGATTCAAAATGAAACCAAGTTTTCCGTGAGCTTAGGTTTTACCAGTTTTTGTTTTCATATTTTAAAACACGGGAAAATAAACAAAAAACGATCATTATAATTGGTAGGTAGGTAAATAGACTACAAAAAAACGGATCTTTAATCTTCATCTTCAGTTTTTTTTGAATACGTATCTAATCAGAAATATTATGAGGGTATTTTTAAATCAAAGTCATATACATTAATACCTACAAAAACAAGAACATTTATTTTATTTTTGGTCAAATTAAATCAGATTGCTCTTATTTGCATAATATGATATTTGTTTGTCAGTCCAATGTGACCCTTCTATGATGGCTGGTACGGTATATGTAAATTTTATCTTTTACGATAAATTAAGAAACGCATTTCGTTGCGTGTGAGTCGGTATAACGCCATCTTTATCAACCTAGGTCAAGGCTTGCGGATCGCGATAAAGACGTGCATTTATCACGCAACAAATTTTCCGTTTTCTGAAAATAAATTTTATTTCCAACGTCATAGAGTTCTTTATTCTCTTTAAGGGATGACGTTCATTAATTTACTAATTATTTTTATCAAAACAGGTTTCAAGTAGCAGGTGATGTTCTACAAATTAACTTAAATCATTATACTTTCAATGTTAAACCTAATTTTCGGTCGTTCACTGGGTGCCTTGTGGTAGGTAGCTACTGTAGTTATAGATTCAGTTTTGTTCGAATGGGCTGAGATCATTAAACTCGGTTCAGCTTAAAGGTAAACAGTTCTTTATCTAGATTTTAGTAGCTATTTGTACTGTAGAGCCTAAGTGAAATCTTGTGGAACTTAGATACTACCTTTCGCCTGACGCAGGTCCTCACCGGACATGGATGTTTCGGGAGGTTCCTGCACATCATCAGGCGGGAGGAAACGCCCGGGTGTCACCACTGCGAGGATCGCCCAGAGGACACGGTAGAGCACACGGTGCAAACCTGCCCCGCATGGGCAGAGCACCGCCGTGTCCTCGTAGAGGCGATCGGCGGCGGCGACCTCTCGCGCCCGGCCCTGGTGCAAGCCATGGTCCGGGGCGAGAGGGAGTGGGAGGCAGTCACCTCCTTCTGCGAAAAAGTTATGCTCGCGAAGGAGGTGGCGGGATGGGAGAGAGAAAGGTCCTCCCGTCCCAGCCGCCGCAGGAGACGCCCCGGGCGTCGGGAGCCACGTGACGACTCCCGGCCACCGTAGGCGCGGGCCTGCGGACGGTGAGTAATGGGTGACTCACCGTCCGATCAGCACCAGACCCGTGCCGTACGGCGCGTATATGTTCCACGCGCGCCTCAAAGAGATGTCAGCATATGAAGGGGCCCCGCAGGGCCAAGCCTGCCGGGTAAGCGGGATTGTCCGAAAGGGTTACCGCTACCCCGGAACATAAAGGGCTACGGAAGGAACATGGATGGGTTTTAGTCAGTAAGAGTCTGACACTCCCTTCCGCTCCACCCAGAGCGGGAGCAGTCATTGGATGATTTCCCAGCCTTAAAAAAAAAAAAAAAAAAAGATACTACCTTTCAAAATGATAGATTTTATAAAATAAATGAATAAGGGTCTGTCAGTAGCAGTGCTGCTTGACGCATGTATTCATGAAAAGCAATATAATTCAATAGCTGCTGCCCCGTGTGTTTGTATTTAGTAGGCTTCGATCAAGTGTATTATTGATCGAAGTTAGTAGGACAGAAATCCCTACAAAACACTACACGAACTCTACCTCTGAGCTCCATACGTGAAGGCCAGAGGGCCTTCACAGTACATAATCTAATACCAACTGTCCGTTGGAGACATTCTGCTAACTGAAATATGTCTGCAAGGAATTTTCAGACACTGCAACCCAAAGCGAGTTAATCGGGGATTGTATAGGCCACAAATACTATTTTCATATAGTAACGCCGGTATTTTTATTCATATACATATGTATTCCTTTCTTATGACAATGATTACGTCGTAGAAAAAAAAAAATGATTTACAGAAACGCAGTTCTTAATTGCATATTTTTAGTGCGGAAAGGTCGACGCAAGATCAGTTTATTATCACAAAATATTTGTTAAGCTATCAGAAAATAAATATTGCCGCGGAATAGGCGCGAATTAATGCTTTTAAGATAGTGAGATTAATAGTGCACGCACTGGCAATACAATACCTACTTAAAATACTGCAAAGACATCACGCATCAACGTTTAAAGATGGCGTATTCAATTTATTATTCTTTAAATGTTTTGGGAACTTTTAAATAGCTGCCCATCATTCTTAATTCATTTTATTCCGTCACTTGTTATGTATTTTATGTATTATTAGCTTTTATCCGCTGGTTTGCTTGTGTGAATTTAGCTTGTTGTTTGGCCGTTGTAATCATGGGCTCAGAACGAACGTACACGTGGCGTTATCTATTATCATAAGAACGTTATTGTTTGTTTTTCTCGGAAACAGTACTTTTTCAGGATAATTCGTATCCTGTGTCCGTTTCTGTACACCTGATAAAATATGTATATGCAAAATTTCAGGATGATCTGGTTTAGGCGTGAAAAGGTAACAAAGCAACTCACAAACTTACTTCCGCATTTATTTATTATATTATTTAGGATTTTGAAAGTAACGCTTTAAAAAAGGAGTTCAAAATCAGATTGGACCGGACATGTCTAGTCTACCCCATATCAGATGTGCTGTAGGCTAAAAGAACGACTGTTTGGGTTCCATATTTAAATACTAGGTGAGACGAAGATACGAGGGATGAACTTTACTTCTACCAAAAGTACTGGCCACTTGGCCAGTGGACAGACATATGTGGAAAAGGAAAAGAGAGGCAGTGGCACATTACGGGCTGAATTTAAAAAAAGAAGGAAAATTCTTCAGTTTCATTCGGTTTTTAAAACTTAGAACATTTGTACTGGTATATATCAACCACACGCGTTACTCCTGGGTCTCGAACACGACATTGTATGTCTAGTCCAGATATTATATATCACGTAGGTGTTATACAATAGTTCGGTTTCCAAAGTCCGGATACTCACGATATAACTCGTGATTTACAACGTGAATTTCCGTGAACTGTGTGCACTTGCATGTTCCAGTTGCAATAAATTCAGTAGTTTAACGAAAGAGTATTTGAGGCTTGCTAATGTCGTTTTCAGTGCGAATAACACGAGATGTATTCATACCGCGTTGGTACCGTTTTATCTACCAGTTACCGAGATTGGTAACGGAATAAACAAGTGAGAAACTAAGAAAGGAATAATATTAGGTTTATTTGTCATAGAAATACGTGCATATTTAAAGATAATAAGTAAGATAATTGAAACACTGCACGCCGCTACGACAGTGAAAAGAAGGCTTTGAAGGCTTTTGAAGGCTCAGCATTATGCTCTGCTATGGGAGACCCACAGATCTCCCTTGAGTAAAGTTTGTCATCTCCAATATTTATGCCCGTATTACAGAACCTCACTCAATACTCAAGCATTTCTTGAGTTGCGATTAAAGCCATTTGATTGGTTGAAACTAGTTTTAACTAATGCTTGGGTCTTGAGTGACGTTCTGTAATACGAGCCTTAGAGTACGTCCCCCAGGTGAGGTTAAAAAATTCCACCCTATATACATTACTTTTTAAATTATGTGAATCACACTAATATTATGAAGGCGATAGTTTGTGTGTGAGTTTGTATGTTTGTCCGTTCTTCACGCTGAAACGGCTGAACGGATCTGGATGAAATTAGGCACAGAGGTAGTTTATGACCTGGATTAAGACATAGGATTATTAATTCAATATAGGCGTTTCGAAACGGCATACTATCAAAGTAATGAGCAAAAACTGTAGGGTTTTTCGCTACAGGATTTTTCGCACAAACTTTACATCGCACCAATAAAGCATCGATGGAATAAAACATCGTACATCTGAATTATCAACACAACGTGTTAGATATAATAAAATCGAATTATCAACTCTCGAGATCAAGTAGGGAACTCCCTTTATTTATTTATTTAAACTCTTTGCACACAACAAAGGTATAAAGTCGGACTTAATGCCTTGCCTTTAATTGTGTGCGAAAAGATTAAATAAAAGTCAACGGTGTATTCAATAACCATGAACATTAGGCCAAATTTTTCCAATTGAACATGAACCTTATGCTTTTGTAATAAAGTTGAAAAACTATCAAAGAAATTTGACAGATTGAGGTAACTTGATATGCTGGCCTGTGTATATACCTACATATCTAAGAATGTACACCTCGTTTTAATTTAATTACCCCACATGCCATTCCGAATCCACCAATCAATTTGAGCAATCGAGTCTAAAACAGTCTAATTTGGAAGTCGTGGCGTAACTAATAATCCTACCTATTAGTACACCTAAAATAAAGAGATTTACAGAAGGTCTATCAGGTATCAAAAATATAAATAATAAAAAAATATATATTAACGTTTTCTTTTATAATGTAAAAAATTATTTGACATAGAAGACGCTATTTTTAGTCATGTTATATTTTCCTTAAAAAGGAAAAATCATCACGTAAACGTTTAAATAAATTGACTGATGGATTAGCATATTTGGCCTATAGCGTTCCCACTGCTGGGACACGGGCCTCCTTCGCATTAGGGGACCGTTATTCTCCACGCGGGCCCAGTGTGGATATTATAATCGAATCTAAGCTTTCCTTCAGAGAAAACGTGGTTTTGCTCATGGATTTTATACCTGCGTGGCGCCATCTATATCACTACATGAGAACTACGCATCACTGACGTCACGCAAAATCCTGCATCACGCAAGCAGAGTTATCGCGCGACTAGCATAAGTGTGCATGCAACACCCTGACATCAGTCTATGCCCGATCCAGCTTGTCCCTTGCTGTCCTCCCCCAGCGACGCCCTAAGCCGAGGTTTGTACCCCACAGGTGCCCTTAGCGTGTAGTCGCTTAGTGTGTAAGTTTTATAAGCCCTGGATGGAGGCTGCAATTTATTGTAACATCTACAGGCAAGTCCGGTTTAGCAGTAGGCAACCCAATGGTTGAACAACGAGATGAAAAAAAAAAGAAATCGTTGGGCAGTAGCCCACCTGACACAACGCCCGTCTGGTCGGAGGATCCTCCCTTGTACAGAGATGAGTGAACTTTACACTTGGTTCCTCATACCTTTATACCCGTTTAGAGTATTTTATTTATTGTTGTTTTAATTGCAACTGTATATCCCTGTGTATAAGCTACACTTCACAACACAAACTGCATTAAAGTGCGCCTTCTGCATGTACCTACCAATCGCAAATCGTGTGCTGCATAATGCATGAGACAGTCCAGCACAACTGTTTATTTACTAGTCCTAGTATAAACAGGGTTACCGAACACTGTTGCGATAGCCTAAGCAATGTTGTTTGATGTAAGAACTCCATAGTGATTAACGATTGGAGAATGTTTTTTAATCTCAGCGATCACAACCAGTCGAAACTTGGGTCTAAAGAAACAGCATATCGTCGCTCTAGATGTGACACCTCGTAACTCAATTATTGGTCAATTTTACATTTTGATGCAAAATTGTCCATCACGAAATTTTCCATCTTTCTGGTGATACCTTGTATGTACAAGACCTTTACTTCACTTAAGAAATGGCTATTAGTGACATTTCGTAACAAGACTTGGAAGCACTTTGTAAGGAGGGACCTTGTAAGTTTGGGATTTGTAAAAATTTACAGGTTCGTATTTACGAGGTGTCACATCTAGAGCGACGATATAAAGCTTCGATTTCCATCACATAACGACTGCCATGTAAATCTGTAATTTTATAACATCACGCCTATAATACCCGACGGGTTAGGCAGAGGTGTACCTATACACGCTGATTTTTAATTCACTGTTAGCCTTTCAGGACGTGAAAGTACCCATGATAATGAGCAACTTTCACTATGAAACCAACTCTGCTTAATACAAAAAAAATCTGCTTTTTCATACAAATATGCAATATTTACTTGATGAAAATGTATGAAACAGATGTATATTTTTTTGTTATTTCGTAGTTGGTCCCATGGTGAAAGTTGTTTATAATCATGAGTATTCTCACCTCCTAAAAGGTTAATACTGAATTAAAAATCAACGTGTATAGTACACCCACATTTTCCCAGTTATGTTGGACTCCCATGTAATAGGGGGCGAGCCTATTGCCATCAATCGGGCACAATTCTCAACTCCGGTCTACTACTGAGAAATGAAATGAAAGGAGTCAGGAAAGCGTGACAAGATACATCACAAAGCTTAGAACTCGCCCCTTCCGAAGTCATGACATTTATATACATGACAGTGACATATGTATATAAATCCAAACTCTACCAAATTTGAATTCTAAAGATTTTTATTTATTTTACTAATTCTGTCAATTGAGTTTAAGGTATAATTTAAAAATGTAAAATATTGTGACGTCACACCAAGAAAGGGGTAGTAACACTATAATACTAGTAAAACCACCTGCAAATTTTGTAATTCATGTGACTCTAATGTTCCGAAAAATGAAACTCGGGCCTCATTGCCGGCTAAGCGGGATTGTCCGAAAGGGTTACCGCTACCCCAGGACAAAGGCTTAGGAAGGAACATGGATGGGTTTTAGTCAGTAAAAGTCTGACACTCCCTTCCGCTCCACCCAGAGCGGGAGAAGTCATTGGATGATTTCCCAGCCTTAAAAAAAAGGCCCCATGCACGAATGTCATTATTAATGGCTCTCTAATTGTTCGTTTAAGGAAATTCTTCTTCATTTTGTTAATACGTTTTGGGCCTAGTATATTCCATAACATTTTTGGGACAAGTCAAACAAACTTGGGTCGTCTACCTAAAACGAATGCTAAAAAACTCACAAAATAGAAATTATTACGTAGTTAAGTAATTTTATCTTCAAATATCATAAATTCAAGACAAAATAGGATATCAAATAATGTTAAATAAGGCTGTAATTTGTACGTTTTATTAGAGCCTGAATGTGTTAGTTGAATGTCGGATAGACACGCAACTTTGGTATAAGTCCACTAAATGTGTGAATATTATTGGAAAATTACAATGCCACTTCTAATTAAGTAAGATTTAAAAACTATTTCCTTGCAATCAGGCTGATGGTTCTTTTGACCATTCTTCTATTTATTGAACATTGTAAAAAAAAAATTCAGTCGGCAGCTATTATAGCTATTTACTCTGTACAAATTGTAATCGTGCCAAATAGGTTTATAGTTAGCACCCAAAATGCCATATTATTATTTCAACTAAATCAAACTATATTATGTTCGAGCCGTTTGGGGTTGAAACACTAGGGCTATGGGGGGTAAGCGGGATTTTCCGAAAGGGTTACCGCTACCCCGGAACATAAAGGGCTACGGAAGGAACATGGATGGGTTTTAGTCAGTAAGAGTCTGACACTCCCTTCCGCTCCACCCAGAGCGGGAGCAGTCATTGGATGATTTCCCAGCCTAAAAAAAAAAAAAAAAAAAAAAAAAGGGCTATGGGGGGTCCGAGTGCCTACTTCGTTTTTTGAGACATCGCCAAGCGGTTGGTTGACTATTCACGTGGGCTATTTTTTGGGCAATCCTGCCAGCCTTTTAGGTACTTTTCCTTTTGACAGCGATGTGGACAAATTTTTGATACCCTTTGATTATTGCCTCTTCCATTTTATATACCTACTTGTACAGAGGCCAGCACATCAAGTTACCACAATCTGTCAAATTTCTTTGATAATATTTTAACTTTATTGCAAAGACATAAGGTTCATTTTTAATTGAGAATATTTGACAGTTAGGGATAGCTTGATGTGCTGGCGTCTGTACATTATTATTATGAATATCTGCTCTATAAAATTATGTAAAGTATTAACAAACTTACCAATAAAATAACCATACTTACAGTATACAAAAACTAAATAAATTATGTAGCTATAAAAATCATTCTGCTATTTGTTGAAAATTAATTTTAATAAATAACTTTTCTTATCCAGGAACCGTCTTCTGCATATCACTTCTCAGCAAAAGACTGAACGTGCAGGACAGCGCTATTGGCGCTCTTGCTGGTGCGAGCAGGATAGCTAGCTGTTTCATGTTTGCGTTTGCGCCGACGCGACCATGGTATTACTCGGCTCCGCTGTTGAACATCTTCAGTCATACTGGTCTGACTGCTGTCAGATCTTTAGCCACCAAGAGTGTTCCTTCTGAAGAAGTTGGTAAGATGTTTTTTGTTATTTATTTATTACTAGCAACCCGCCTCGGTGTCGAGCGGGTGCAATGTAGATACATTTGTGCAGGTGAAGCCGTGGACGAAAGCTTGTTAAACTATACGAATAAACCTCCCCTTTCGAATACATAATCAGCCTATTTTGTTCCCACAGCTGGGACTCGTTCCTCCTCTCTATAAGAGGGAGTGGGCCATAATCCACCATGCGGGCCCAGTGCTGGTTGGCGGATGTCACATGTCTTCGAATTTTTGGCTCTAAGGCATGCCGGTTTCCTCACGATGTTTGCCTTCACCGGTTTGAGAGCAGTACTGATGAAATACACACAGTAAAGCGCCTGCTTAGGTTCGAACTCATGACCTACAATTCTTAAGTCGAGGCCGATACCACTGCTCCCTCCTCTTGAATAATTCTATCTATTTATGAAAACCGCGCTGATGGAGTGTGCTCAGAACAGAGTAGAACGTGAGTTATTCGTAAAGGATTTTAAAATCAATAAATTTGATGTAGGCATAATCCAATCCATTTTATCTATACCATCTTCGGAGATTATTAAAAAGTTGTGCTATTTAATTATTGTCCTCGACGAACAACTCTAATTCTATTACCTAATAAGACATATTATAAACTATTACTATTTTAGTAAGCCAATTACGGTAAAAGGAGTACGATGGGGCTGATATATCTTTGATAAGCCCCTAAACAGAATTTAGATAAAAAAAAAGAAAACCGCATTGGAATCCCTTGTGGAGTTTAAAAGATCTAAAGCGTGCGTCTTTGTTTTATAGTATGTAGAGATTAGTAGGTATGGGCACATATAAAGATGTACTTACAATGACGATGCAAATTTCCTGGAAATTTGGTTTAACTATGACGTCTCGGCAACAAGAGCAAGTGCCGGCAGAACAAAGATATTATAAAATCTTCAAGAATTGCTCAGAGCATGTACCTAAGCGCAGTGCTCCTGGAAATTGCGTCTAGCAATTTATTTTAAAATCCACAACCATTTTCCTGGAAGCGTGTCTGCGAGAATTATCAACAGTTCTATGTTAGGTAAGAAACTTATTACCACCACGGACCCGTAAGGAGCTTACCTAGAAAGAAAACCAATTTCTACTGACATTAAAAGTACCCATGACATCGTTCTAAAATTCATTTTGCCCCACCAACAAAAGACTTATTGAAACAAATCTAATAGCATAATTGAATGGAATTGGAACTATTTGTAAGAAATTTTATCTCAAGATTTCGTTTGATAGCAGCAAATCCGTGGAGTCACTTTGATTGTTCTATTTATCTGGACGCAAAGCGCCTAAGAGTATTTACACAAAACAAATGACGGAAGAAATTGCTCAATAAAACGTAACGACTTGATAAGACAAAATTTCCCGAAAAAGCCAAAAACAGCAGTTTGTACAAGGGAGAAATGTCTGTTCTAAGGATTAGCACCTGTTGCTGCTATGCCGGAAGAGTCGTTTTTGCGTAAATTTTCTTCGCGTTAACACACCCACAAAATTAATCGGGAGCAACGTGGAAATTAGAAATTGTTTGTTTTGATCCTTTTGGCTTTGCGAAGTTTGTGCTTCAAAATTCATGAACTTTCTTTAGAGATTTGTTCGTATTTCGGGTTAAACACATGCTTTTTGTTTTCTTGGTAAATACAAATCTGGGAACTTGATTTAGTTGTATGTGCTAACTTCCCAACAAATGTGCCGTCGTTTTTGCCAAATTTTTATGGTCCCATACCCAAAGGGTAAAACGGGACCCTTTACTAAGGCTCCGCTGTCCGTCCGTCCGTCTGTCACCAGGCTGTATCTCATGACCCGAGATAGACAGTTGTTTTCACAGATGATATATTTCCGTTGCCGCTATAACTTCAAAAAAAAACAGAATAAAATAAATATTAAAGGTTACTCCTAAACAACAGACATAATTTTTGCCGTTTTTATAGATAATGGTACGGTACCCTTCGTGCAAGAGTCCGACTAGCACTTGGCCGGTTTTTATTAAATCAAGCCATTTCAAACTATATTCAAAATTTATTAAGCGGACAATTTCAGTTGGTAGTATATTTATGACGCCGAATAAGCTGTTCCTCATTTTTTTTATATTTCATAATCCTTACTGATGTTATATAAAGTCGAAAGTAACTCTGTATATCTGTCTGTCACCTTTTCACTCCTAAACCACAGAACGGATTTCGATTATATTTGGCAGGAAGATAGATTGCACCCCGGGGAAGGACATATGCTAATTTTCGTCTCAAAAATATCTCCTGATATTGCAATATAACCGAACTCTACGCGGAAGAAGTCGCGGGAAAAACCTAGTCTTATATATGTCAGTGTTACGCTGGTTAATCTACAAAATGCAAGATTGTAACCCTTCTTATCTTCTTTACAGCAAAGCTGAGTGCCCTCATCGGAGTGACGGAGGCTATAGCGCCGTCGATATACATGCCGGCAACGAGCTACATCTACATGATGACCATCGAACATTTCCCCGGCGCCTTCTACATGTTCGATGCCATCTTAACTGTGCTTGCTATAGGATTATTCGGGTAAGATACAAGTATATCAATGACAGCCATCGTGTTGATCTTGTACTTAATAAAAAAATTAAATTGCTTTACTGACAGCATACAGACGACAGACAGTCTACTCTAGCTCTAAGAAAAGGATCTTTGAAAATTCTTTCCTTGTGGGATTTAAATAGGGGATGAAAGGTTGTGTGAAAGCTCCTGATTTTTGCCGATGAAAACTTCCATTGGGCACACTTCCCAAAAATGTTTTTGGACATATTTCTATGCTTAGGTAGGCTTATTTTGGCTTTTTCGGTGTTAAAAATAATTAATGATAATTGATCGCACACTTATTAACTGCTATGAGTCAAAGTTAGACTTAAATTCGATTCCCTGGACATAAACCTCATATTATCGTTAACCTTATTAGACGTATTATTTTTATTTTACGTAAGTAATATGAAGTGCTGTATCTGTCCCAATGTGAAGTAATATTAAAATAATATTAACTGACATAAGAGGTGGCCGTCGACCGCCAGGTCGGGCAGTTATATTTGATTTTTTCATAAGAAAATGTTCAGTAGCAGACTGAAAATCGATATGGCATCCTACTGGGCTCATTTAATTGAATAAAATCCAAAAAAATTCCATCGACACGATAAGAAGAAAAATACTGAAAATTGACGAACAGTCAAGTGGTGGCCCAGTACTATCGGCCTCGACTTACGAGTTGTAGGTCGTGCGTTCGAACCCAAACAGGCCCTTTACTTTGTGTATTTAATTTCATCATCACTGCTCTCAAAACGGTGAAGGGAAACATCATCATCATCTGCCTAGCCTTTTCCCAACTATGTTGGGGTCGGCTTCCAGTCTAACCGGATGCAGCTGAATACCAGTATTTTACATGGAGCGACTGCCTATCTGATCTCCACAACCCAGTAACTGGGAAATACGATACCCCTTGGTAAGACTGGCTGTCAGATTTTCGGGCTTCTGACGACCCGTAACGACTGTCAAAGATGCATAAATGACAGCCGAGACCAACGGCTTAACGTGCTTTCCGAGGCACGGAGGAGTCTCGGTATGTAAAGATGGTCACCCATCCACGACCAACCCCGGCAAGCGTAGCTTAACCGACCTTAGCGTAGGTGAAGGAAAACATCGTGAGGAAAATGGCTTGTCTTGGAACCACAAATTCGAAGAAAAATGTGATATCCGCCAACTCACACCAGGCCTGCGTCGTGGATTCTCTTACAGACAAGACCTGTGTCCCAGCAGTGAGACATTATAGGCTGATTATGGGCTGAAAATTTCCTGGACGGTTGGAATTTGCGCTGGATAGGGGGCAATATATAGTGTATTTTTCTTTAGTTGTCTCATTTGGTAAACAAATGTCGCGACTAATATTAAGATTTCTAGGTAATGTATGTGTCTCTGAAGCATTTTTTTTTAAATATTTCATGCCTTAAATGTATTATTCAAAGTTCAAGACGTTTATGCTTAACTCAAAGTGTTTGATTGATACGAAAAGTCAGAATTTTCGTCCCGTGTTCGTTTATCAAATTGGACACTGTAAAAGAAATACACTATAGGCTCGCACTCACACAGGGTACTTAAAACATAAATTACACGAGACCATATTCCGTTATTTCATATTGAAATCAAAGAAGGATAAATGAGGATGAAAGAAATCGGCGATTCATCCTGCCTGTGTCTTATTATTTCTTGTAATTTTTTTTTCCCGTGGTTAGTGACTAACCTGGTGTCAGAGTTTTTATGGGCCTCTGACTTAGCTTCACATGTTGTTGATAAATAACTCTCAGACATGTTGGTTTCCGCACTATGGTTTCCATCACCGATTTTTAAGCAAGTGATAATTATAGAATACGCACATGAATCCGTAAAATCAGAAGTGCGTGTCCTGGATTTGAACTCGAGACCTATGACTTGGCAGTCCGATGGTCACACCACTAAACTATCACTGCTATTTTTAATTGATAAATCATGATGGTGAAATAAGACACTGATAAGAAAAAACAACTACGATGTCTTATCTTATTTTGAAAGAGGTGTTTGCTTTGAAGTTTTCCTCGTGAAGTAAATACGCATAAAGGAATTTCATGATAATGAAATACAAACCTAGATTGCATTTGTAGGTAAACAATTTATTAGATTAAAAATTAAGCAATTATTTGTAATCATGTTTACGTTTTGATCCGTCGCGCGTCATAAGTATTGTTATTACGGTTAAAGGGTAGCCTGCGACACTTAAAACATTTAAAATACAGTTTGTTAATAACGAAAGGCGTTCCCGTTATCCTGAAATATAGCATTCGTACATGCGGAAAAAGTATTGCCCTTTAAAAAAATCGAGTAAAAGAAACTGGTGGTTCTTAAATTTTGACGAGTTATGCGGACATTAGGAAGCTGCCAGAATTTTTTTAGATTTTTTAGCATGTATGGACGCTGTGATATTGCGGGTTAGCGGAGACGCTTTTCGTTATTAACGTTCTGTATACTCCGTTTTTATTCATCGATAATAAGTAAATTAAAACAAAATCTCATTTACCAAGCGCATTTACTCGTTGCTATCGTATTATCAAGTTCGACTGTTTTGATAGTATTATCCATTCATGTTCTTGGATTCGTAAATTGCGAACTGAAATAGCTATCCTTATCAGAACTGCGTGCGGGTTAAATTGATAAGACTGACATTTCTTCTCTGTCGGAACAAAAACTATGCTGAATATTTAAGTTTGGCAAAACTATAGGGGCGTTTGGTGACACAGATATTTATTAAATCAAGAAAAAATTGCATGATATTATACCAGCGACTGCGACTGTCTGCGACTTCGTTCGGTTGGAAGTCAACTATATTATAAAATGTATGATACTAGGCAATAGTGTACCTTCGTGTCAGTGGAAGAATTTTCAAAATTGGAATAGAACTTCCAGAGATTACATTTTAAAATATTTCATTTAATTCGATTGTTAAGCACACACAACTCTTAAGTTATTTCGGAAATTATCTATTATTTTTTTTCTTAAGGTTGATGTTCCAGGGTAGCCCGCGAAATTCAAATTTTCTTAAGTTTTTTGCAATTTGCAGGCCAGTGATAGGTTGTATGTTGATGAACATTTTATTCGCGGCTGTTCCGGAATGACTTTGACCTTGTAAAAAGTCATTTTTACACCTTTATGAGCTCGGAGGGTTGTATTAATGATTTTGATGATTATAATTCTGTAACTACATACGTCTTACAGCCGCGAATCAAATGTTCATCAACATACAACCTATCACTGGCCTGCTAATTGCAAAAAACTTAAGAAAATTTGAATTTCGCGGGCTGGTTGGAGGATTCACCTTAACCTACACTGTCCCACTGCTGAGCAAAGGCCACCCCCAAACCCTTCCAAACATCTTTCTCTTGAGCCACCTCGATCCATCTTTTGCGGTATGCGTCGAGGTCGTTTCGCCACCTCTTCCTGGGCCGGCCTCGACGGCGCCGTCCATCCTCAGGCACCCACCTTGTAGCGACTATTGCCCAGCGGTCACTATGCATGCGGCTACCGTGACCCGCCCGATCCCATTTTAGCTTTGCAGCCTTTTGCAACGTCAAGGATCTCAGTTTTGGAGCGCAGCATGGTATTTCAATACCTTGCAATATTAGACAACCTATAATTCGTCTTTGACGGTATCAGTTCGATTATGTAGCCCACGTAGCCCCACTTGCAGCACATTAACGCTAAACGAATTAACCACATCGTTGTGTTGTGTTTCTGATAATCGTGCGTGACATCGAGTGATGTTCGCAATATATAATTATAGTTTAGCGTTAAATGTATTTATTTTAATTTAATTTAATTTTTGAATAGTTTTTACACATTTTATATCGGATGCTTTTAACGTTCTGCATCGTTCTCACATGTATAATATTAATATGAACTATGTAACCAATATTTTGTTTAAAAGAGTGTCCATGGAGTTTCTTGCCCGTTCTTCTCCATAGGTACCTACTGCTTTGGAATGGGCAACTAGCTTCATCTCTCTGACTGACCGACACCTTGACAATTCATAAGTGCCTGTAATTGGTTTATTTGAAATAAATAGTTTGAGTTTGAGTTTTGAGTTTGATTGATTGGTAGTGTGGGTGTCAGTCCCTTTTATTTAACCATTTGAAACAATTTTTCAAAATTCTAATCAGTGGGTGAATTAAACATTTTTTTAAATTTAATCTGAATAGTTCTGTCTGCAGCCGTAACTCGAATCCCTTTCTATCAGTCCTTTATCTTGTACTAATAAAGAAACAAAAATATACATTAGATAATAAGAATCTTATCATAATGAGTACGGGACTCAAGAAGGTATTTACACGTTCACAGAAAGTGAAAGTTGAAAAACCAGAAATAGTTTAGTATTATCTTATTACCATGATTACTTTAACAACATGACGTGTTTTCCGAGTCACGGAGTGATCAGTATATAGAATGAATGGTCACTCATCCACGAACCGACCGCGTCAGGCGTAGCTTAACCTCCAATGCGTGCGGCTGTTAATGTTTTGGTAAACGGGGCAAGGTACGGGCGCCAGCACATCAAGTTATACCAAACTGTCAAATTCCTCCAAATTATTTTAAACCTTAATAAGTTGATTGTTAAGTTCAAAATCGATTGAGGAAGTTTGAAACTTTGTGGTACCTTGATGAGCTAGCTACTGTACCTACATTACTAATTTACTATACAGGTGAATGTTTCAAGTGGGCGTGGTTGCAAAATCCGAAACTATGAGGAATACCGAAAAGTAGGTAGGTACTCAAAGGAGTCACGGGCTCGATTTTGATGAAAACTAAAGCTGCATTATTGGAATATTAAAAAATCAATATTTCTAGCCAGGAAAAAAAAAACAACACATAATATTATTACACCATTCGATAGTGTCTCTAATAAAGATCGGCAAACTTCAGGAAAGAGCTCAATGTAACTGGGGTTTTGAGCTAGTATTCTACGTATACCTACTGAACGCCCTTCCTCAATTATAATTATTATTTATTCTTCTTTACCTACCAAAATCTCGCTCAGACATAGCTCCACGTGTTCGGGCATGCGCATTTATATGCACGAATGCACCCGCATTCGGATATGTGCAAATAAATGCAAACATACATAAAAACATGTGACAGATGTTATGGTTTTTACCTGCGGGGTTATTGCGTAACTGTACAGTAGTACTATTCTGTAAAAATCTCACCATGAACACGCAGATGAAGTGAGTTTAAAGTGAGCTGTCAATAGTGTCAATCCCTAGCATTAGGTGGAACGACGACGGTGAGATTTTTATAGAATCGACCGACTGTTAGAGTAAACAGAGGCCAGCACATCAAGTTACCACAATCTGTCAAATTTCTTTGATAGTATTTCAACTTTATTGCAAAGACATAAGGTTCATTTTTAATTGAGAAAATTTGACAGTTAGGGATAGCTTGATGTGCTGGCGTCTGTACCAATGGCTTCCATCTTGACAGTTCAACAAAATTCATTACGTTATTTACGTTGTTGAGCAGACACCTTTTTCTAACATGTAAAGCCATGGATTAACAATATCCTTCACAATCATTCAGATTGTGATTTATAGTATGTTACGGCGCTACTTATGCAAAATGAGTTGTAATTTAGATTCTTGTAATTAAGATTAGGTAGTATTTTAGAAATCGCGGTTCATTTATTTTATTAACATTAAAAATATCTAGGTAAAACTGTTGATTAAAGACTATTAAAGCACCATGTTCTGAACAATGTTTGAATTGCATGTTTTCACTGTTCTTATAACTTAGGTAATTATAGTTTTTAAAACAGCGAAACCGTCGTCATTATCTTAATTATTAGGTTTTTCCTCATAAAAGTGAATAATTGTATTCTTTTTGAGTGAAATAAATTGCCTTAAACCGTAATTATACTATATTTACGTACATATACTGCAAATCATTAAGAAATCAACTGTGGTTTGCACACAGCCACTAAATTGACAGAACAATCGCGTCCTTAGAATCAAAACAAAAATGTGTCGACGTAAAATGATGAAGATTAACTTTATTAATGATAAAATGTCTGTTAATGAAAAAACATTATTTGAGCGGCTAGTGATAAGACTAAGCAAATAGGTTCTTTTATCTTCATGCATATAGTCGCAATACCAATGTCGTTGACTACGTACAAACAGCGACAGAACAAATAATTATATATATTTTAAGTTCGCTTTTGCCAGCGGCTTCGCCCGCGTCGATGTCAGAAATTATCCCATAGGAATATACTACCGGGATAAAAAGTATCCTATGTGTTAATCCAGGTCATAAACTACCTCTGTGCCAAATGTCATCCAGACCGCGTTCAGCTGTTTGAGCGTGTTGGAAGGACAAACTCACACACTCACAAACTTTCGCCTTTATAATATTAGTGTGATGTGATGAATAATCATCTTCTACTTATGTACTTATGTACATTATACATTCGTTCATTCACAGACAGACAACACACATTCTAGAAGCTTAACATATTGTACAAGTGCTCCTTTTGACGATGGATTTTTGAAAATTCATGCCCTAAAATTCATGCCGTAAAATTCATGCCCTAAAAATTTGTACGGAACTTCGTCATATTTGCCGATGAGAAATCCTGTTGGGTACACGGCCTGTAGGTATTATGAAGCACAATATTCGGGTTATTGTAAACGCGCCATAATGAAAATTTGCCACAAGTAAAAATTATAGTAAACTCGCCACAGTCTTATCTGTCTCACGAAAACTTGCCACAGCTTTAAAAGTACCGATAGCAAACGAAGTAGTAGTGTTTAATGGCCATGGCCACATGGCCCATGGATCATATTTTTTTGATACAGTTTTCTTCTTTTTCTTTATTCGGAAACTACATTACTTTTACTAAACAATAATGTTGAACGAATATCGTTTTACTGTCGGTACATCCAAAACAAGTTTGAACTACCTGTGACGAGTTTACTATACCTGTTGTGAATTATTTTGTCACTGTGGCAAGTTTACTATAATTTTTACTTGTGGCAAATTTTCATTATGGCGAGTTTACAATAACCCAATTATTCTACGAATGTAATTTTAAACAGGATACAAACAACAAGTACCTATTAAAATATAAATTCGGTAACAAGCTCCTAATTGACTTGTATTTTGTTCGTATTTTGATTTATTTTGTATAACAAACTTTTTGTTATTTTTACAGATTCATTTACATACTGGTGAGGCGGAGAATCAGAGCCACCGTCACGGATCCGAGAAAAAAGGAAGAATTCGCCAGATCTAATGAAGTGTCTCGGTTTTAACTATTGTAATTTAGATTTTAAGTAGCGTTAAAGAAAATGATCTGAATGTGAAAGAAATGATTCTTTTGTTTGAAAACTTGCCTTAATTACCAGTAAATGGACAGTGGTACAGATAATAAAATATTGCATTTTTAAAAATTAAACTTTATCTAAGAATACTTAAGGACTGAAGTTATTTTTCTTCTTTGCAAACTCGCCAAGGTTACTTTTACTGTGACAAGAGGAAAAGACTGAAATTACTGGCTGAAATGACACCTCCAACCTTCTTGTTAGCAGTAAAAATAAGAGGAATAAACTAGGAAAAATGCATGTTGAAACTGCGAACAAGACTTGATATTTTAAAGAATTAAATACTTTTGATACTTTATACAGTTAATAAACTAGGAAAAATGCATGTTGAAACTGCGAACAAGACTTGATATTTTAAAGAATTAAATACTTTTGATACTTTATACAGTTTGAAGTTTTGATACTTTTAAAAAACTTAATTAATTTGGTTATTGTTTTGTTCGAGTTGATTTTTATGGAATTTGTTTGTATTTTTACCTACAGAAAAACGATATTTTAAATATTGGAAAGAAAAATACTCTTAAAATACATAGAGACAAACACAATAGATAGAGTTTCTCAAGCTAAAATAAAAAGGGTAGACTAATAAAATAGCCTTAAAAACTCGAAATGTCACAAAAAACTACACTTTTTAAATTAGTAGAGTTATTTTACATGTAGAATTTTAATTTATATGAAATTAAAATAAATTTAATTAAGAACTCAGTGCAATGTTTGATCAAAAACGTATGTAAATAAGTTAAGACTGTGCTATGTTATATTTGTAAATTGTTATTATTAAACAATAATTATAAAAGGAAATCTCTAAGAAATATACGTTTTGTTATCTTGGACATAAGTCTTATGTTTATTTAGATGAGAAGTTCAATGGTCTATTATCTGTTTTGCAAATACTATGGAGTGATAAAGATT
Organism: Hyppa rectilinea; assembly: GCA_951799385.1. Classification (NCBI taxonomy): domain Eukaryota; kingdom Metazoa; phylum Arthropoda; class Insecta; order Lepidoptera; family Noctuidae; genus Hyppa; species Hyppa rectilinea. The sequence goes on along the minus strand of OX637318.1, from coordinate 9,464,592 downwards.
AGGACCAGTCTAGTCGAAATCATCTTTGAGCAGTAGTGGCTCAGTGGTGTCGGCCCCGACTTACAAGATATAGGTCTTAAGTTCGAACCCAGTCACGCACTTTATGTTGTGTGTTTCATTTTACAACACGGTTGGCGTAGTGGTTTAGCGATTGACTGCTGCACAGCAAGTCGCGGGTTCGATTCCCGCACGGAACAAATATTTGTACGACCTACAAATATTTGTTCCGGGTCTGGGTGTTTGTCTATCATAAGTGTATATTTACAAAAAAAAAAATGTCCAAGGATATTATTATTTTTTTTTTTCACCACTGCTCCCAAAACAGTGACGGAAAACATCATGTCCAAGAACCAAAAAATCGAAGACAGCCACAAACACGCCACTGGGCCCTCGTGGTGGATTATGGCCGACTCCCTCTCAAAGAGAGGAGGCCTGTGTTCCAGCAGTGCGAACATTACAGGCTGATTATTTGTTTGATTATGGCGGTGAGCAGACTGAGTCAAACAATAAATGCTCTAGGAAAACAAAACTGGCTGCCTGCACATTCGCAAAGCAATAATACTTTGAACTGCATTTAAAGCTGTTACACATTTGTGGGGACCGCAACACAACGCATAAATCCTCTTACGTCTCTTTCCTATCAACCATCGCACTCTACATTCGCTCCGTGATTTTTAAATTGTAATGCGATTCGTAAAGGTGCGTTTACCTTTGTAGCCAATGTTGTATGTGATGAAAAATCTGTCGACAGACTGGACTTTTTTTTTGTGAGTGTGGGACACCATCAAATTAACCCTCCTGCTCTGGGTGGAGCGGAAGGGAGTGTTAGACTCATGGACAGGACTCAGGACATGGATTGGTATGTCCTTCCTTAGCCAGAACATAAAGATGTTCCGGGGTAGTGGTAACCCTTTCGGACAATCCCACTGGACAGCGCGCAATTTATTTGTTTCATTAAAAAAATAGTCTGTCTAAAAGAGAGACCACTTAGGTCTGTGTACAGCCTTAGGGTTGCCAAGGAAACTGTGTGAAAACCCGTCATTTTAGAATATTTAACGAGATAATTAAGTTGTTAGGTACATGTTAGTCACAGTTTGATCTTTTAGTAATTGCTATGTAGTTAGATGAGGTTATGTTTTTGTGAAAAACATTTTATATTCATACCATGTGACGCATAGAGATTACGTCTTGTACAAATAAAATATAGGAAATTTGAGAACAGATGGATTTATGACTTGTTTCTGAGCTATTCTAAGCCGTAGTTTATCTGAAGAAGAAACTATTAAAACAATATGTCCTACCTTGACACATTGTTTACATAAACAAGCAATTAATGAAGAGCTTTACTTTAGATAACTTCGTCGAAACAATATTTATCGAAAGTTATGGCTCGCGCACATTTGGGTGGGCTCCGCCGCATCGCAACGCATCGCTAAAATTCTCTCCTCTAAAATTATCCTACCACATTTTATGAACCAAAATCCACTTCAAACAGCTTCATTATACTGCAGTGGTAACCGTTTAAAATCAAATTCAAAATTTGATTCTGTCTGAAACAATTACTGCGTTGCACTGAGTCCGCCGCGGATCCTAAAATACCTTGGCGTAGGTACCTATTTATGCACTGCGGTGCGCTGCGGATGTAATGTGCATCTTGCTTTAAGCGCCGATGAGTGGATTGTTATCGTTGTAAAGCCAATATTATTAACAGCGGGGAACTAGGACTTTTGACACCTCACTTCATTATTAAACTATCCTCGCGATGTTTTCCTTCACCGTTTTTTAAGCAAGTGATAATTATACAATACGCACATGAATCCAAAAATTCAGAGGTGCGTGACTAGAGTTCGAACTCGAGACCTAAGAATTGGACTAGATGTCAATGCCTGAGAGATATTTCTCAGCATGCGAAGCTAAGTCAGAGGCCCATAGGTAGCATTAAACTCTGACACCAGGTTAGTCACTAACCACAGGAAGAAAGAAGATTGAACTATCGCATCTGTTATCTTCACATCCATAAAAACATTGTTTCGAGAATATGCTCACATTGGCATGACGTGAGTTTAATTTGGAAATTGATTTCCAAAATTCTTGTTGAATTTAAATGCAAAGCTGAAAAAGGCTGAAGTTAAATCTTTTATAATGCCGTTTTAATTTTTTAGTTTTTCGCCAATCTATGAGATAAAGATGTAAATATTTTTTTAGTAAATGCAAGTTTACAGCACTTTCCTATACTTTGAAAAGCTTCATTTTCGTTGAGGAGCCCTATAGGAAAACCTGTATGCACTTTGATGCAATGTTCCACAATATGAGTGTCGCAGTGATGATTTTCAGTAATTACAAACTTCAACAAAAGATTAGGAAACTTCCATTATCTTAAGTGTCACCGTGAATCATTATAAAGTGTTGATTTAAGAATAGGACGCGTAATCATTAAAATGTTTGAATTTCATTATGTCGATGACGTCACCTTTTACAGCCGTTTTCGAGATTTTGTTCTGATTACTTACATGATTTTATCTCACGAGATACTTCAATAAGACAAAACTATAGTCATTTATTTTAAACTCGTGACTTAGAGAAGATTATTTACTCAGTTTTTGATCTCCAGGACTGTAAATATTTTTTTAATTTTTTTATTACTAGGTATATCTAAGTAGGTACACACAGTAATAGAACAGAGAAACTTAAGCATTTTTTGCAGCACTAAAAGGTGAAGGTCGTTAGAGTTTGAGACTAACAATAGCCGGCCGATTCTGTAATAGTCTCACCGTGATAACTTAGGTGAAATGACCATGAAATGAGCTGTCGTTCCACATAATGCTAGGGATTGACACTATTGATAGCTCACTTTTAACTCACTTCATCTACATTTTTAACGGTAAGATTTTTACAGAATAGCACTACAGCTCACTTAAAAAGCACTACAGCTCACATATAGTAAGGCATAATGCTTCCTCAGACGAAAACTTAAATAAAGAACACTATAGGTAGCTCAGAGGCATGATTGAGTTCAGAAATCAAAACCTTAGAAACAGAAAAAAAACATTTGTTACAATAAATGCGACCTGGGAATCCAGGAATTATCCAAGCAGAACTCACAAAAAGAAAAGTGAAAAGACATTTATTTAAACTTATCTTCCCTTAGGTACGTCACGGACATAAAGTCTGAACGAAAAACGACATGTACTTACCTTGAATTTAATCTTGATAATGACTCGGAGCATTTAGTAACATATGTCGTTCAATTTTATTTACTGAGCCGCTCGTAAAAACTCTCTAATGTTACAGAAGTAATTTATTGAGGTGGTGGGTTCAATAATTTTAACCTACCTGCCAGTGCCGTTCGACCTTATTTGTACATATATATAAAAGGAAAGAAAGGAAAGCGCGACTGACTGACTGATCTATTAACACATCTCAAACCACTGAAGGGATTGGGATAAAAGGCACACACATAGTTATTAGGAAGCATCCCCTGAAATCACATAAGATAAATGTCTCTTATTTTAACAATAATAAAGGAAACCGTGACTAACTGATTGATCTATCAACACATGTTCAAATCAAGAAAATACAACCGTATTTTCTTGATTTGAACTTTCTCTTTTCCTAAAGTAACGGGGCTTCAAAATTATGAAAATATCATATGAGATAGCTATGGCTATTATTTAAATATATTGTGTATCTTATGATGGGTGAACGAAGTCGCGGGCAGAAGCTATTTGGTTATAAAGAACGTAAGTATACAGTGCTTTTTAATACGCTTTTAGCCTGATAGAATTTAGTTAGGTAAGTAATTTCGACTTATAATGCTCTTAACGACAAAACTGTCTTGAATTTACTGTCTTGCGACTTGTGTACGTACATATGTACATGCAAAGTGAAGCCTTTTTTTTGTTTGAGGGTGGGAAATTATCAAATGACCCCTCCCGCTCTGGGTGGAGTGGAAGGGAGTGTCAGACTCTTACTGGCTAAACCCATCCATGTTCCTTCCTTAGCTCTTTATGTTCCGGGGTAGCGGTAACCCTTTCGGACCATCCCGCTTGTGATGTGTGTGAAGTGATGACTTGAGGATAGATTGCGGTAGTTCCACTTTGAAATGAACATCTGAAAAAGAAAATAGAAGAGCTATTATTGTGGGATTATTTTTAATTTACGCAAAATGGACAGGTGGGAAAGTCAGAATCCGTCGCAGTTAGTTTTATGAGAACAGTGAATAGATGTTTCTCAAATATCAAAAAAATATATATTTTCGGGCCTCCACATCAAGCCCAAAATAAACAGCCAAGTGGACAAAACCTTCCTTATATAACAGTCAAACATCTTAACAATAGTAGAATTAGATAACGCCTACCCACATCATGACGGAACAATAAACTAACTCCAAGCCAAAGTCCTCGAAACGCTGTATTTTCTTTATAAATCAAAGAAAATGATAACATCCTGATAGATTGTAATATTCTTGTACTTTATAATCAAAGCTTTATACATAGAACTACCCTTGTCCCATTTGGACAAGACTTGATGGGTATGAACGACATTGTACAGTCGCCAGTACATCAAGCTATACCAAACTGTAAAATTTTCCCAGTTGAGAATGTACCTTATTCTTTTGTAAAGAGGTAACTTGATATGCTGGCCTCTGTACTTAACATTTTTGAACTCAAGGACTGGCTTTTACCTAGCCCAGAGTCTAAGCGTTGACATACTATACAATGCCGCTAGTCCCTACAATCAATAATAATAATAATAATAAATTCATTTATTGACATAAGTAATTACAATTACAATAATGAATTCTCTAACACCTACGCTAGTAAAAACTGTGTTGCAGGTGTTAGTGTCTTCCCCTTAATAAAGTGACAATACTTTATGTCTGACAGAATTATTTTAACACAAATAGAGAAAGAAAAAAATTTAAAAAGTAAATATAAAAACACGGAAACTAAATAAAACAATAAAATTAAGTAACAAGCGTGTTGCCATGGGTGTATGTGATCGACATAATGAATATAAAATAAATCGACAGCGATGCGGATGAAATTATCGACGCCATAATTTAGTGTTTTTTACTTTAGTTAGAATATTATTTTTAATTAGTTATTAGCTGCTGCCAGCGGCTGTCTCGCGTGGGTGTCGAAAGTTATCCCAAGGGAACGTACTAGATATTAAGTATCCTATGTGTTTATCCTGGTCATAAACTACGTCTGTGCCAAATTTCGTTCAGGTCCGTTCAGCCGTTTGAGCGTGATGGACGGCCAAACATACAAATTCACACACACACACTCACTCACAAACTTTTGTCTTTATAATATTAGTGTGATTAGCAAATAAGTTGTTATTTATTAACAATGAAATCTTAAAATAAATATCAGAAAATTTTAATACTTCAAGTGGGATTGGAAGCGAGATTTGGGGTTCGAATGCTCGCTTTTCTTGATCGCGTACTTCGTTACTGAAGGTCATGTCAGTAAAAAAGCTTTGTGGTTTTATGTATTCTCAAATGCTACTTGCGCCTATTTGCTTTGTGTGTCAATCATTAGTAATCGATGTTTTTGAGGAAGAAAATCTCTTTAGTTCACATGGAACTGAATGATACTCAACGTCTGATGAAGGTATAGGTTTTGTTTTTTAAGGGGTAACCGTTGGCCGGGGAACACAGGGTTATGGAAGGAACATGGATGGATTTTAGTCAGTAATCTGACAATCCGCACCACCCACAGTGGGGTCATTTGATGATTTCCCATTCTTAAAAAAAAGAAAAGTTAGAGGCTTTTATTTTTGAGGGTGGGCAATCATCAAATGACTCCTCCCGCTCTGGGTGGAGCGGAAGGGAGTGTCAGACTGACTAAAACCTATCCATGTTTCTTCCTTAGCCCTTTATATTCCGGGGTAGCGGTAATCCTTTTGGACAATCCCGCTTACCCGGCAAAGTTAGAGGCTTAAGTTGGACTTCGACTGTCTTAAACTACCAGGTAGATATTTTCATTGATGAAGCCACGTATGTATGTTGCGTGAACATCATTTTCGGGATCTACTTACGTAGTTGGATAGTAGCAGTGGATGTTGATGTTATCTGCCAACATCCTGAAACCCTTTGTTTAAAACAGATCTTCTTCAATCAACATTCGTAAGGAAATTGATATCGGTTAATTGAAATCTGAAATTTATATTGGTTTGATTTATATTGATATTGGATAATAGCCTGGGTGAAATGACGGTCCTATAAAAAATACCACTTTCTCATCAATTAAATTAAAACCGTCCAATCCGTTTGGGGAGGAGTTATAAAAGAGAGAGAAAGAGAGAGTGTTATAAAAGGCCACGTTTCGATGAGTCAATAAAATGACCAGGATAATTCTTCACGTTCTGACTAATATTGGTAAGTACAAATGTTTGTAATAACGTCACAAACTGATAAAGTTATTTATGACGTCACTAACCTCCTATTCTCAACGTTAACAGGAAAATGATAAGATCCACCAGATAGGAAAATAAAGAAGAACCACTCAAGCCTAAAGGTTACCTATCATACTCAATTTCTCAGACATATTACGGAGCTGTTTTGTAAAACAGCTAGTGGTTATGTAAAACAGCTAGTGGTTATGTAAAACAGCTAATTAAGCAAGACATCTGCGACAAAACTACCACTATACCTATTATTATTTTCTCACATCAACATCACAAAGTTGTGGTTTTTTTTTTTCTGTACTTAGTTCATAATTCTATCGCGCCGGCTGACGCTGATAATCAACTGCTCTCGCATGGGGTTGAAGCATTATGCTGAGCGATGGCCGTTTTGCGCGGATGTGACGCATATTTACCCACAACTGTTCTTTTTTGTAATTTTTTTTTCGCTGCGTCATGTATGCCGCAAATAAACGTATTTTATTTCTTTCTTAAGCAACATTCCTCCTTTTATTATTCCGAAAATGTAAAAAGTTTTGTTCTAAATTTTCTCTCTTGTCTACAAAGTGTCCTCAATTCTTTATTCGTAGATTTTTATTGAGTGATGTGCAAAGAGAGTGATGTTTACAGGGGCGATATATTTTATGTTTCTATTTTTACTGCGCAATAAATGTAAAAACTGCACGCCTATAAAGTTCGGTAGGCATCAATAAAATGGGCAGACAGCCCAATCTAATATTTCGCCGTTTTAAATTATGTTTAGCAATATACTCGTAGGCGGAAAAGTTTAACAATATCGACGTCTGGAGAAGACGTTCGGATACGGGCGAATCGAGCCAGAACATTGAGATATGTTTACTGGAAGATTTCCTATTAAAAAAAGAAAATAAATATTGAATTATAAGAAATAGGTAGTATTTTCAATATCACCCTAGCTTGTCTAAAGAAAAGCACTTATTCCATTTTAGCTTTTATAAGATTCATTTAATTTATATAATTTGTATTTTGTCTCCTATGTGGACCAATTTAATCATTCTCACTTGCATCCGTTCATTCTATCTCCTTGTTGCGATGACCGAAATCGTGATGACGATCTACCATCATCACAATTTGGATCTCGCATCTAATATTAATGATCGCACCGTGAACCTCTGGCGAATTGATGATTGATTGCAAACACTCCATAATGAATAATTATAAATGCAAAATTACGTTTGTCTGTCTATTACCTTTCCACGCTGCCTAAAGACTGAATGATTTTGGCATACGGGTAGACCAGGACCAGAATTAGTATATAGGATACTTTTTATCCCGATAATAAGTTTCCATGGAATTATTTCCAACCTCCACACCAGGCGAAGCCGCGGAAATAAATACTAGTTATGTACTGTCCAAAAATTCTGTTAGTACAGACGCCAACACATCAAGCTACCCCAAACTGTCAAATTTTCCCAATTTAATATGAACCTTATGCTTTTGTTATAAAGTTGTAAAACTATCAAAGAAATTTGACAGATTGGGGTAGCTTGATGTACTGGCCTCTGTACATGAATAAATACTTGCCTAAGGGAATTTATTAGAAAAAAAAAGTAATAGACAGTAATAAATTGTCTCTCCGGAAATCCATAAATTTTCCCAAGCCAAGTCATTTCATTGTATTCTATTTCTGTTATATCTGCGTTCCAAGTATTTCCTTTGAGGACAGATCTTCCCGATAGATAGAATTTAGAACGAAAATTACTACTGCTGGACGCAGACTATGACCTAGATACCTACATACTATTAGCATTTGGAAAGTTAGTTAATAAACAGTAGGTTTTGGGACTTGAACTACGAACACTACGACACCAGTATGGCAAACAAATTTAATGTAATAATATGTATGGCAACATTCTTCTGTCACACGGAAACTTTTAAAATAAGAATAGGTAGGAATCGCATATCAAATAGGTATTTTTCATTCAACAAACTGACTCATAATAGATACCATACCATTTTATATCAAAAATTTTAGCATCATCTTGCTAGAAAAGTAATAAAAACCTTCTATATAAACTTCTGTTTTGAACGCATGACAGTACTTAATATTATAGCTAAAAATTGATGCCATCAATAATGTCACTTACCTAAAGCTTTAAATCTGGGTAAGATCGTAAAATATTGAAGTACGCCATTTTTGTTAGAGTGCAGTTCCGAAGTTAAGTCAAGTTTTTATTGAAATCCGTCGATTTTGACTGCAGTGGTCAATTTTAATGGCTGCTTATAACCTATCGTAAAAATGAAGACATGACGTGCATTTTACGGCACGTCTCAGATAGGTGTGGTCATATTTTTAAGATTTTTTGTGGTTGTACTGTTGTAGTCGTGGTTGTGGTTTTTGTTGTGGTATTTGGTACTATTGCGTAATACAAGTACTTATGTCAATTTGCCTAGCCTTTTCCCAACAATGTTGGGGTTGGCTTCCAGTCTAACCGGATGCAGCTGAATACCAATATTTTACATGAAGTGACTGCCTATCTGACCTCCACAACCCAGTAACTGGGTAGTATCCCTTGGTAAGACTGGCTGGGGACATTAGATGATTTTCCACCCACAACAAAAAAAATACTTAACTAGGTATACAGGGTTTAACCGATAGGGTATATACATACAAATGCATATTGTACAGACCACCAAACTGAATAACTTTTACTATAAGACCAACTCCGAAATCGCAAAAAAAAATCAGCTGTTCTTTACATTTTTGGTCACGTGAGTCGTCGAAATGTAGGGCAACAGCTGAATTTTTTTTCACGATTATATATACCGTATACAGGTAATCCTTTTCATTAACTGAAATAAATACATCGGAAATTAATAACAAACAAATCTTCCGAAGATCAAACAAAAAGTTCTAATAACATTCTAATAAATTGATTGATATGAGTAGGTATCCTCATACCCATTTCACAAATTCATTTCCATTGCTCTCATATCAAAGAACCCTTTCCATCTAGATGGTATGAAAAATGAGTTTCCTTATAACATTTATTAAGGCCGAAGCATCAGGGAATCGCAGATATTAAACGTATGACTAGATCGCAAGGGATTTAAGTTACGTATTATAAGCTTTATAAAACTAACGAAAGGAATGCCTCGTTGGAGGAGGTCAGATAGGCAGTCGCTCCATGTAAAATACTGCACACCTTTATGATAAACTAGCTTCCGCCCACGGCTTCGCCCGCGTAGTATGTCGATAAATTATACATATAAACCTTCCTCTTCAATCAATCTATCTACTAAAAAAAACCGCATCAAAATCCGTTGCGTGGTTTTAAAGACTTAAGCATACATAGGGATATAGGGACAGAGAAAGCGATTTTGCTTTATACTGTGTAGTGATGAAACGACACATTTAAAAAAAAAACAAAAATAGTGAAACGACTTTTTTATAAATTGCAGCACAAACATAGTCACTGACGTAAATAATGACGACATAATACGGGGGTGTCAGAATTTCAAAACTTATTTTGCTATTTCCCTAAAAGTCACTTTTTTCAGTTAAGTCGTTTTCATCCTGAAGGTGCGACTGGTATTCAACTTCCAGTCTAACCGGAAGTTGACCCCAACAAAGCTGGGAAAAGGCTAGGCAGATTGATTCGGTTCGATTCCAGGGTCGGGCAGTGAAAAAGTCATGCTTGCGAAGGAGGTGGCGGGATGGGAGAGAGAAAGGTCCTCCCGTCCCAGCCACCGCGGGAGACGCCCCGGGCGTCGGGAGCCACGTGACGACTCCCGGCCACCGTAGGCGCGGGCCTGCGGACGGTGAGTAATGGGTGACTCACCGTCCGATCAGCACCAGACCCGTGCCGGACGGCGCGTATATGTTCCACGCGCGCCTCAAAGAGATGTCAGCATATGAAGGGGCCCCTCAGGGCCAAGCCTGCCGGGTAAGCGAGATTGTCCGAAAGGATTACCGTTACCCCGGAACATAAAGGGCTACGGAAGGAACATGGATGGGTTTTAGTCAGTAAGAGTCTGACACTCCCTTCCGCTCCACCCAGAGTGGGAGCAGTCATTAAATGATTTCCCAGCCTTAAAAAAAAAGGGTCGGGCAGTGTTATTGGGTTATTCCATCTGGAATTGGTAGTCTTAGTAGCAGTCCGGAGTCTGTTTGTGCCCGGTTGATGGCAATAGGCTCACTCCTTATTACATGGGACTAAAAAATATGTGGTGAAATGTAGTTAACGCCTGTAATCCTCAAAATAGCCATTTGGGTTTTCTAGACTATGTTGTAATATAACTATAACCTCCTTTCTAAGGGTATAAAGAAAAAAAAACTAACCATGTTACATAACTACTTTTCCTTCTATAAAAAATAAATATAAGATCAAACCCCTTCACTATTCATTACAGCAGTACATCAAGGCCAGATTTCGGATCATTAAGCTGAATGATGATACTAAATTGTATTTCGACAGTTCACTAGCCTACTTCGACAAGCAATAACCACGTACCGCAGCGCCCCGATTCCGAACTGACAGGCGCTTAACGACAATTGATAGAATAATTTCACTGATACTGGAAACCGCGCCGAGTTTATTACGTAGATCGATGACGTATTTTGATTTGCGATCATCATAAAAATCTGGTGCTGGTGAATTAATGAAGCGTGGTAAGAGAATATTTAGGTCGACTTTTGACTATGATGAGTCAGATTTTATTCGAAAGTCTTACTAAGGGGAGTTACGATGAGGGAAATGACGTCAAGAAAGTTTTGAGTATGAAATATACCTACAGGGTGAAATGGATTTCATGGGCATTATTTTAAGGGGTCATTTTACTCATCATTAGGAACAAATTTCACTATGAGAACAAATCTGAAATCGCGAAATAAAATCAGCTAAGGTGTAGGGAACGAACGTAGATAGGTTTTAGTCAGTAAGAGTCTGATACTCCCATCAGGGACATTTGATGATTTCCCACCCTCAAAAAAAAGGCTTCTACTGAGAAATGCCACTACTACTTAACAGTAATTTGCGGTATTTATTGAGTTGCTGGAAATAAACCACTTTTGTACTGCTTTTATTCACGTCATTATCAAAGCAGTTACAAAAAAAAGAAGTCAGCTACAATTGTTGTCGTTAATTGTGGAGCGTTTCATTCGAACAAAGCGCTTGCAAGGTTTTTGAGTTTAAAGTTAAGCTTATCTTTTAAAGGTTTCAGTTTTAAAAAGACAAAATTTTGGTAAAGAAAAACAGCTCCAATATATTAAATATTTAGAAAGAAAATACATTTATTTGCGGCAAACATGACTCAGTAAAACAAAATACAAACAGCAAAAAAACAAGTTGTGGGGAAATATGCCTTACATGCGCGCAAAACGGCCATAGCTCAGCATAATGCTTCGACCCAATGTGAGACGGAAACACAGCGATGATTTTAGAATGAAACTAATCAAAAATTATTCACAAAGATCGGGAACTAGCTCTGTTCCACAAATGACGAGTTTTAAAAATAACGAACGACCACAGTCTCACCCTACATCAAATACACCGTCACATTTTCATATTCATCCATTTTTGCAACGATGAGTTAATGAACTGGCTCGAAAAGGCTCGTACGGGGGTCGTAAGAGATTTGAAATTACGTTTCCGTTCAATTTCGTTCATTAGCACCCTTTGCTTTGCGTCAGCGTACTGAATGCCTCTGCGAGGGAGGTCTATCGAAAATAATGTTATTTCCTGGAGTAGGCGTCCGCTGTTTGGAAGCCTCTTTTATAGCTTGCTTAAATAAGATGCTGATATACTGGGTGTAACCGAAAGGGTATATACATACAAAAGCATATGTGTAGCATCAATCAAAATCGTGAAAAAAAATCATTTATTTCAAATAGGCACAAGTAAGGCACTTTTGAACGTCAAAATGAACAAGAAATAGAATTGATTCTAGTCGCCCCTTCCAAAAGGTAGTTTCGTGTGGAGAAGAATGGGCAAGAAACTCCACCGTTACTCTTTTAAAATGTTTTACAATGTTTTGTATACATGAATTATAACATTATATGTGAAGACGATGCACCCAGAATAAAAACACTACACCACAAAAGGTGAAAAGAAAAACACATATAGTAATGAAAATCAATCAATGTGTGAGAAGTTATTTCAACATGTTAAAATAGTATTTTATAAATAATAAATTATTACCTAATTTACTTAGCAACCAGTTTGATTTTTTCTAGACACTAGATTGCCCTGTGGAGCAGGACCAGCATGTTTCCAAGCATCCTTATCCTTTATATAATCCTCTAATTTGTAATATGCTTGTTTACAAAGTGTATTTTTAATGTGAGTTTTAAATTTTCTTTCATTTAATTGCAGAATGTCACAAGGTATTTTGTTGTAACATTTAACACAGAACCCCATAAAAGATGTATGTACTTTTGATAATCTAAAAAAGGGGTTGATCTATTTTATCTTTATTTCTAGTATTAAAGTTATGCCTATCACTTATTTTGTTAAAAAGATGTCGATTTTTTCTTACATACATAATGTTTTCATAAATTAATTGGCATGGTACCGTCATAATATTAATACTTTTAAATAGTTCCCTAAGCGATTCGCGGCGACGTAGATTGTAAATAGCTCTGATAGCTCGCTTTTGCAGAATAAAAATGGATTCAATGTCAGCAGCCCGACCCCACAGTAAAATGCCATACGACATAATGCTGTGGAAGTAACTAAAGTAGACCAAGCGCGCGGTTTCTACGTCTGTCAACTGCCTTATCTTTCTAACAGCATAAGCGGCCGAGCTTAGCCGTCCCGCAAGAGTTGTTATGTGGGGACCCCATTGTAACTTGTCGTCTAGCGTGATTCCCAGGAAAACCGTCTGCTTAGTAAATTCTAGCTTTTCTCCGTTCAATATGATGTCACAATCGCTACTTTTAACATTAGGTAATTTAAATCTAATGCATTTGGTTTTTTTTTCATTTAGTACCAAATTATTTACCGTAAACCAATCTTGGACCCTGAAGAATAGAGTTATTCACGTCGTCAAGATTTTGTGAGCGTCGATCAATTTTAAAAATTAATGACGTGTCATCTGCAAATAACACCATCTTCGGTTGATTTTGAAGTAATTGGGGTAAATCTTTAATGTAAACTAAAAATAGGAATGGACCCAATATCGAACCTTGAGGAACGCCCATTGTCATTTTTGACCCCAGCATTTCGACTCCCTACATTTCGACGAGTCACGTGACCAAAAATGTATCGAGCAGCTGATTTTCTTTTGCGATTTCGGAGTTCGTCCATAGTAAAAGTTGTTCAGTTTGGTGGTCTGTAGCATATGCTATTGTATATATATCACCGTAAGATTGTAAACATCGTTATATTACAATCTATCTAGTAAGATTGTAAACTATCGATAGATTGTGAACCGTCTCATTATGATTGCAATTTAACGCATCATTTTTCGCTTGATTGTAATCTATCGATGGGAAGCGGTCAAATTGTGAACCGGCGTAGGACGTTTAAAAAAGTGGTTAGGTTAGGTTAAAACTGTGACCAGAAACGACTAGATTATATAGAAAAAAATACGGAAAAAAGAGATTATTTTTATTCAGATTGTAATTTAACGGTTTCACTTCGGTAGATTACAATATAGCGAAGAATAATGAGTCAAATTGCAATCATAATGATACGGTTCACAATCTATCGATAGTTTACAATCTCGCTAGATAGATTGTAATCTAACGATCTTTACAATCTAACGGTGACATATACATACGTCACGTACACTTTCGATTACACCCTGTACATTATCTTTAGCTATAGCTTATAGCTTGCATATAATAGATGATGCATACCTATGCAATCATTCACATTTGTTTTTTGGTTTTTGTTACAGTGGTACTCGAACCATACAAAATGAAAATCATATTAGAATTCAATATGTAACGATAGATACTTAGCCAATAACTTAAGTAGCATTATTACGTATATAGACATGTATAACTGTACGAGTAGTAGTCAATACAGTCAAAGTTCCCTCATATAGACATCCTTCACTGGTTTGAACTGTCCTCACTTCAAACAGTAAATACTCCAACCCCTTTCAAGGAGAAAACTTCCTAGACCTCACGTTCACATAAATGCGTTTGATGACGTATCTAGCCCATGGGTGTGTATGTAACTCGGATCTTACGTTACCATATAGGTAATAAAAAATCTGCCTAGCCTTTTCCCAACTATGTTAGGATCAGCTTCCAGTCTAACTGGATGCAGCTGAGTCTAGTATTTTAAATGGAGCGACTGCCTATCTGACCTTCAGAACCCTGCAACTGGGTTATTACCCTTGGTAAGACTGGCTGTCAGATTTTCGGCTTCCGACGAGCCGTAACGACTGTCAAAGATGTACAAATGACAGCCGGGACCAACGGCTTAACGTGCTTTCAGAAGCAAAGAGGAGTCACGGTATGTAAAGATGGAAGAACCCATCCACGGACCAGTCTTGTTATAAAGAGGGCATGGAATGATTTGAAACTAGATTAAAAGTGTTATAGGAAGCTTTCATGTAGCGCAACGATGTTAGGAACTTGTATCATGAATGGAGCTTGGATGTAGCTTAGATAATTAAATTAGTAGCTAGGGTCTTGGATAACGTTCTTGAATAACTAATAATATTGTTAAAGTTATACACACTGCCTCGTTGGTCTATTCGTTGCAAGCGCTATAGCTGAGCATGAGGTACTGCGAAGACCAAAGGGAAGATCACATACAGGCGATCGGCAGCGGCGACCTCTCGCGCCCGGCCCTGGTGCAAGCCATGGTCACCTCCTTCTGCGAAACAGTTATGCTCGCGAAGGAGGTGGCGGGATGGGAGAGAGAAAGGTCCTCCCGCCCCAGCCGACGCGGGGGACGCCCCGGGCGTTGGGAGCCACGTAACGACTCCCGGCCACCGTAGGCGCGGGCCTGCGGACGGTGAGTAATGGGTGACTCACCGCCCGATCAGGACCAGGCCCGTGCCGAACGGCGCGTATATGTTCCACGCGCGCCTCAAAGAGATGTCAGCATATGAGGGGGCCCCTTAGGGCTAAGCCTGCCGGGTAAGCGGGATTGTCCGAAAGGGTTACCACTACCCCGGAACACAAAGGGCTAAGGAAGGAACATGGATGGGTTTTAGTCAGTAAGAGTCTGACACTCCCTTCCGCTCCACCCAGAGCGGGAGGGAGCAGTCATAGGATGATTTCCCAGCCTTCAAAAAAAAAAGAGCTCTCAGTGGTAGAGCTTGTGTAATGTATTCTATCTTTATGTAGGGATTCCTATCCTACAATAGAAACACACGAGCGGCAGCAGCTATTTAATTATATTATTTATTGAATTCAGAAGGACGCCTGCCTACTGACACAGTCATTCGTTTTATAAAAATCTATTTAAAATAATCTAGGTATCATTTTGAAAGTTCGAAAGCTGCCAGTTATTTTGTAACCAACCAGCTAGGTTCCACTTAGGGCATAAGGTTTCAATAAGGCTCTACAGTACCTACTGGGTTCGATTCCCGGTTCGGAGTAGGTGTTATTGGGTTTTTCCATCTGGAATTCCATCCTGGAGTCTGGATTTGTGCCCGGTTGATGGCAATAAACTGGTCTGGCCTGAAACGTAATAGGCAAAATGAGGGTGTACTAGAGGCGTTCTTCTTCTTCGTGTGGTAACTAACCTGGTATCAGAGTTTTTTTGCTGCCCATGGGCCTCTGACTTAGCTTCACATGCTGTTGAGAAATATCTCTCGGGCATTCCGGTTTCCTAACGATGTTTTCTTTCACCGTGTTTTTAAGTTGGAAATGACACAATACGCATATGAATCCGAAAATTCAAAGGTAGGTTGGATTCGATCTCGAGACCCATGACTAAGACTTGGCAGTCGGACGGTCACAACACTAGGCTATCACTGCTTAACCCTTCGGGGATTACAGGCGCGTTTTTTGTTAACACTTATATATTTTAGTTGTAACCCGAAACAATAGACATCTTGCATAGCATTTTTTTTGTTGTTGTTCGTTATTTGCGATTTTAACCAACCCGCACAGGGCCCGCTTAGGGGCACAACTTACAGAAAAGAGTTCCCCATCCCAGGAATCAACCAGTAACGTTTCGTAACGTAACGTTACTGGTTGATTATGCCAGAAAGTAATTGATTTAAAAAATTTATTCAAACTCAAACTCAAAGCATTTATTTCAATTATACCAACTACAGGCACTTTTGAATTGTCAAGGGGTCGGTCAGTCAGAGAGATGAAGTTAGTTGCCCATTCCAAAGCAGTACGGATGAGATTATTAAGGAAAAAAACGAGCAAGAAAGTCCACGGCACTCTTTTAAATCAGAATATGGTTACAAAATATGGGTTACATCATTCATGTTGAAATTACACATGTGAGAACGATGAAGGATGTAAAAAGCGTCCGTTATAAAATATTAAAAAAGTAATCAAAAACAATTAAAAAAATTAAATTAATAAATTCAGAACTGCAGTAGGTCGACATTGCTATTATGATGATATTATTATTTCATAATTTTCGATTGAATCGAGTCAACTAACACATTATTGACAACACAGATACCACATAAACATAATTATAAAAATAATCATTGTTTCTAATAAAATATATTATCTTACATAATAATACGAGCATGCCCCGATCCGATACGATCTACGATACTCGTTCAATTATAAAGAACTCACCCGGGTCTAAAAAAATTATGAAGTTCGAAGTAAGTTATATGAATGAAAGTATAACTAATGGACTATAAAGTTCATTATCTACATAAAAGATAATTTCTAACTCCGCAGTAAAATTGAAAAATTGAAGACCTAACTTTATTGTAGGGGACCTGTTTACACTATGTCATTTGAATTTTATAATTGTTGTAGGTATTTTTTTATTCATAATAGAGCAGTATGGCTAGAAATGTCGTTAATTATTCTCGTAGACTTCAATCAACGGTATCTATTTATGTACCTAATGATACGGTAAATCGGATAAACAAAAAGACAGTTTCTGTTTGTGAGGTTCTGGGCGTGGTCCAAGTAGACATCTACTTATGGGAATTTCAACAACAACAAAAATAGTTTTCCGGATACGGGTTATTCTGGTAGAATTTACACACTAAGTGAAAAAGATTTCCATTCAAAAGATACTACTCTCAATAAACAAACGCCACAAGTCAAAGTAAGCCGCAATAAGTTTTCTGCGATGCAATATAAATTTTCCGGCAGTGTGACTCGACGTCCGCCTCCGCAGCCTTGCGACAGATGCAATATCCACCACCAACTTAGTTATCGTATCGATTTGCCGTACATTTACCGCTTTCTAGCGAGCCCGCTTTGTACATACATTAGCTGAGAATGTGGACGTATTTTATGGTTCACTTTCAAAGGCTATTTTCCGGGTTATGGACTTGTTGCATGAGGGCAGTTTATTTTGTTTTTAATGTAAAGTGAACAGGTTTTAAGCAGGATTTTCCGAAACGGTTACCGCTACCCCGGAACAAAAAGGGCTTCGGAAGGAGAGTAAGAGACAGTAAGAGTCTGACACTCCCTTCCGCTCCACCCAGAGCGGGAGAGGTCATTGGATGATTTCCCAGCCTCAAAAGAATAAAAAAGTGGAAAGGTTTCTTGATTTAATGTAAATACGTATAGGCACGTTTTAAGCTAGGTAACAATGTCCGTAGTTGCCTACCACGCAATCAAAATAAGTTTTTTTATTCTAAAGTTGTGCTCCACAATGCGACAAACCAGGAGTCTTGAGACAATAGTTTATATTTTTTCCTAATTAGTCTACACTTGAGTTATTAAAGACTTATGTATCTATTTCTTACCACACCACCACCACTGCTCTCAAAACGTTGAAGTAAAACTATAAAAACGGGATGTCCTAGAACCAATAATTCAAAGATATGCGGTATCTACCAACTCGCACTGAATCCGCATGGTATAGATCCTCAAATAGAGGAGGCCTGTCCCAGCAGATTATGCTCATGCTATGTACAGACGCCAGCACATCAAGCTATCCCTAACTGTCAAATTTTCTCAATTAAAAATGAACCTTATATCTTTGCAATAAAGTTGAAATACTATCAAAGAAATTTGACAGATAGTGGTAACTTGATGAGCTGGCCTCTGTACTTACTTAAAGCGCTATACGCAAACATCATCAGATCTTCCGAACGAGTGAATTAAACACTGTGTTTTGAAGTGGTATCTACCCATACATAGAACTTTAGCAAACTATTCGCCTAGAACGACCATCATGTAAATTAGGATCAAGGCATCTTTTATTTTTAACTTTTCTATATTAATTATAGTTCTGTTTTATTAAATGCCAACCTAAAAACGTTTCAAAACAAGTGCTAGACAAAGTTTATCACAAAAGTGACGTCACGACTATGTAAATTCATACGAGAGCCATACATCGTCCACCGTGCGACCAAGACGGAATTAATTCCTTCCAAAAAAAAAAAAATATCAGCCATCATCCATATTGTATGAATTCCGTCGACGTCGACACCATTAATTAACGTTTCGCAGGTATATCTATATATAATATACTCGGTATATCTACTCGTTCCAGAAATAGGTTGGTACTAAAACCGTAATTATTATTGTTTTACTCAAAGTATCAACCAAAAGCGGCAAGTTCAATTAATATTTCGAAGTAAGTTCCTCGAAGTGAAGAATTAATATTGAAAAACTTTGTTTAAAACTTTCCATTTAGTTGACTTTGGTATGAAGGCGTAGCATTTTAATACTTATAAAAGTTCAAAGTCAAAGTCAAAGTCAAATCATTTATTTCAAATAGGCACAAGTAAGGCACTTTTGAACGTCAAAATGAACAAGAAATAGAATTGATTCTAGTCGCCCCTTCCAAAAGGTAGTTTCGTGTGGAGAAGAATGGGCAAGAAACTCCACTGTTACTCTTTTAAAATGTTTTACAATGTTTTGTATACATGAATTATAACATTATATGTGAAGACGATGCACCCAGAATAAAAACACTACACCACAAAAGATGAAAAGAAAAACACATATAGTAATGGTAGGTAACTTAAGTATGTCAAAACTACATGGTGCTCACATATTTACAAACATTCTAAAAGTTAATATATAATAAATCAATCAATGTGTGAGAAGTTATTTCAACATGTTAAAATAGTATTTTATAAATAATAAATTATTACCTTATTTACTTAGCAACCAGTTTGTAACGAGCAGTTGATTTAGTAACGAATATTTCATTGTTATTATACGATTATTATAATATTTAAAAGAAAAGAAAAGAAAGACAGAATGAAAAAAGACTGAAATAAAGAAAGACTGAAGCTGTGGCGAGACAGTGCTTCCTTGCCCACTCCATTCGTTTCACCTGCTGAACGTCTCCCTCCTGGGTGCGACTTGCCTTAGTCAACCTGGAAGGCTTTAAACAGACTCCGGACCCAGGTTGGCCAAAGCAAAGAAAACCTCCTCAGATGGGGATTCATAGACAACTCCGCCTTGGAGTGTAAATGTGGTGCTGTTCCACAAACGATGGGACACTATGTCGTGTCCTGTGTGTCCTGCCGTATGCACGTTACAGGAACTGATGGACGCTAGTGATGGCGCCAAACACGTAGCCGAATTCTGGGCCGAGTACATTTAGATTGCCATCGACACGTTAAGAAGATAATATTTATGCGACGATTTCACTATATAAGGTCCCATTAAAATAGATGGACACATTTTAACATAGCGTTCAGTACGTCTAACCAAAGATATCTTTGGTTAGACGTACTGAACGCTAAGAAAACACTGATAAAGTGATTTTAATTTGATTCAAAATAATAAATTTCCGGCACACTTCTTATACGTATCTAATGCGTTTTTCTTCTTATTTTTGTACCATTGTCTTTATTTTGGTGGTCTGAATCATGTCTAAAAGTTTGTCTATCTATTTTAATGAGACCATATTTTGTTTAAGCGCCTATTATAATTGGGATCTCAACAAGACCGTGTCTTCAAAGTGATTATTGTGTTTATAATCATTACACCAGGCGTCCTTAGAAATAATTGCACAATTTACGGCTCAATGGGGCTTGAATTAAATTTCTGATTCGCAGTTCGTAGCGAACGACTTAAATATAATTGTGAATTATTAGGTTTGAGACTAGTTTTTGCACGCAGCTTTGCCTGCGTGGATTTCGGAAATTATCCCTCGGGAACATATTTACGCGATAAAAAGTGGCGTATGAAAAGGAATTGTTTATTCCGTAAATAAGATATCGGAATCAAAATAATTTAATTTCATAGTTTGTCACACTAAATACGCTTCTTTCTATTTGCGTGGTTAGTGACTAACCTGGTATCAGAGTTTTTATGCTGCCCGTGGGCCTCTGACATAGCTTCACATGCTGTTGAGAAATATTTCTCAGGCGTGCTGGTTTCCTCACGATGTTTTCCTTCACCGATTTTTAAGCAAGTGATAATTATACAATACCTACGCACATGAATCATTCATCATGCACTTGTCATTTGGATTCCCAAATGTTGTCCCAGACGGTCGGTTTAATCAATGGCCTAGCTAGTCCCATTATAGAACCATTTCACTTCTCTCCGGTCACCTTGGATGAAAT
This sequence comes from Hyppa rectilinea, assembly GCA_951799385.1. NCBI lineage: Eukaryota > Metazoa > Arthropoda > Insecta > Lepidoptera > Noctuidae > Hyppa > Hyppa rectilinea. The sequence continues at coordinate 9,443,544 of OX637318.1, read as the reverse complement.
TAAAAAGATCATCCTGTCCATAAAGTCCAAGGCTGTGGGCTGCGATGGCATCAGTCGCAGTATGATCGTATGGATCCTTGATACCCTTCTCGCTCCGATTACCCACATCATCAACTTTTCTCTTCATTCCGGACAATTCCCATCCCAGTGGCGTATGGCCTTTGTACGCCCACTCCCTAAAATTTCTAATCCCTCCCTACCCAGTCACTTTCGCCCCATTTCCATTCTTCTGTTCCTGTCAAAAGTGCTTGAGGCCTGTGTACACAAGCAGTTTTCGGGGTTTGATCACCGCAACAACCTCGTTAGCTTATTTCAGTCTGGATTCAGGCCTGGGCACAGCACAGCGTCCGCTCTCCTTAAAGTGACTGGCGACGTTAGAGAAGCATTGGAGGATACTAAAGTTACCGTTTTGGTATTAATTGATTTCTCCAATGCCTTTAACGCCGTCAGCCATGAGATTCTCCTTTCTATCCTCTCTCATCTTATGGTTTCATCCGAGGCCCTGGAATGGTTCTCTTCTTATCTTCAGGGACGCCAGCAGTCGGTACGCGTTGATGAGAGCTCGTCGAGTTGGCGTGATCTGCATGCTGGTGTTCCACAAGGCGGTATTCTTTCTCCATTGTTATTCTCCATCTTCATTAATTTTATAACTCATTGTCTTCGGTGTTCGTATCATCTTTATGCTGATGATCTTCAGTTGTATACAGCTGCACGGGTTGAAGGTTTATCAGACGCTATAGCAGATGTAAACCGAGACTTGGATGCTATCAAAAAGTGGTCTGAAAGTTTTGGGGTTTCAGTAAACCCCTCGAAGTGTCAGGCCATTATAATTGGTAGCTCGCGCATGATGGGTAGGGTGACGCTTAGCTCTCTTCCACCTCTTATTTTTAATGGTACCGTCATACCCTTCACCCCTACTGTGAAAGATCTCGGTTTGCACCTTGACTCGACACTTAGCTGGCAACGCCAGGTCGCTAGTGTTAGTCAAAGGGTCAGTGGTACTTTGCGATCGTTGTATCGTCTGAGAAACTTTTTGCCCGCTAAGACCAAAACTATGCTTGTGCAGACCTTGATTTTCCCTATCATCGACTATGGTGACGTGTGCTACTTTGACTTGAATGCGGTTTTCCTGGATAAGCTTGGCAGATTGCTTAACAATTGCATCCGGTTCATATTCAACCTCCGTAAGTATGACCATGTGTCTAGTTTTAGATCTGACCTCAAATGGATGTCCATACGCCAAAGAAGAAGTTTACGGGCATTGACGACTCTTTTCTCCCTTCTAACCTCTCCCTCTCCTCCTTCTTATTTGATTTCTCACTTCCAATATCTTTGTTCTTCCCATGCTAAGAATCTGCGTTCTTCTAACAACCTTCTCCTACTCTGTCCTTCTCATACTTCTGACTTTGTTCATTCCTCCTTTCATATTCAGTCTATTCTTCTTTGGAATGCGCTTCCTCTCGATATCAGGACGGCTACCAGTCGTTATGCATTTAAGCGGAAATTGCAGAGTTATTTTCATAACAAATAGCGTAGAGTTATCTCACCACCTGTCTTCCTTGTATCTATATATATGTATGTATGTATATATGATATATATATATTATAGTTATCTATTATAGTAAATAATTATGTATGTTATGTATTATAGTATAAACTGTTATTATAAGGTTTTAACCTATTTATGTACCCATTTTATTCAAGTCTCAATGTTTTGTATGTTCCTACTATTTAAAGCACCTGCCATCTAATCTCTTCACCACCCTTGGTTGACTGGTAGAGAATGCCTAAGGCATTAAGTCCGCCTTTGTACCTTTATTGTGTGCGAAAAGTTTAAATAAATAAATAAATAAATGAATCCGTAAAATCAGAGGTGCGTGCTTTACGAACTACGTTTATAACCAGTGTCCAAGTCCATAAATGCAACGATAGGATTAAGGCAATAATTTGCGGCAAAGTTCAGGGTTAGTTCTCTGCTTACCCACTAATTGCAATTTCAGATCCAACTTAGGCTGGGTGGATTAGATACGTAATAAATATCTAAAATAGATTCTTCCTGCCTGTCGACTCTGTAAGGCCTTTTTTTTTTTTTAAGGCTGGGAAATCATCCAATGTCTGCTCCCGCTCTGGGTGGAGCGGAAGGGAGTGTCAGACTCTTACTGACTAAAACCCATCCATGTTCCTTCCGTAGCCCTTTATGTTCTGGGGTAGCGGTAACCCTTTCGGACAATCCCGCTTACCCGGCAGGCTTGGCCCTGAGAGCCCCTTCATATGCTGACATCTCTTTGAGGCGCGCGTGGAACATATACGCGCCGTCCGGCACGGGCCTGGTGCTGATCGGACGGTGAGTCACCCATTACTCACCGTCCGCAGGCCCGCGCCGGAAACTGCGTTAAGCGGGCGCCCGCGCGGTTCTATACAAAAATGACCCGGAGCGGGAAGCCGCGCGTGCGCCCGTCGTGGGCTAGTGCGCGGTCCGGTGGGCCGCTTCCCCGAGACGGGTGACTGCGCGGGCGCACGCGCGGTGCCCGACAGCGGTAGCACGCGCGGGCTAGTTCAGTCAATAACGCTAGTTTATACGGGTCGTACGCACGCTCGGAGAAAATCAAGGACAATGTCTTTCGATACAGAAAGAGTAATTGTGGAAGTGCAGTGTCTATTCTCCATCGACACGACTATATACATGCACACCGTTAAAATTGAACTAGGGACACAGCGTAAATAAAATAATCCGTTGTCCGCGACGGGTCCCCGCGACGGTGGCCGTCGCGTTCCCACGGAGCCCACCCGCGTGTCCACGCACGTGACGGTTGCCCGTCGCGAGCGCCCGCTTAACGCAGTTTCAGGCCTAAAAATCTCACCGTGGTAACTTAGATGAAGTGAGCGTGAACTGTCCTGGAGTGCTATTGTGACTGTTTGTCACGTACTCCTATTTAATAACAAAATATTATACTTATTTTAAAACCAACACTTGGTTCGGGACACTTAGAAACGCATAAATTCTCTATTTAATGACAGGCAAACTAGGGATAATGACAGCCGACGGGTCGAAAGCAATAATTCAGCAAATTCTAAAGAAACGAGTAAAATATCTGATTTCTAAGCGCCACTTACAATAATTGTATCACATCTGGTTATCATAAGTCGGGCCCATCGGTACCCAAATGGACCCTTGAAACAATTGCACAAAAAAACGGTCAAAAAAACCTGTCCTGCGAAAGTGTGGGAACATGGGTTAAGCGTGGTGTTTTAGAGGAATTGAGGAGACTGATGCAATCAGTCAAGGCAGTGAGTTTTGGGACGTGGTCGTAGTCGGTCGGGAGCGAGGCGGCTTCGGAGGCGGAACTGGTAACTAGTGCAGTATTTTGTAAGTGAGCGGTAATCTATTTCCCTAAGCAGTTATTTCGGTAAGTGTCCACTTCCTTAAATTAACCTTTATCATTTAGTAAGTAGCGCATTCATTGTAGATAAGAACTTCTCTATTATAATTCTCGTAGTAGGTTGATTTGTATACCAGCAGGCAATGGCTGGGGGGATCGCTAAAAGTCCATTAATGATCATTTATTTCAGCTGTGCAAAATGTCTTTATCCTCAGTGTAAATAATACTAATTCCTTCTAGATTACTTGCCCATCACCTGTTCCATACCTTGGCAGACTATTGTCAGTTATGTTTGGTTATAGGGAAACGGGGAAGGCCTTCCCCTATACTTGACGCTGAGCACCCATTCTCTTGACTATTGACAACTATTGACTTTAACTAACCCTCCAGACTTGGAAGGCAGAACCGTATATATATCATCATTGCTAGGCTTTAAAGCCAATCTGTAGATACATAAATCAATCAAACTTTACTGATGATGTCTGCTTCCAAAAAGGTCTTGCCACAGAATGTTTTGCGTGAGGCTTGTTGACGCACATTTCCAGGGAGTGGGGGTAGGCTTCACCAAGTACCCCAAACTGAATTGGTAAACACTGTATTAACACTAGGGCACTTGTCTCGTTAAAATAAAACCCGTCCGTTTTGTAGGACTATTACTAAATCGTCACTGTTTAGCGAGACACGTTACTTGGACGCAAAGCCGCTACTAGCCGCACCGCGTCCTCTAAATGGGGAAGATTAAGGAAATGTGAGGTGACGAAATACCACTTCGGCGCTCAACAAGTACGATCGTAATGCATTTTGCTAGAGACTGAGTCTACGGTGCGCTTGTGCTAGATTTGTGCTATAATAGTAAAGAAGGCGGCTAGACCGCCGTAAGGGTAATTTCACAGGGTAGATTCACAGTAGTCTGTATTTAGAACTACTCAATACTTGTCTTCCTCAATGCAGTTGGACTTCGCAGCACTCTGCCTTAGGATTGAGTAAGACAATTAATTTATGCCTAGGGAACGTGTTCTTTTAGAATCGTATTAGGGTCGTTAGAGGCTCTATGCGTCAGGTCTAGCAGAGCACGTAGAATGAGACAAACGTTGTAAAACGGTTCCCTATCTCACTGAAGTGGGTACATTGTAATTAAATCAATTAACGTAACTATAAATAATGAATTAAAGCGCAAGCGTAACGATCCCTTTACCTTCTTCACCGACGAGACTGTGTGTTGACCCACAGCTCATTTCATTAATAATGATTATTCTCGAGACTTGATTCTCTATTATAATAACTAGTAATTCTTGAATATTACTAGATCTTTTATCCCAAGACTCTACTATAACAATCATTACTGAGTCTCAATTATCTACTCTATTAACTTCACCTTCACCTCAGATCAATAATATTAGACCTTTAGGACAGTTTTATCTCAAAAACTCAAAACTCTATTATAATTATAATGACTCTTGAGCCTAGATTCTCAACTCTTTTATCCAGTAATTCTTGAATATTGTATCTTTTATACCAAGCCAGTAATTGAGTCAAAATTATACGAGCACGCGCCTTGCAAATGCGAGGTATCGTGTGAGTAATGTCTGTCTAAATACCTGTTACACTAGTGTAAGGGTTACTCGCAAGTTTCTATAATAATATACTTTGCATTCCCCTATTATCTTGTTAACTTTCTAGAACCACTTCCAATTTCATTACTATGAATTCCTAAGCTTCATTTACCATTCCTTTCAATCCTTTCCTTGCTCTATTATTGAGACAAGGTAGTGGACTTATTCACTTTTGGAATTCATTTAATCTCTATGTCGGTGGGAGGGTGACCAGTCCGGGACGAGCCCTACAGAGTCGCGCGGAAGGCGGGGCGCGGCTCTTCCCCCTTAGGGGGAACCGACCCAAACACTTATGGTAGCTTAATTTAGGAAAACGAAAATTTTATCAGCCTGGGGTAATTTAGGAACAGTCACACTATTCTGTGAAAATCTCACAGTCAAAACGTAGGTGAAGTGAGCCGTCAATAGTGTCAGTCCCTAGCATTATGTGGAAGAACAACTCACTTCACGCTCACTTCACCTACGTTTTCACGGTGAAGTTTTTTACAGAAAACACCCACTGTCATCCCACCTAATGTTTGGGGATTGACTCTATTGACAGCTAACTTTAAACTCCCTTCACCTACATTTTTACAGTGATACTTTTACAGGATAGCACTAATGTAGAATACATATTATGTCCAGGTAAGTTCCGTGCTAGGATAAGACCGTACGAATTAAATTCCCAGATAGTCAGGGAAAAAAAATCCCCAAATTATTTGTAAATGTTTTTAAATACTGGAAACATCGTGTTCAGCACATTTTTTATAAAATTGCGCAGGTTTTCTTCGTACGGTCTTATCCTAGCGCCGAACTTAGCCCAAGATCTGTAACTTGGGCTAATTTCGGCGGTAGAAAAAGCGTTTAGTAAGTACGTAACTACAAACGTACCTATGTACATAATATAGCCATAAGTTTTCCCAGCTCATAAGTATTATCTTGCCAAGAAAATCTTATGACACAATTTTCTTTTGCTAAGATGCTATTTCAATTTACCCAGAAAGATATTATGAGAAGGAAATAATGTTCGTTCGTACGAGTATAATAGTTTCATAATATTTAGTTTTCAAGAAATACCTGCACAAGAGTCTTTGGCAAACATGATATGACAAAAATTTTAAGTTGGATTTGCAACTTAGATGGTAAGGAAATAAAACTTTTGATTTGATGAAGCTCAAGTTGAATTCAAAAAGAAATATTTATTTCAGACCTTATTTATTTGTGTACTGAATACTCTATGAAAGTCAAAACGCAAAAACAAGAAATTGATCTGTGCGAGGCCACAAGAAAAAAGAAAAAAAAGTTAAAAATGAATTACGACGAATTTATGTTTTATAATGACTAGCCATTATTAACTGTTTACAATAAACAAATAAAAAAAGGGTTTTTTATTTAAAACGAGTAGGTCGTTTTGGTTTCGCACAGCTCTTATTTTAGTATTGTTGAAAATAAAACGGTATGTTTTAATAAAAAAGTTTTTTATAAATGAAAAACGTGCCTAATGCGTTTCCTTTTCTTTTTCTTTACTGCTGTTATAATATGATTTAACCGATGACATCATTGTAGTTCAAGTTAGAGCTTAAACATTTCAAGACTGATGATCACAATTCCTACTTTTGTAAGAAAAGTATGCAGTCACAATCTCCTGCGAACAATTTGATGACTGCTACCAAGATCAAGCCCATAAAGTTAGCTGAAAAAATAATTTAAATATTTTCATCAAAACCTTTTTCACAGAATCAAAGACAAAATCTCGATAATGTCCAGGAGATAGAATCTTCTTCAGTTCAAACACTGATCAGAAGGCACTTCCTCTTGACAGATTCTCCAGAGACGAAGAATTCCGAGTATGTAATACGAATGAATATTATATTCTATTTCAAAATGCCTTCAATTTGAAGTAACATTTAGTACCTATACTTTTATCTCTGAAAGCATTCTCGAGCGCATTTTATAAGTACTTTTTAAAAGCAAACGGAAAGTTCCCGCGGGTCCAAGTCGCAGTTATATGATCCTCTTACTACGCAATTCCGAGTTCCTTATTATTAGTCTTGATTCGTGACGTAATCTCAACATTATCCATATTTATTATAGAACTAGCTGGCCCGACAGACGTTGTCCTGTCTTAACTATGATACATACATACCTACCCTACCTACCTGATAATAACAAACAATACAAAAAAAAATTAGCGAAATGTAAAATAGAATCTGCTGCATAGTTGCATATTTTAAAGGCATTTGTACTCCTCACAAAATTATGATAGTTTATTTAAAACTTTATCGATATCATTAATGAATCCATCATACCCATCATTGCCTAGCCTTTTCCCAACTGTGCATCCGGTTAGGCTGGAAGCCTTGGGGTCGGCTTCCAGCCTAACCGGATGCAGCTGAATACCAGTATTTTACATGGAGCGACTGCTATCTGACCTCCACAACACAGTAACTGGGCAATACGATACCTCTTGGTGAGACTGGCTGTCAGATTTTCGGGCTTCTGACGGCCCGTCACGACTGTCAAAGATGCGCAAATGACAGCCGGGACCAATTTTTTATCATGGTTGCGCTTTGAGGAATAAAAATATAATATTTTTAATATGAATTTGTGAGCGCATCTAATAAATTGCGCTTTGAGAAATAATTTAGTAGGGCTTAGTTGGTTGCGCTTGAAAATAGTTGCGCTATGAGGAATACCCACACAATGGTGGGATACGGGCCGGTTCCAACTTTTGGTAGCGATATTATTATTACCGGGTTGCATACCCGAAGTGTGCTTGATACGTGTTTTTTTTTTAAATGAAGCCTTTTTATATATTATTATTAACTACATATGTGTTAAATATTAAAAGGTGGTACCGGGGTACCCTTAGTGTGCGGGTTCAACTCGCACTTGGCCGTTTTTTTCAATTAATTTTCTATGTAAAACACTTGACATAATGAAATGTTTCAGATCTTACTGAACAGTTTTCCTCAGTATGGTTCTCAAAGAAACGTGAGCCTAATTATTTTAATTTGTACTCTTACTTTGTGTTTCAGTATACTACACTGTCTTGTATGTACAAAGAAACACATTTATGACAAAGGAAATAATATGTGTTTGTAACATCAATTTTTTGGAAACTTCTGCCTAAATCTTTAAGGATTTCGTTGAACAAATAATAAAATTTTGTTCTGTTTTTCAATCGACACAACTTTTTTCTGGACATTTTGACAGCTCTTGTATAGAATATATATGTTTACCGCCATATTTATTATTTAGATAAAAGATATCAGATGATTGAAAAATCGGCCTGAAGTAGTTTTTGTTTTTTTGCAATTCTGTTTTTAAACAACAAGGAAAAATGAAGTACCTAATACTTATGTATATTTAAGCAAGTATTATTAAACAACATTTTTGTTGCAGAATCAACACAGAAGAATTGTAAGGGATGGGCTGCATCCTCCTCACAATTTGCCTTGTACAAGCAATGATTAATGATCGCCATGACAACGCAACGAAAGCGCGGGCTTTGCGCCTTTCACGGCTTATTACATTTTTCTTTGCTATAACAAGGTAAAAAGGAGTGGAAGGAAAAAATAGATAGGGAGTCCTGAAACACAGTTATTCGAGGCTACGGAGCACGGGATCCCGCGCCGGCAGCGCCTGAGACGGCAGTACTAATTAAATTCCTGCGGTCGTAATTGCGTTGAGCGCACAAATTCTGACATCTTCCGTCATTTTCTTTAAGTAATTTGGATGGAAACAGTGCCTCCTCGAGCAGTAGCCGTCGAGGCGTCTCCTTGCTGTGTTCGAGGCGGATGGCGAGGCGAGGATTTCTGGTACGACTTCTTCTTTTCATACTTACTAGTTCATCTTGCTACTACCGTAGTAGTCAGGGCCTCGTAGAATGCCCATTATTGGTCTTAGGGCTTGTCATGTGGGATGCCCGGCAGAAAACCTCCACGTGTGCCCGGGGACTGGAGTTCCTTTCTGGACACGTCCGGGGGGAAGGCCAGTCTTTGGGCCGGTGCATCCTGGGGTGCGGGCAGCGACTTCCTATAGGGGCTATTTCCCAGTGGGTTCTCGCTGTCCGCATGCTAATGTTCTGCCAGGAGGATCGCTCCACACCTGCCGCTCTGAGTAGCAGAGCGGCAACTGTGGTGGAGTCAGAGCGGGCCCGGTGTGCACTTACCCTGCCGCCGGGCAGGCAGGAGGGGTAACCCTCCTGTCACCGCTATAATCTCGTAGCCCCGGAGACAGTTACGGTCATGTCTCTGACTGTTGAAGGGGGTCGAGGGTCTTGGCTTAACCGCCCGGACCGCGAGGAAGATTAACCTCTATAAAAAATTCCCCAAACCCCTAAGCGGCGGCGCACCGTGAGAGGGGTTGCAAGCTTGACTGATGGGTAGCTTGATTCAGTCGCTAGTGCGGACCACATTATTTGAGCAGGTACCTTTTACTCGTGGGAACAAATATGGAAAATTTATTAAAAACCCAAAAACCCAAAACCAACGAAGAGGAGAGGAGTGGTACGGGATCGGAGTCCGATCCCGCATCTGGTGGTGCGAGTACCGGAGGCTCGGAGAGCTCCCGCCGTGCCAAGGAGTTGGCCGCTGCTACGAGGAACCGCAGGTTCTTCGCCAAGCGGCCAAGATCAGAGGACGGCCAGGGGTCGTCATCTGAGGGAGAGCTGGCCTCAGCTCGCAAGATCCCCACCAGCAAACGGGGGGGGGTCAGAAAGCGAGGCGTGGGGAGGGGGCTCACTGCCCGGGAGGCCACCGAGCTTGAAGAACGTCCCCAGAGGGACGTGGAGACCGGTCAGGCGGTCGCCTCGGGGCCCTCCAGTGACGAGGCGAGTGCGACTGGCGGTCCCAAGGCGGACCGCAAAGACGAGTTTGCGGCGGTCGTGGAGGCCGCTATCCGGGACGTGTCCCTGAAGAGGGTTCGGGCCTCAAGGAGCAAGGCCATCGTCTCGGCTACGGCCTCCATCCTGGCGGCGGCCAAAGAGGCCGGGTGCGCCGGGCCTCCGGCCAGTGAGGTGGCCGATTTGCGGGCGGAGGTGGCACGCTTGTCAGCCGCCTTGAAAGCTATCCAGGAGGAGAATGGGAGGCTCCGCGCAGACCTGGCCGGCCTGAAGGCTACAACCAACAAGGCCCCCCGGGAGGCGAGCCGCCCGCCGCCGCCGCAGCAACAACAACAGCGGCAGCAGGGGCCAAGCCGGCCCGAACCGGAGGGGAACCGGGTCCTGGACCTGGTTCGCCAGGAGCTAACCTCCTTCCAGGCGCGGTTCCAGGAGCGATTCTCAGTTATAGAGGGAATCGTCCTGCGCCCGTCTCTGGCGCCTGGAAGGACGGCCACAGGCCCGAAGCCGGCCTCGTACGCAGCCGCTGCGGCGGCTGCCGCCCTAAAACCCGGGCCGTCAGGCACAGCCTTGGCACCGGCAAAATCGGCGCCGTCCGGCAAAGCCCCGACGCCGGCCCGGCAGACCAAGGCCAAGAAGGGCATAAAGTCCCCACCGGCGCAGGTGAATAGGGTCCCAGAGCCCTCTCCCCGGCGCCCAGGGCCTCCCGCGACCGATGCCGAGTGGCAAGTGGTCGGGGAGAAAAAGAAGGCGGCCAAGGCAGCGAGGAGGAAGGAGAAGAGGCGGCGCCGCAAGGAGCGAGCCGTCGCGGCGAGACTCCGCGCCCCAAAGACCGCGGCTGTAGTCATCACACTACAGCCGGACGCGGTCAAGAGGGGCGTCACGTACCGCGACGTGCTCACCAAAGCACGTGGGGCGGTGGACCTCCAAGAGTTGGGGATCACTGGGGGCCTCCGGCATAGGGTGACGGCAACCGGCGCTCGCATGCTGGAGATCCCCGGTGCGACAAGTGGCCCCACCGCTGACGCCCTAGCTGAGAAGCTAAGGGCATCCCTCAACGCGGAGGAGGCTCGGGTCTCCAGGCCCGTGAAATGCGCAGACATGCGTATCATGGGCCTGGATGACTCCGTCACGGAGGGAGAGGTGGTGGCCGCCGTCGTCAGGACGGGCGGGTGTCTCGCCGAACAAGTGAAGGCAGGCACCATACGCCCTGACTTCACGGGCATGCGAACCGTTACGGTAAGCTGCCCCGTGACGGCGGCCAGCAAGATTATGGAGGGCCGAAGACTCCTGGTGGGCTGGGTTTCAGCACAGGTTAAGCTGCTGGAGCCCAGACCTCTGAGGTGCTTCCGTTGTCACGTGGGGCACCATGTCGGTGTCCAGTGCACCTCAGAGGTGGACCGCAGCACACTGTGCTTCCGCTGCGGTCAGCCCGGACACACGGCCGGCTCTTGTAACGCCGCGCCGCACTGCGTCGCATGTGCGGCCGCTGGCAAGCCGGCCGATCACCGGGCGGGGAGCAAGTCCTGCGCCCCGCCTGCCGGGACCAGGAGGAGAGGCAGGCCCTCCGCCGCCACCCCCACCGTCGCCGCCGCCGCTGCCGCCACTGTCACCGCCGCCGCCGCCACCGACGCCATTGCCGAGGGCCCCTCGCAGGGGACCCAGGGGGGAGTCAACATGGAGGAGTGATGGCCCCACTCCGCTTCCTCCAGGCGAACATCAACCACTGCGCCTGTGCACAGGACCTCTTGCTCCAGAGCATGGCGCAGTGGTCGATCAATATCGCCGTGGTCGCTGAGCCGTACTTTGTCCCGCCCAGGGATAACTGGGTGGAGGACCTGAGCGGCTCAGTGGCCATAACTTCGTCGGCCGCCGCCGGCACCCCGTCCCTCGAGGGGTCTCGAAGGGACAGGGGTGCGTCGCAGCACGGTTCGGAGAGATTGTGGTAGTGGGAGTGTACTACTCTCCGAACCGAACTCTCGCCGAGTTCCACAACTCTCTCACAGAGTTGAGTGTCGTCGTCTCCAGAAGCCATCCCTTCCCCGTGCTAGTGCTCGGGGACTTCAACGCTAAAAGCCTGGCCTGGGGTTCCCGCTACACGGATGTGCGGGGTAGGATGGTGGAGGACTGGGCTCTGGAAGCAGGCCTAGCCGTCCTCAATCGGGGTTCTGTTCCCACGTGCGTGCGGATGCGGGGTGAGTCCGTTGTGGACATCTCGTTCGCTAGCCCCGCTCTGTCACAGTGCGTCCTTGACTGGCGCGTAGTAGAGGAGGTGGAGACCTACTCCGATCACCGGTATATCCGGTTCGACGTCTCCACCCAGACCTCAAGCGCGCCGGTCCGACAGGCCCCGAGTGGTCCGCGGTGGGCGCTGAAACAGCTGGACCGGGAGCTCCTCCTGGAAGCCTCGATCGTGCAGGCCTGGGTGTCATCACCGGTCAGGCCTGCCGACATCAACGACGAGGCAGAGTGGTTCCGGGAGGCCATGTCCGAGATCTGTGACGTGGCAACGCCCCGAGTCCGGCCAGGATGCGCCCGACGTCAGGTGTACTGGTGGTCGCAAGAGGTGGAAGCACTTCGCAAGGCGTGCGTCGAGGTGCGCCACCTGTACACCAGGCACCGCAGGCTCCGCATCCGCCCTCCGGATGCGGCGGCCACGGAGGCGGAGCTGAACGAGGGGTACAGAGCGGCGAAGACCGCCCTCCAGGAGGCTGTCCAGTGGGCCAAGGATGTGGCCCGCGAGGTGATGGTGGGGACTCTGGACCTAGATCCATGGGGGCGCCCATATAAAATGGTGCGGAACAAGCTCCGCACCTGGGCCCCCCCTCTGACGCAGAGTCTCCGCCCTCAGCTGGTGGAGGAGGTGGTGAGCGCTCTGTTCCCTTCACGGGGGGAGCATACTCCCCCGCCTATGGCTCCGCCCGAAGCGGACCACGAGGACGACGACGACATCCCCGCAGTGACCGAGGTAGATCTGAGAGCGGCGGTTGGAAGGCTCAAGGCCAAGAATACCGCCCCAGGACCCGACGGCTTGCCAGGTAAAGCCTGGGTCCTGGCCTCAGGGGCTCTCGGGCCCCGACTGGAGGCGCTCTTAAGCGCATGCATGGAGAGAGGCCAGTTTCCGCTCCGATGGAAGACGGGGAAGCTGGTCCTCATACAGAAGCCAGGGCGCCCTGCGGACTCTCCGTCCGCATTCCGGCCCATAGTGCTGCTCGACGAGGTTGGCAAACTCTTCGAGAGAATTATTGCGGGCCGCCTCGTCGGGCACCTTGGAAGGACGGGGCCGGACCTTGCGGACTGCCAGTTTGGCTTCCGCAAGGGGCGCTCGACGGTGGACGCCATCATGCGCGTTAGAGCCCTCACGACGGGGGACGCGGTGTCCCAGGGTAGGGTCGTCGTGGCGGTGTCACTTGACATCGCCAACGCCTTCAACACCCTGCCCTGGAGTTGCATTAGGGAAGCACTCCGGTATCACCGGGTGCCGACCTACCTCCGTCGAATAGTCGGGGCGTACTTGACGGACAGAGCCGTCATCTACCCCGGTCGCGATGGGGAATGGAACCGGCGAGAGATGTCGTGCGGTGTCCCACAGGGATCGGTTCTGGGGCCGCACCTGTGGGACATCGGTTACGACTGGGTGCTGCGGGCCGACCTCCCTGACGGCGTCAGCGTAATTTGTTACGCTGACGACACGCTGGTTCTGGCGCAGGGAAGGTCGCATCAGGCGGCGGCCGACGCGATGACACGCGGGGTTGCGACAGTCGTTGAGAGGATCCGGCAGTTGGGTCTCGAGGTGGCACTGCACAAATCCGAGGCCATGTCCTTTCATGGGCCTCGGAATAGGCCACCATCGGGATCCCAACTTACGGTAGGAGGGGTTCACATCGGCGTCGAGACCACGATGAAATACCTGGGTCTGGTCCTCGACAGCCGATGGAATTTCGTGGAGCATTTCCGACGTTTGGCCCCCAAGCTGGAACGGACTGGGGCCGCCTTAAAGCGGCTCTTGCCCAATTTGAGGGGGCCAAACGCCTCCTGCCGGAGGCTTTACGCGGGAGTCGTGCGGTCCATGGCCCTATACGGGGCCCCGGTGTGGGCGCGTTCATTGCGGCGACGAGCCGCTCACTATCTGAACGCGCCCCAAAAGGTGGTAGCCATTCGGCTAATCCGGGGGTACCGCACGATCTCGGGCGAGGCGGCAAGCCTCCTTGCCGGACTGCCGCCGTGGGATCTGGAGGCGATAGTCCTCGCGCGCCTGTTCGAGTGGCGCGTGGAGGTACTAAGCCGGGGGGAAACTCCGTTTCCGCAGCAAATTGCGGCGGAGCGGACGGACCTCCGGCGCGATCTCATGGCGGCCTGGAATCAGCGACTGTCGCAACCCAGCGCAGGGCACGCCACGATAGTGGCGGTAAGGCCCCTCTTTGAGGAGTGGCTAGAGAGGCGTCACGGCGCCCTCACCTACCGCCTGACGCAGGTCCTCACCGGACATGGATGTTTCGGGAGGTTCCTGCACATCATCAGGCGGGAGGAAACGCCCGGGTGTCACCACTGCGAGGATCGCCCAGAGGACACGGTAGAGCACACGGTGCAAACCTGCCCCGCTTGGGCGGAGCACCGCCGTGTCCTCGTAGAGGCGATCGGCGGCGGCGACCTCTCGCGCCCCGCCCTGGTGCAAGCCATGGTCCGGGGCGAGAGGGAGTGGGAGGCAGTCACCTCCTTCTGCGAAAAAGTCATGCTCGCGAAGGAGGTGGCGGGATGGGAGAGAGAAAGGTCCTCCCGTCCCAGCCGCCGCAGGAGACGCCCCGGGCGTCGGGAGCCACGTGACGACTCCCGGCCACCGTAGGCGCGGGCCTGCGGACGGTAAGTAATGGGTGACTCACCGTCCGATCAGCACCAGACCCGTGTTGTACGGCGCGTATATGTTCCACGCGCGCCTCAAAGAGATGTCAGCATATGAAGGGGCCCCCCAGGGCCAAGCCTGCCGGGTAAGCGGGATTGTCCGAAAGGGTTACCGCTACCCCGGAACATAAAGGGCTACGGAAGGAACATGGATGGGTTTTAGTCAGTAAGAGTCTGACACTCCCTTCCGCTCCACCCAGAGCGGGAGCAGTCATTGGATGATTTCCCAGCCTTAAAAAAAAAAAAAAAAAAAAAAAAAGGGCTTGTCATGTAGGACAAGAATTATCGTTATTTCCTGAGAAAAAAAACTCTTGCAAATAAAGCCATTACTTGATGTAAACAACTGGTTATGCACCCACCTACTTTTCTGCGAACATAAAAACGTTCATGAATATTTTGCTACAGCGCTTAACACGGAATTAGTTCTGCTAGATGCCTTACATCATTTATTTGATTTATTATTGTAATATATCTACATAAACGCATCGTTACTATAAAGCACCAGTATAAACATAATATACAAAATATCTGCGCAGCATGTCGCGGGTTCGATTCCCGCACGGAACAAATGTTTGTACGACCTGCAAGTATTTATTCCGGGTCTGGGTGTTTATCTATAATCTGGGGTCTATCTATACTAATATTATAAAGAGGTAAAATTTTTAAGTTTGTATGTCGGGGGTAATCTCCGGAACTAATGATCCAATTTCAAAAATGTTTTCATTGATAGAAAGCTACATTATTCGTGAGTGCTACACGCTATAAATTATATTTATATCATAAATATTAGCCGAGCTATCGCAATTTTCGTCTAGCAAGTCGGAAAAAAATACCTCCGAAAACAGAATTATTTGCATGCGCTGCCTAAACAGTTGTTTAAAATTGAAAGCAATGTATGGCAGCCCGGTTCGCCTTAATTGTTTCTACAACAAAGTCCGCGACACCATATTCCTATCTTTTGTATTTTAACATTTATATTTCGATTTATGTTTTAAAAAAGTATTTTTTCGACTTACTTCTAATGTTAAAACAAGAAATTTTCCGCGGACGAAGTCGCGGGCAGAAGCTAGTCTATAATATGTATGTATTTCCAAAAAAAAATGTATATATCAGTGTATGTAGTTTATCAGCCATCTCGTTACCATAACACAAGCATTAGGTTGCGTTAAGGATATTATGATTATATTAGTATATCTTCTTTAAGTTACACCAAAAGTAGATAACTCAAATCCCACAAAATGTAGCACTTCACTTTCGTACCACGTAGCTTTCTATTTGATTTAAACGAGACTTCACAATCAAATCACAACATACGCCACAGACAAATAGACGAAAGCAATCTTACATTTTGTCGAAGAAAACTATATTTTCAAGTTCTAATCAAAAAGGATTCATATAAATAGTGTTTTACGGTTTATTTTTCTAAAAAAGTATAATCAAAATCTGCAGAACATTGTTGCAGCAACATGATTTTGTGTTGCTAGTAACGTGCATCTTAGAAATAGTGCAGGCTAATGCAAATGTTGGGCTCTCCAACTTTGATTGAATGGCATCACACAAGAAGAGAAAAATGAAAATTAAAACGTTTATTTGCGACAAACATGACGGAATGAAAGAACACAACCACAAAAAAATAACCCTAACTTCTTCTATGTGAGAAATGCATCACATCCACGCAAAACGCCCATCGCTCAGCATAATGCTGCGACCACAAAGCGTTGGGAAAAAAAAGTACTCTTGCACACTGGTTTACAGCGACAGCCGGCATTGACGTCATACCGTCAATAAGCGATGCCGAATAGCTATCACATTGGCTGTCAATTTGTAAATCATCTGAAAATACTGTTGTTCTTGTACACCCATGATGAGAGATGATGAGGAGCTCGTGGCTAAGAACTAACAGCCGCAAAGGTCGATCCAGGTTAAGCTACGCTTGCCGGGGTTGGCCGTGGATGGGTCACCATATTTACATACCGAGACTCCTCCGTGTCTCGAAAAGCACGTTAAGCCGTAGGTCCCGGCTGTCATTTGTGCATCGTCGTTACGGGTCGTCAGAAGCCCAAAAATCTGACAGCCAGTCTTACCAAGGGGTATCGTATTGCCCAGCTACTGGGTTGTGGACGTCAGATAGGCAGTCGCTCCATGTAAAATACTGGTATTCAACTGCATCCGGTTAGACTGGAAGCCGACCCCAACATAGTTGGAAAAGGCTAAGCAGATGATGTTGTACACCCATGAAAACGAGATTTTATCCATGCAACAGTAAGGTAGGTACATCTTTTACAAGTTTAATGAGCTCAAGACAAACGACAAACAAAGGTAGCACGCATTTCATTTCGCTCGATCTATTTTTCAGCAGGACCTTTTGCCGTTTCCGTGTGTTGCGGGATTGTTTTAAGTCTCTGTGTATACGTCTGTAATGTTTTATTCACTGTTAGTTAGTCACTGTAGGAAAACAGCATGTAATCTTGGACTTAAGTGGTATGAATCACCGTAATACAGTCGTTTTTTTTTGTGGGTTGGTAATCATCAAATGTCCCCCCGCGGGTAGAGCGGAAGGGAGTGTCAGCCTCTTACTGACTAAAACCCATCCATGTTCCATCCTTAGCCCTTTATGTTCCGGCGTAGTGGTAACCCTTTCGGACAATCCCGCCTACTTGGCAGGCTTCGGCCCTAACGGGCCCCTTCAAATGCTACCGAACTTCTTCATGATCAAAATCGATTGAGATAATTTGACAGTTTGTGATAACTTGATCTGCTGGCGACTCTGCGTGTCACGCGCGCATTGTAAAACTCGGCACCATCGCCTTGCAAAAATTGTAGTGTCACTCGATGGTACACAATCAGCGTTCATACCATAGGTTCATACTCATTCATACATAATCACTCATATAACATTCGTTACGTGGTAGTTTAATATATTCAATAAACCATCAGTTTTGGATATCCGTGACTTTTCATTCAAGCTAATATCCAAGGTGTGTGCGACCCCTTCAACAGCGCATAGCGTGATCAGCCTGTAATGTTCCCACTGCTGGGACGCTGGCCTCCTCTCTTAGAGAGGGAGTAGGCCGTAATCCACCACGCGGCCCGGGCCCAGTATGGGGGCTGTCATATGACTTCGAATGAGAGTGTAAAACTACACCCCCGCTTAGCCTTACGGAATTATAGACCTGATGTTATATTCGTTCTTTTTCTCAGCATATAGTGTATAGGCCGCAAAATTGCGCCTTGACACATCTAGGCAACGGTCCTGAACACCCAATATCTTATTTTCACACGAGAACCTTATTCACTGAAATCGTACATTAATAAACATTACTATTACGCACGTTATCAGTCCTCTGTCAAATAAAATTATCCACACTTCACACGATCGCCCCCCGAATTCACACGAAGATACCCGAAACACAGTGTAACTACTTACCGTAGACAAAGTATAGCAATAGACAAGACACCAAATAATAATAAAAAAAGGACATACTTATTTGATCCAATAGTAGGAGTAAGGGAGACAAAAATAATACTTTTTCTCTATCTTCTACGTGTATACAAACTTTTTGTGTAAACCCAGCTGGGGCCCAACAAAACTGCTGTCTCAATACGATTTCTTTGGAAAGTTTTACCCGACTAAATTCAATAGTTCCTGTTTACAAGTTACTGTCAAAGACTATTTCATGATAGCTAATGACATTACATTACATGACAGCTAATTTCAGTGGCTTATCGCCCAAACATTTGACAGCTAAAAATAAAAAAAACAACAACATTCCAAACAATAGACCGATGGTAAACTAGGACACAGTGGCGTAACTATACCATTAAATAAAAGCATGGGGCCCCAAATTTTTAAAATTTGCCGAAAATGCTAGATCACTTTTGAGCTCGCAGCCTCTCGGGCCGGGGGCCCCATCAGGCCGGAAGCCCGTGGCATTTTGCCAGTCCTGCCACTCTATAGTTACGCCACTCCTAGGACATAATATATTCTATTCACTTAGCACTTACCCCCGAACATGTAGTCACGACCACCAATATGTATACACTGAGCATCTTTAAAAAGTGATTTTCTCCTTCTGCATATGGAGTAATTTAATGTTGTTAAGGACTACAGTATTTGGGAACCCATACTCATATGAAATAGGTTCTATTATTACAAAGTTATCGTTATTCCACGAGTAGTTAGTACACGATTGCTTTGCGGAAATGATCCTGTAGACCTCTAGTAAGGTATTGAGACTGCGACCAAAATAATAAATATCTTAAGGTACCTTCCCGGTTTGTGTGGAACTTCATCTGTATCCCAGAAGGTCAATTAGTCAGGAGAAGATAAATCACGAGGCACATTTATCAGAGCCACCACCATCGGAGAGTTCTTCGTGAAGTAAACAAGCACATTCGAGAATGTTTTGTTTACGTTATCAAGATGTTTTCTAGACAAATAAGTTAATAATTTTCTAGAAAAATAATTTTATATTCTTTGCAGTACTTATACCTACTTCCTCATAGGAATTGAAGAGAAATTGGTTCATTTTTTAGCCTTATAAAGTTGTAGGTAAAAAACAGTGTGGTTTTCCATGATTAAAAACCTCTTTTAGAATGCTGTTATTTGAATATAGTATTTTTCAATGAAAAATATAAAGTGCGTTTCCTTGCCAAATACCACGATTAGAAGCTATGGATAATACATTATTAAACAAGTAACAGAACAAAGTATATGATCCACGTACCCTACTAAATTCCTATTTACAGAATGGGAAATCACGTCAATTAAAAGCAGCTCAATTCAGAGTTACAGAGCCAAATACATTGCGAGACCGTTCATTTAAATAATAACCAATATTTATCAATTTTCCTCTTTCAGAACATTCGGCATCCATTTGAGGCAGCCTCGGGCCGAGCGGCTGCCTCGACCCGAGGCAGATCTAGTGGAGACCGTGCCGCGAGTCGAGGCTTGCCGCGATTTGAACCAAACGAGGCGGCCGCGCAGCGAGCCAAATCGTGTCGGTAAATGGCCATGCTCAAAGACGCCTCAGTGTGAGGCGTGCGTTCAGTGGAGACGGACGTACGAGTGCTCGGCACGCGGCAAAATGGATAATGAGAAGTGTATCGAATTAATTAAGTTATATGAAAACCACCGACATTTGTGGGATCCAACTTCACCGCATCATTATAATAAACAATTGAAAGAAGATTCTTGGAAAATAATAAGCAAGGAAATGAAACTACCCACTGCAGCGACTTTACGTGCGTCAACCATGGTGGTTAACGAGGAATTGAGAAAATCGTGGCTCGGGTTGAGGCTTGCCGCTCGATACGATATTATGTGTGCTCAAGTGGAGACGCACGTACTTTCCGCAGCCCGCGGCACGCTCAGGATGAGGCAGCTCGCCACGAGGCTGCGCAAATGGATACCCAGCTTTAGGATATTAAACGCAAAATGCGCTGTTTGACGGGATTTATGAACACCAGCCCATACCTAAAGTAAGGTTAAGTTAAAAAAAAATGTTAAAGGTAACCTACCTAGGTGTCGTGGCTAATTAATAACAGGCGCAATGGTTGATCTATCAAGTTAAGCTACGCTTGACTCGGTTGGTCCGTGGATGGGTGATCATCAATACATACTGAAACTCCTCTGTTCCTGGGAAAGGACGTTAAGCGGTTGGTCTAGGCTGTCATTCGTGGATCATTGATATGAGTCGTCAGGAGCCCAAAAGTTTGACATTGAGTCTTACCCAGTTTCTAGGCTGTTGAGGTCGGAGGCAGTCGCTCCATGTAAAATACTGGTATTCAGCTGCATCCGGTAAGACTAGAAGCTGATCCCAAGATAGTTGGGAAAAGGCTAGGCTGACTGATTGGTTGAGGTAAGTACAAAATATACTTGGAACACGAACTAAACAATTCAATTCAATTTATTCAGTAACAATTTACTTTGCGTTCAAAAATAATCAGCATGAAACATAGAATATTAATAAAAACTATTGCATAATATTATAGAAGCGGTTTTGAATAAAACGATGACACCAGCCATATTCAGCCAGACAGTCCAAATTTCTGTCATAATAATAAAATGTTCGAAACATGGATCGCCAAAATAATCGGTCGTATAAAATTTTATAGCCAGCTTATTATTTTATTCAAATGTAAGTGAATAGGTAGGTACCTATAACCAAAAGGCGCCTCACCATAAGCAAAAAAATAAAATATTCGAAATTTGAAAATTGAAATGTGCAAGTAGGTGGTAGACCACGGCATACGGCACGGTTTCTTTACGGAACGGCGTATAAACCGCGCCGTAGAAAAAAAATGACAACTAGTTTCCATAGTGATCCATACATTATCGAACACGCCGAATGTTATTGTAGTTTTTCACGGCTAGAGGGCCAAAGACCCACTGTGCACACCCGTTTTTCTTGCTGTTAAATTACTTCGGTTTCACGGTCATCAGTGTTGTATGGATCACTATTATTGAAGCTTGTTGACAGACATGGTGGCACTATGGCACAGCGCCGTCGCCGTATGCGCATACGCACTGCAGTTTTTTTTTAATTTTTCTACGATGCGTCTAAAACCGTACAGCAGTAGGTGTTGGGGCGTAACTCCCAACATTGAAAATGTTATGTTGATCCTGATATTTTGTTATGTTGAATGCGCAGACAACCGATTGGTATAAAGGTTTAATTGCTACTACAAATAATTAGTTAATATGTTATAAATATTGCTTTAAACTGTGATTAGGTTGCATACTACAGCCTAGCTCGTACAGTAGGTGTTCAAAACTACACAAACTATATTAGAAGATCAATAATAATGTAATTGATCTGTAAAAATAAAGCGTCTTTCCATACTTCTCATTGCTATAAAATTACTATACAATCCTCTGAGTCAGGAACAGATTTCCAACTAGGTATTTAGTTCTATTGCAACAGATTCAATATAATCACGTTGCTGCCAAGCCGCGTTAAATTGACGCCTAGACAGACACTCTAAGATCCTCCACTATATTATTATGGTGGTTATACGACAGAATATGGCAGAAGGCTAACTACAAATAATGCGGAACCGAGCAGCAGTGATCCATTGGTAGAGATTAACTACGATAACATGGCCCGCCCCTTAAAACTTCAAAACGTTTGAAAGTATTTGTGAAAGTAATTACAAACTGTCTTGGTGGCGTGGCGGTCTGTAATTACTTTCATAAACTACTTCTACTGAAGACGAATACTTACAACTACATAAAAACTCTTTCGTAAGGATGTGACTTTAAAAATTGAAACAGAAATTTGGAGGAGCGCGCCATGTTATCGTAGTTTAACATTTTTCTTTCTTTCTTTTAAACGCTGTACATCGTGGACCCGAAAGTCAAAACCAGCACCCTAACTGCGTAACACACTTTCAATCACTATCCGAAACATTTTGAAGGAATTACCATTCCATTGCTTCATAAGTTTGAAAAATTCGTCTGGTCATCAACGTAAATAACGCAATGAATTTTGTTGTATTGTCATAATGAAAGCAATTAATACTTGTGTAAGTAGACAAGCAATTACCCCACTCACTGGCTAGCTTAGCAATGGTGCATTGCATAAAAGCGCATCACTTTGTGCAATGCTGCACTAATAATTATCAGAAAATAGTTATGTCCTTGAATCACAAATTAAAAAGTCAAATCCATTAAACGTTACAAAATCCGTACCGTTTGTAATTATTACCTCAAGATCTCCTTCAAGTAAATTGTTCAGTTTCCTGATGATCTATAACCATAAGGCCATTATGTTGGACAAAAATGCAAGCTTTATGGCGGCTCGGAACATGGAGCGAGTCGCTGCGCAATAACAAATTTACGTGTCAGCAGGGGTCCTCACCCCTGCTGACACGTAAATTTACAGTACCGCACCCCTCGGTGCGGTACTGCGCAGCGAGTAGCGAACTTCAGAGCTGTCACAAAGTAAGACCTCACGAGTTAAGAAACGCTTCTATAAAGCGAGCCTTCTGATTCTCTTGTTCTATTTCGTTGGAGACGATTTAAAATTGAGGTCAATTACGTGCGGAGTCCCCAACCAATAATAGCTTGTAGCGAAACCAATACGGGTTAATGTTTGTACTATGGCGCTCTTGACCCTTATGGGGAGAGTCGGGTCCCAAACGAATACTTGTTTGAAGGAGCTGGTTAAATTGCTGGCTGTGGCGCAATGGGGAAAAAGTGAAAGAAATAGTATTTGGCGAAAATTATATACATACCTATCTCACGTATTTTTCCCATGGGCAAGAAATTATTGGTTTGTAAAAAAAAACAAACATATAGGTGTTGAATTGAAAACTTCGAATAATAAACTGAAAGGCAGGACAAATGTACCACAACGAGCGTAAACGAGAATCTGAACAAATATATATTATGTACCTTCGACGAAATTCATTGTCAGGCAAATCGACACACAACGACAGTTGGCCCCGTTTTTCTCATTCTTACAGATTATTTCTGACGAACAGCTATCACCAATATAATATAACACGCGGGATTACTAATTTACAGACATGTAACCATAGGTTTTAATTCTATAAATTATATTTTCAGCATACAATCGTACTGTGTACACACGGCTACACATCAAGCTATACAAAACCAGTTTACGCTGGTCTCACATCGTAAGGAAATCCTTTACAATGTAGATCAGCTCTTATACTCGAAATGTATTGCTTGATGTCTAGCCGTGTGTACTTGTACCTACTTTTAAAATGATGACGTAAAAATACTAGGTACTAACGTAAAAAATATCTTAAGAAAATCTTCCCACTTTACATGCATGGACGACCCTTTAAATATAATTTCAGCCTTGATTAAAAATCAAGGTCGGGTTTGCCTTCAGATACCGCTTAAACAGATCGCGGACAGACTACCAAAATGGCGGCAAATTGGAGATGCGACGAGTTCGTGATATGCAGATATATCGGGAATATTAAGATAACCAGTCGCTAATTCGCTATGAACTGTGAAAGTGGGATACTCAATAGGTACCTAGCTATCTATCTCCGTGCCTACGTAGGTATTTTTAGAGGCTATCGCTACTTGATAAAATCTATCTATAGAGGGTGAAATTGAATCGATGGGAAATATTTAAAGTACTCATTATCTATATCTATCTATCTATACATATAATAAAATTGTAGAAAAGTGGTGTCTGTACAATGGAAATAAATTAAAAAAAAGTAGTAGGGGTTGTTATTATATCGATGCCGAACCCGAAATTGTAATTAAGTTTTTTTTTGTCTGTTTGTCTGTTTGTCGGTTTGTCTGTTTGTCTGTGTGTTTGTGCACGCTAATATCAGAAACGGCTGATTCGATTTAGTTGCAGTTTTCACTAATATATTGTAGTAAGCTTCACTTAACATTTAGTGTTTATTTCATGTCAATCGGTTCATAAATAAAAAAGTTATGTCAATTTAAAGAATCACGGCAAACATTTGTTAAGGTATTCTACCAGAGTACGTATACGCATCGCGCCTGTGCGTCCGTAGCTATATAAATCGCGCTGAGAGCCGCGCCGCTGTTACCCCCGATCCAGCTGTCCCTTGCTGTCCTCCCCCAGCGACGCCCGAAGCCGAGATCCGTACCCCACAGGGGGTGCCCTTAGCGTGTAGTCGCTTAGTTTGTAAGTTTTTATAAGCCCTGGCTACAATTCTTTTGTGGCATCCACAGGCAAGTCCGGTTAAGCAGTATACAACCCTATGGTTGAGCTGCGAGATGCCATCATCAAAAAAAAAAAACAAGCCGCTGCCATAAGGATTCAGTTATTCGTAGCGAACGCACGTATCCTGGAGAGTATATAGGCGTATAGTTGCATTCGATTATTGCGATTCACTTGAATACTGACTGTTTGCATATTTCATTTATTTATATTTTAGGGTTTGTAGGTTTGGTTCTTTTCTAAATTTTCCTTAAAATCTATCTATAATATAGTAAAACAGTAAAAAAACTGTGTCTGTACATTGAATATATTTAAAAAATAATGACTGAGGGGGGTTTAGAAACACAAATAGAGCACGAATCCAAAAAAAAAATCGGTCTGTTTGTCTGTTTGTTTGTACACGCTAATCTTCGGAACTACTGGACGGATTTGAATGTTTTTTTTTGTGTAGGTATTAAGTCTGGGCAACAAATAGACTATAATTAACACGCTTTTATTAGCTCGGGTTGTATCTATGTATGTAACGGAATCTTTGAGCTTAATTTTCACCGGTTTCTAAAAGTCTGATCAACTTGAAACTTTGCACACGTCTCAAGGACCGATGACAATGCAATAATTTGATAATAGTTTCCCATTATCCTTATTTTTACACGCTTTATATTAGCTTCACTTGTATGTATGTTTGTAACCGACTCATTTGGAAGCGATTTTGACCCACTTTAAACGGCCAGATTTCGTTCAAACTTTGTAGATTTATCGAGGACCGATGACAATACATTAATTTGAACTAAAAAGTAGGAAATAAAAAATAGTTTAAAAAAACAAAAAACACGCTTTTTATAGAAAACCGAACTAAAAATAGAAAATAAATTTTACTTTTTAAAAAGCGTGGGGTGCATGGTGGTGTTGAATATTATCTTAAAAAGCACCCCACGCTTTTAAAAAAGTTAAATTTATTTTCTATTTTTAGTTCGGTTTTCTATAAAAAGCGTGTTTTTTAGTTTTTTTAAACTATTTTTTTTATCTTGGAAACTTGAACACCTGATGCAGAACCGCAACTGACCAGCTAAACTATAAGAGATACAAAAATAGTACCGTAGCAAAAATTGTTCCGCGTGATGAGAATTTACAGCTGAGAGAATAAATTTGAAGATCTGGAACACCTGATGTGGAACTCCAAGAGCCCAGCTAAACTATAACAGATATTGGAATGACGTCTTAGCAAAAGTTGTCCAATCTGATGAGCACTTTCTGTTGACTTATAAAAATCGAAGATCAGAAACATCTGATGTGGAAATCAAAGCTATCACTAATTTCACTGTATAATTATAAAATAACATTAGCTGGGAGTACTTCCACGCGGTGAAGGCGGTAACAGTTTAGGACTGATTTTCGCTGACGATGGTACAGACGCCAGCACATCAAGCTATCCCTAACTGTAAAATGTCTCAATTAAATATGAACCTTAGGTCTTTGCAATAAAGTTGAAATACTATCAAAGAAATTTGACAGATTGTGGTAACTTGATGTGCTGGCCTCTGTACTTATATCATTGAAAATAAGATAAAATAAGATTTTAATTGATCACTTATATTCACAATAAAACTATAACCATGCCTAGAAAGAGGTCAAATCGACTAGATACAAGTGGGGAACGTGATGCGCGACTGACCGCTGATCGTGATTCAGATCTTCGATTTTGACGACCCCGTCGTCGCTGGCATAAGCAACAGGATACGCGTACGAAGTCGCGGGCAGAAGCTAGTTATGAATAACATTCACTATGGGAACAACACTGAAATCGCAAAAAAAAATCAGCAAAAAATATTCCCTACATTTTGACGAGTTATGCGACCATAATATACGGAACAGCAGATTTTTTTTCAAGTCAATTTTACCCTGTATAAATGTACTAGTGACCCGCCCCGGCTTCGCGCGGGCGAAGCCGCAGAGGAAAGCTATTTAAACTCGTATAAAATATATAAATCTTGCTCTTTAATCACTCTATCTATTGATGATAACCGCATTGTATTCCGTTGCGTAGTTCAATTTCTACGTATTACTTTGTTTTATACTATGTAGATATAAATAAAAATGAAATGCTGTTCGTTGTTATGCGCAGTAGCTAAGAATCGCTGGATCGATTTGGGTGTTTTTCTTTGAATTTGAACGTAATAGCCCGATTGAGGTTATGGAAAGAAAAATAAAAATGGTCGGAAAGTTTTAAAATACGGGAACCACTATAAAATATTTATAGTGTGTTGACGGTGTGACAGTGTGTTTACTCTGAAATATGCCAATAAATATGTTGGTGCCAAAGTCAAAGTTGTTCATTTTCATGCGGACCCCTAAAATTATGTCTCTCGTTTGATCTAAATACCTAATTATTAAAAAATTTCAAAGGGTATTTTGTAAGAACTCAAGATTATTTATATCAAACTTTGATAGAACAATGGCTGTCAGTCGGCTAGTTTTATTAAAAGCTCAAAATTTCCTGTTAGTTTGACGAGCATGTAATAGGGGGCGAACCTATTTCCACAAATCATCAAATGACCCTTCCTGCTCTGGGTGGAGCGGAAGGGAGTGTCAGATTCTTACTCACTAAAACCTCATGTTCCTTCCTTAGCTCTTTATATTTCGGGGTAGCGGAAACCCTTTCGGACAATCCCACCTGCCGGCCTCCGTCTCCGGTCGGCTACTGAGAAATTTCAGATGAAAACCCAATAACATTTTGGCCAACCCGGGAGTACAACCCGAGACCTCATGCTCACAAGTAGCGCTTGCTACCTCTCGACCACAGAGGTTGACACAGGTACACTCACTCTTCCCTCATTCTCGTAGTCCGCTGGGAACTGTCCCAGCAGATAATTCGGCACCCAATATATTTGAATATAGCCAAAGATGCTATTCCTGCACAAAAATTCCAAAAATGCCGAAAATATTGTTTCCTGACCTAAATTGATTTGGGTCAAGTGTGAAAAAATTGGGTTGTGCTTGTCAGCGCTCGCGACGTTACTATGCAACAGGGGTAAAGAATAAGTATACTTTGGGTTAAAAGACTAGCCATTGTGGGAAATTAGGGAACATACAAAGGTAGATATGATATGCCGATTCTTTTTTAGTCGACTCATTTTGCCGCTTGCTTAAAAATCAAGCTTGTGTAATTTCTATAGTCAATAGCATATAATAAACTCCGTTATTTCACGCTTAATATAAAGCTATGTTATCTATTTACCATTTACATTTAAAAAGATCTTCTCAAGTGCAGTAATTTCAACAATGATACTTTGTTATAATAAAACGTTATTCAAAAATTAATTTACTCTATTTAATTTTTTTTAAACATTAAATTTCGTATGGTTTCCATTTACTCTGCTGTACAGTATTATGTATTTTGTGTGTGTGCGTGTGAGCACCACCGGCATTTTTCTAAATACCTGGTCTCCCTAGTCTTTCAACATAAACTTTTATATAGCCTGCAACAGCGACACAACGCCACGCTACCACACCGTAATTACAGGCAATCACAGTTACTAACTTTGCTATCGAAGCATGTCCCTAGAGCACTTAGCTGTACGCTACTTGATCAACGAGTGCCCCGTATAATGCAACTGCACTATACTGCCTCTGAATTATGTATCAGGATTCTCTAGAGCTTTGCCTTGTAAAGCAGTCCTACCTACACTTATTAGGCTCAAATAAATAATAAAGTTCAAAGTTTCATCTAAGAAGTCACATAACGACTTTAACTGGCGAAAAACGACTAATTAAATTACTTCCGTGGCTGTCCGTCTGGCATCGGCACTTGTATAAAACTATTCCAGTCGACATTTAAAATTAATAATATAAAATTATATCCACAGACGTGCAAAAATATAATATAATATAATCTATATATATAAAAGAAAGTCGGGTTTGTTCCCTCCATTATAACTCGAGATCTGCTGGACCAATTTTCATGGTTTTTGTTTCGTTGGATTTGTCTCCGCCCTGAATAGCAGAATACATTTTTTTTTATTATTTTTTAGGTAGGGTAGGTAGGTAGGTAGGGTAGGTAGGTAGGGTAGGTAGGTATGTAGGTAGGTAGGGTAGGTGGTTGGTAGGTAGGTAGGTATGTAGGTAGGTAGGTAGGTAGGTAGGTAGGTAGGTAGGGTAGGTAGGGTGGGTAGGTAGATAGTGTAGGTAGGGTAGGTAGGGTAGGTAGGTAGGGTAGGTAGGGTAGGTAGGTAGGGTAGGTAGGATAGGTAGGGTAGGTAGGTAGGGTAGGTAGGTAGGTAGGGTAGGTAGGTAGGGTAGGTAGGATGGGTAGGTAGGGTAGGTAGGGTAGCTAGGGTAGGTAGGATAGGTAGGGTAGGTAGCTAGGTAGGTAGGGTAGGTAGGCAGGTAGGTAGGTAGGTAGGGTAGGTATCACAGTTAAGACAGGACAACGTCTGTCGGGTCAGCTAGTAATAATATAAAATAATATACGGTTTCGATAAACAATAAACCCTGACATCATCATCTGCCTAGCCTTTTCCCAACTATGTTGGGGTTGGCTTCCAATCTAATTGGATGCAGCTGAAGACCAGTATTTTAGATGGAGCGACTGCCTATCTGACCTCCACAACCCAGTTACTAGGCAATACGATACCGCTTGGTAAGACTGGCTGTCAGATTTTCGGGCTACTGACGTCTCGTAATGACTGTCAAAGGTGCACAAATGACAGCCGGGACCAACGGCTTAACGTGATTTCCGAGCCACGGAGGAGTCTCGGTGTGTAAAGATGGTCACCCATCCACGGCCAACCCCTGCAGTAAACCCAGATATATTATATCAATTTAGAAAGTAACAATTTGTGAATCGATTTGAAAACAAATGAGCGCCGTTTAGTAAATCGTTTGGTTAATTACTTTCGATAAATCCCCTATACATATTTTATAATGACCCTATTACTGTATGTCTACGCAGCACACTAATTGTTTTTATTTGAATAAATAAAAGTAAAGAAAACACGCTCGATAGTAATCCCGCAGTCACATAGCTTTGTAAAAAAATGTGGTAAACAGTAATAAATGGAAATATACATTGCAAGCACTACATGAGTCTTAAAACAACGGAATTGTAATTTACAGTATTTTTTGTACTTTAAACGCATGATATCATCACGGTAGGTCGAAACAAAGATGGCGGTACGGGCTTGAGTCCCACCAAATGGACTGGCCGACACTAACAATACCGAATATAATATAATATAATACCGAATTGTGTGGAAAAGGGAGAGGCAGGCTTAGTGGAGTAGGGCATGCCATGATAGTGGCGGTAAGGCCCCTCTTTGAGGAGTGGCTAGAGAGGCGTCACGGCGCCCTCACCTACCGCCTGACGCAGATCCTCACCGGACATGGATGTTTCGGGAGGTTCCTGCACATCATCAAGCGGGAGGAAACGCCCGGGTTTCACCACTGCGAGGATCGCCCAGAGGACACGGTAGAGCACACGGTGCAAACCTGCCCCGCTTGGACGGAGCACCGCCGTGTCCTCGTAGAGGCGATCGGTGGCGGCGACCTCTCGCGCCCGGCCCTGGTGCAAGCCATGGTCCGGGGCGAGAGGGAGTGGGAGGCAGTCACCTCCTTCTGCGAAAAAGTTATGCTCGCGAAGGAGGTGGCGGGATGGGAGAGAGAAAGGTCCTCCCGTCCCAGCCGCCGCAGGAGACGCCCTGGGCGTCGGGAGTCACGTGACGACTCCCGGCCACCGTAGGCGCGGGCCTGCGGACGGTGAGTAATGGTTGACTCACCGTCCGATCACCACCAGACCCGTGCCGTACGGCGCGTATATTTTCCACGCGCGCCTCAAAGAGATGTCAGCATATGAAGGGGCCCCTCAGGGCCAAGCCTGCCGGGTAAGCGGGATTGTCCGAAAGGGTTACCGCTACCCCGGAACATAAAGGGCTACGGAAGGAACATGGATGGGTTTTAGTCAGTAAGAGTCTGACACTATCTTCCGCTCCACCCAGAGCGGGAGCAGTCATTGGATGATTTCCCAGCCTTAAAAGAAAAAAAAAAAGCTTAGTGGAGTGAGGATCGCCCAGTAGACACGGTAGAGCACACGATCTGTCGGGAGCCATGTGACGACTCCCGGCCACCGTAGGCGCGGGCCTACGGACGGTGAATAATGGGTAACTCACCATCCGATCAGCACCAAGCCCGTGCCGAACGGCAAATACGTGTTCCACGCGCGCCTTAAAGAGATGTCAGACTATGAAGCGGCCCGTCAGGGCCGAAGCCTGCCGTGTAAGCGGGATTGTCCGAAAGGGTTACCGCTACCCCGAAACATAAAGGGCTAAGGATGGAACATGGATGGATTTTAGTTAGTAAGAGTCTGACACTTCCTTCCGCTCCAACAAGAGCGGTAGTAGTCATTTGATAATTTCCCAACCTCAAAAAAAATGCTTAGTGGACATTACAGGCTAGTTAGATTAGATAGATGTTGTGCTTATTGTTTATAATATATATTTATTGAAACTCAGGTTTAGGCATCAGGTTAAGCTACGCTTGTCGGGGTTGATGGTCCGTTGATGGGTGACCATCTTTATATATCGGAACTCCTCCATGCCTTAAAAGCATATTAAACCGTTGCTCCTGGCTGTCATTCGTGGATCTTTGACAGTCGGTTACGGGTAGTCAGAAGCCTGAAAGTTTGACAGCCAGTCTTACCAAGGGCTATCGTATTACCCAGTTACAGACTTCGTTGTGGAGGTCAGATAGGCAGTCGCTCCATGTAAAATACAGGCAGATTGATTTATTAAAACTTCATGCACAAGTAAAAATACTGCACAAAAATGGGTTTAACGCCTACGGCATTTTCTACCAGCCAACGGGTGATGCAGAGTCAAAACAAGGCATATACAACATAAAGGATGTATAGCTCGAAATACAATAAATACATATACAAAGCCATACATATTTATGCAAATAATTGATTTTGAATAATAAAGTGTTTTTTTTTTCAAATCGACGGGTTCGATTCCTGGCTAGAAATTATGATTTATCAAAAATCCAATGATGCAGTTTTAGTATTCAGCAAAAGCCACCTTTAAACAAAAAAAAATGCCACGACAAATAACGTTAGTAACAGAGAGAGAGGCGAATCCAGCAAATCAGCGTAAGTATGATTTATTAGAAGACCAACTTAATTATTACATTAGAAGTCTTCTTCTTCTTCTTCTTCTTTGGCTTGGTTTCCGCACTCAGTCCTTGGCGGACCATTGTGCGTGGGCCATGGCGGCCTGTGGCGGTTATTCCAGCCAGCCCACCTCCTTCCAGAAGTTTGATGACGTCTCCTGGTCTGTGTAATATTTCTGTAAAAGATTTAGGTGTTCCAATGGTTTGTGTCCTAATCTGTGTGACTCCTGTGCACTCAAAGAGTACGTGCGCAACGGTTTCTTCAGCCTCCATGCAGGCCCTGCACAGAGGACTGTCCGTTATGTCTATTGTGTGGAAGTGTTTGTTTAGTGAGCAGTGTCCTGTGATGGTCCCCGTCATCAGGCGCAGGCCGGTTCTGTTCAGGCGGAGTAGCCGTCTGGTTAACCTTTTATCCAGGGATGGCATGGCCTCCCTGGATTGCCTGCAGCCCGGTGACGAGGTCCACCATCTCTCCGCTTGTGTGTGTGTGATTTCTTGTAGCCATCTGCGTAGCTGGTTGAAGGGAATGGGTATGATGGGTTCCGGTCCGCAGGCTGGCGTACTGGAGGCTCTCCTCGCTAGCTCGTCAGCTGCGTCGTTACCTAGTGATCCGCTATGTCCCTTTATCCATTGTAGTGTCACTTTGTTGCGGTAGAGTACTGATATACGTTCTAGTGCGTTGTGACATTCTAGTGTTAGTTTTGAGGTGTGGTGTTGCTTCTTTAGGGATTGCAGGACCGAGGCGCTGTCGGAAACTATGCGTATTTGCGCATCGGTAACTTTCCTGGCTTCTATAGCGTGTGCCGCCTGTATGAGGCCCACACACTCCGCCTGGAAGACGGTGTTGTGCTTGCCCAGTGGGCTGGATATGTGTATGTTAAGGTCTCGTGAGAACACCCCGACTCCGCTTCCGGAGTCGGTCTTGGACCCGTCGGTGTATACTCTTAATTCTTCCGGACCAGAGTAGTCACACTGTTCTTCGATAAGTGATATTTCATAGTGTTTTTGAAATTGGTGTTGTTTTGGGGCTCTATCGCAGGGTGACGCTAGCATTGGTTGGTGTCTGATTGCGTCCTCCCTTACCCGTGTGTGCTTTACTCTGGAATCTTTATTTAGGGTTCCTGCTATGTTTAGCCGAAAGGCGGCCATGGTTGCCTCCTCTCGCACGATGAGGTGTAGAGGCGGCAGTCCTAGCATCGCCTGTAGGGCAGCTGTAGGCGTTGTTCTCATGCAGCTAGTAATAGCTACACAAGCAAGTCGCTGCAGTTTCTCAAGTTCTTTTTGGGTTGTGCTTAGGTTTGTTCTGGGCCACCATACTAGTGAGCCATATGTGATGGTTGGTCGGATGACCGTGGCGTATAGCCAGTGTGTGATTTTGGGTTTAACACCCCAGTTCCTGCCCAGCAGTTGTTTGCATTGCCACAGTGATATGGTGGCTTTTGTGATCATATGTTTAGTGTGCCTTGCCCAGTTCAGCTGACTATCCAGAAAGATTCCCAGATATTTGGTCTCAGTTGATAGGCTTAGGGTTGTTCCGAAGAATCGGGGTAGTTGTAGTGTGGCCATTTTCCTTTTTTTGGTGAAGAGGATCAGCTCGGTCTTCGTTGGGTTTACTGATAGTTGGTGTCTGTGGCACCAGTCCTCTACTATTTTCAAGGCTTGGCGCATGAGGTTGCATAGTGTGTTTTCATGTGTGCCGTTTATTATAATGGTTATGTCGTCGGCGTAGCCTACTGTGTAGTAGCCTTTTTCGTTGAGTGTTTTTATGAGGCTGTCAACGACCAGGTTCCATAGTAGCGGTGAGAGGACGCCCCCTTGCGGGCATCCTTTCGCTACGATGGCCCTTGTGGTGTCGTTTACTGTAAGTTGTACAGCTCTCATTTTGAGCATATTGGTGATCCAGCCGTTCAAGGTTGGGTCTATCTTGTGGTTGTTGAGGGCCATGTTGATGCTTTTGAAAGTGGTTTTATCAAAGGCGCCCTCTATGTCGATGAAGGCAGCCAGGGACGAGCATTTGTGGTCCACTGCGCATTCGATCTTGGAAACCACGCTGTGTAGCGCGGTTTCCGTTGATCTGCCTGCGGAGTATGCATGTTGTTGTTTGTGTAGTGGTTTTACTCTGAGAGGTCCGTCTCGGATGTACCTATCACAGAGTCTCTCGAGGGTTTTCAGTAGGAATGATGTGAGGCTTATTGGTCTGTAAGCTTTGGGTTGTGTGTAGTCGGTCTTACCCGGTTTGGGTATGAAGATGACTTTCACTTCTCGCCATGCGAGAGGTACATATTTGAGTGCTATGCTGGCTTGGTATATCTCGACCAGCCATGGTGTCACTTGGTCTAGTCCCCACTGCAGAAGGGCTGGAAAGATGCCGTCCAGCCCTGCAGACTTATATGGTTTAAAGGTGTCGATTGCCCACCTTATCCGCTCTGCTGTGACTATTTTGTGGGCTCTGGACCAGTCTAGGTCTGATGGGGTCCATTCTGGTTCTGCTTCCCATTCCTTGTCCTCTAGGAGTCTGCAGTCCGGGAAGTGGGTCTCGAGGAGGACCCTACATGTTTCTTGGTCTGTTAATGTGTATGATTTGTCCGGTTTTATCAGCACACCCAGGGTTTGGTTCTGATCTGTTGATAAGATTTTCCTTACCCTGGCGGCTTCGTTGTTTGTTTCAATGGATTCACAGAAGTTCCGCCATGCTGTTCTCCTGGCAGTTCTGATTTGTTTTTTGTACGTGTATTGGGTTTCTTTGTATAGTTCCCAGTCTTCCGGTAGTCTGGTGTTTTTGGCTCTGTTGAATTGTTTGCGTAGTGTGTCTCTGAGTTTGCTGAGTTCGGCGTTCCACCAAGGCGTCCTCTGACTGCTTGTTTGTGGCGCCCTTAGCTTACAGCATGCGTGGTAGGCTTCGGTTAGGTATCTAGATAGTGTTGAAACAGTGTATTCTAAGTGTGCTTGGTCCCTTATGGGTGTTTGCGCTACATGTCTGGCTAGCATGGAAGCTAGGAGACGTTTGTATCCTGGGACATCGGTGCGTCGCGGGTTTCGCTTGGGTACAGGTTTTGGTGTGTTTGTGGCTAGTGTGAAGCGGATTCTCCTGTGATCAGAACAGGATGGTTCGTTCGACACATGCCAGCCTGTGATGAGTTTTGTAGCAGATTCTGTGGCTAGTGTCAAATCTATTATTGTATGACCTCGTGCCGTGACCCAGGTGGGTTCCGAGCCACGGTTTATAATATTAAGGTTAGTGGAGAATAAATATGTGGATAATACCTCTCCCCTGGTGTTTGATGCGTCACTACCCCAGAGCGGGTGGTGTGCGTTCGAATCGGTGCAGATGATGAGGTCCATCTTGGTGAGCTCGCAGTGTTGCACCAAGTCGGCCATTTCCTTTGGTGGGCATGTTGTGTCTTCGCCAGGCATGTATACTGAAGCCAGTACAACGTCTGGGACGTTGTTGTCCGTTTGGAGCCTGACGGCTGTCAGGTCTCTGGAACAGAATTGGGTGAGTGGTGTGATAGGAACCTGTTTGGGTGTGTTGATACAGGTTCTGGGTTTGTCAGGGTTGTGTGTGTTGAGGGTTATCTTACCTCCGATGTTACCGAGGCCGCATATTTTGTTGTTCCTGATCCACGGCTCCTGGATCAGTGCGATGGTTTGGGGGTTTTCCTCCAGCGCCCTGCGTAAGCTGGCCGTGGCAGTTTGGCTATGCTGGAGGTTGGTCTGGATGATGTTTAAGGGCGACGGTGGTGGTGGGGTAGGGTTAGTCGGAGATCGATCCATCCGTGGATTTCTCCGCGTCCTCCTCCCTGTAGGCGTCGGCGTGTTGGTCGCCTGGCGACGAAGCTAGCAGCTGTTCGTTCCAGCCAGGTGACTCGGGTGGGATGGCGTCCTCTTCGTCAGCCATGGCCGCACGGGCCATGACCTCCTCTAACTTCACCATGTCCGTGTCTGTCTTTACAGTCGTTGGGTTTGTCGGCGTCGGGTCCTTGTCGTCGGGTTGGGAGTCTGAGGGTAGGGCCCCGGGCCAGAAGCGCACGTATATCGACCCGAGTAGGTACGATATCCGGCGCTCCCGGGCCAGGACTCTTTCAGCTTCCTCCGGTGGCACACCCAGGGTCAGGTACGTCCCATAGTTGTCGCCACCGACGGTAGTTGCCCTGTACAGTGACCACCTGGCGATGTCATACCAAGTATTCTGACGTATCAGAATACTTTGCAGACGCGCTATGTCGCCCTTGTACCTAGGGACAAAAAGCGAGGCGCGGACACGGGTGGGCACGTCAGACTGCTTGACTACTGTGAGGGGAAGGTCGATGTCAGGGATCGTTATCTTGGGCACGTTCTGGCTGAGCCAGGTCAGGGCAGCGTCGTCCTCGCACCACAGCTGTACGGTGCCTTCGGCCACACGCGGGTAACCGCGGAAGGCAGGAAGTGGTGTTGTCGAGTCGGTGTCCATCATCAGGTGTTCCAGTTCCGTTTTGATGTGCTCTGCCTCCGTTCTAGTCAGGTCTCTGGAGGGGGGAGGAAAGCAGATCGCTACGGCCAGCCGCGCCGGAATGTCCTTCGTGGCTCGCGCGTAAGTTCTCTGCTCCCCTACATTAGAAGTCAATAATTATGCAAATAAAAGTCGTCCGAACTAAATAAGACCCTTGTTCGAGGTTACAGACACCAATCAATTTCAAGATGGTGTACTTACTTTTAAACATGGCGTAGGTACTGAAATAAAAAGTCCGTCACGGACCACGGTTAATTAAGGTTACCGTTAACCCTGGGCCAACCCCCTCCCCCGTGGCCCTTTTGGCAACTCCACCCGCCGCCCCCTCGAAGCCTGCCTCGGCAGCCCCGAAAAAGGTCCCTTCCCTTTCCCCAGCAGGTATCAAGCCCACCACGACGGAGATCCTCGTCCACACCCTCGCGGTTATGAACCAAGTGTTCGAAACCCCGGAGGCGATCGCGATGGCCGATCAGGTCTACGCCGCCAAGGGCGACCCTATCAAAATCCTCATGGCATACCACAGCTACCCCGGGGTACTGCGCGCCATCTCCAACCTCACCTTTTAAATATCAATTATGGATATTACAAAAGGTGCTAGATGTACAAAGCCCCGGTCCCTCAAGTTAGGTTTCTTTAACGCTAACGGCGTTAAAAGTCAACGCGATGAGATCGCCGCCTTCCTCCACGACCATCAGCTTGACGTCCTACTAGTTCAGGAGACCTTTCTGAAGCCCCATATACGCAACCCAAACATCGCCAACTATCGCATAGTTCGCAATGATCGGTCACGCTGTCACAAGGGCGGAACCCTCATCTATTTCAGAAGGACTCTCCATTGCATCCCTCTAGATCCCCCCCCTCTCCTCTCTCACTTGGAGATCTCTCTCTGTCGGCTCGCCATGACCGGTCATCAACCGATCACCATCATCTCTGGCTATTTCCCACCGGCCAACGGTAGCGAGGATCATATATCCATTGCCACCGACCTCTCACTCCTCTTCAGCTTGAGCGACTCCGTCATCCTGGCGGGCGACCTCAATGCCAAACATCCCGCCTGGAACAGTAACCTCACCTCTACCAGAGGCAGATTACTGTTCAACTTAGGGGCCTCCCTTAACTTTGACGTCATCGCTCCGATGACTCCCACCCACTATCCCGGCGACCCTAACCAAACTCCTGACGTCCTCGACATAGCGCTCCTCAAGAATGTGAACCTCCGTTTGCAATCTTTAGAGGCGCTACAAGAGCTTAACTCTGACCACCGTCCCGTCGTCATGCACCTCACCCCCTACACGGGGGGTCCGCTTGACCCCGACCACCCGCCCCGCACCCAGCTGGTGACCGACTGGAGGAAAGTAAGCGAAAAGCTTAAATCCGACACTCTGTCACCTCAGCTGGAATCCATTCCTGACCTCATTGTCTCTGTCGATGACACTACCGGCGCGATCGCCTCGTTTACAGAACACGTGCAATCCGTTTTGACGGAATGCTCACGGGAAGTCCCGGTGGTGGAAGACCACCGCTGGAAACTACCCGCTGACGTACGTGAGCTGATAACCGAGAAGAACGCAGCCATCCGTGCCTACGACTCCTTCCCCTGCGATGCGAACAAAGCCCACATGCGCAATTTACAGCGTGCTGTAAAGAAACGCATTGCGGAAGCTCGTTCGGACAACTGGGACAAGTTACTCGGTGAACTTGAGCCCAATCACCATGCCTTTTGGAACCTTCAGAGGAAGCTTCGCGCTCCCGAAGAATCTTCCACCCCTCCACTCATCCGTCCCGACAAGAGCATCGCTTTCGATAGCTCTGAAAAAGCCGAGCTCCTAGCCGATAGTCTCGAGTCCCAATGCTCCCCCAGTTCCCTTCCGGTCGACCCAAAGCACCTCGCCAAAGTTGACGCCGAGGTCGAACGTAGAGCCTCTCTCCCGCCCGTCGAAGATCCCGATGATCCTCTGCCCCCCGTCACCCCTGACGAGGTGCAAGACATCATCAAGGGTCTTCAGGCTCGTAAAGCCCCCGGCTCAGATGGAATTACCAATAGGGTATTCAAACTCTTCCCCGCCCAACTGATCATGCTCATGACCGCCATCTTCAATGGCGCCATGAGTAATAACATGTTCCCACAAGCCTGGAAAGAGGCCTCTGTTATAGGTATCCCCAAACCCGGCAAACCCAAATCCGACCCCACCAGCTATCGCCCCATCAGTCTGCTCAACGTGCTAGGCAAAATCTACGAGAGGCTTATTTATAAGCGTCTCAAGGACTATGCCGAGGCGAAGAGCCTGATTCCGGACGAGCAGTTCGGGTTCCGTACCCAACACTCGTGCGTCCAGCAAGCGCACCGCATAGTCGAGCACATCAGTGCCGGCTTCCAGCGTGGCGCCATGACTGGCGCCCTGTTCTTCGACATAGCGAAGGCTTTCGACAAAGTCTGGCACAATGGCTTAATATATAAGCTATACCAACTCGGCGTGCCCGACCGTCTCGTGCTCATCTTACGGGACTTTTTGTCGAACCGCACCTTCCGCTACCGCATCGAGGGCGCTCTCTCCTCCCCCCACCCGAGTCGCACCGGAGTCCCCCAGGGCTCCGTTCTCTCTCCCCTAATCTTTACCCTGTTCACTAGCGACATCCCTAAGAGTAAAAAGGCCCAAATGGCGTTATTCGCCGATGACACGGCCATTTACTACACAGGGACCAGTCCGCCAGCTATAGCTCAGACTCTCCAGAACTCGGCCAACGTCCTCGGCGCTTGGTTCCGGAAATGGAGAATCGAGGTCAACCCCGATAAAAGCCAGGCTGTTCTCTTTAGGAGAATTCGTAGGGCCCTCCCCAACCCCCCTAATCCGATCACCATGTACGGCAAGCCGATCCCTTGGGCGAAGCATGCCAAGTACCTGGGTGTCACTCTAGACCAACACCTCAGTTTCGCAGAGCACATAAAGCAGGTCCGTTCGCGGGCCGCTTTCGCTCTCGGTAGGCTCCAATTCATGCTTACAGAACGCAGCAAATTGTCACTCCGGTGCAAACTGCGTCTCTATAAGGCTGTAATCCGTCCCATTATGACATACGCTTGCGTCGTCTTCGCGCACGCCAAACCCAAGTATCTGCATCGAGTGCAGACACTTCAAAACCGGTTCCTCCGTAGGGTCTCAGGAGCTCCCTTTTACGTCCGTAACATGGACCTTCATGTAGATTTTAAACTCCCCACAGTTTCTTTGACACTGCCATAAAGCACCGCAATCCCCTGATTGCGGCCGCCTCCCGATACACCCCGTCCCGCATCAGTAAGGTTCGCCGTCCACGGCATACCCTCGTTGCCCCCGACGATGCCACCACTCTCCTCCAGGAGAGCAGCCCGGCTACTAGCACTGTTAGATTAGCACACAGACACAAATTTCCGTCGTTCCGTCCTCGCCGTCGAGGCCCGTCGCGACGACCCTGTCCATTACCATCCCCCCGACCCTTGCTCGAGCCAGCCCGCGTTGCCGCTGAGGCAGTAGTTTTAAAAACCCCCGATCCAGCTGCCCCTTGCTGTCCCCCCCCAGCGACGCCCTAAGCCGAGGTCCGAACCCCGCAGGGGGTGCCCTTAGCGTGTAGTCGCTTAGTTTTGTAAGTTAGGTTTAGTTTTTATTAAGCCCTGGCTGGAGGCTACAATTCTTTTGTGGCAGCCACAGGCAAGCCCGGTTAAGCAGTAGACAACCCTCTGGTTGAACTGCGAGATGCCATTAACAAAAAAAAAAAAAAAACACGGTTAATTTAGTCTCAGCTTATACCCGGACTCAATACATCTGAATTAGAATTTTTAAACAGCAGGAACTTTGTAGTCCTATAGATATCTTTTTTATATAGCCTGGATTTCTGAGAAGGAGCAGTAAAGGCCTAAGCCACATCTTTGTATATCTATACGTTTATCTATTTGCCTTTTTTTTTTTGAGGGTGGGAAATCATCCAATGACTTCTCCCGCTCTGAGTGGAGCGGAAGGGAGTGTTAGACTTTTACTGACTAAAACCCTTTCGGAAAATCCCGCAACGGCTGAACAGATAT
The DNA here is from genome assembly GCA_951799385.1 of Hyppa rectilinea. Taxonomy (NCBI): domain Eukaryota; kingdom Metazoa; phylum Arthropoda; class Insecta; order Lepidoptera; family Noctuidae; genus Hyppa; species Hyppa rectilinea. The sequence continues at coordinate 9,403,449 of OX637318.1, read as the reverse complement.
GACTGAAATTTAACACACAGATAGTTTATAAGCTGGATTAATATACAGTGTGTTAGGTTAAACGAGGGACATACATTCAGGTTGTATAGTGCTCATGAAAATCAACACCTTTGTCCATGGGACCAACTCTGAAATATGGAAAAAAATTAACTGTTCCATACATTTTCACAAATTATGCGAACATAAATGTACTGAACAGCTGATTTTTTATTCGTGATTTCAAGTGTTTTTTCATGAGTATAGTAACACCTGAAAGTGTGTCCCTCTTTTACCTAACACACTGTATATACTCAAAGCCCGGTGTTACTTTTTCGTAGGATATTGCCAGACATGCAAGCGGGCAAACCTGTCTATAAACAGTCTATAATAATAAGGTCCCACGTTACTTATGATTCGTGTTGTCTCTGTTTTGGTGAATCCCCTTCAAGTGTAATTACGGTTATTGCTATTTTTCGTCGAAACATCTGGAATTTCTTTAATGAAAGATATACAATAAGATTAACTATTGTTAGCTCATTAGGTTATCATAACTCATTAAGTAATTCATAAGTAGGTAAAGTGTGAATCGGACATCAGCTCCGATGGTCCCGTACAAATATTTCAAAAAGGCACAAGTAAGGCACTTTTGAACGTCAAAATTAACAAGAAATAGAACTGATTCTAGTCTACCTGTTCAAAAGGTAGTTTCGCGTGGAGAAGAATGGGCAAGAAACTCCACCGTTACTCTTTTAAATGTTTTACAATGTTTTGCTTAGTAACTGACAGCATTATAAAGCTTGCTAGAATTTTAACTGAGCGACAGAGTTTGTTGACAAACCCGATCTTCAAAGTCCAAGACAAAACATAACTTTTTCCAGGTCGTATGACATTCTTGGTTAAAATAAACTGTTCGAATTAAAATCTAATACACTTTTTATATCTATTGTAGTTAGTGCGCCTGTCATGAATTCGTAATACTTTCCGGGGGTTGCGATGAGTTTTGGACTTGGAAAAATTCTTCTCCATGAATCGAAGTTTGGATTCTTCACCAGTCTCCGCAACTTCAGCTTAGATTCTGGATACACGTGACGTGACTTGATAGCCGCCCCTGCGACTCGCGATTACAAATACCATTGTGAAATGATTCTTGGGCGTATCACAAACCGGGTCATGTCCTACCGACAGTGACAATATTGTAGACTGCACACGGAGGTTCGAAAAAAACGTTTTAAATATCTAATTTATTTTAAAATAGTATAACAATTAAAATATAATAAACCTATTCGGATGCTAAAAATTATGTATTCAAAATAACTTATTGCTAGTGTCAAATTGCTGCGTCAGCTGCTCGTGGCTGACTGTGCGTCATCGATGCAGTCTCTATGCGCACGGTGTACATAAACAGAATTGCAGGTTCGGCAATATTCATACGGATCCGTATATAGAATACAATCAATCAATCTGCTTAATCTTTTCCCAACATGTTGGGGTCGGCATCCAGTCTAACCGGTACTTGTTCCTCCTGTTCCCCCAACCTGTAGAGGTACAGACGTCAGCACAAGCTATCCCAAACTGTCAAATATGCTCATTTGAACATGAACCTTATACTTTAGTCATAAAGTTGAAAATCTATCAAAGAAATTTGACAGATTGGGGTAGCCTGATGCGTTGGCCTCTTGGCACAAGAGTAAACTTAAAGTGGCACCTGGAACAGTTTTATCGTTCTTTGAATTTTAATAATTCACTTCAATTATTAATTACGAAGATAGATAAAAAAGAATTAAAAGGTAAACATAAAATATTGAACTCGATTTCTCCGTGTTACAAATCAACATTTATTTGAGAACGGAACCCTAAAAAAACTAAAGTATCATTAGTTCGTTATGTCCAGATATTTATAAATAATAACATAACGCGTTTGTCTTCAGTTCACTTCCATCTTTAGTCTTGTGCAGTGACATCCATTCTATCAGGCAGTCAGAAAAGGCAGACCAGTCAGACTTTCTGGTTTTATGAATGGTGTGGGGATCCAAACCAAAGAACAGCAGCCAGAGATACTCCGTTTTTCATATTTAAAAAAACACTAGCAGGCGTACCAAAGTTTGCATAGTTGAGTGAATTTAAGGTAAGGATCCATTTTAACATCAGATTTATATTCAGTACCTAAGTCTAACGCAAATTCTAACTGTATTACTATTATTGTATGGTTCGAAATTGCGTGCCATTGTCCTATAATTTAAATGCCTAAGTCCGTTCTTTATCAGTTATAATGTAAGTATACTATAGATACATATTTTGTATAAACTTGTAGGAACCATGTCCCGTCTCCTATTGCAAGAAACTAAAACAAAAATGGCGGAATGTGGGTGTAGTCTTATATATATACACCTCTGCCTATTCCTTCGGGGTAGCAAAGCGTGATGATACGTTATGTGTTTGTACCATGTAGGTACTATAGGATGTCAAGATAATTTTTAATTTGTTGTACCTATTTACCCTAAAATAGGTATACCATGTACGGTCACCAGCGCATCAAGTTATAGGAAACTGTCAAATTTTTCCAAATGATTTTAAACCTTAAAACGTTGGCTGTATGTTCAAAATCGGATGAGAAAATTTAACAATTTGTGATAACTTGATATACTGGCGACTATACAATAATATCACACCTAGTTTCCCCAAAGGATTAAGTAGAGTCGTACGATTAGTAGGTACAGACGCCAGCACATCAAGCTATCCCTAACTATCAAATGTTCTCAATTAAAAATGAACCTTATATCTTTGCAATAAAGTTGAAATACTATCAAAGACATTTGTCAGATTGTGGTAACTTGATGTGCTGGGCTCTGTACACTCACATTTCGCCAGAAACCTTTAAGTCCCATGTAATAGGAGGCGAGCCTTTAGCCACCAACCGGGCACAAATCCAGACGCCTGGCTGCTACTCAGAAACTCTTAATGAAAAAATCCAGTAACACTTTGCCCGACCTGGGAATCGAACCCAGGACCTCTTGTTCAGCAGTAGCGGCCACTAGACCAAAGAGGCAGTCAATTGTTTTCACAAGTTTTTTTACTTACTTCTTGTTTAATTGTCATCATCATTTCGATAATATCTTAAAAAACACCTCACGCTTTTTTTTAAATACCATAGGTTTTTCTTATTCACACTATTATTTATTTATTAAAAAAAAATACACTATTCTTAATTCAAATTCTTTAAAATTTATTTTCTATTTTTTAATTTGGTTTTTTCTTTTTTACTCATAAGCTAATAACAACTCTTTTCCTTTTCAGATAAAGTCCAAGTCGACATGCCAGCCATTCAACTGATCAGAATAATCAGGAGGACATACCTTTTACGAGCAATTATAGCATTTGTTATCACAAACTTATTGATGTGTGTACTTGGATATAACGGTACTTTAGAAAAAGATAAAAAGAATGAATACCGTTTGCTTTGGACCTTAGCTCACTGTATTGTGTTTCAAAATGTGTACCACTTAGTGCGTTGGTAAGGTTTATTAGTCGATTCGATAAATTTTTTCCAAGAGGCGACTCGCACCAAATTAATTCCTTTGTGGGCGAATCGACCATGCCAGAAATACCTACGTATTTAGTATTAGGCAATGGCACATTTCAAATTTTACTGTGTACTTTTTATTGAACTTTATTATAGTACCTACTAGCTTTTGCCCGCGGCTTTACACGCGTTAAATTCGTAGTAAAACAATTCCCCTTTCCCTTTATTTTTTGCAATGTAAGCGCAAAAAAATGTGTATATTTACGACTTCGCATTACAAATCTTGAAACTGTCAGTGGTTTTCAGCACGTTATTATATAAACCTTCTTTTTTTGTTGAATCACTCTATCTATTAAAACTGCAACAAAATTCGTTGTGTAGTTTTAAAGATCTAAGCATACATACATACAGACATTAGGACAGACGCGGGAAGCGACTTTTCTTTATACTGTGTGCCAATCGCGTATTTCTGGACTTGTCAATTCACCTACAATGTAATGAACTTCGAGCGAGTCGCCTATTATTTAGAAGTGTCGATTCGCACATTGCGGGCGAGTATTATTCCTGCGAATCGATTAATAAGCCGTTTGTAATATTAATTATTTTGAGACATTAATTAAATGTGTTTATTTTAAAGATGTTGTTATTGTGCTTGAAGTTAGTGACTGACAGATTGTTGAAGTTTTGAAATTTATTGAAAGATATAATTATGTAATTTAGCCGTGGGTTATAGAGGGCAATAATTATGGTTTGTTTTTTCGTGTATTCGTCGCTCACGCAGAACACACTATAAGGGTCAGCACAGACCGAGACGCGACGCGACGCGATTTTAATAGAGCCACTCAAAATATAACTTTATTTACTACACGAAAAGATACTCATTTCGTTGCATCACGAGGCACACCGCTGCATGGCGAAACGTACTCTAAACGTTCTCACAACGAAATGTGTGTCATTTCGTGTACAGAATAAAGTTATATTTGGAAAACGCTCTTTAAAAGTGTGCGCGCGGCGTCATGTCGCGTCGCGTCTCGGTGTGAGCTGACCCTAACACTGTTTGCTTTTCGCCAGTACTTATGTGCCTGTACCCTAATAATTTTATTTGACCTTTCAAGCTTTAAGAAAAAAAAATATGAATTGCACGTAACCCTGTTCGCTTGACTGTTAGGCTATAGGTACAGAGGCCAGCACATCAAGTTACCCGTCTGTCTAATTTCCTTGATACTTTTTCAACTTTATAACAATAGCATAAGGTTCATATTCAATTGGGGAAATTTGACAGTTTGGGATAGCTTGATGTGCTGGTGTCTGTACATTACAATTCTCATTCTGTTAGTGCCCTTTTATTATAATTTATTATCGCTGACCGGCTCTTTTAGAACAAAACAGACATTATTATCTGCAAGAATGCTTCTAGAATAATAAAACAACACAATTTTCACCCTTTTTGGAAACATAGGTACTGCTGTGGATCAGGGCAGTCATGTGTGTCGTAAAACTTTATCAGTGAGCTGGCCTACCCTCGGGTAGGTACGGAGTTTCAATTCAAGAGGCCGCCTTAGACTGGTTTTGGAGACTTTGAAAGCGCTAACCTCTGGAATTAACAAACTAAACATATTTAGCTATTATGTTGTCTATTCAACTCAGCCACTCGCAGCCCACTGCTGGACACAGGCATCTCCCAGACTTCGCCACAGCACCTTCAAATCAAAATCCGTTGTGTAGTTTTAAATATCTAAGCATACATACATACAGACATTCGGACAGACGTGAGAAACGACTTTGCGACTATGTAGTGATATTACCACCTAACTTAGGGCTGATTTCACAAATGGCGATTAGCACATCTGAACCGCGTTCAAGACCTATCAATGTCAATATTCCACAGAAATGAATGACACTGACAACTCTTAAAAGAGATGCTGATCGCGTTTAGTTTAATTGGTGAAATCCGCCTTAAGTCCTCCTACCTAACTAGTTTAATAAGCAACTTGAGATGTTCATTACGTAATAGAAATAGGCAGGTAGTCTAGTTAAATCCTCAACTATGCCGAATTAGCTCACCACAACAATTTAACGTGGTTTAATTACAGTTACTACTATGTTGGCTGTCTGAAAAGTCAACGACCCTTAAGGTAACCACAAAACCAGTATAGATGTTGTGTCTCTGAGCCAAGACCGAGATCTTAGTTACCTAGCTCATTTAAATATATTCCCGTCTTTATCTACCACGTGTTCTTTGTCAGTTGTGAGACAGTGACAGGGAGTAACGGTTGGTCAAATTACGCGCTAAATATGGTTTATAGATTACATCATTTAAGTGCCATTTTCACCAAAGAAATTAAACATCTTGACTGGTCAATATTTCTAATAAAATAATGAGCTCTTAAACGGGGTTTATCTTAAGCCGTGACATAGACGGATTCAAAAAGCGCCTTTAATTAATAATAACATGGTATTTATTTGCAAACGCATATAGAGTACTTATGCTAGAAACAAAGATTCTCGTTATCATCTAAAGCTGCGTTCTATGTATAACTTATCCCAGGTGCGAACGACGATTTTTTATGGGTTATTTTTCGCACACTGAATTTTCTACCATCGGTATTGAGCCGAGAATTGAGAATCCAACAGAGTGCATCCCAGTACGTCAAAAAGACACTGTTGAATTTTCAACTCTCGATGCTAAGCAGAATGTTAAAAACCGAGTGAGCGGTAAAAAAACCTGCGCTTATCGGAAAAATATTTCTAATTAGCGTAGCACTCCCACCATTATCTAATAAGAACTAAGAACAATTAGCTGCTCACCGCTGTCTTAATCAATTAACTAATTAGTCGAGCACGGTCAACTATCAAACTGTTTTTAGCTAGTGTCCATTCACAGTATATGGTCTACTTAAAAGGACTCGGTGGGACTCTAGTCTCGTGGAATTTGAAAATAGGTATATGAAGAAACTATTGCCGTCGCTCTGTGTCGCACATCCCCCCTTAAAGTGCGGAAGGTACAACTGCAGCTCAAGCTGTTTTTACCTACAAAAAGCATGACCAAAAGACGTTCTGTATCTGTTTTCTTCTTCGACACTGGACCAATATAAAAAATTCTTATTTCAAAATTTAGAGGAAATGTATATGTATGCTTCTACTATTTTCATTTTTGATAAAAACTAATCAAATTTGTTTGATAGTCGTCTGAACATGGCGGTAAAAACGAGCTATTTTCCTGGATTTTGGATTGTAATAATTCTTTTAGTGATTATGTTTTGGAAAAAAAGAAATGATGGCGGCACGTAACTAATTAGACCTAGAGTTTTTGGAAAAAAAAACATTACTCTCTAGAGGCATTATCGACTAAGAAAACAGCGGAATGCATTTGTATGGAGAAACGCCCAATAGAGTTCCCTCTTAACATCCGGTATTGAAGAAAATGCGTGGATTAACTACTACGCATTGAATGTATGTGACAAGCGTTCACAAATGTGGTCGTAGACGCAAGCTAATACTATAAAGCTTATAAAAGCAAATATAAACTAAGTATCCGCTTCTCCCAGCTATCAAACTTCAAAATCCTACTATAATATTAAAAACACGAAAGTTTGTGAGGTTGGATGGATAGTTGTTTGTTACTCTTTCACGCAAAAACTTCTCACCAGATCTAGGTGAATATTGGCACACAGATAGTTTATAGCCTGGATTAACACACAGGATATTTTTATCCCGTAGTAGGTCCATAGGATAATTTCAGACATCCACTCGGCCGAAGCTAATAATTAATCGTTAGAACGCCAGAAATCACACCAAGAAACTAAAAAAAAATTCTATTTATTCTAAGGTACAGAAGCCAGCACATAAACTACCCCAATCTGTCAAATTTCTTTCATAGACATTCAACTTTAGTATCAAAGAATAAGGTTCATGTTCATTTGGGAATATTTGACAGTTTGGGGAAGCTTTATGTGCATAGACTCTTATGAAAAGGCTTCTGCACATAGACTCTTATGAGAACATTTTTTTATGCAAAAAATAATTACATAAAATTTTTTTATGCAAAAAATAATTACATAAAAAATTTTTTTTATAAAAATAATTACACATATACTGGTATAATCAGACTTCTAACCATTAACCATCGTTAATTTTGCGAACATTTCTATTATCCGAAGGTTTGCATAATTTACATTCTTAGGGTCAGGCAATTTTGCGTCCATCCTCTTTGCCTTTGTAGTAATTGAGTTCCCAGGTGTAGGCAATTGAAATTATGCTGCTAAAACCATGCTACATCTGGTTTTAAATTGTACCGTCGTATTTGCATAAGCGTTTGCTAAGCACCCTTTAATATGTCTAAATAAAAATATTATTATAAGTACTATTTCTTAAATATTTTTACTTTTTTTATTTTCGAATGTTGACACAGATTTATTTAATCAGTACAATATTTGAAAAACAACGTATAGGAACATTCTTTTTTTAATTTTCATTCGGAAGCGCGACCTAGAAAATGTATGACGCATTGGCACTCTTCTGTTCTGAGTGGTAAATATTTAGGTTATTACCTAAATCACCTGCGATAAACAAAAATGTTCCGATTTCTCAATAGAAAATGACAATCTGGTTTCGTCTCTATCATCTTGAAGTGCTTATCATCGTAAAATAAGACAGCATAACCTCAATTTCGGGTAATAAAATGAATTTCGCAAAAACAAACCAGCAATATTAATAAATGTCATTCGCACTTCCTAATATTTGCTACATTTCACATTTAAATGTTCAAATAGGTACTAAGTTATATAAATTTATCTGTTATATTGTGTTGTTGTGGTCTGGGGAACTTTTCCCCCATATTCCATACTGACTGCCCAGTGCAGCTCCCTGTTGCAAAGTCCACCCTCAATAAGCCCTTTCCAACTATGTTGGGGTTGGATTCCAGTCTAATTGGATGCAGTAGAATACCAAAATTGTATGTACATGAGGTGATACAACCCAGTCTCTGGGTAAGACGATACCCCTTGGTAAGACTGCTGGTCAGACTCTTGGCCTTCTGACTACCCTTAGAAACTGTGAAAGACTAAACTTAACGAATGACAGCTGGGATCAAATGCTTACCTTAGCTTACGTAGGTAGTTTTCGAGGCACGTACGGATCTCGACTTATAATGGATGGTCACCCATCCACGAAATGACCGCGGCAACTGTAGCTTAACCTTCGATCGACCGGTGCGGCTGTTATAATTTAGCCACGAGGAGCGCGGACCCTGTTTAACAAACATTACCCAATAATGCAGTTTAACGTCTTATTGAATTATAACAAACAAAATTATGTGCTATCGTAAAAAATCTCTGAAGAAATCATCCCTTGCGATCTTTCCAACCGATAAAAAATGAAAAAAATATCTTCGAACCGACTTTTTTAATGATCCAGTGTTGCCATCATCATTGCGGTAGCGCACGTGTTGTCAAAAGCCTCTTGGTATCATCCCAGCATCTTTGGGTCTGACAAGAGGTCCTTCGGGCCGCCTTGATCTCTCGAGGGTCACTCCCGCACTCCCGGTGTCAATAATAACGTCGTCAGGATTGCGAGCCCTCCCGGCTCTTGTAAAAATTTGCGAATAAGTGTCCGCTTTGTTATAAGCTAAGGAAAGTGTAAAGTTTGGTACTTTACACGTTTTGCCGGCCTATTTTATGATTTAGTGTGTATTTTGTTCTCACAGCAGTGATAGCCTAACGGTATGACCGTCGGACTGTCAAGTCTTAGGTGTCGAGTTCCAACTCAAGGCACGCACCTCTGACTTTTCAGATTCATGTGCGTATTGTATAATTATCACTTGCTTAAAATCGGTGAAGGAAAACATCGTGAGCAAACCGGAATGTCTGAAAGATATTTCTCAACAGCATGTGATACTAAGACAGAGGCCCATGGGCAGCATTAAAACTCTTACACCAGGTTAGTCACTAACCACCCGAAAAAGAAAGAAGACAGCAGTGTGGAGTTTCGATTTGAGGTTTGATGTAGGCGAAACTACACGCACATGAAACGTTCTAACGCGTTAGATTAGCTCTCACTGTACTTAGGTCACGAAAAATGTGTCCACACTGAGTAGAATGAGCTCACGTATCCGTGTGTGGCGTTTCTTGGTGACTGAGACGTTGTGTCTGCACACTTGGTTAACACAAGCAAAGCGCGCGTCGCTTCGTGAAATAAAAATACTGTAACTACGTTTGAGTCATACCTATGTAAAGACGCCAGCACATCTAGCTGTCCCTTACTGTATTTTTTTCTAATTGAAAATAAACGTTCTGCTTTTATAATAAAAGTATGAAGCAGTGATAGCCTAGTGGTGTGACTGCCAAGTCATAGGTTTCGAGTTCGAACCCAAGGCACGCACCTCTGATTTTTCGGATTCGTGTGCGTATTGTATAATTATTACTTGCTTAAAATCGGTGAAGGAAAACATCGTGAGCAAACCGGAATGTCTGAGAGATATTTCTCAACAGCATGTGATGCTAAGACAGAGGCCCATGGGCAGCATTAAAACTCTGACACCAGGTTAGTCACTAACCACACGAAGAAGAAGAATAAAGTTAAAAAACTATCAAAGAAATTTGACAGATTGGGGTAATTTGATGTGCTGGCCTCTGTACTTTTTACTATAACTGTAGGTACTAGTACAGGAGCAATTATCATAATTGCTCCTGTACTAGTACCTACAGTTGGCCCAGTGGCCCTGACTTGCAAGTTTTAGGTCGTGGTTCGAACCCAGGCAAGCGCTCTGCGTAAATAATATCATCACCACTGATTTCAAAACGGTGAATGAACATCCTGAGGAAACCATGTCGTAGAACCAAAAATTCTAAAACATGTGACATCCACCACCCCGCACTGGGCTCACGTGGTGAATGGTGGCTTCCCTCTCGAAGAGAAGAGGCCTGTATGCCAGCAGTGGGAACATTAGAGGCTTATTATGATCTGATGATGTACCGGCATTGGTGCACACTTAAACTATTCATCATTTGAATACCTACCCAAATAACATACGATTTCCTTTTCATCAACTCTATAGCGACCCACCCATGTTGCGCCCGGTTTTTACGAATTGACAAAAAAAAAAAGAGATTTATTTACTATATTTAATTTTAATATTAACGTTTAGGTACAGAGGCCAGCACATCAAGTTACCCCAATCTGTCACATTTCTTTGATAGTTTTTCAACTCTATTACAAAAGCATAAGGTTTATTTTCAATTGGGAAAATCTCTGTACGTATATTGCTTACCTAATATTGCATTTTTGCAAATTCATCAATTACAAATGTGTTTTTAATGATTTCCAAATAGAGTGAGGTGAAGAAAACAAATTGCATAATGCGAAGTCTAGTAAAATATTAAATATGCACGTGTAAAGCAAATAATAACAAATACTGAAATGAATACGTTAATAAATGTATTAATTAATGTTATGTTTATTTTATTGGCAATTTAGTAGGGCTTATCTTAAATCTCTTTAGTTAGAGATATCTAGTTTGTTTCTAAACAACATGATTTTATCTGGTATCAGTGTTATCATTATAATATTTGCAAGTTTCTTTAAGTTCAATGTGTATTGCGACAGAATGCGAATAACCTACTAACTTACACATTTTTTAGGGGATACTATGCCCGCGGCTTCGTTCGAGTTTATTTAGAATTTGACAGTCTATTCTGGTTAACACAACCCTAAAGTTTGTGTAATAATATAATTCAATCATGATTCAAAAGTCACGTGGCGCCATCTATTATCATAAGAACGTTGTTGTTATCCTCGGGAACAGTCCTTTTTTTCGGAATGAACATCTGACAACGTCTATGCAAAATTTCAGGATGTTCAGTGGTTTAGGCGTGAAAATGTAACGAATAAACTGACAAACTTACTTTCGCAACTATAACCTTAGTTAGGATACTTATTGGCTACGCTACTAATATTACAAAAATGCGAAATAAGTTTGTTTACTAAACATACGACGGTACCTTCAATAGTAGGTAGTGTCGCCGGCAGTTTTCAGGTAAAAACTGCTAGCAGCAGTGATGTGACAGTCGGACTGTCAAGTAAATAGGTCTCAAGCTCGAACCCAAGGCACCTCTGGTTTTACGGATTCATATGTGTATTGCGTATTATCATCTGCTTAAAAATCGGTGAAAGAAAATATCGTAAGGAAACCAACGTGTCGGAGAAATATTTCTCAACAGCACGTGAATGTGAAGCTAAATCAGAGGCCTACGGGCAGCATAAAAACTCTGCCACTAGGTTAGTTACTAACAACACGAAGAAGAAGAAGAAGGTAAAAACTAAGCAAAAAATCTAATATTATTTTATTTATTCCATTAATGGGAAGTCAAAATTAAAGTTTACACCCCCCGGACCCGCAAAATTATTTTTCACGCGGGCCCCTTGAATGTCGTCGTCGACCCCCGGAGATCGATATAGACTTCTTTGGGCATCATTTCCCAAATTATGGCAAAAACTGCATCAAAATACGTTGCGTAGTTCAAAAGAACAAGGCGGTCACACAGACAGACATGAAAGGCGACTCAAATTTATATTAAATGAAAGTAATAGAATAAGTATTTGATTAAGAAAATATGTCATCAAAACCACTTTTTTTTCAACGAGATGTACCATGGGTAGACAAAAGTGCTTCTTCACGCATTCGCGTCATCTACGAAATGGAAGAACAACCAAATCTATACTAATATTATAAAGAGGAAAGATTTGTATGTTTGTAACGAATAAACTCAAAAACTACTTAACGGATCTGGATGAAACTTGGCACAAAGATAGATTATAGTCTGGAATAGCATAATAAGCTTATTATCCCGGAAAATGTACGGTTTCCGTGGGATAATTTCCTACATACACGCGGGCGAAGCCGCTGGCAAAAGCTAGACAAATAATAAAATGGAAGGTATCAATTAAAAAGTTATGGAAATCTCAAAAAGTATGACATACTTCATAGGGTATATTATTAAATCCGGGAAAACGAATTTAGGAAATACTTAGCGGTATGATAATTATACCCACTTCAAGAAAAACACTTGAAAAAGCAGTCAAGTGTGACTCAGACGCGAATACGACGGATTCCGTACCACCGTTCAATATTAACACTATTTTACATATTGCTTTTATACGTTTTTTGTATAATTTTAATAACCCTTTAATTTTTTACTTTATGTTACCTGTTTTAATATTTATTATTGAAGCGATTATACACACACTAAGGTAAGGTATTAAGGTACACACTCTGTCATTATTTTAAAGTGTCTACCTATTATGGTTTAAAAGATGCAGCCCCGTGACAAACGGCGGTCAGCAGAGCCTTAATAATAAGGTTTCGCTGGCGCGAGTGTACGGAACCTTAAAAATGAGGGGCGCAAATGATGCTACCCTCACTCAAAAACCCGCTCAGCGCGGAAAATTCTAAGAATCGGTCGCCATACAAACAACATAATTTTCCGACTTTGAATACCGGAGGATGACAAATTAAATTATTTCAATCTTTCAAATTAATTTCAAACCACACAGTTTGCATAACAAAACCATTTTATTTTGTTTAAAAAAAAATAACATTTTTAAATAGAGCCTCGTTTATTTAACATAGAAGGTGGTGGTTTATGGTTAGCAAATCTAAGGGCGAACTACCACTAAATCCCTTACGAAGACGAGTCTGAGCCATGAGCGTCTCAGTGCAATTCGAGCGTTGACGGGACGCGGCCGCGCGCACTTCGCTCCCGGCCACACGCACGCTCCACGCAAACTTGTAAACTTATCGAGGTAATAAAATATTTACAAACGATATATATGGTGAATAGTGAGTGCCAGTGATTGTTCTCGTGAAGTTTCCTAACAACCAGTGCAACGAGGATTGAACGTCTTGAGGTAACAATTGTTTATGTAATTTTGCCTTACACCACTATACCTATGAAGCATCCAACTATCGAATCGGTCTTGTTATCGAGTGACCCCGGCGACGAGATGTTTGTTCAATTTGTTAATACCACGATTTATAGCCACATCACTTTAGGACGTGCGAAAATTGTGTTCATAAAAGTTCTAATCATTTCTTTAATCAATACATTTATTTATGTAGATAAAACTATTTAGTTGGCATTGAATTAAAACAATGGGTTATTGCATTTATAAGTGCTCACGGTAATAAGGCGCCAGATAAACAATAAAATTAATGAGATTGCAAACACACTCATTACATTTAGCATTATCATTGATAACAATGTATCGTAATAATTGATGATAGTATGATGTAAGACTAAGCAATTCATCTATGACCGAATTCATCAATGAAAACTTTCCGGAATTAGTACGTGCGTATTATTTTGATTCAACTTCTAACTACGGAACATAATATGCGTTTCTATAAAAGATAGTAATCTTACATCGTAGAGAAGTGATAAAACCAATAATAATATCTAACCACTAATAAATATGACAAACTTTCCTAAATTGAGCCGAACTTGGCGGGATACTTAACGAAAAGTAGTTTTTTTTTCGTACAGGATAAACCTACTTAGCCTAAGCTTTTATATGAAAAAGTTAGCTTGTGAGATAAGTAGGTTATTTAATGGAATGATATTGCAATATAACATTTAGTCACACCAAAAAAAAATGGCCGCATATAAAACTTGTCAAAATCTTTTGATTGAAATTAGATTCTTTAGAAGCCTAGTTTTAAATATTCTGTTTTTCTTTTTATCGACTCCGGAGTCAGTACCTTACAACTGCATATATCTCACAATTATTAAGTGAACTGTTTGTGTTCTATAGGTATGTGACTCGATTCTTTAAACGGCAAAGACGTACAGTCTGTTACGGCTCTTGGAAAATAACACAGCCCAAAACAAAAGAAGATCACTAGTAACTATGCATTACAAACATAGGTACCTAACATATTGAATTGACAGTGATAACAATACTTTTATTCCTTACTTGGATAGTGTTAATATAGTGGCCAACCTAGACCATGTCTACTTCGGCTCGGAATAGACCATCTCATCTGAGTGACGTCTAAAACCTAAAGCGTTTGCCGTTTCAGCCAAAAATGGTGATTATAACAATAATCACCGAAGGTCGTTCATTGTTGCTTGACTGAATAATTTGACAGGCCCATATTGAGCAACTGCCCGTTATGGGAAGATGAAGATGTAAAAATTAATGTTGTATTGATAAAATCAGTACTTGGCCTTATATGGGCTGGCGGGTAAATACGGTTTTATCGTTTATTTCAGAAGATATTGGGGTCTAATGACGTATTGATGCTCCAAACTGGACATCCTTATTATGTTTAGTGTTCAATACTTAAGTATCAACAATGTTCTGAATGCTGCAAGTCTATATTGAGGAGTAATCACTAACTATCGGTTGGGAACGTTTTCACGAGTAGTTAGCATATTCCGACACAAACACACTTCATCCCACCCCATTCCACGGCTAGATATATCCATCTAGAAGGTTCAAGGTATCTCTTACCAAACCAATAGGTACAATTGCGCATTGCTATGTGCAAAACTTAACCCTGAAATCACAATTTCCACATTTGCACTTTACTATTAGTAGAAGTAGGCATAAACATTGTTTACAAACCACTTCACTTATCGCATCATTTTATTAGGAATCCCTATCATTCTATTAAAACCCTGATGTGTTCTACTAAAGATAACAACATGAGTAAGCAAGCATAGACTACACTACACCGTAAAAATGGCTATAAAGCCAGGCCAGAGCTCGTTAACCGAAGTACTTCCCGGCGATACAATAAAGTTACTTATTGAAATAACCACACCTTTCTTTTATACTGACTCACTTTGTGGGACGCTGCTTTATTGCCTACTCAGATGGTCACTGGTGTGGCTAATACGAAGGAGTGGATTGAAAATTGATATTAATACTTATATGATGTTAGGTTTTACGGTAATAGTGTTGATTGATTAGGTTTGTTTCGGTTTATTTAGGTTACATTCTGATATTCCTTAATATTTTAGGTAATTGCGCAAATGTAAGCGATGCTTTTATGAGTTTACTAATTGATTGGAACAGAGTAGTGGTTGGTAAGGGCCCTTTTTTTTTTTTAAGGCTGGGAAATCATCCAATGACTGCTCCCGCTCTGGGTGGAGCGGAAGGGAGTGTCAGACTCTTACTGACTAAAACCCATCCATGTTCCTTCCGTAGCCCTTTATGTTCCGGGGTAGCGGTAACCCTTTCGGACAATCCCGCTTATGGTAAGGGCCCTGACTTACGAGTAGTAAGGTCGAGGATTCGAACCCAGACATGCACTTTGCGTTGTGTGAATTATTTCATCATGCTCTCAAAACGGTGAAGGAAAACATCGTGAGGGTACCGGGATGTACCGATGGCGATGTGTATAGATATGTGACTTACTAACCCGCATTGGTACATTACAGCCCAGTTTCTCGAAGAGAGGAGTCCCGTGTCCCAGCAGTAGGCTGTTTATGAAATGTGTGACGAAAAAGGAATATCCAATGTGGGGCAAACTGTGAGACGAATGTGACACAAATCTTCCTGTTTCTTGATCTGGAAAAAGTAAACATTCAAACACTCTCTCCGTGACTTTGTTCAGCATACAAACTTGAATCCTCATTGACTGGAATATCGGAGAATTCTTATTGATAGGGAGCACTTGAAATCCACAATAGGCATTAAGTAGGGGTACACACATCAAGTTTCAAGTTTGCAGACTTTGTAGGAGAAATACAGGTTGAAACTGAATTCATGGGCATTATTTTTAAGGGGTCAAAAAAGGGCTCATTATGAATAAATTTCACTATGAGAACAAATCTGAAAATGCGAAAAAAAATCAGTTGTTCCCTACATTTTGACGAGTTATGCAAGCATAATGTATAGAACAGCTTATTTTTACTTTGACTGACCTCTTCATATAATGCCCATGAATTTAATTTCATCATGTATATTGATAATTATTAAAGGTGGTTACCAATTTTGTTTAGTTAAGTGGTGAAAACATGTCACGAGAAAAAAATTGAGAATGACTATGGAAGGTAATAAAGGATCAAAGAAACTATGGATGTCAGGTGCTGGAATGGGGTTACGACTGGTAGAGACAAACGCAAGATTAACACATATGTATGGTGGTAACCCCAAATAAATTAGGATAAGGGAATATAATATTATGATAATATTAGTTGGCGCCTATCTCGTTTTAATTTTAAGCGATGCGGATTAGATTTGCGACGCCTAAGTGCCTTTTATGTATTTATTTGTATATAGTTAGTTAGATAGTCATTTAATTAAAGAACCTATTGTCAATCTGCAAGCCTTTTTCCAACTATATTGGAGTCGGCTTCCAGTCTAACCGCATGCAGCTGAATACCAATATTTTAAACGGAGAGACTGCCTATCTATCCTTCACAACCCAATCACTAACTGGGCAATACCATACCCTTTGGTAAGACTGGCTGTCAGATTTCCGGGCTTCTGACTACCCGTAATGACTTTCAAAGATGCAGAAATGGGAGCCGAGGCCAACGGCTTAACGTGCTTTCCGAGGCACGGAGGTATCTAAAGATGATCACCCATCCACGGCCAACCCCGGCAAGCGTAGCTTAACCTGTTGGATCGACCTGTGCGGCTGTTATTATTTAGCCACGACCTCTGCCATTACCAACTTCTATTATTACACTCAAAGCTCCAGCTTAGAGTAGCTTCGAGCTACAAGCGCATTTATTCAAGGCCAGTATTACGTTTGAAGAGGACACGTACAAACATACCTAAGTACATTAAATAAATAACACTGGCAACATTAACAACATAAACAAGACGCAACATAGACATATTGTGATCCCAAAGTTTAGTTGTGTCAGTGCCATATTGTTTGGAAGTCCGGATATCTTTTGATCCGAGTTGAATACACTTGTCCAAGCCGACATGCGTGTTATTGTCCGTTGTAAGTTGGTAAAACGAAACGTCATGAGTTACTTTGTTGAATATTCTTGTACCTAACTATAAAATCTGATCTTTGAATGTTTGTATCTATATATAATACTATTCTAGTATCTTAACGTGTGTTTTGTGTTTTATTTAGAAATCTTCTGTTAAAATTTATCAGTATGAAAGTCACATAATTTATACTCTATTCAGAATAATATGTAAATATTCAGTGGGACTTTGTCTACATACACGATAAATGTTTTTTTGGCGTTTTACAGTTACAGTTATTAAGATTCCGTACCCAATGGATGCCAACCAGACCCTTCTTCGGATTCGCTGTCCGTCCGTCTGTAATCATTAAAACTAAAATATAGTTAATCATCAAAGGCGTTCCCCATACAAAAAGCGTTATACCTTCATACAAACGGGTGAAACGGAACCGTTATGAACGAAATCTGCGAGTCCAACTCGCAATTGGCCGCATTTTCAAGGTCAAACGTCAAAAGGAAAAAACCCTTATCCTCTCAGCCGTTACTGTATCTTCCGGAGATTCAAAACAATATAAAAAGAAATTGTGTCTCATTAGTCACAGTTAAATGTTTATGGGATCACTTCGTTGTTAGTCCGTTTGTGTGTCTGTCACGACCCTACGAAACCTGTAGAGTACTTCTTGTTGACTTGGAATCATGAAATTTGGCAAAGAACAAAGTCTCACGGCACAAGTAAAGGAAAAAGTCCGAAAATCCTTAATTTATAGTTTTAGCATGAAAATTAAATAATTATTGGACATAAAATAAAAAAAAAGTATAATAATCTTGCATTTGGAGTCCTTGATATGTCCACTTAAACAATGTACAAGAAACTATTTTTTCAACTACCTCGCAAATATCACAAGTCCTTCATTATGCGTTATTCCAATTTCTATGTTAGTGAATGTCCTCTGAAAATCGAAGGCCCTCCCAAATAACGCTGATTTGAACCGATTCATAGAAAAAGGAAAATTTTATCCGATTATTGGGCATAAATCACAATCAGAAACAGTCACATACAGCATTAATTTTAGCTTCGAGATTTATGAGTCCGGAAATGTGTAACATACTCGGTGTTACCATACCATCAAAGTTTGACATTTCAATAGCTTTTAAAGGGGATCTAAAATTCACCATTTTGGGACACTCCGTGCTGGGCTTTTGAAATATATAGCTGTTACAACCTCACCTGGACACAAACGTATTTCAAGCATTTAAGCGGGATTGTCCGAAAGGGTTACCGCTACCCCGGAACATAAAGGGCTACGGAAGGAACATGGATGGGTTTTAGTCAGTAAGAGTCTGACACTCCCTTCCGCTCCACCCAGAGCGGGAGCAGTCATTGGATGATTTCCAAACCTTAAAAAAAAAAAAAAAAGCATACAATTTTTTGGGTAAGGTAAACTTGTAGCTGGTTTTACGGGAGAGCCTATTCTATCATCCTACTCGTAATTAAAATCACGATGGCGCAATTTAAAATACATTTGCGCAAGACACCAACAATCTACGTAACCTTTTCCCAGCTATGTTTGTATCGACTTCCAGTCTAACTGGATGCAGCTGAATTCCAGTATGTTACATGGAGCGCCTATCTAACCTCTACAACCCAGTTACTGGGAATACCTCATGGTATGACTGGCTGTCAGACTTTCGACTTTTAAGAGGGATTGTCCGAAAGGGTTACTGCTACCCCGGAGCATAAAAGGCTAAGGAAGGAACATGGATGGGTTTTAGTCAGTAAGAGTCTGACACTCCCGGTCCACCTGGAGCGGGAGGAGACATTTGATGATTTGCCACCCTCAAAAAAAAAACTTCCACTTAAGTTAGTGTGCTATGTTTTGCCAATAATGGCATACAAAGGATAAATTTATTAAAAACAAGGTATTAGGTAAGTGTTAATGACCAATTTATTACATTTTGTAGAGATCTTATTCTTTTGTATAGATGCTGGATATAGGCTTAAAGCAAGTGGTGTCTACAGCCAATTTCATACCTAGATAAATAAAATCTACTGACAATTTCATAACAACACAAAATGCTCGACATCACGTCACACTTCACAACATTTAATTAATTAAACTACAGATTATGCTAACGCTACACTTTATACCGTAATACATAAGTGAAGTGTCTGTTTAGATATCACTATCGTGTTATGTCATAAAATCATCCAATCAGTGCAGAGTTTATCACTGCGCCCGCCGCAAAGATATTTCTCGCTCTTGACATTTGCGATATTTAGCAATATATTTTATTTTTATTATTTTGTGGATACCGATAAAATGTCTTTTTACTGAGATTAATACGTGTTGTTTATAATAAGATTTTAATGACGTTAATGCAAGAGCTGATTATTCTTGAGGTTGACCCTGAAAAATATGAATATTACTTTGTAAACAAGTAAGATGTGCGTTTTTTTTATCGATTAGCTTCCCCATTTTCAATGTTTTACATGAATTAATTACTAACATAGTCGTGCGTGATTGTGTGAGCCCGCACTAAACATGCGTGGTGGATTAACCTTTTAGACGCCATTGTCACAAATACGTGTCAAGCAACCGCATGCCCAGTACGCCAACTGTACAAATATGTGACAATGCGGTTACGCTATAACACGAAATAAACATCAAATCATTACTTTTGTGTATGTTTATATATCTTAAAAATTGAAGCTCTCGTACGTATTTAATAAATAATAAATAAATAAAAAAACACCATGGTTATTGGGAAATTCATGATAACAAGAAGAAATACATTTTACAGCTTGGCGTGGACACGCGTGCGTTTATGCTCTGGCGTTCAAAAGGTCACAAAGAACCCCTGTGTCCCAGCAGTGGGAACATGTGCTGGTTATTTATACTCTTGAATATTATTTCTGTTAAAGAGTTATAAACCAAATTATGTATTTGTAGGACACGAGTGCTTGTGTATATCACTTTCGTCGCATTCATTTTATGGTATCTAATTATTATATTTTATGCCACATTTTTTTTTTTTAATTGCAGCGAATTTTCCTCTGACTTCTTAAATAAATTAAAAAAGTATGTATAAATATATATTGTATATAGGGTAAACCTCTGCATTATTTTTAGTTTATTACAGGCGTGATATTATATGTATTGTATTAAATATTGGCTTACAGTCAACAAAGGTTTAAATAGCCATATCAGAGCCCGATCCCTATAGTCATTGGAAACAAAAATATTCACCTACCCGAAATTGGCAAGGGATGTACTTTTTCTTAAGGTATTTTTGTGTAACCAAAGTATTGCGCTAGTGATGTTACAAATTAACGCTTAATTATCATTATACAGCTACAAATTACTTTTGGAGGTACCTTAGTATAATTAAAATCGATAACGTTATCAAAAAACTAACCTACTTTATAAACACTCGACATTAAAATAGAAATTTAACGCTAAATATAAAACCGTTACCTATCGTAAAATAATGTTTATTAACCGTGTATATTATTAGCCAATTAATTTGACATGAACAAGAGCTTCATACGTGTTGTATAATGGTTGTGACATAACCTTTTTTTCATGGGGAAATGAAAGGTATGCTCTTTCTCCCTCTCTTCTTCTCTTGCATGTCCTTCTCGCAGAAAAATTTCGCTTCCGACCATGACCAGAACCATGGCATGGAGAGATCACGAGCACCAGTGTCGCGACGAAGTCACAGGGCTCTTGGGCTCATTGTAGTCGTAGTAATCAAATAAAACAGGTCATTTTTATATAATATTGAACTAGCTTCGGCCCGCGGCTTCGCCCGCATAATATGTCGACAAATTATACACATAAACTTTCTTCTTCAATCACTCTACCTATTAAAAAAACCGCATCAAAATCCGTTGCGTAGTTTTAAAGATTTAAGCATACATAGGGATATAGGGACAGAAAAAGCGACTTTGTTTTATACATTTCACCTAGGGATAGTGTTACCAACAGTGAAATAATTTTTCAAATCGGTTCTGTAGTTTCGGTGCCAATTCAATGCAAACTCAAATCAAATATTTCCTCTCTATAATGTTAGTTTCGATAAATAACCATCTGCCAGTGACAATCCTACTAAAGTTGGTAGCAGTTACATTTGTTGCTCCCTGGAAGGTCAGCCCAGCTAACTCTGGCTCATAGACAAATCTCTTCACCACATCATTAGTATATTATGCTTGATTGACAAACTTAGTCTATTTAACAACGCAGTCCAACATTTTAAAGTGTCCATCGACTGATGGTGTGACTGGTTTAGCAGCTTAAATATCATCAGGATTGTGCCAGAATATAGCAGTTCATCATGGACGCGGTGCGACGGGGGCTATCTGTCATTATCTGTAATCTGTCAACCGTATATGTGACAATGGGACGCCCTAGAAGAGTGATTGTAACCAGCCAGTGTCACTCTTATCCGACTTTTTCCGTGATTTCCAATAACTTTGTAACAAAACTAGATGGCGTCACTTGCTATGCGGGCATATTTAATTATGTCCTTTGATTGACAAACATTGCCATTACTAACCATTAACCAGTCATCATAACCAATGTTTATATCAATTTCATAGGCTAATGAAAGTTTATATAAATTTCTCGCGTACAACTTTTCGACGTGTGTACATTTTGTACGACTAATATGACAAAGGAAAGTTTCATAAGGGTTTGCTTGAAGTAAAATGTAGCTGTAAATTAATTTGTAATTAGTTCAAAGGGAATACGAAACGAACTTTATGTCACTCTGCGAGTTTAAAATGTAATATGATATTTATAGTCTGGCCCCCTTTTTTTACATGGGAGTTAAACATTACTGGCGGAATGCGGGTAGAGATACTAGGTAGGTACACCTCTGCCTAACCCTTCGGGAATTAATAATAATATAATAATAATAATAATAATTTATTCAAAAAAGTAAAGTGGCAGAATACAAAAATAAAAACTTAGGAAAAACAATTGGTAACATAATGTTAAAAATATGCCTGCACTAGGATATACCTGTGTCGCAGGCGGTAATAAAATGCTTATTGTAATATTATTCCTCGAAGGAAAATTGGATTCTTAGCAATATTTAATAAGTATAACAAGTAAAATAAATAGTGACAAAAATTGAAAAATTAATTATCTAAATTAAAATTAAAATTAAAATGATTAAAATTAAAATTAATATAATTACATGCGTGATGTTGTTCTGGGTTTATGTTTGTAATATTTATCAAGGTCAATCCTTGTTTTGTTCGATGAACGAACAGGAATTGAAAATTCAAAAACAAGCAAATAACTTCGCTTCGAAATCACCAGACACCATTTTGTTGTACTCAATCTGCGTATCTATTGATGAAACTACTTCATTTGCAGGGTTAGCAAAGGGTTATAAAACGCCTCCGCTTGGCTCCTAGCCAGCCACGCCAATTATCTATTGGATACGCAAATTGCATTACAGACTACATAGTAACCAGTATCTTGCTTGTTTAAATAGACAATTTAATAATAGAACGATCGAAATACCGCACTATTATTTTAACCCTATAATAGTTATACGCCTAAGTGTTACTAAGACAATATAATAGTTTAGTACTATGTTGTTGCTCGTTTCACAATGTAAACGTTGAACCGCGGTATATACCCTACTGTCTAAATTATCTTAGACTAAGTTTGCACACGAACCCTGAAAATCCTTTATATAAATCTGGATAATCGAGTACGTGCCCAAAATGATGTTCGTTTATCATGAAAATTTGGGAAATTACACCTGAAAAAGTGTCAAGAAAATTCATGTCTTTTCTTTAGAGCTTCAGCGATAAAATTGTGATTGAAAACTGTTTTGATAGCAGGATTAAATAAATGTCCACAAACTGTTTTCTAAAGAAAATGAAAAGTGTGAAATGTATTTTTTCTATTATCCTTCAATGAAAACTTTGAAATATTTTTCGTTTAACAATGACGCACAAAATATTAAATTGAATGTTTGAAATTATAAGAGTTACATTTTAGGCAAGTAATCTGGATCTTTCACTGAGTAATTCTATTTATTACGTTGTAGTCTTCGGGAGCTAAATTTCAGCTAAACTTACTATGTTTTTTCTTATACGATCATTAATCTGATACTAAAATCTCCATTGACTGATAGGATCCAACACTCGTGTCCAACATTAATCACCACAGCAGTGTAATATTACAAAACACCCCTCGACCTACGACGTCATTGTAACATCGTTTCCGTGCCGCACTTCCGACCGCTTCCCATTAGCTGAGGATCAAATGGCCGCTTAAAAAACCTGCAAATACTTGAACGACCTTTTAGAGTCCACATACCTATAAATACAACTAGCGACCTGCCTCTGTTTCGCACGATTTCCTACTTGACAAAATCATCGAGATTTATTTATTATAATATTTTAATGTATTATACTCACAGCATGTTCTAGACTCAAAAATTCGAAGACCAACCCACCACCAACCCACAATGGGCCCGCGTAGTGAGGAGCGCTGTGTTCCAGCAATGGGATCATTATAGGCTGATTATAATTATGTATGTATAGGTACATACAGACCTGGAATAAATCCTATAGATGGATGTGAAAACTACATCAAAAGCCGTTGAGTACTTTAGAAGAACACCATAGTCACACAGACACGGAATGTTTAATATGTACCTACAGATAAAGACAACCCAAAAAATGACGCGGCCCGAAATAGGTCTATGGCCAGCAGTGGACTGCTATACGCTGAGTTGACTGAGTCGATAGATATTGTATATATTTTTACCTACCTATATGTACAAGGTTTGCAGCTCAGAGCCCATTGCCTAACGCGATGATGGTTTGATCTCCAAGCTTAATCTTAATAGCTGCGCAATATTGAATTTTGTGTACTTAGGAGTAAGAGTTAAGCCCTCGATTCTACCTGTCATGGGATTACCTACCTGTACTGGTACAAAGATCTTTTGAAACTCGAATGACGTTGGAATTGAGGGCGCTGTTGGTAATGATTTGTTCAATTGTTTTGTAAATGTCACTTTATTCAAATTCAAGATGGCGGTGTAAGTTCCAATTTTGAGCACGAGTGAAAATAACCTTTTAGCGCTATTGGTATTGGCGTGTCATGGGTTTTATTGGGCTCCTAAAGTTAGACGGCAGTTCCTTTGCTTGAAATACCTACTGATTTAGACCTGCACCTAATTAATTAAATAGGAAATGGAAGTTTTTCACAAAAAGGTATACCTACACGATGATATTTGTAGTAATTATTATTTATTAAAATTCTAGGTCATTGTTAACAAGACCTTTTAGTCTCTTATTTCTCTAAATGTTCAGTGGTTACCCGCTTGTTAATATGACGTCACCTCCAAACTTAGGCGAGCGGATCCCTTTGTCTATATAGCCGAAGGATTTAGAGGCAGCTTATGACGTCACTAACGCTCATTTAATTAGGGCAAGTATCCATCTGACGCGCTGTTGGAGTACTATTGCCAAATTGTGGGTATTTAAATCCCACACATGTCACCCTTGAGCACGGTTCTAATTTCCTGATGGTACGAATGAACGGCCTAGTATGAACGCGCGAAGTACAGAGGCCATCACATCAAGCTACCTCAATCTATCAAATTTCTTTAATAGATTTTTAACTTTATTGCAAAAGGATAAGGTTCATGTTCAATTGAGAATATTTGACAGTTTGGGATAGTTTCACGTGCTTGTCTTTACCTAAACGTACCGTACATACCTACAAACGATTTAAATAATACAATACCTATTCGACGTTAAGCTGTCAGTGCTACACGTTCAAGACTTTGTTTACGCAACTAATTAACAATATTAATGGCGTTCGTGCGACATTCTCCGCCTAAAACTCCGAAAGGTACAACTCCTGCAATGACAACGGATCAATCGCAGTCTGCCCCAAACATAATTGAAACTGTAAATGACCCGGATTTCGCCAACATTACAGTACGCCATAAGCGCCCAGGGCTACAAGAGTTTTCGTGTGACCAGCTGGAGGATTTTAAGCTTGAGATCATGGAAATGCTGACGTCATGGAAGCGTGATCATGATAACGCTACAGCAAAATTATTGGAAGAACAAACAGCCCTAGTCACAAAGCTGGTTTCTGATTTTGCAGAATTGAAACAGCAAAATCTCCAAATTCAGAAAGCCAACGCGGAAATAGAAAAATCTGTCACCTCCATCAGCGAATTTTACGATGATATGAATAGCCAAATGAAAACACTGCAGAATGAGTGTAGAGAATACAAAAAATACACCGAAACCCTAGAAAAAACAATAAGAGACCTGCAGTATAAGTCGCGATCTTCAACAGTCGAGGTTCGAAATATACCTGTTCAGCCAAATGAGTCAGCTGTAGATCTCGAAAAAATTGTGACAAACATCGGAAACACCGTTGATCTCCCAATATCATCGACAAATATCCGAGACATATATCGTGTCCCAGGCAACTCGGACAACAAAGCGATCGTAGCGGAGTTTACAAGTGTGCAAGTTAAGTCAGAATTGATCACCCGCATACGAGGATTTAATAATAAACATCCAAACAAAGATGATAAACTGAATACACAACTAATAGGACTCCCTGGGAAGAAACAACCGGTATATTTGGACGAACATCTCTGTCATTCTGCAAAAAAAACTGTTTTATCTGGCTAGACAATTCGCCAAAAAGTATGAGTATAAATTTTGCTGGTGTACAAATGGTAACATCTTCCTGCGCAAACAACTTGGACATAAGCAAGTTATCATTACATCGGAAGCTACCCTGCAGGATCTCCAGACTACGATATGACTGCGGCTCGAGTTGGTAACACTAGTTTTTTCATGTTGTTTTGAACCAATATCTTGTAAAACTTTTCTCTCTATTTACATTTTTGTACTACTTGATATAACTTTCTATATAGTATTAAGTAAGAATTTAAACACTTACATTACGAAACTACACACACAAACATATTCTGCTACACCCCTCCCTGCACACACACTTTTATATTGTACCAGCCACACTATAACATTAACACTCACATCCAACATCACACTAGCATTATGGTTGAAAGGGATGGTCCCTTTCAACCATAATATGGTAAAAGCTGACCTATTTCGTTGGGATACCTTTTTCATTTTTATCGTATTTAACACTACTGGCAATTATTTACTATGGTTATATCCAATCTAGTTGAAAATATTATCACTGACTTGGACAACATTGAAGTCGCAAAGGCGTACAAATGTTCTCCAAATGAGTGCAATAAATATCTTAATGGTTTAACTGCTTCAACTACCATTCTCCATATCAATATACGTAGCATTAAAAGAAATTTTGATGAATTGCTAACTTTACTGTCTATAATTAAAGCTGATTGCGATGTCCTTATATTAACTGAATGCTGGCTGAGCAAAATTAGAGATTTGCCTGTGTTGGATGGCTACAACACGCACTATACAGAACAGACTAAAAACCAGAATGACGGCGTAGTCATATATATTAAAAGTAAAATCCAATACAAGATTAATGAACCTAATTTCATAAATGGTAACTGTCTCACTTGCCAAATTAACAATGAACTAGCAGTTATTGCGGTCTATCGATCTCCTTCATATAACACTAAACTAGAGTTCGATCAGTTCTTACATAGTCTAGATAACGTGTTAACCTCCTTCGACAAATCCAAAAATATTTGCCTTATTGGTGACACCAATATAGACATCCTACCATCAAATATAGCAGAACGTGCAGCTAACTATTTAACCCTTAACGCTACTCATGGCCTGCTACCTGCACATTCTATTCCTACTAGAATAAACTCTTGTATCGACCATGTTATCCTAAAAACTACAAAACCTACTGCTGTACTCGTTCTAGACTCTCATATCACTGACCACCTTCCGTTGCTTGTAAAAATCGATGACACAAACCCAATAAAGTTGGCAGTTCCTGCATATAAAATTCCTAAGTTAGACTACCCCAGTATCAAAAAAGATATGGAACTAGAAGATTTTTCCCAAGTTACAAGTACAGACGACCCTAACTTGGCTTCCAACATTCTAATCACCACCATTCAAAATATTATGACTGTGAACACAAAAATCATTCAAGTTACTAAAAAAAACAGAAACCTAAAACCGTGGATTACCCCCGGCTTATTAAGATGTATTCGCCACCGTGACAGATTACATAATAAGGCACGGAAGTCACCCGATAATCTAATCCTACAAATCTCATATAAACGGTACCGAAACCATTGTAACAAACTTCTTAGGAAACTTAAAACTTTACATGACAAATACGAACTAGAAAAAGCTAAACATAATCCCAAATCACTTTGGAACAAAATCAAAGACATTACTAACACAAAAAATAAATGTTCATCACCTATAGAATTGCTGAAAACAAAACCCGATCCAAAGACAGCAATCAACAGTGTATGTAACTTCTTTGCCACGATTGGCGCTGACCTAGCCATAAAAATTCCTGCGACTGCTCAATTGCCTACTAAACGAGACACTCCTGCAAATTCCTTTGTATTTTTTGAGGTGGCCGAATCGGAGGTGGAGTCCACCATCATGGGCCTGAGGCACGACAGTGCTACAGGCTGGGATGGAATACCAACTAACCTTCTGAGGGTTTGTCGGAACACTCTTGTGCCTCTAATAACTCACATTATAAACATCTCCATAGCTAAAGGAGTGTTCCCACAACCATTCAAGAGGGCCCTGGTCCACCCGATTCACAAGGGTGGGACCAGAGACTGTGTCAATAATTATAGACCAATTTCAGTGCTCTCATCTCTCTCTAAAGTAATGGAGAAGTTGATAAACAGTCGCTTAGTAAACTACCTGAACAAGTACAACGTTGTAGCACCCAACCAGTACGGGTTCAAAAAAGGAGTCTCCACCGAAGACGCAGTTATCGATCTAACCCAATTTGTGTCACAAAAACTAGATGAAAAGCAAAAATGCACTTCTATTTTCTTAGATTTGAAAAAGGCTTTTGACACGGTCTCTGTTCCCACCCTTCTCCACAAACTAGAGGGTATAGGTATACGTGGTAAACCTCTTGATCTCTTCAAGGACTACTTACACAACAGAAAGATGGCTGTCAAAATTGACTCACTCCTAAGTGATGAAGAAACTGTCACATACGGCGTCCCACAAGGCAGCGTGATAGGACCCACCCTCTTTCAAATCTACATAAATGACCTATGCACACTGTCCTTACATAAATCACAGATATTCACGTACGCTGATGACACTGCAATTGTCATTTATGGTAATACGTGGAGCGATGTCAAGAGTACTGCGGAACAGTCCTTAAACATTGTTGGGAGGTGGCTGCGACAAAACCTTCTCACGCTAAACGTGTCTAAAACCAACTTCATTCCGTTCTTTATCAACTATAAGAACAAACCACCACTGGCATTTGACATTACTGCACACTCATGTTCTGATCTCAACCACTGCTCATGCGCAGCGCTTACTCGCGTCACTCAAACGAAGTACCTGGGTGTAGTGATTGATGATGGACTGAAATGGTACAACCAAATAGACTATATCACCTCAAAAGTCAGAAGACTCATCTATATCTTCAAATCTCTGAGATTCTGCGCAGACAAAGGCACATTAAACATGGTTTACCTTGCACTCTGTCAGTCCGTTATCACTTACTGCATCCCGGTTTGGGGTGGGGCCGCTAAAACAAAGTTCATCGAAGTGGAGCGGGCACAGAGAGCTGTGCTCAAAACTATGCTTGGTAAACCATATCGATTTCCCACCATCGATTTGTATGCTTATTGTAAGCTACTTACGGTGAGACAGCTCTTTGTGCTCCGAGCCACACTTAGGCAGCATAAACGCACTCTCCCACCAGATAGCACTAAACGAAAAGCTAAAATCTACGCGCCAGTTCTACGTTGTGAGCTCTTTTATTTATCGTAACATTGACAAACGTATTCAAATCACTGGGCTAAATCACCATGAAGTCAGGGTTAAGGTTCAAGATTGGCTTCAGGATCAGGACTACGATCGAACAGAAGAACTACTCCATCTCCGGTAGTAGTTGTACAATTTGATACATAAATAATTACACAAGAACATTTAAACATATACAAACTCATTTTTACACACACTCTTGCGCATTATCACACCGACTCACAGACACGCTCACTCTCACATACACACCTTCACGCCCACACACACAACTACACACACACTCATACAACCGTCTGTTTAATAAATTCTTTACTTTTATTTTAATTTTAATTTAATTTTAGTAAAACCCGTGTTTTTTTTTGCCATAATTTTGAATGTGATGTAACACACTTTTAGTAAAGGTTTTTTTGTATCATAGCGACAGCAGAACACTGACTCCCAAGTCACAGGATCTCCTAGTTTGGGAGTCAGGGTTTACTCTTTTTGTGTAACCTTTTTTCACTGTAATTCTTTCGACCTACTTTTAAGCATTGCTGAAGGTTTTTTGGTATAAATAAAGATTTTTTTTTTTTTTTTTTTTTTTTTTTATTCACAAAGTTTCAAGACTTTATTCATATCAATGAGTAGTATTCATGAGCTTGTCGCAAAAATTTAAACTAAAATGCTATAGGATTGCTGTTATATCGATACCAAAATTGCTCGATTTTGCGATACGTTTACGTCACGCGTTCATCCTATGGCTATTTATTGAATTTAATACTTTAAGCACAGAAATGTACAGAGGCGGACTTAATGCCATAGACATTTTCTACCAGTCAACCTTTGGCTGATGCAGAGATAAACAGTGGTAGGTGCAATAGGAAACTAAGCGTAAATATTTATTCAATTACGAATACACATATACAAACTTTTATATAATAATAAATAAATATATATCTAATTAATTATACACGGTTCAATTTAAGTCGAATCCCCTTAAGGGTTCATTGTGCTGATTGTAACGAGCAACTTTTAGTATGGGACCGAACCTGAAATCGCGAGTAAATAATCAGCGGTGCAGTACATTTTGACGAGTTAGGCGAACATAAACGACTAAAATTTAACCGTGTGTATATAAACGTCATATATAAATAAATTTATTACCTACTATAATAAATAAAACGAACATTGGGCGAACATTACCGGCGTGATGACCATATAAAAAAAGGAGGAAGTAGGTAAGTAAGTAACACAATTAATCAGGAACGATGATAGCCTATTTCCTGTAACGAGATAGGGTTGGAGTAGAGGAGCGGGCAAAAACGCCCACTCATCTATGGTGTTTGAGGTATATCAGTCGATAATTGCCTCTCTGTAAGGCAAAAACCAAGTTGATCACCAAATTTTTATTCCGGTTTCTGATTCCAGTATTATACATACAATTAGGTTTTCGATTTCTGCCTTTTTTGAGTTTTTGATATTTAAAAAAAACTCAAACTCAATTATTTATTTCAAACAGGCACAAGAAAGACATTTTGATCGTCAAAATGAACAAAACAATTGATTCTAGTCGCGCCTTCCTAAAGGTAGATCAGTCAGTCAGTTACCTTTGATAAGATATAATCAAGACTTCGAAACGTACGTAACTTACACAAAGATTTTGAGACGGGACTGTAAACGAACTGTCTTAGACTATTAAAGACATTTTAAAGTGCATTCGATTTTGTAAAAAAAAATATACATTCAGAAAGAAAATCACAATCTTTGTTTTGTGTCAATCGATCCCCCTCCTAGCCTAGGGATCAAAAAACTCTTAACGGCCCAACTAAGGTTAGAGTATAAGCAAAAATGGAAATTGCAAATAACCTTTCTCATAAATTTTGTAGGAATTGAGACTAGAATAAGATATTATTTTGCCAATAGACCGAAAAAGCCATGACTGAGCTAGCCTGGATTCCATCAACCAACCTCATTCGAGCGAGCCTCCATGACATTCAACAAATATTCTACATCCATTAGACCACAATTTGACGACCCATAAAAATATAGTACAAGCATGGAACCTTTTTTTATATTCATTAGCGACTTACACAGAGTTTTGAGACGGGACAGTAAACGAAGCTGTCTTCGACTATTAAAGACATATTAAAGTGCATTTGATTTTGTAAAAAAATCTAAATTCAGAAAGAAAATGTGCTATCGCAAACTTTGTTTCATATCAATCGATCCTCCTCCTAGCCCAGGGATCAAAAAAACTCTTAACGGACCAACTTAGATTTGAGTATAAGCAAAAATGGAAATTGCAAATAACCTTTCTCATAAATTTTGTAGGAATTGAGACTAGAATAAGATATTATTTTGCCAATAGACCGAAAAAGCCATGACTGAGCTAGCCTGGATTCCATCAACCAACCTCATTTGAGCGAGCCTCCATGACATTCAATAAATAGGTCTACATCCATTAGACCACAATTTGACGACCCATAAAAATATAGTACAAGCATGGAAAGCTCTGACGCAAGCACAATATGTCATTCAGTTAGACCATATGATTGATTACACCTAAAACAATTTTCGTTTGTTTTTCGATATAAATTCGTTCTGACTATTTTTCGACACGTATCGATACATCATAGTGAATGAAATGAATCGACTAGCAGTCCGTAATTCGATGACATCATCAGAGCTTTTAAGTCAACCAGAATTGGTTATTGGTCCTGTATTGATGGTTAATACCTAAGTCAGAGAGGGCAGTGGTGGGCCAGTTCTATCACATATTCTTCTTCCCAGCTAAAGCACTAGGAAGTGGTGAAGGGTGGGCGTTTTTGGGAGACTGTCTTATGTAACTTTGACCTTCAAAAAGTGCTGATCTTCAGCCTAATTTGAATATATGACTTTTGATTTTGATTTTATCGGCCTCGACTTACGTGTTGTGGGTTGATAACAGGCGTGTTACTTGCGTATTTAATTGCATTACCACTGCTTGCAAAACGGTAAAGGAAAACATCGTGAGGAAACAGTCTTGTCCGGCAATCAAAAAATTCAAAGACATGTGACATCCGCCAACCCACACTGGCCCCGCGTGGTGGATTATAGCCAACTCCCTCTCATAGAGAGGAAGGAGGCCTGTATCCCAGCAATGGGAACTATACAGGGTTATTTGTAAAACACCAGAAACCTCTTAAGAGGTCATTGTACTCATCATTATGAACAACTTTTACTATGGGACCAAACCTGAAATCGCGAAAAAAAATCAGCTGTTCCTTACATTTTGACGAGTTATACGAACATAAAATGTAGGGAACAGCTGAATTTTTTTTCGCGATTTCAGGTTGTTCATAATGATGAGTACAATGACCTCTTAACAGGTTTCTGGTGTTTTACAAATAACCCTGTATAGGTTGATTATAATAATCTTAGTCATTCTAAATAGCTGTCGTTACAATGTTTACATGCTTTAAACGCGTATTTCCGTTTTTTTTGTCTTGTAATAAAAAAGGCAGAAAGAGTCTTGTCTTAAGAGAAAGAAAACTTCCCATTCCGGGACGAAGGGTTGCTGTTTGTTTACTGCCTGATTCATTATAGTGAGGCCTTTTATCTATGTCAGCTTGCAGGGAAAACATTGTTTGTACACTGTCACAAGGTAAACTTTGGCCCACAATAGTTAGGTACAAGTTGTTGACACAATGTGTCTTTTACGCACCCCAAGCTTGGGCAAATTGTTGCTGTTATTATTGTTTATATTTTTGCTAAATAAAGTTGTTAAAGCGCATTGAATCTATTTATGTTGTTTCACTTTAAGCACCGAAGTGCTTTAGATAGGATCAAGCAGTAAGTAACTTGGTGTCTAGATAAGGATTAAATATTTCATTCCGACAACCTTGACAGGGGTACAGCTAGAATTACGAGCAGTAGATGAATGTATCTTGTAACATAGATTTCATACTGCTATCTGTGAATTTTAATACCGAATTGAAATATATACTAACAATTTTTGTTTCAAAATTTAGCGGAGTGCCAATTTAGTATCCATACTGCTTCATTTCACAACATCACAATCAACCAAAGAAAACAAATATTGCTGACTACCTGCTGCCAAGGGAACGTATTACCGGGATAAAAAATATCCTATGTGTTAATTTAGGTCATAAACTACCCTGTGCCAAATTTAATCCAAATCCGTTCAGCCGTTTGAGCGTAAAAGACAGACATACAAACTCACAGAATCACAAACTTTTGCCTTTATAAATTAGTGTCATAGAACAAAATAAATAAAACGCTAACAAATGAACTCTCTCTCTCAACATTTTCATCACAATATAATCTCCATATTCAGTGTTCGTCTGCCAAGTCCTGAGTATAACCTTCCTATACCTACTTGGTAAAATTTCTTCGCGTCTCGTGCCAAGTGTTCGGTTCTTAACAATAAAATCGTCCGAGACAACCTCGGACCTAGCATTGCTTTTAGGCCACATAAAAAGGTACTTTTGTGTTTGAAGAACGTCGGTCACATATAGTATATACATATATTATGTTATATACGGTGGTCGTTGAATAGTTTGAAGGCATCTGAATATTTACGCGTCAAGACGAGCTTTAGAGAAACTCAGATGCTATAAAAAGTTTTTTACAAAAAATAAAACCGACTTCCAAAAAAAACACTACAAAGTGAAAAATAATTTTGATTTCGGAAGTCGGTGTCTTCGGTTTTGTATTTTAATTTTTTGCCATCGACTTCCGAAATCAAAATTATTTTTCACTTTGTAGTGTTTTTTTTTGGAAGTCGGTTTTATTTTTTGTAAAAAAGTTTTTATAGCATCTGAGTTTCTCTAAAGCTCGTCTTGACGCGTAAATATTCAGATTAGGTCCCCACGTGTACATGTGACGGCACATGCGGTGCAAGATGGGAGGTGAGGCATTGTCTGTGGGGAGACGTTACATCGGAGATCTGAACCGTCTATGAACTCCCACTTGGAGAATGAGACACTGACCTCTGAGTCTTTCTTCTCACAGTAGACACAATGAGAAGAAAATTTGGACTTCAAATAATTTAAACGTTGATGAACGTTTAGACTTGAATGAGAAAAGTTTTCTTGCAATTTCTGGCTCTTCTAGCAACGTTACTGAAACCTGAGTTGTTCTAACAGAGTTTTTTGATCGTCATATGATACGGCTCTTGGCATAATTTCGTCATTTGAGTCGATCCCAGATCTCGTAGCAATATTTTTTTCTTTTCAAAATATTCAATGCACGGTTTTGATTTCGCTACTACACTCGAGAGCAATGAATCCGGGTCACTTAAAGAATCCTAAAAATCTCGGAAACTAAAAATGCTAGGTTAATGCAATAAATTGTATTTAATAGACAATGTAATACTCCTTAAATGATGGTAATAAAACTTCTTAGTTTTTGTAAAGTTATATCATAAAGAAATCAAATTTGAAAAAGGGCCACTTTCGAAGATGGAACTACGAAATTACAGCATTTGGTTTTGCTTTTGTTTGTAATCTGTCATTTATGTGGGTACATAAACCATGTTGATAGTGCTCTATATTCATTATTCAAGCTGAAATTATGTCGCTTACGCCTGAAGAATGCACCAGAATACTTACAATGCTGGAAACCGGCCGGAGTCAGCGCGATACAGCCAGGACTGTCGGTGTGTCGCTGTCAACAGTACAAAGAGTTCTCCAGACCAGGAACGGGCAGAACCAGGTGTACCACAGCACGAGAAGACCGATACTTGGTGAACACCATGCTTCGAAATCGCTTTCTCACAGGAAGTGAACTCACAAATCAGTTTCGACGCCTCGGAGGAAGTAACCCAAGTGCATGGACAGTAAGACGTCGGCTTGCTGAATCTAACTTAAAACCCCTTAGACCTGCAAACGGCCCTAAACTGGAGCGTGGGCATCGTATTTCAAGACTAAGATATGCCCAGGGCCACGTAAATTGGAGTATTGAAGATTGGTCAAAAGTTATGTTCTCCGACGAATCAAAATTTATGCTCTACAAGCACGATGGAAGACACAGAGTGTATCGAAGACCAGGGGAAAGATTCAAGCAAGCATGCATCGAAGAAAAAGTAGCCTACGGTGGTGGGTCTGTACTTGTGTGGGCCGGAATTTCTTCTGAAAGTCGCACAGAGCTGGTGATCATAGAAAACGGCTCTTTAACTAGCGTAAGATATGTGGAAGAAATCCTCAATGATCACGTTGGTCCATTTATGGTCAATTTAGGTGAGGATGCTATATTTATGCATGACAATGCCCGACCTCATACAGGTAGGATTGTGAATGACTACCTTCAAGAGATGAACATTACTCGTATGGAGTGGCCAGCGCGCAGCCTGGATATCAACCCGATCGAGCATGCTTGGGACGAGCTAGGCAGATGCGTAAAACAACGAAACCCTCCCCCAATCACGCTTCGTGAGCTCAAAATTGCTCTCACAGAGGAATGGGAGAATATTCCCCAAAATCGTATAAGGAACTTGGTGTACAGCATGCCAAACCGCGTAAACGCAGTAATGGAAGCACGAGGAGGCAATACGAAGTATTAAAATTCAAGAAAATCGTAATAAAGTTCAAAAATTTCATGTTTCCTATTTTTGTTTTAAGGAGAGATCAGCAGTTTTTTTCTTTATGTAATTTTGTGTTAATAAAATGTATGGTGACTCATATTTTTTTTACTTTCATTTAAGGAGTATTACATTGTCTATTAAATACAATTTATTGCATTAACCTATCATTTTTAGTTTCCGAGATTTTTAACATTCTTTAAGTGACCCGGATTCATTGCTCTCGAGTGTATTTTATTACATGTGTAAATGTAGATATTGTTAAAGTACCATGACATAATCATTTACAAAGCCTGAACAAATCCACATTCATACGAGAAGCGTATGCTTATGTTCCCCAACAAACATTTATTATGTTACCTAAGTAAACTATTCAAGTAAACAGTGAAATTGTTAGCAATAAACCCGTTTATGTCAGCAATTCATACACCTGTTTAACTGTTTCTGAGATCCTGAAGCTTTAACTAGGATTAACACTAAAATGGCAGAAATGTTTGATGTTTGTTACTAGACGGAATATTCAATCGATTTAACGGTATTGTGTGAAACTTTGCTGGTTATGTGTGGGGATGCCGATTCGGCTTTTCGATTTTCTTTTGTTTTGTTTGGATGCTGGAGTTTTATGCTACTAGTTGGTTGAAAATTCTAGGGAAT
Source organism: Hyppa rectilinea (assembly GCA_951799385.1). Taxonomy (NCBI): domain Eukaryota; kingdom Metazoa; phylum Arthropoda; class Insecta; order Lepidoptera; family Noctuidae; genus Hyppa; species Hyppa rectilinea. The sequence continues at coordinate 9,366,841 of OX637318.1, read as the reverse complement.
GCTGGCGTAAAAAACCAGCCAAGTGCGAGTTGAATACGCGCACGAAGGATTTTGTACCATTATCTATAAAACGAGCAAAATAATGACGTTTTCACCTCACAGGCTCGGAAAGAGTCTGTTTGTCATTCGAAATCTGAGCCCAAAATTGCATTTTGCTCTCTAGCGTGGAAAGAGTTTTTAAAATTCGAACCTTTCTATTCAATAATCTTCTATACTGCCAGTCCACTGAAAATGCATGACACGGTCTATAATAAAATATTAAATCACATAGAAATAATACCGCTCATTTTAAAAACTTCCATCACAGTACAGAAATTAAATATTTTGCGAGGACATAATTGTAAAATTTGAATTAATTTTAATAAGTATTCCATTTGATTAAAAAAATCTGTAACGTCACATTTGAATATGCCATAAAAATACTACCCTGTCAAATACCCAATTGTGTAGTACTATAAGTTTATTTTTTTAAATAAAATAATTACCAATAATATGTTATTTAACCCTTTGCTTGACAAAAATAAATATGTATTAAATGAAATTAGTTAGTTATTTGTAATTTAGTGTTAATTTAGTTTTTTTCTTTCATTCTCCTTCGAGGACAAGTAGGACATAGAAAAATATACAGGGTATCTAATTTTGGAGATATTGTATGTATCTCATAAGATACATTGCCAAGTATCTGTTATATTCTTCACATAAGTCAATGTATCGGAGACGTTCGAACAAAATAAAACTCAACATATAACAGCTGTTGTCTGCACCTAGCAGTTTCCTAGCTGTAGAGAGGTGAAAAATTGTGTGTTGCGCTCGGCAGCAAAGCTTTTCTGCGTCTCGTACCTCATACCGTTTCAATACAAGTACTCGCGCCAAAAATCAACTTTGCAGCCTTGCATAACAAATAACTATTGTTTATGAGTGCCCTCTTACTTATTTATTTTAGTATTTGTTGTTATAGCGGCAATAGAAATACATTATCTGTGAAAAATTCAACTATCGAGACACACGGACAGACAGCCGGACGTACGAACAGCGGAGTCTTAGTAATAGGTTCGCGTTTTACCCTTTTGTTACGGAACACTAAAAAGCCTGAAGAAACCCTATTCAGCAGTGAGTAGATTTGGGGTGAAAAAAGAAACTATCAAATAGATTTTGATGTTGACTCTACTCTATGTGACGTAATATAAATACATGAAATAAAGTATAACCACAGTTACGTATTTCAAAGACTCTTTATATAAAGTACATTTCTTATTTCAAGAATAGGTAGACCTACAAACCAAACCACTATTTGCCCGTTATTGACTCTCAGGAGATTACGGAGACGATTCTAACAGTAAAATGCACTTATTGTGAAGCTTTCACTACCATCAGTATCTACAACATGTCTTTTCTAAAAGTATTTGATAAAAATGTATCCAGATAGATCACACTTACCTGTGGATCCCAATTTGTTTTATGAGATTCGACTTTTGTTTTACCTTGACAATGATTTTATTTGTCAATTGAGGTTATTTAAAATCCTTTATTTTAGTCTACGACGTTCCAATTACAATTTAATATTAATACCAAACAATAATTGTTAGAAAAAGTGGTGTGTATAAAGTTAAAATTTTCGAAATACAGATGCATGTGTGACTAATTCCTTTTAGTGAGTGATTGCGTAAGAATTTAAACTGAACAGAGATTGTTTACACTACTCTCACCAGACACTTTTTGTACAGCCAATACCTTTATCGACTCATCTGCTATGCGAAATGATTGGGGTAGTAACCGTCCAATACTGACGGTTCATGCTTTGTTATGGGATGGCTTTGTTACCTACCTAACAGTCTATATAGTTGTGAAGCGTGCATATGTGTTTAATATTGCGGTCTATGTACACATTACAAAATGGACATTAACAAACTGTTTCAAAAGATCTTTTGTTTACATTTTGCATTAACGGGGTTTTTCATTAACTCTGACAGTGACGGCACCGTCATTAGCCAGTCCGTCTGCCGATTAAATGAAAACAAGCAATTCGACAATTGCTGCAACTATTTTTTTGTTCTTTTTTATTTGTGTGTAGGTAATATTGGTGGGTATTATAAAATATATTTTTGATAAAATTTATAGGGTATTTTTATAACTTAAATTGTATATATCGGCGCAACAACAATAGTTCGTCGATCATTATAAGAATTAATTATTAATTAATAACTCAATTCAATGATTTGATTAAGTTAAAATTAGTTTGTAAACCATTAATTAATTACTGTTTGATTATTGCAATGTAAAAATCTTGTGATTCACGTAAATCAATACTTAAACTAAAAACTATGAACACGTGCTCGCCACACTATAAATACGGCCGCACAGAGCGCGCTCAAGCAGGAGACCTCGCTGCCCGACGCTCGCCCCGGACGGACGTGCCGCGCGCTACCTGCTCTCCGCTACCTGCTCGCCGCACCCTGTCTCGCCGCTAGTGTGTTCCGGTCGACGTTCCTGTCGACGCCAGTTTCGTAGTCATCGACTACAAGTGTTTCCTGTATACTACTGCCTTTTTCAAGGAGGTAGTTACAGTCGCTATTTCTTAACAGAAATTTTGTCAAAACGTTATCGTCGGTCTTGGCCCCCTCTGGGTAAAACCACAGTTTCGTGGTCCTCGGTTGAAACCTCACGGTGTCAACGAAGCCGAGTGGGGTGTTGACCCAATCACACCCGCCGATCCCCTTCAGGGTGAGGCAGTCAATTGGAGCCGAGAGCTAGAAGTTTGGCCTTGGGGGATCTCCTAGTCAACTCTAGTTTCTGACTTCGTCCACAGCAACACACCTAGTGTCGGTTGGGAGTGTCTACCCCTTCGCACTAGACCCGGTCAGGGCCCGTTCGCACAATAAGATTGGCGAACGGTTTACAAGCTTAGGGCTCACCATAGGTACACACCTCCCTGTCTGCACCCGACAGGGAGGCTACACATCCCCGGGCCTATCCACCCGGGGAATTAGGATATAGGGCTGATAGGTTGCGAATGCCATGTGTTTTCGCATCTAGGTTTTAATTTTTCCCTACCGACAATGTCGGACTACGACCCGAGATGGGTCAAATATTTCCTTACGGAATTGCTCCCGGACCCGAACTTCGTGGCCCAGCATTTCGCCCGTGCTTTGCGCGGCAGTCCCACCGCGCCATCGTCGGCAGTCACCGACTTCACCGACGCGCTCGATAGCCCGCTCTCGCCCCCGCCGGCCGATCAAGGCCTTATTCAAGCGGCTTACTCAAAGCCGCTTGCCGGAATTCCGGCTCTATTGTCATTACCGACAATTGAGCCCGCTTCCGCGAACCCAATTAGCGCGAGACCCATTGTCTCGGCCGCTACTATTGTTCCGTCCGCAGCTGCACCGGGCTCTATTGTCCCGGTAATAACAAAGGCTGCCCCCACCACCCCAGTCCAAGCTCCACCGGAGAGCATGGACACGTCCGCTCCGATCTCGGACGACGATGGCCCCCTCTCTGCCTCTTCCTCATCCTCGGAAGACGACTACGAGGTCGTCGGAAAAGGAGGGAAGAGGAAGAAAGGGGCTTCGTCTCAGGCCAGCAAGGCCAAAAAGGCCGTAGCGGCCTCATCCTCCCCCACCCCTGCCCCTTGTCAGGCTCCCCGCCCCTGCGGTAGCAAGGCGAAACCCGCTTCCGCTTCTGGAAAGAAGCAAAAGCCCCCGCCTCCGGTCTATATCCAAGACAAGGCCAAATGGACCGAAGTGTCCAAGATGTGCGTGGATCGTAAGATCCAGTACACCGGCGCCACTTCGACCCAACAGGGCATCAAGGTGTCCGTTCCCTCGTCCGCGGACTACAGGGAGCTCACCGCTATGCTACGTACTAGGAACTACTCGTTCCATACCTACGCCCTCCCTGAAGAAACACCGACTCGCGTAGTCATCCGCCGAGTCCCGAAGGAGATCCCTTCGGACGACATCAAAGATGACCTCTCTGCCCAAGGCATACCCGTTTCAGCGGTGCACCGCCTTCATAAGGCGCGTCGCGGGCACGCTTATGACATGGTCCTCGTGGTGTGTGACCCTGTAGAAGGGCACCACCCGATCTTTAAGATCAAGTCGGTCTGCTCACTATCGGGGATCTCTATTGAGAAACCCCGCCGCTCCAACATAATTGGCCAGTGCCATCGCTGCCAATTATATGGCCACGCGCAGTCCAACTGCTACGCCACCCCCAGGTGCGTCAAGTGTCTGGGTGACCATGGCACAGCGGACTGTCCCCGCCCCAAGGATCGGGCTTTATGCACCGAACCCCCGAGCTGCGTACTGTGTGGCCAATCTGGCCACCCAGCCAACTACCGTGGCTGCCCGAAAGCCCCCAAGGCTTCCTCCCCCAAACTGGCGAAGCGCGCTAGCGATCGCCAGAAGAGGGAAAGCCCCTCGGCTACAATCAAAGTGCCCTCAGCGCAGTTGCCAGTGCGACTCAGCCCCCAACGACCCATGCCCTGGGCCAACTTATTCCGCAGCGACGCTCCAGTCACCGCGGCCCCCAACTCTCAGCCCCCTGCTACCAACCCCGCGCCCAAGGTTACCGTTAACCCTGGGCCAACCCCCTCCCCCGTGGCCCTTTTGGCAACTCCACCCGCCGCCCCCTCGAAGCCTGTCTCGGCAGCCCCGAAAAAGGTCCCTTCCCCTTCCCCAGCAGGTATCAAGCCCACCACGACGGAGATCCTCGTCCACACCCTCGCGGTTATGAACCAAGTGTTCGAAACCCCGGAGGCGATCGCGATGGCCGATCAGGTCTACGCCGCCAAGGGCGACCCTATCAAAATCCTCATGGCATACCACAGCTACCCCGGGGTACTGCGCGCCATCTCCAACCTCACCTTTTAAATATCAATTATGGATATTACAAAAGGTGCTAGATGTACAAAGCCCCGGTCCCTCAAGTTAGGTTTCTTTAACGCTAACGGCGTTAAAAGTCAACGCGATGAGATCGCCGCCTTCCTTCGCGACCATCAGCTTGACGTCCTATTAGTTCAGGAGACCTTTCTGAAGCCCCATATACGCAACCCGAACATCGCCAACTATCGCATAGTTCGCAATGATCGGTCACGCTGTCACAAGGGCGGAACCCTCATCTATTTCAGAAGGACTCTCCATTGCATCCCGCTAGATCCCCCCCCTCTCCTCTCTCACTTGGAGATCTCTCTCTGTCGGCTCGCTATGACCGGTCATCAACCGATCACCATCATCTCTGGCTATTTCCCACCAGCCAACGGTAGCGAGGATCATATATCCATCGCCGCCGACCTCTCACTCCTCTTCGGCTTGAGCGACTCCGTCATCCTGGCGGGCGACCTCAATGCCAAACATCCCGCCTGGAATAGTAACCTCACCTCTACCAGAGGCAGATTACTGTTCAACTTAGGGGCCTCCCTTAACTTTGACGTCATCGCTCCGATGACTCCCACCCACTATCCCGGCGACCCTAACCAAACTCCCGACGTCCTCGACATAGCGCTCCTCAAGAATGTGAACCTCCGTTTGCAATCTTTAGAGGCGCTACACGAGCTTAACTCTGACCACCGTCCCGTCGTCATGCACCTCACCCCCTACACGGGGGGTCCGCTTGACCCGGACCACCCGCCCCGCACCCAGCTGGTGACCGACTGGAGGAAAGTAAGCGAAAAGCTTAAATCACCACACCTGGAATCCATCCCTGACCTCATCGTCTCTGTCGATGACACTACTGGCGCGATCGCCTCGTTTACAGAACACGTGCAATCCGTTTTGACGGATTGCTCACGGGAAGTCCCGGTGGTGGAAGACCACCGCTGGAAACTACCCGCTGACGTACGTGAGCTGATAACCGAGAAGAACGCAGCCATCCGTGCCTACGACTCCTTCCCCTGCGATGCGAACAAAGCCCACATGCGCAATTTACAGCGTGCTGTAAAGAAACGCATTGCGGAAGCTCGTTCGGACAACTGGGACAAGTTACTCGGTGAACTTGAGCCCAATCACCAAGCCTTCTGGAACCTTCAGAGGAAGCTTCGCGCTCCCGAAGAATCTTCCACCCCTCCACTCATCCGTCCCGACAAGAGCATCGCTTTCGATAGCTCTGAAAAAGCCGAGCTCCTAGCCGACAGTCTCGAGTCCCAATGCTCCCCCAGTTCCCTTCCGGTCGACCCAAAGCACCTCGCCAAAGTCGACGCCGAGGTCGAACGTAGAGCCTCTCTCCCGCCCGTCGAAGACCCTGATGATCCTCTGCCCCCCGTCACCCCTGACGAGGTGCAAGACATCATCAAGGGTCTTCAGGCTCGTAAAGCCCCCGGCTCAGATGGAATTACCAATAGGGTATTCAAACTCTTCCCCGCCCAACTGATCATGCTCATGACCGCCATCTTCAATGGCGCCATGAGTAATAACATGTTCCCACAAGCCTGGAAAGAGGCCTCTGTTATAGGTATCCCCAAACCCGGCAAACCCAAATCCGACCCCACCAGCTATCGCCCCATCAGTCTGCTCAACGTGCTCGGCAAAATCTACGAGAGGCTTATTTATAAGCGTCTCAAGGACTATGCTGAGGCGAAGAGCCTGATTCTGGACGAGCAGTTCGGGTTTCGTACCCAACACTCGTGCGTCCAGCAAGCGCACCGCATAGTCGAGCACATCAGTGCCGGCTTCCAGCGTGGCGCTATGACTGGCGCCCTGTTCTTCGACATAGCGAAGGCTTTCGACAAAGTCTGGCACAATGGCTTAATATATAAGCTATACCAGCTCGGCGTGCCCGACCGTCTCGTGCTCATCTTACGGGATTTTTTGTCGAACCGCAACTTCCGCTACCGCATCGAGGGCGCTCTCTCCTCCCCCCACCCGATTCGCGCCGGAGTCCCCCAGGGCTCCGTTCTCTCCCCCCTAATCTTTACCCTGTTCACTAGCGACATCCCTAAGAGTAAAAAGGCCCAATTGGCGTTATTCGCCGATGACACGGCCATTTACTACACGGGGACCAGTCCGCCAGCTATAGCTCAGACTCTCCAGACCTCGGCCAACGTCCTCGGCGCTTGGTTCCGGAAATGGAGAATCGAGGTCAACCCCGATAAAAGCCAGGCTGTTCTCTTTAGGAGAATTCGTAGGGCCCTCCCCAACCCCCCTAATCCGATCACCATGTACGGCAAGCCGATCCCTTGGGCGAAGCATGCCAAGTACCTGGGTGTCACTCTCGACCAGCACCTCAGTTTCGCAGAGCACATAAAGCAGGTCCGTTCGCGGGCCGCTTTCGCTCTCGGTAGGCTCCAATTCATGCTTACAGAACGCAGCAAATTGTCACTCCGGTGCAAACTGCGTCTCTATAAGGCTGTAATCCGTCCCATTATGACATACGCTTGCGTCGTCTTCGCGCACGCCAAACCCAAGTATCTGCATCGAATGCAGACACTTCAAAACCGGTTCCTCCGTAAGGTCTCAGGAGCTCCCTTTTACGTCCGTAACATGGACCTTCATGTAGATTTTAAACTCCCCACAGTTCAGCAGTTCATGAAACGCCTCTCGAAGCGTTTCTTTGACACTGCCATAAAGCACCGCAATCCCCTGATTGCGGCCGCCTCCCGATACACCCCGTCCCGCATCAGTAAGGTTCGCCGTCCACGGCATACCCTCGTTGCCCCCGACGATGCCACCACTCTCCTCCAGGAGAGCAGCCCGGCTACTAGCACTGTTAGAGTAACATACAGATACAAATTTCCGTCGTTCCGTCCTCGCCGTCGAGGCCCGTTACGACAACCCTGTCTACTCTCATCCTCCCGACCCTTGCTCGAGCCAGCCCGCGTTGCCGCTGAGCCAGTAGTTTTAAAAACCCCCGATCCAGCTGTCCCTTGCTGTCCCCCCCCAGCGACGCCCTAAGCCGAGGTCCGAACCCCGCAGGGGGTGCCCTTAGCGTGTAGTCGCTTAGTTTTGTAAGTTAGGTTTAGTTTTTATTAAGCCTTGGCTGGAGGCTACAATTCTTTTGTGGCAGCCACAGGCAAGCCCGGTTAAGCAGTAGACAACCCTTTGGTTGAACTGCGAGATGCCATTAACAAAAAAAAAAAAAAAAAAACGCGCTCAAGCAGTCTTGCTCGAGCCGTCGGACTGTGCGGACCTCTCTAAAATAAGTCGTTACGCTGCCCGTTGAATAAACGAGTCTCCGAAAATACTTGTGAAGTTTTCTTTGGAAAATTGAAGATGAGTGATCACCAAGATGCCAACAATAGTGACGTCAGCTGTGCTGACGTCACACTTTTTAAAAACACAATGGAGGTCGTTTCTCCGTCATCAGAAGTGGGATCGCAAGGGATCCCTATTCAGGCCACTTCCTCATCAGCTCGTTTACCACCTGAGCAACTGGAACCAACCAACACCCAGCAACAGGAACCTGTGTTGGTTACCAATACGCAAATGGAAGCCATACCACAATCAAGATTGCATAACTACCCTCACCAAGGAATGCGCGTGGATGGAATACCACCACAATTCCTTATGCAAATGATGGAGATGATGCAGAAGATGTCAGAGCGCTTGTGCGCTCCACCTGCCGAATCAAAAATAAGGATCAATGACATTTATTTACCGTCATTCGACCCGGATACCCACGTCGGAATACGAGAATGGTGTCAGCATATAGATCAAGCCATTGAGGCATACAAGCTGAACGATTTCGACGTTCGCATGAAGGTCTGCAGCCTGTTGAAGGGGCGTGCAAAACTGTGGATCGATGATTGGATGGTGACTACTAAAACATGGGAAGAGTTGCGGAAGAACCTCATCACTACATTCGAACCCGAGAACAGATACTCCCGAGACATTGTCATGTTCAGAGAACATGTTTATGACTCATCAAAAGATATTGCAGAGTTCTTGTCACGGGCATGGGTCCTATGGAGAAGGGTCACCAAGGACAATCTAGAAGATGAGCACGCTGTGGAGGCAGTGATTGGATGCGTTAATGACGAGCGTTTGCGCATCGAATTACTGAATGCCAGAGCAACCACTGTTCCTGAACTGATTTCAGTGGCAACATCCATACGGAAGAAGCGTTCTAATCCAAGCTCAAACTCCACAATACCTAACAAGCGTCCACGATATGCGGACAATCACCAATCAACATCAAGCTGCCGCATATGTAAGAAGACGAACCATTCAACCGAAAATTGCAGATTTAAACCTTCAGAAGCTAAACCTGAAGCTGGCAACAAGGATCCTAAAGCACAAACAATATCTACCTGTACCTATTGCAAGAAACCAGGCCACACTTATGAAACTTGCTTCAAACGGGAACGTTCGTTGACTTCAAACGTCAACTACGTAGCAAGCAATAAGCTGGCTCCTATCTCCATCAAAATAGGCGAAAGAACATTGCAAGCTGTGTTCGATAGTGGGGCAGAATGTTCAATCATGCGACAATCTGTTGCTATACTTCTACCTGGTCAAAGGAGTCCAGCAGTGAACTATTTGAAAGGGATTGGACAATTTCCCGCTCTATCGTTAACCAAGATTACAACTGTATGCGTTATAGACACCATCAGTATTGAGCTGGAGTTCTACGTATTACCTGACTATGAAATGTCAACAGATATTCTAGTCGGTATGAACCTAATTCATGATACCAATCTGAGTATGATAATTACATCCAACGGGACGAAGTTAATTCATAACACAGTTATCAATCATGTGAGTACGAGCTCTTCTCTCTTCAATAATTTGGACTGTGATCTCACCAACGAAGATGAAATCAAGCAATTACGTGGACTTCTGAATAAATACGAACATCTGTTTATTCGTGGATATCCTAAAACTCGTGTCAATACCGGCGAGTTGGAAATCAGACTGAAAAACCCCGACAAATTTGTCGAAAGAAGGCCATATCGTCTCAGCCCTGTGGAAAGGGAGAAGGTTCGTACCATCATACAAGAACTATTGGAACATAATATTATACGCGAAAGCAAATCTCCTTACTCAAGCCCTATCATCTTAGTTAAGAAGATAAATGGAGATGATCGACTCTGCGTCGACTTTCGAGAACTTAACTCGAATACGCTACGCGATCACTACCCACTTCCGCTGATTTCCGACCAGATTGATCAGCTAGCAAATGGCCATTTCTACTCAAGTCTTGATATGGCAGCTGGTTTCCACCAGATACCTATTGCTGAGACCTCGATCGAAAAGACTGCCTTCGTCACACCAGATGGCCTGTATGAATACCTCACCATGCCCTTTGGTTTGAGTAATGCTTGCTCTGTTTACCAGCGATGCATCAACAGAGCTCTGTCATCATTGCTGGGGACAGCTGCACAAGTCTATGTGGATGATGTGCTGAGTAAATGCGCAGATTTTCAGGAAGGAATATTGCACCTGGAACAGATTCTCATAGCACTACAAGATTCTGGATTTTCTATCAACGCCGACAAGTGCAGTTTCTTCAAACGATCCATTGAATACCTCGGAAATGTAGTTTCCGATGGACAAGTACGACCAAGCCCACGTAAAGTGGAAGCTCTCGTCAAAGCTCCAGTACCTAAGACTGTCAAGCAGGTGAGACAGTTCAATGGGCTTGCAGGATATTTCAGGAAATATATTCCAGATTTTTCACGTATAATGCTACCATTGTATGAACTGACAAAACAAGGTGCAAAATGGACGTGGACAGACAGTCACGAGAAAGCACGTAACACAATCATCGAATGTTTAACGTCCGCTCCAGCACTGACACTATTCCAAGAAGAAGCACCTATACAACTATATACGGATGCCAGCAGCCTTGGATTTGGTGCAGTACTAGTGCAAGTGATTGACGGACGTCAACATGCGGTTGCCTTTATGAGTATGAGAACTACTGAAGCCGAAAGCCGCTATCACTCCTACGAACTGGAGACATTAGCAGTAGTGCGTGCTATAAAACACTTTCGCCAGTACTTGTATGGGCGAAAATTCACCGTGATAACAGACTGCAATGCATTAAAAGCATCCAAACACAAGAAGGATCTTTTACCGAGGATTCATCGTTGGTGGGCATTCTTGCAAAACTACGACTTCGAGGTAGAGTACCGCAAGGGTGAACGTCTCCAACATGCTGATTTTTTCAGTAGGAACCCAACTGAATTGGCAGTCAACGTTATGACAAGAGACTTGAATTGGCTCAAAATTGAACAACGACGCGATGATGAACTACGACCTATAATGGACAGCATTAGCGATAATAGCCCAGTAGAGGACTATATCTTGGAGGATAACGTCTTAAAGAAGCACGTTAATGATCCCGTCTTTGGCCAACAGCTTAGCACAGTCGTGCCCAAGTCATTCCAATGGAGTATTATCAATTCTTTTCACACCGCACTGAAACATCCTGGCTGGGAAAAGACGTTACAGAAGATCAGAGAAACTTATTGGTTTGACAAAATGAGTTCTTCTGTTCGAAGATTTGTAGATAATTGTGTAATATGCCGAACATCCAAAGGAAGATCTGGTGCTATTCAAGCCCAATTACACCCAATTCAAAAACCAACGGCTGCTTTCCAAGTTATCCATATGGACATAACTGGGAAGCTGGGCACTCCAGATGATCAGCAGTACGTAATAGTGACCATTGACGCTTTTTCAAAGTACGTGTTACTCTACTTCTCCAGCAACAAAAACCCACACAGTACCTTAGCTGCCCTGAAACGCACTGTGCATCTATTCGGTGCACCAGTTCAAATAATAGTTGATGGAGGAAGAGAGTTCCTCGGCGAATTCAAAGACTATTGCGACCATGTTGGAATAAATATCCACGCCATAGCTCCAGGAGTTAGCCGAGCGAATGGACAAGTGGAAAGAGTCATTGCAACCCTCAAAAACGCTTTGGTAATGATCAAAAACTACGAAGCAGAGCAGTGGCACACTACGCTTGAGGAACTGCAACTGGCAATGAACTGTACGACTCATCGTGTTACTGGTGTCGCTCCATTGACCCTTATTACACAACGAAAACACTGCGTACCTCCTGAGCTTCTCAGCTTGGTGAATATTGACAACCAAACTGTAGATATCGAAGCACTTACTCATCAGGTACAACAGAAAATGTCTCGTTCAAGTGAACAAGATAGACAAAGATTCAACCTACATAAAGCCAAAATTCATCATTTTCAACGAGGAGACTATGTGTTGATTAAGAACAATCCCCGCAACCAAACCTCACTCGACCTTAAATTCAGTGAACCATACGAAGTTTGCAGAATACTGGAAAATGACCGCTATTTAGTCAAAAAAGTAATCGGCAGAGGACGACCTCGCAAAGTTGCTCATGATCAGCTGCGCCGCGCTCCACAGCCTGGTGAACAGTTGACCGTATCGGCGGGAAATACATCACCCAATCACCAGGACTCTGCTGCAATACCAATTGAGCCGGTTCCATCGACCTCACGAGAAGGGCTGCCAATTCCGGCAAACCACGATCTACAGAATGAAGGCAATTCATCAAAATAAACCGTAAGTAACTCAACTCAATATTTATGAATGACTACCAATTCTACAAGAGACTTTTAAATAAATGTCTACGAGAACCTCCAAGTACCTCCGAGAACCTCCGAGAACCTCCGAGAACCTCCGAGAATCTTCGAGACACTTCGAGATCTCTACGAGAACCTCCAAAAACTCTTTATGACATCCCCTAAAAACCTACAAATACCAAACATACAAGACGTTGTGTGTTTGTGTAACAAACTTAACATAAAGCAACACAAGTTGCTTACAGATATCCGACTCAAAAAAAGTCCGTTCCATTGTTGCAGGTAGAAATAAGAACTAAAATCAACGAGGCTGGTGCAGAGCGCGCACCGCCTGTCAGTATGGCCGTATCGGCGCAACAACAATAGTTCGTCGATCATTATAAGAATTAATTATTAATTAATAACTCAATTCAATGATTTGATTAAGTTAAAATTAGTTTGTAAACCATTAATTAATTACTGTTTGATTATTGCAATGTAAAAATCTTGTGATTCACGTAAATCAATACTTAAACTAAAAACTATGAACACGTGCTCGCCACACTATAAATACGGCCGCACAGAGCGCGCTCATGCAGTTCTCGACCAACACCTCAGTTTCGCAGAGCACATAAAGCAGGTCCGTTCGCGGGCCGCTTTCGCTCTCGGTAGGCTCCAATTCATGCTTACAGAACGCAGCAAATTGTCACTCCGGTGCAAACTGCGTCTCTATAAGGCTGTAATCCGTCCCATTATGACATACGCTTGCGTCGTCTTCGCGCACGCCAAACCCAAGTATCTGCATCGAATGCAGACACTTCAAAACCGGTTCCTCCGTAAGGTCTCAGGAGCTCCCTTTTACGTCCGTAACATGGACCTTCATGTAGATTTTAAACTCCCCACAGTTCAGCAGTTCATGAAACGCCTCTCGAAGCGTTTCTTTGACACTGCCATAAAGCACCGCAATCCCCTGATTGCGGCCGCCTCCCGATACACCCCGTCCCGCATCAGTAAGGTTCGCCGTCCACGGCATACCCTCGTTGCCCCCGACGATGCCACCACTCTCCTCCAGGAGAGCAGCCCGGCTACTAGCACTGTTAGAGTAACATACAGATACAAATTTCCGTCGTTCCGTCCTCGCCGTCGAGGCCCGTCGCGACGACCCTGTCTACTCTCATCCTCCCGACCCTTGCTCGAGCCAGCCCGCGTTGCCGCTGAGCCAGTAGTTTTAAAAACCCCCGATCCAGCTGTCCCTTGCTGTCCCCCCCCCCAGCGACGCCCTAAGCCGAGGTCCGAACCCCGCAGGGGGTGCCCTTAGCGTGTAGTCGCTTAGTTTTGTAAGTTAGGTTTAGTTTTTATTAAGCCTTGGCTGGAGGCTACAATTCTTTTGTGGCAGCCACAGGCAAGCCCGGTTAAGCAGTAGACAACCCTTTGGTTGAACTGCGAGATGCCATTAACAAAAAAAAAAAAAAAAACGCGCTCAAGCAGTCTTGCTCGAGCCGTCGGACTGTGCGGACCTCTCTAAAATAAGTCGTTACGCTGCCCGTTGAATAAACGAGTCTCCGAAAATACTTGTGAAGTTTTCTTTGGAAAATTGAAGATGAGTGATCACCAAGATGCCAACAATAGTGACGTCAGCTGTGCTGACGTCACACTTTTTAAAAACACAATGGAGGTCGTTTCTCCGTCATATATGATACAATACATAATATCGACTTCGCTTCAAAGTCCAAAAGTCATCATCTGCGTAGCCTTTTCCCAACTATGCTGGGGTCGGCTTCCAGTCTAACCGGATGCAGCTGAATACCAGTATTTTACATGGAGCGACTGCTTATCTGACCTCCACAACCCAGTAACTGGGCAATACGATACCGCTTGGTAAGACTGGCTGTTAGATTTTCGGGCTTCTAACGACCCGTGGTCGACACCGACCAAATGCATATCAAAGATGCAATAAAGACAGCTGGGTTTCCGAGCCACAGAGGAGTCTCAGTATGTAAAGATGGTCACCCAAATTCCAAAAGTGTTCGAATCTAAGTAGGTGTTTTATTAAAAGAAGTTTCTCATTTACTGTATAATTATTTTTAATATCAGTCATTTCTGACCCTTTTGTGTCTTACTGCAGGGCAAACGTCCGCAGTGCCTTTCCTACTGCCACATTTTAGTATCTGTGTATTATTGATCGAAGTATCTATCGCTGTATGTGGCCTGTATTTTTCTATACCGAATTAAATGTCAAAAAATAATACCTACATACATGTCTATGTGCTTTTTTTTAAATTACCCGCAGCGTTTACATTTGAATGATGTCTTTCTAGACAGTATGCAAATTTAAACGCTGTATTTTGAAACCAAAAATAAATTTAATTTATGCTCCAAAAAGTTTTAATATCATTCCTAAAATTCGGTTTCCTACCTGAATATTTTCCTCGTGTTCACCGAAACATAAGGTAAAGACACGAAGAGGTATTGCAATGCTGAGCTGTGCCGTCCACTGGCTAACGAATTAAATTTTAAACCTTTTTTGAAAATAGAATTCACACAAACACCATCACGCTTTGTTTACCCCAACGGATAAGCAGTTGTGTAACTATAGCTCACTAATTTGAAAACAGAATGTGCTGACATTATGACGTATTAAAGGCAGATGTTTAATAATTAAACGTTATACGTACATAAACTTTGTTTCCTTTGTTTTTCTTAGTTAACTGATCAAAAGCATAACGTTGCGCCTGCAATCCCTGAAGGGTAAGGTAGGGGCGAACATATTAAGCGGGATCGTCCGAAAGGGTTACCGCTACCCCGGAACATAAAGGGCTAAGGAAGGAACATGGATGGGTTTTAAGAAGTAAGAGTCTGACAGTCCCTTCCGCTCCACCCAGAGCGGGAGGGGTAATTTGATGATTTCCCACCCTCAAAAAAAAGAGGGGTGAATATATCTATAGTAACATCCATGTAATAGGGGGCAAACCTATTGCCATCAACCTGGTACATATCTTTTCTCAAAGCTGCTACTGCTGAGAAATTCCAGATGGAAAAACCCAATAACACTTTGCACCTGGGAATCGACTGCAAGACCTCATGTTTAGCAGTAACTTTTGCGAACTCCAGACCAACAAAGCAGTCTTAAATACTAGTTACTATGCAAAAACATATTAATATTAATGCCTTTTTACCATAAAAGATAACTTGCTTACTCCTTTGCACTAAACACGGGCTGGAAATAGCTCAAACGAACTTTATTTTATTCTAAGAAAATATAGCATAAAATTAACCGCGTAAACTGTTTTAGAAATATTTTCTTACCTTATCTACTTACTCCTTGTTTGTTATAAAGTTGCAATTTGATCATTTTCCCAGAATAGCTAAGACTAAAGAGTTTTGATTTAGACTGATTTATTTAATATATTTATATATTACTATGAATATTTAGCTTTTAAATGTAAATATGATTATATTAGTGTTAGATTATTTTATTTAAATAATTTTCCAAGGAGTAAGGATATTGAACCTTCTAAATTCTTTGCTAATGGTGGTAACACGGAAAAATTCACGTCACTTCCTCGTTTATTATGCGAATGAAGCCGAAAGCTATGCTCATTAGGCTACGTACACATCTGATGGTACGAGTCAAGTGGTGATGCTTATTTCACGCCGAGAAATTATCACTCTACGACAATTTGGCGTGTTAAAGCCATTTCATACAACGGTCAAAGAATGTCAATAGGAATTGGATAAACGAACAATTTAAGTTCGTTGTCAATTCGTAATTTTTTTGTGGGTGGGAAATGATCAAATGACTCCTCCCGCTCTGGCTGGAGCGGAAGGTAGTCAGATTCTTACTGACTAAAACCCATCCATGTTCCTTTCTTAGCTCTTTGTGTTCCGGGGTAGCGGTAACCCTTTCGGACAATCCCGCTGACCCGGCAGGCTGCTAAAGATAAACTGTTAGGTACATGGTTTGCGAAGAATCATCATCTGCCTTGCCTTTCCCCAACTTTGTTAGAATTAGTCGATTTCCAATAATGAACTCATAAAAATGCCTGTCGTGGAACATCGATACCTCAAACCGACCTTCAAAGTTTACTTACACATTTCATCCTTAATGCTTGTTTTTATTTCAAAACGTGCGATCTCACAGATGTGCACCGCCTTAACATGGCCATTACTGAAACGCCAAATATTTGCGGAACCCCAATAAACCTTGACATAATGTAAACAAGATATGTGACGTCACCGGAAAGTATCCGCCTAGATTTACATAGATGGTGTCAAAGCCATAAGGCGAAAAACAACCCCATTATATTTTTGTGACATGTACCTACTCGTAGATTCTAGGAAAATCGGCTTTCGTAACAATACGCTTGTCAATCCGTGTTTGTGGTGGACAGGCAATTCTGTTTATCGGTTTGTTACTGGTATCGGATTAAGCTGGCGTTGGGCAGCCGATCTATTCTATTAGAATCCCATCGTGAACATTTTGGTGAGGTGAGTTTGAAGCGAGCTGTCAATAGTGTCATTCACTTAAGTTTTCATGGTGAGATTGTTTACAGAATACACCGTTAAAGTCACAACCCTTTTTTTTTTAAGGCTGGGAAATCATCCAATGTCTGCTCCCGCTCTGGGTGGAGCGGAAGGGAGTGTCAGACTCTTACTGACTAAAACCCATCCATGTTCCTTCCTTAGCCCTTTATGTTTCGGGGTAGCGGTAACCCTTTCGGACAATCCCGCTTACCCGGCAGGCGTGGCCCTGAGGGGCCCCTTCATATGCTGACATCTCTTTGAGGCGCGCGTGGAACATATACGCGCCGTCCGGCACGGGCCTGGTGCTGATCGGACGGTGAGTCACCCATTACTCACCGTCCGCAGGCCCGCGCCTACGGTGGCCGGGATTCGTCACGTGGCTCCCGACCATGACGCGAGCATGACTTTTTCGCAGTAGGAGGTGACTGCCTCCCACTCCCTCTCGCCCCGGACCATGGCTTGCACCAGGGCCGGGCGCGAGAGGTCACAAGTCACAATCCCTAGCACTAAGTGGCATCAGAGCTCCCTACAAATTCACTTCACTTAAGATTTCACGGTGAGATTTGTTACAGAATACACCGTTAAAAGTAAAACTTAAGTCTTAATTGCATTTGTTGAAACTTGTATGGTAGCAAGTTTATTTTTACGAATATGTATGCGCAAAATACACAAATTAAATTCAATATTTCGGTAATCACAAGGTAAATATACAATTACTTGTGCAGCCATATTATTTAGTTGTTATAACTTTCGATGTAAGGTATAACTAATCCCTTTAAGTATCTAGGATTTGATTTTAAAATCTTAAATATTTTATTGAATTAATTAGCTTCTGGACTTATCTCATGATCACCATTTAAAGTTATAATAAAGTTATTATAAGTACAGACGCCAGCTGCCACATCAAGTTACCACAATCTGTCAGATTTCTTTGATAGTATTTCAACTTTATTGCAAAGACATAAGGTTCATTTTTAATTGAGAAAATTTGACAGTTAGGGATAGCTTGATGTGCTGGCGTCTGTACATACCTTGCTGTGACATTCTTACACCATGTAATATTCTTTCGTCACGTGGGGAAACTACTACAGGTACACTCTGCCTAACCCTTCGGGGATTTAAAGCGTTATGTTACGTTCTTGTTATTGCTATACAAATACTGATAACAAACTAAGTATAGTAAAATGAACAATCCATTTCTAACTGTTTACTCACTAATAATTTATCGGTCATTTGTGTGACTTTTATCAACAAACAATAACGATCATCAATCAATTACAAAAACGAATAAAATGACATATTTTCATTACCAAAAAATAATGTAAGAATGATCGATGTGATATCCATCAAGACATTTTTAACCAAAGAGAACATACTACTCCTCACAAGAGTCATAGAATAGAATAGAACACTCTTTATCATGCACAGGCACATCAAGCTATCCCTAAATGTCAAATGTTCCCGATTGAAAAAGGAACTTTATAATTTCGTAATTAAGTTGAAAAACTATCACAGGAATTTGACAGATTCGGGTAACTTTATGTGCTGGCGTCTGAACATCATAAAAATTACAGATTTAATCGCTAATCCATTGCTTTATATTGTTAAAAAATTTGGCAACACGACGACGTAAATGACGCAGTAAAGACGCAGGGAAGTGTAGTAGATTGGTCAAAATGATTGGTTAAAGGAATAACATGTACTTGTACATCTTATTATTAATATTTTATGTAGACTATTAGCTGTTAAATTATGTATTTTTAAATATTATAGTGTTCGTTTGTATTCAAGATCACCAGCCATTGACACCATAAGTACAGAGGACAGCACATCAAGTTACCACAATCTGTCAAATTTCTTTGATAGTATTTCAACTTTATTGCAAAGACATAAGGTTCATTTTTAATTGAGAAAATTTGACAGTTAGGGATAGCTTGATGTGCTGGCGTCTGTACATGGCACGCAATTACCTCGGTGATTAAGTTTTTAAGTTTTTTTTGTTTTTTTGACGCCCTATGAGGTTTTCCCTCGTTTTTACCACTTGTACATAATGTATAACATATATTTTTTAGTTTTTGGTTGTATATAGTAAATAATTCTTCATGTAATTTGCTAATACCTAAATAAACCATTTAAAAGTTTTTGAGTAAATGAACGTTTGAAATCCAAACAAGTGTCAATTGCTCCGTGTCGATATGATTTCGAAAATTTTTGATTCAACAATTCGTTGTGTCAGCGAAGACATTGTCTAGCACTTAGCGATCGAAAACGATTGATCCCGTGACACTTCGAAACATTATGCCAATTCCATACATTTTGGATTTATCTAATTAAGTTATCGCTAGTGAAGATGTGACTTTGTTTAGGGCCCTTGTATACCTAACTTGTTTGTCTGTGAACTTTAGTACATGATTCTACCAAACGTAGCTATAACAGTGGCGAATTTTCAGAAATGTTAGTTGCATAGTGCAACGAGAGTCATTTAAAAGCTTTCAGTCAGTCCATGCATGACGTATCCAAATTGCTTATACATACCACGAACTGATAGGTTTTATTGACAAGCAGAAGGGTTCTATCAATCCTTTAGTGTCAGTATTGCCGAGATTGGAAACATTTCTGATCTGACATGGAAGCATTTACAGAAAATTTACGGATGGTGTACGTAACAAGAAAAGCTGTATTTGCAAACGTGGATTTATATCAGTTTGTATTAAAAGAAGATCATTCACTGTCTGTAAATTTTAAAAAGCAGGCGAACATCTTTTTTGTTCACATAAATCACCAAAAAACTATACTCTTTATTTCACTGTTCTATGTAGATAGTAAACTACTAAATATACCCAAAACCAGTTATTTATTTAAATCAGTAATAATTACCTACCGTTACTAAAATATGAAATAATGTATTTCTATTAAGTTTCACAATAAAAAACTAAATCAGTGATGATTACTGGCATAAACAGCTATTATTATAATCAGATAGCCTAAACTAAAACAAACTGAAAAAAGTAGGTATCTTTTAAACTTCACTTAAAGTAAAATATTCTAAAAATATTTTCTTGGCGGTTTTATAATTCAGCCAAACAGTTAGCCAGTTTGTTTGTTTATAAACCGATTCACTTCCTATCCTATATTCTCATCGTATCCACGTAAACTACACCATGAACCTAAAGACATCTCTATCACACCAAAGCTTAAATGCCCTGTCGTAGATGCAAACGTCGAAACATTGTAACAACATTTATAAACAATAACTGCGTTCATCAGACGTCTACTGAAAGTCGTGCGATTATGGAACACGCTAAACATGGAACGGTAAAGGCAAACGTATTGCCAATATGTCCGCCAGTGTAATTGCACAGATGATGATTGAACGGACTAGAAACAGAATAGATATCTTTCAGAGACCAAACTGTATACTTCAGTACTGTATATTAATATGAACTATGTACCTAACCAATATTTTGTAACCATATTTTGTTTAAAAGAGTGTCCATGGAGTTTCTTGCCGGTTCTTCTCCATAGGTACCTACTCCTTTGGAATGGGCAACTAGCTTCATCTCTGTGAGCTTCAATTCAAATGCCTGTAATTGGTTTATTTGAAATAAATACTTTGAGTTTGAGTTTGGTATTACATACACAGTAACATGATCGTTTAACAGTCGACTGTCAGCGCCCCTTGCAACATCAAACAAAAGGTATCGCTCTTGTATCACCCTCGAAATAAAATATGAACGAATAATGTTAAAACGGTCGTTACTGAAAGCCAGGTTTTTGTGAAACATGCAACTAAAATACTTTAATTAATGCGACTTAGCTTGGTCTACTTACATTTCGGCACGCATTTATTTTTGTGTTTTGATCTTGCAGGTCAATCTAGGAGGTAGTCGACTGCTTGATCGGACTTTCTTCAATAAATTAAGGTCTCCGGGTAGGGCCTAAAAAACGTGTGGGGTACGGACCTCGGCGTAGGGCAGCAAAAATAGGCTGGATTGGATTTAGTCTCAGAGTGCATCGTCGCCGGTCACTTAACCCCTCAAATGTCGTATGAACCAAAATGACAATAAATATAACCGTATAAATCATTGAGCTCTTATAAGCAAACGGCTTCTAATATACGAACATCTAATGGGATAAGTAGGTATATCACGTATATCATCGGCCATGTAATATTGTGTCTCTGTTGCATTATCTACTCCTGTGTTTTACGACGCACGTATTTACGACTGTTGCCAATTGACCAGCTTATTGTTATTGTATTCACTTATTAGAATACTGCCGGAATATCAATTCATCGTTCGATATATGTAGGCACCAAATACAACTACTAATAAAGTTTTATTGTTGCTGTAATCAGCTTGTTTGCTATAGGCTATCTGTACGGGGGATAGTTGTTCATAAATTAGTACCTACCAGGTTTCAGAAGTTTGAGTAGGTACCACTGGGCTGACCACCACCTCTTTTTTTTCGTGTGGTCAGTGACTAACCTGGTGTCACAGTTTTTATGCTGGCCACGGGCCTTTGACTTAGCTTCACATGAACATGAGAAATATCTCTCAGGCATGCCAGTTTCCTCACGATGTTTTCCTTCACCGTTTTTTTAAGCAAGTGACAATTATACAAAACGCACATGAATCCGAAACATCAGAGGCCTTGGGTTCGAACTCGAGACCTATGACTTAGCAGTCCGACGGCCACTCCACTAGGCTATCACTGCTGTAAAGCACCTCTTAAAGCAGTATTATTTTAATATTACTTACTAGTGCGAAAGAGATGGAGCTACAGGTCCTGTATATCTTCGGCTCAAAAAGAAACGCATTACGAATCCCAACAGAAGATGTAAGAAACTTAATTCAAATAAAGAAAAGAGAAGCACACAGTTTTTAAGCCACGACTACATTCAAGTTAAGTTAACTTTGTTTACATGTCTGCAGATGTCAGTTTTCTAACATTTTACTTAAATATTCACTTAGATAGTGAAAGTTTCAATTAAGCTCTTCAAGAACTTGAAACTAAATAGCAAATACATTTATCTAGCTTGTTTTTCTCTTTAATGTTTTGAAACTGTTGTGTATTTTAATTAACCGATATTTTACGTGAAACATTAGTTTTAAATGAACGTTACCCATTGCAGAACCTTTTAAAAATGATTTAGTATGGAATTCACAAACACTGACCTTTCTTATTATGACGTTGTGTGAAATGTCCAAGGATATTATTATTATTACATTAGTTCTAAGTTTAGTCGGAGGCTAAACCTTACTGTTTTGTAGTGTCGCGTTTACCATCGAACAGCAGTTTTTGTTTTCATCAACATAGTTTTTATAATCCACTTACGTACTGCATTTTTTGAACAACTGGATTATGCTTCGGGCAAACAATATGTCATTTCCTGTCGAACAAATATCGGACGCCTCGTAAAAATACTCTTTGTTAAGAACGAAATCGAAAAGCCCGAAGCAATACTTTCATATTATGACATGACAAAAATAACGCCTTAGCATGTTATACACCTTATATGTATTGTTTTTTAGTTATTCTTCCATTGCGTTTAATTTATTTCATTTAAATCCTGGACCTAATCGTTGCCATTAGATTTTCGAGAAATATATTTTCATTCAATATATTTTGAAATATATATTTTTTAATTATAAAAATATATTTTAGATTTTGAACGAATTGAACGCTTTCACTTACGCCCTCAATACTTGTCTTGAACAGATCTTGGGAAAAAAAAATAAAGATAACAGATTTACTCTGTGCTTTCTATAAAGTATTTATGGTTATAGGGTATACATTCTTATATCTTCGTTCAATTTAGACTGACAAAATGTTTTAAAAGTGACAAGCATTCAAGTCACTGTGAAGTTCAACGACTCAAAGCGGTTTCTTGAACTTTTGTTATGTACTGTAATTTTATTTTAACAACATTTTAGCTTTTTGTAATGTCCTCCTATTCAACAAAATAAATCGACGAATGTACGAACGTAATCTTTTAATTATTTATGTAAAAAAAGAAAAAATACGTGTCAAAAATGAAAAAATAAAAGTATTATTCAATTAATTTCGATACCATTTATTCGAGATAGTAACATCTTTGTTTATCATTTAGAAATTAATTTCATCGTAGCGTCGAGTCCCGTAACGACGTCAACTTTTACGACGTACCTATTGCGACTCCTTCATCAACCATTCAGTGTGAATGCATTTGCATAGCATTATGTACCGCTGCTTCGCTATATATTTTTCACTCCCACGTTGATCATTGAGGATAAAATTAAATTTTAAGAGGAATATTCATACGTTGGTAGTAAGTTGATATTATAAACTTTATACGAGCCAACAGAACAGACATAGTGAAAATATATTTTAACTCACATACCCACCGGTTTCTGAATTGAGTCTTTGGAATTGAATATTTATTTAACTCTTTCTTCGATTTCAAAATTCAGCGGGGTGGTCCGAAACGGCTACCGCTACCCCGGAAAAAAGTTAAAAGGCTAAGGCTGTAACATGGATGGGTTTTAGTCAGTAAGAGTCTAACACCCCTTCCGCTCTACCCAGAGCGGTAGGGGTCATTTGATGTATTCCCACCTTAAAAAAAAACCAACGAAATTCAAGTTGTTTTGAATTTCGAAAGAGTCTACAAAATTCTCAACTTCAAATTCAGAATCTCAAAATCATTTCGGTAGGTGTAAGTAAAATTACTAAAATAGTAGATTTTTTTTATAAAAAAAAGCACATTAATTAACACCAAAGGTTAATTATGCAGCTTTTCATTGGATTTGATATAATTAAACGTTAGTGTTGATCTTCTATTATTTTGTTAATTTAAGTAATTTCCAAATTCCAAACTCACTTATGGCAAATGAAAAAAAGCGAATAAAGTTAAAATTGCAAAACCATCCAATCATCCTTGTAAAAGCCCTTTTTAACTTAATTTTCTGTGTAAGCGTAGCACTAAAAAACTAATCCCAAGAACACATTAAATCTTTTCATGAAAAAGTTTCTAAATTGAGTCTTAAAAGCTAAATTCAGATTGTGTTAGTGGTTTTTTTTCCACACGAATAATATAATCGCCGTCATTTATATTCACATCGTCGTCTTATCCGAGCATAGGTAAGTATAACACGTGCTGAGAAAACATGGCGTAGCTTTTCAGAATTTTTAAATAATGGAGACAAGTATGTATAAGAAAAATTCATACTTTTAAGAATTTAAAACGCAAAATTGTAGAGAATTTGTAACAGAATAGAATAGATGTGAAATGTGGGTGTAGGTACCTACTATGGGTACACATATGTATAATCCTTTGGGTTAACAAAGCGTGATGTTATGTTATATTAGAATTGATGTAACAGTTTATTTCAAAATGATAAATATGTAAAAACAAAACCACCAAATTAGCCCCATTCGTGTAAGCGGGATTGTCCGAAAGGGTTACCGCTACCCCGGAACATAAAGGGCTAAGGAAAGAATATGGATGGGGTTTAGTCAGTAAGAGTCTGACACTCCCTTCTGCCCCACTCAGAGAGGGAGGGGTCATTTGATGATTTCCCACCCTAAAAAAAAGCCCTATTCGTAATCTTATACATAATATATTAGGTAATCATCAGGTTCAGTGGGATTACCGCTGCCCAGGAACACAAAGAGCTAAGGAAGGAACATGGATGGGTTTTAGTCAGTAAGAGTCTGACACCCGCTTCCGCTCCAACCAGACCGGGAGTAGTCATTTAATGATTTCACATCCCTAACAAAAAAAAGGTAATTCTCCTGTACTGCAACTTTCCATCAACAAATACTCTTCTCAATCTGAAGGTCAGACTAACAAAATCGAAATTCTAGAAAGAAATCCTGCGAACTCGATTGTTTCGTGTAGATTTCTCATCTAGCTTACGACAGACAAGCCGTAGATTGTCTATCGTCACAAAGAAAATATCATCTTACCTAAGCTTTCACGGTTCAGAATAAATGTATGAGAAAATAGCGGTATATGTATCTCCAAGCGAGAAGCTTTTGGAGCCCCATACTCAAAAGAGCTTGAATCTTTCAATCTTTACAAAAAACAAGCGACACTGTTATGAGTGACAATGACAGATAACAAATTATAAAAATACAGTTTAAAAATGCGATAAATAGATCCAGCTGACTTTTACGACAATTTAGTTAGGCATTTGTTACCTGATATTTTTGTATTCTTCTTCTTTTCGTGTGGTTAGTGGCTAACCTGGTGTCAGTTTTTATTCTGCAAATGGGCCTCTGACTTAGCTTTAAATACTGTTGAGAAATATCTTTTGGCCATTTTTTATTTTATATTTATATCAGGCGACGCAAGCCCATTAATAAATACATTATCCTAAACATACCTACATACAATTTTGCTGACAATGTTATCGAAACGTCATAGAAACGGCCCGAACGTTTATAAACGACAGTTTGTTGTTTACATACGAGTACCTTGGTCAAAAGCATTTATACCAGTAAGTTGGGCGGTAGCTGGCAGTGCGATGCTGAACATATTTTAGTATATACGCCACTCCTGGTGGATCACCTACAACCTACAGTCAAGCCAGATTTAGCCAGCAAATGAAATGGCCAGAATTTTCCTACGTTGGCACACGGCTTAGTAATCTCAGCTCTTTGTTATTGCGTTTAGACAGTAAATGCCGCTCATACTCCATCTACTGAACCACCAACTCTTATAGTCTCTAGGGAATCTAGTCTCGAGGAATATAAAAAATAGGTATTTGAAGAAACTCGTGCCGTCGCGCTGCATACATGGCGGTAAAAATGGCCTTATTTCGGGATTTTGAATTGTCATAATTCTTTTAGATATTAAATTTTTAGAAAAAAGGAAATTATCTATAAATTATTATTATATATAAAAAAATATCATTGCTCTAGAGGCATTACCGACGAAGAAAACAGCGGAATGCGTTTGTATGGAAAAAGGCCAAATAGAGTTCCGTCTTAAAATAAAACTGCTGTAGGTGGCGGTCGGTCCTCAAAGCACTGAATTGGTAACACAGACTTTGACTTGGTAACAAATGTTCAGCTAGATGTCACCCATTGTACCCCATTGACCTTCGCAGCTCGGCGAATAACGCACAATTGATTAGTCCTCGAATTCATATGATCACAATCGTATTTTATTGGTTTCAAACCGATCAAATCATATTTATTTATCTTTAACGAAACAATTTTTTTGAATAATAATAATAATCAGCCTATAAAGTTCCCATTGCTGGGACTACGGCCTTCTTTTGGTGAGAGGGAGTGGGCGTAATCCACCACCCAGGCCCAATGCGGGTTGGTGGATCCCAGTGTTGGACTATTTCCCAGCTTGTTCTCAATTTTTCTAGCTATTCTTTCCACCATGACTTATTCATTCATGCTATGGATGTAAACCTCATTTATATGTTAACTAGCTTCATACTTACATATTCAAATATAATCACGGGCCAAACCAAATTTGATTTTTGCTCTATCATCAAAAATAGGCATATATTTGCATAGTAATGTTACGCAGTTTTTTCGTACGGGGTGGCTCGTTAATCGGCTCATGAATTTAACCTTTAACCTCATTTGTTTTAGTCTTTCGAAAGAATCGAATACCATTTTTTTTCATTAGATTGTTTTTGCGTTGTACAGACGCCAGCACATCAAGCTGTCAAATTTTACCAATTGAAAATGAAATTGGGGTAACTTGATGTGCTGGCCTCTGTACCTTTAAAACCAAACCAGCGACATACAGCATCACGTCATCTGCCTAGCTTTGTTCCAACTATGTTAGGGTCGGCTTCCAGAGTAAACAGATGCAGCTGAATTCCTAGGTTCCTCCACAACCCTGTTACTGGGTAATAGGACACCCATTGGTAAGACTGGTTGTCAAACTTTTGGGCTTCTGACGACCCGTTACAACTGTCAAAGATGTACAAATGACCACCGGATCCAACATGCTTTCCAAGGCGCAGGGGGTCTTGGTGTATAAAAATGTTCACCCATCAACGGACCAACCGCGGCAAACGTAGCTTAACCTGATCGATCGACCCGTGCGGCTGTTATTACTTAGTCCCGAGCTCCTCACAGCGACAGACAGCATCTGTCTGGCATTCATGCTGAAATACCTTTTAGGCCCATTTCAGCTTTAATAGCGCAGTGAGGGAGGCACACTATGTTTTATATCCGTGGCTGGCGTGAATATGTTGACATCTCTAAAACAGCAATTTGTCAGGACGGCCATTTTAAACATTTGAACTGTTATGGTAAATCGGTAAATTAGTTTAATGTTTGTGTTTAAGTTGTTTTATAGGTTATTTTATGCCATCTTTTAAATGATGACAATAAATAAACAAAATTCCTCGTAGTTTGCATAATAATAGACTTGTCAAGTCGATAACCAACGAGTTATCAACTTATTCACCGACTTGTCAACTTATTCACCACAGTTATCAACTTATTCACCTTCTGAGTGGGAAACATTTAGTAAGTTAACAATGTTATTTTAATGACAAACATATTAATATTATTGGATAACAAACAGATGATTAATACAAAAAATATTAGTCGTCCGTGCTCTTTCTTAGTTTTCGCTTGGCGTTCTTTCGGTTTTTTTTTTGTGTTTGCTCGGCTGCTGAGGGTCCCATGATGATGTGAAATAGCTTACCTTCCTTAGGAATTAGGCTATCAAATGCAAAAAACAATATACAAATCCGACGAGTAGTTCCAGAGAAACAAAACTCTTAAGCTTAATCTATATTAATATTATAAAGCTGAAGAGTTTGTTTGTTTGAACGCGCTAATCTCAGGAACTTCTGGTTGGAATTGATTTTTTTTTTTGTGTTGGATAGTACATTTATTCAGGAAGGTTAGAGGATCTAGCATTACGCTACGACCAATAGGAGCGGAGCATACATATTTTTTTTGCAAAAACGGGAAAAATATTCCTTTTTGAGAGCTTTTGTTGCGTGCGCTGCGTGAACGGTTTCAAAAAAAAAAGACCTCATCGAACTGATACCTGGAAAGAAAATTACTCGGGGTGAAAGGTCGCAAAAAGGGGTTTTCCAGCAAACCTGTAATTTTTATCATAAACTTAGTTCAGACAAAAACTGTAGATCAGATAATTATCTATAAAAATGTTTAAATATTTTTTTTGTAAGAGCCACCGTTTCTGAGACATAACTATTCAAAACGAGTTCAATTTCACTTCACTTTAGCCATCCAACTTCATAGCCCAAAATGTTTCTTTACCATGTTCTGCAATAGTCCTGCACCAAGGGGTTGTCCTTGGGTGCAGTTTCATTAATGCATACAGGGCATTAATCTTCGGTTGGTGAATCCTCAACATTTAAAATGGTCTAAGGGGCCTCTGCTGCAGTTGGCTTCTGCCGATCGTACGCCTTCCTAAGGTCCGGGACCCCAGGTTCACAAGATGTGCCAAAGACTTAAAAATAATAATAGAATAATATTTTTACTGGCATTTAATGATGTATACACGTGGTGTACATATCTTACTCCTACACATATTATGATGATTACTACTCTTTCAAATTTTTGAATCATTATATC
Source organism: Hyppa rectilinea (assembly GCA_951799385.1). Taxonomy (NCBI): domain Eukaryota; kingdom Metazoa; phylum Arthropoda; class Insecta; order Lepidoptera; family Noctuidae; genus Hyppa; species Hyppa rectilinea. Next base: position 9,338,268 of record OX637318.1, on the reverse strand, counting down.
TCAGAAAAGGTGGCTCTTAGGAAAAAAGTATTTAGAAATTTTTATAGACCAGATCTACAATTTTTCTCTAAACTAATTTTATGATAAACCTTACCATTTTGCTGGAAATCGCGAAAAACCGTTTTTGCAACCTTTGACTCAGAGTAATTTTCTTTCCAGGTATCGGATCGATAAGGACTTTTTAGATATCATTGATGATGATTGTTGATGATGTTGTTTTGAACGATTCTACTAACTTTCAGCTGGGTGCAAAATATTGTACTTTCACTTCTATTTTTTGGGCTAATTTGACTGGACTATTATAGGGAGAGGACGCGACACGGTATTTTCACAAATTGTTACTTTTATGGAAATATGTTGATAACTCAATTATTTTTTTAATACCACTTTTTTTTTTTTTTTTTTTTTTTAAGGCTGGGAAATCATCCAATGACTGCTCCCGCTCTGGGTGGAGCGGAAGGGAGTGTCACACTCTTACTGACTAAAACCCATCCATGTTCCTTCCGTAGCCCTTTATGTTCCGGGGTAGCGGTAACCCTTTCGGACAATCCCGCTTACCCGGCAGGCTTGGCCCTGAGGGGCCCCTTCATATGCTGACATCTCTTTGAGGCGCGCGTGGAACATATACGCGCCGTCCGGCACGGGTCTGGTGCTGATCGGACGGTGAGTCACCCATTACTCACCGTCCGCAGGCCCGCGCCTACGGTGGCCGGGAGTCGTCACGTGGCTCCCGACGCCCGGGGCGTCTCCTGCGGCGGCTGGGACGGGAGGACCTTTCTCTCTCCCATCCCGCCACCTCCTTCGCGAGCATAACTTTTTCGCAGAAGGAGGTGACTGCCTCCCACTCCCTCTCACCCCGGACCATGGCTTGCACCAGAGCCGGGCGCGAGAGGTCGCCGCCGCCGATCGCCTCTACGAGGACACGGCGGTGCTCTGCCCATGCGGGGCAGGTTTGCACCGTGTGCTCTACCGTGTCCTCTGGGCGATCCTCGCAGTGGTGACACCCGGGCGTTTCCTCCCGCCTGATGATGTGCAGGAACCTCCCGAAACATCCATGTCCGGTGAGGACCTGCGTCAGGCGGTAGGTGAGGGCGCCGTGACGCCTCTCTAGCCACTCCTCAAAGAGGGGCCTTACCGCCACTATCGTGGCGTGCCCTTTTTTTTTTTTTTTTTTTTAATACCACTTGGGTTCATAATTTGGCAACTTATAATACTCATTTAACATTAATATTTGTTTTTAACCGACATGTAGTGATAACTATACCTACTTATCACATTTAGAGTTCAGAACTTCGTTGGCCATAACTTGACATCTCAATTTGTCAATTTAAAATTAGTGCTAAAGAAAACTAAAAAGTGTTCATGTTGAGATGTCAAAAAAACGAATATTATTTTGATTACTGATATATCAAAATATCAATGTTTGTTCACAAAAACATGTGAATCATTAATTTGACATGTTGTGTTGTCAAGTAAAACATGTAAAAATGCGAGATGTCAACTTAATACCATAGTCGATTGCTCTAAAAGTTATGTTTATTATGAGCTGTCAATTTTTTTCATATAAATGCCTAATGCATAGGACGTATTAAGCCAATAAAAAAAAACATACAAGTCGAGTTGTCAATGTATTCACGCCAGCCACGGATATAATGCATTTCACTTTTTATTTTGTATTTCGTGTCGCATGAACAGTTGGAAAATATATTTTTACTATTCGTAACCTAACATTTGGTAATTATCATGTTCAGAAGGATTGTCCGTAAGGGTTACCGTTGCCCCGGAACACAAATGGCTAAAGAAGGAATCGATGGATCGGTTTTAGTCCGTAAGAGTCTGACACTCCCTTCCACTCAACCGGGTCAATCGATGATTACCCACCCTCAAAAAAAGAAACTTTTTTCTTGGTGTGTTTCGTAAAAATCTTCTATGTCTTCGGCAGAATGTGCAGATATTGGTGCATACGCTTGTACTAGGGTTAGCGTTTTCTTAGATGTTAGTCGAAACTTCAGCACCGCGACGCGTTCAGAGTAGCCCACAAATTTGATGATATTATCCTTCCACTTCTTTGCCACCACGAACCCCACTCCATGTTGGTCACTGGTTTCTCCGAAGTGAAAGAATACAGCATCGTCTCTTTCCTCTGTGTGTTCACCCTCTCTCCTGATTTCTGAGAGGCCCAAAATTTCCGGCTATAAACCCAGGTAAACTTTTAGGTGTGGTGGTGGTGTATTAAGATTTAATTGTTCGGTCGGTAGCTTAACATTCCGGCTTTATAGCCACCATGTTTGATTATCTATGTCCAGAAACAATGTTCCCAACCAAAAAAAAATAGGTACCTAATACTGTGTACACAGTGACTCGATTTTCTGTAAAAAGTTTATTATATTTTTTATATCGCATAGAAACCCATTCTATATGCTATATCAGAATATCATCTTGATCAATCTTCATCCGTCAAAAATAATTATTTCTTGCTCAAAGTATTCTATGTCTTCATACGCACCTGTTGATATTCCCTCGTCTTATAATAATATAACATCCCGCCTTTTTATGGGGGCTTATGTTTCACTTTGATTAAATTTTCACACTGTTTATTCATATTTTCCTTCTAGAAATTTCCTATAAGAAAGTGCGCACAACAGAGTCAAAACGATTTTCTCTATCGAAGATAGGATGCTTTGTCAGAATAGAACCTGAATTTTCGTGATGCAATTTCTAATCCATCGTTTCGTGTTTGATTATGTCGTCATTTTCATGATTATGTTTGCCCAACAAACGTAAATTACAAAAAGTTTCATATTCAAGACTCATCTTCTTCACACTTTTGAAATACATAGTTGACCGCGCTGTCATAGTTTCATAGAGCGCTTTACTGTCAAGGGCAAGTCTGGGCACAGCCTAACTACATATAACACTAAACGCCTTCACAAAGTCAAAGTTAAATCACTTATTTATAATAGGCACATTCGAAATTCAGAATTTTTATAAACAATTGTATCAATTCTAGTTGCCTCTTCAAGTATGTAGTTTCGTATGGAGAAGAAACCCATCGTTATTCTTTAAAAAAAAAAAAATGTTATCATATTTTAACATAGTAACTGCCATTCCTGTACCATTCCACAGTAAAAAAATATCTTTAAGGACGGCCCCAATTTGTCGTGCTCACTCGCACAAAGAAAATATAATAAGAGGCTGACTCCTTGAACTCGGTGTCAAATCATGTAGGGAGATATAATTTACAACACTGGAGTGATTACTGGAGCATTGCGAAGTACGCTTTCATTTATACGGTATATGCAAAGACAAATGAGAAATTTTGTCAGGTCATCGACATGACTCTTGTTTTAGTATTGCACTAGGCTACTGTAGCCCCCCACATCAGGCACGCGTTCCGGCGATCGGCGTTGGGCGACGCAAGCGCGCTGCGTAAGCGCTACTCACACGCCCGAGTATCGCCACGCCTAATGTGGGGTCAGCCTGAGACCGTACCTGAGGTAGCTACGCGGTGCGGGGGAGAGGGTATGGTGACGCGACGCGAGAGTTCACTGATTTATCAACTAGTGACAGCTGTCACCTCTCCCGTATCGAGCCGCTATTTCTGTAGTGCTATTCTGTAAACATCTCACCGTGATAACGTAGGTGAAGTGAGTTTAAAGTGAGCTGTCTATAGTGTCAATCCCTAGCATTAGATGGAACAACAGCTCACTTTACTTTTCGGATTCATGTTCGTATTGTATATTTATCACTTGTTTTCAAAACGGTGAAGGAAAACATCGTAAGGAAACGTGGCTGCGGGATATTTCTCAACAGCATTTGAAGCTACAGTTGAAAACTCTGACAACGGGTTAGTTACTAACCACACAATAAAGAAGACTGAAACTAAAATAAAACCTGTGATCTTCGCAATGATCCACCGCACATAATATCCTGTAAAAATATGACAGTAAAGACTTGAGTAACGTGAGCTTCAAGTGAGCTGTCATTCCACCTGACACTATTGATAGCTGACTTCACCTTTCATTCTACCCACGTGCCCGTACTAACACCGGTACACTGGAAACCGGAACACGGCAACTTTACCTGACGACAGAAATAGGTACTTATGATATATGGTTCACCGCATTTTCTCTGCGTTTGGACCCTAAAGGCCCTGACCCTTTGGCCTTTGCAGTCGGATAATTCACGCGTAGGAAGGCATAACCTTTAAATACCATTATAATTCTGCCGTGCTTAAAAAAACAAGGAGTTTTCAGTAATCGTAATTTTCTGTTATTTTTTTGGGAAATTGGCCATAAAATCTTTAATTTCTTGTTCAAAACCCAAAGATTTGACTGCCCATAAAATTGAAAATAAAATTGCCCATTAATTTCGGATAATTTTTTATTTCGATTAACAGAGAAGACAAAGACATTTTTTGTTAAAAAAGCCATGTACGACTTCTAGTATTTCTCGTGTGCTATCAGCAGGATAATTATGACCGATATCTTGAACAATGTGGGTTGGTAGCCCACACATTAAAGCTGTTATCCGCAACTTCATAAGCCAAAATATTTTAACTTAGTTGAAAAGTTTCAAAATCCTCTTTGCAGTTCTCAAAGTGGCTTTTGCTACGCTTTGTCAGTCAGAAATTTATGTTTTATAAAATTTATTTGCACGTAGGCATAAAAATGACAATAACCTAGGCCAAATTAAATTAAAAAATCAATTGAATAAAAAATACTTCAAAAAGAGTCGACTCCAAGAATAGCCTTTTTCATTCTTCAAGTTTTGTAATGAACATTGGTAGGTACTTAAATAGGGACTTAAACATAACTGGCCAAATGTAATTAAGTTCGGGGACAACAAACGCAATGTTACATTTTGTAAATGTTCAAAATCAATTTCAGAAATGTTTAATTTCCATGACAAATTCTTGTCAAAAAAACTAAATACTTATTTGTCCGCACCAAACAAGCAAAAAAGCAAAGAAAAAATTAAGAATTTCACAAAGAAAAACAAAGAGGGCGAGCAATTTATTATTCAAACGCTACGAAATCTCGGAACATTAAAACAATATTGACATAAAACCTAACTTTCCCGACTTATTCTGGCTCCTTACAACAGGGCTGTCGTCACGTCACCGCTCGACATCGTAATACGAGTGACATTGATCTCTCTTATAAGGATTTATGGATTTCACATGTCGATGTTTACTTACCTACAATACGTCTCAAAGTAAATGGATTGTTTACAAACGTTATATCATTGTTTTTGTGTTTTATTTTTCGTAAGAAATATATTTATACTGAAACAATTATCTTGTAGGTAACTATGATTTTCGGCATTCAAAATACTGAAGAATTATGAATTATTTTAAGTTTCGGATTCATTAAAAAACGAACTAAAAAAAAAACTTCATTTATTCACTGACCGTTAACAGCTAGGTCTAGAAACGTGTTTGCGCAAGAGTTCCATCATTATAGAAAGACGCCAGTAAGGACAGAATTCTGAAAGTTCACCCCGGGTGTCAAATAATGAATCTTTGTATGGTTCGTAATTAAGCCGATGGGAAATTTTATCAAGTTTGTATATAAAATAGTCGTGGCTTACATAATGTTGTAATAGCTATTAATTAACCTGTGTATTGAGTAACTTTTCACGGGAAAGCCATTGCATTTCTATGGCTTGTGGTTTAGGTTGTCAAAATAATATATTCTTCCGAAAATAGCCACTGCCAACCACAAAAACCACATATAATAATAATAAAATTTATTTATTCGAGAATTAAGTCAAGTCTAAATTAAGTTTTACATAATTACAAGTGCGGTAATTTTTTTTTTGTGGTACCACATTATGTAAATCGCTGGTATATCAGCTTGTTACTGATAAAGAAGTTTATTTTGATAAACGTAATACATACATACACTCACGCCGTCTTCTCATGGGATAGGCATAAACTACTTACTACGAAGCATTATGCTGAGTGATGGCAGTTTTGCGCGAAAGTGACGCATATTTTCCTACAACTTGTTTTTTCTTGTTGTTTGTTTTTTTCTGCGTCATGTTTGCCGCAAATAAACGTATTATCTTTTTTCTTTCTTTCCATCCCTTTCCACGATACTTACACATTCCTTCTGATTTGTTACGTTCATACATCATTCTGCTCATGCACGTACGTCTACCGGTTGCGAGGATTAAGCGCCCGACCTTTCTTACGAACATCTGCAATGAGGTGTCGCTATATGTTCAATTGCCAACAAATCAAGTTACCTCAATCTGTCAAATTTTTTTGATAGTTTATCAACTTTATTCCAAAAGAAAAGTTCATTTTCAATTGGAAAAATTTGACAGTTAGGCATAGCTTTTCCTTTCATTCATTCTGTCAACATGATCAAACAACCTAAGCATACTTTTCAATATTTGTATCTTCTTCACCGTACCGTATTTGACAAAACGCTAAACGAAAGCATATGACTAGAAATGCCTTTTACTCACGTGACGAAAGTTTCTAGTTTACGATAACAAGAGTCGCTAATAATGCGTGAATAGATTCAGTTAGAATAAGACCGACAATTATGAAAAACGAACTAGTTGTTAACGTTAAACAAATGACTGAAGCAAATCCTCCACGAATAGCGATGCTTCGTGTACTTGATACTTTAATTACTAGGACTTAATTCACAACAAACATTTTTTTATGTGGATGGTCAAGGAACCTCCAAGAATCTGTTTTTTTTTATCAACGTCAAATGACTCCTCCCGCTCTGGGTGGAGGGGTCGTTCCTATTTCGGTAGTGAAAATAGGCTGCTATTTTGGTATCGATTTGCTTAACCTATTTTCGACGATTGTCATGTCCAGTCCTTTGTAAGAAATAGAAATGTCTATCGTATGATGTAAGAAAATATGAATGGCTGGTAGCTAAATAATCTTTTTAGTGCACCGTTCATGTTCGGCTTTAGTTCAAGTTGAAATAGTAAGTAAATATCAATTTTAGGGGTGGGAAATTCTTTATACTGTTTTGGCACATTGATGCTTGTGCTTAAATAACAGCCTTATATAAGGTGACTGGTAATTAGTGACCGATATTTAAACACGTGATTGTACTCATGATTACAATCAACTTTCCCAAATAAACTTTTTTTGTATCTATAAACATCTATGTTCCTTCTTTAGCCCTTTATGTTCCGGGGTAGCGGTAACCCTTTCGTACAATCCCGCTTCTTTTTATTACCCTGTACCCGTACCCGTTCAGTAGGTCGTGCCCCGTACGCAAATCAAAACAAACAAATATGTGAAAAATGACTAACGGCTAGCTAATATGATACTGATCGTTCGTCTGACGTGCTAACGTGGCATTCACGAGCGCATTCCGACACTTTCGGTTTCGGCTACAGTCGTCTCTGCATTCTCCAGCGCTTTATAGCACGTAATGTGATTTTGATGCTTTCGCTTTATTGTTATAGCTCCATTGCTGACGTCAGAGGATGCAGTTAAGTTTGAAATATATTTGTTTACGTAGACTAAATATCACCTACATAATAATATATGTATGTTTATTTACGTAAACAAATTTTTGAAGATTTTTATGCTTTACGTTCATAACTTGTTGTAGATTGACTTTGATTGCACGAATGTTGAATGGTTTTAAGGTATAAATAATAATAATATTTTATTCACGAGTTTTAAACAACCATACAGAGTAACTTAATAACAAACACAAAATAGACAGATCGTTGTATGTGATATGGTACAATAGTAAGATGGTTTGGCAGGTGGTTTTGTTGGTTTGGTTTGGTTTTTTTTTATTGTGCTTCTTCTTCGTTGGCACGATCTACAGATCTTGTTGGCCCTTTTTTTTTTGGCCACTTCAGCACTTCCACGGCCTCGTCGGTGGCAGCACAGAGATTACTTAGGAACACTGAGAGTAGGAGATGAAGTGGATAGATATAATGTTTTGTTAGATCATTTATTATATAAAGCCATGAAAAGTTAAACGACTAAGTCCAACTTCACCTCGTCAGTACCTGCGTAGTTTCACCAGAAATATATATTTTCATCCCTATGTCCATTCCTATATAAGTCAGAATTCAAAAACGATACTTATGTATAAATAATGTCTGCGTCCCTTCCGCTTGTTACTTAAATAACAACAATATGAAAACCTCTTTTCTAGTCCATAGACTACCGATGTTTGTACATAAAACAAATAAACAAGGTGGAAGGGGCATCATCAACGTTAAGCCAGTTACCATAGATTCATTGCGTTACCATAGATTCTGAACCTCCTTGCGTCGAATTTTATCGTAGAATATTTAAAAAAATTGAGAGAGAATCAGAGTAAGCTACCTACTGAATGTATTTATAGTTGGTGAAGTATATTAATTAAGATATTGGAGTTTTTATTGCTAGTCTATAAATATAGTTGTGTAGTTTTAGTTGATCAGCGGGTAGGTACTACCCAGTGCTCAACTATTCATAGTGAAGCAATTACCAGTTGAGCCGTTGGTATTACCCACTGGTCAACTTTATGCATCTGGTTGAGCAGTGGGGAAGAAGGGATCACACCATGGCAACCCGATTCGCGTCGATGTCCCTTCCACTCTATATATTCATAGCTCCATATAATTCATCATCATCTGCCTAGCCTTTTCACAACTATGTTGGGGTTGGCTTCCAGTCTAACCGGATGCAGTTGAATACCAGTATTTTACATGGAGCGTCTGCCTGTCTTACCCCTTGGTAGAATCAGAAGTCAGATTTTCGGGCTTCTGACGAGCCGTAACGAATGTCAAATATGCACAAATGACAGCCGGGACCAACGGCTTAACGTGCTTTCCGAGGCACGGAGGAGTCTCGGTATGTAAAGATGGTTTCTCATCCACGACCAACCCCGGCAAGCGTAGCTTTACCTGGTGGATCGACCTGTGCGGCTGTTAGTATTTAGCCACGAGCTCCTCACGAGCCATAGCTTCATATAATTCAGAATCTGAAAAAAAAAACTAATAAAAACCGTCTGTGTCTCTCCCAGAGGAATTTCAAAATACCTATGATGTTACTTAAATTTATTACGCCAGTATGCAAATTTTCCGACGCCAGCTTTCCCCACTTTTCTGAATGCATTGCAGCACAACGCTGCCGTTTAATTCCATTCCAAGGCAACTGAAATATGAGTCTCAGAGAACTGTCCGTTTATGTTTTTCACTATTTTTATTACATGAGGGAGAACTCTTTTTGACGTTTGAATTTTTTACGTTGTTGTTGTGCTTTTCATTTTAATTTAAAAAATATTTTTTACACTTTTGTGTTCGGTATCACGCATTAGGTACTTGATTATAAAATCTCTTGGAAGGAAAAAAACTTACTCTTGCATTTGATACCGCCAGTTGTTTGTACAATCCATTCACAGTCATTTACATCTAACAGCAATCCAAGCTATAGCCCAAGAGCAACCTTAAAACAACGAAAATAAAGATCACAGTAATTTTGACAGTACTGTATATCTGAGGTAATTTATCTATGAAAAGACTGTAGGATCAAAAACAAAAGATATCAAACAAATGACGTCTAAAAACAATCGAGTAACGATGATTCCTAATAGAAATAATTTTCAAGCGAAATAGACATTAATGAGGTCGGGAAAACACTATTCAGTATTCATGTATAACTACATGACTAGTTCAGTAAGGGATCCATTTCTCCCGGTATTGTCACTAAGTAGTCGCGTGGGCCGATAAGCTGTAGATATCTACGCTTTGTTTTACTTTCATTCACAGATAACTAGACAGTTATTTACATATACTGTTTTAATCAGTCTATTATAACCTAGACACGAGGATCACTGCTTCGTAGCTCTGATGTAAATTAATAAGTGCAATTTTAGCACATTTTCAATCGTATTGTGAAAGTTTAAAAATAAATGGTGTTTAAAAAAGTTAGCGTTTTTTAAACACCTTTTTTGTCAGTAAATCTGGACCCACTACTATCCAACTTCACTGGCAAAATTTGATTAAAAAATGTTTGAAATAATATTGTATGAAAAACTGTTGGCTTTTCATCAACATCTGTAAAGTATACTAAGGTTAACAAAGATATCTACGGAATTATTATAAACTTTTACTAAGAGACTAATTACCAACGAATGACCAGTATAAACATTAGATAAAATATTTACATGCTTTTATACACTGCAATATAATTCTAATACTGCACCATAGCACGCATTCAACCAAGCAACAAGTGTTACCGCTCATTCCGCTTAAAATTTGTTTTTTTTTAGTCTAAAGTGTTATTATTAACTTTATTTCTGCGGGAAACGTAAATAAACTCTAAATAAGTGCAGTGACTAAGTTGTACAGTGAAATAACTCAGTTAAATAACATAAAACATTACTATTTCACTAGCCGTGATTAATCTTTGACATTGTTTTGGATTGCAATCCAGTGTTGATTTAAAACGCGTAAGTGACGCCTATTCCACGGCGCTTACGACCTTTCGGTCGCGAGATTTCAAGCGAGCCGCACTCCACCGCCGCTCAGCGCTTTAAGTAAGCTATCGCTTTATTCTATTAGGCACCGCTAAACGCCGTATGCTCTGTGATTCGCTGAAAGCGCTTCATAGTCATAACCAACTTTTTAAATTGTACTGACAAAAATGTCACCAACAAAAAGCTGCGCTGGTTGTTTGAATGATTTTGACTGCAAAGAATGCTTGAAATGCTCTATTTGCCACCAATGGTATGAATTATTGTGTGCTAATGTTCGCGAAACAGTGTTTAAAAACATGAGTATCAAAAAAAGATCAACCTGGAAGTGTCCTAGCTGTGTTAGTAAACAACCTAAGGACGATAATACAAACACACCTGCCAGATCGACGAGATTTGTGAGCCCCACCACGGAGCGGTCTCCGCAATCGCTATCACCCCCGTGCACCAACGACACTGTTGGCAATAAGTCTAAAAAGTCACTAAGCGACTCGCCAGTTCAAGTCAATGATGACACTATAATTGAGTTCTCCAGAGGCACGTTACGGGAAATTATTAAGCAAGAAATACAGAGTGCGCTTAAAGATTTAGTATCGGATCAGTTTAAACAAATTAACGAATTGGTCGCAGGTTTCAACGATTCTCTTTCTTTCTATAACGAAAAGTATGAAGAGATGAAGGCCTCGCTGGAAGATAAATGTGACAGGATACAGAAGCTTGAAAAAGAGAACTGTGGCTTCCGGGATGACATCCAACAACTTAGTCAGCGTCTGAATTTGGTAGAACAAAACTCCAGGTCCGCCAACGTCGAGCTTCAGTGCGTCCCGGAAAACAAGGCTGAAAATCTGGTTACCACCGTGCTGCAACTGGGTAAGGTGATTAGTTGTGATATTAAAGACCCTGACATACTACACTGTACAAGAATTGCTAAGAAAGACACACACAGCACCAGGCCCCGTTCCATTCTCGTCAAATTCAGTAGTCCACGTCTGCGTGACAGTTTCCTTGCTGCTTCAATGAAATATAATAGAAATAGAAACAACAACCAAGAGAAACTGAACACTAGTCACCTGGGTATCGCAGCGGAGAAACCTCAACCCATTTACGTCACGGAACATCTATCTACTGTAAATAAAGCTATCCATGCCGCTGCCCGGATCCGCGGCAAAGAACTGGGTTTCAAGTTTATTTGGGTTCAAGACGGCAAGGTCTTCATGAAAAAAGACGAGTCTTCGCAAAGAATTGTTATCAATAACCTAGATAAGATAAAATACTTAGAATAATTTTATTAACCATTGTCATAAATTGCAAGTTTCCATTGTTTTTATCTAGTCACATTCAATTGTCCACTTCACGTGTACTATCAAAATGTAAGAGGCTTAAAAACCAAAACTGTTAACTTTTACCATAACATAACTATACATAATTATGACATCGTAGTGCTTACAGAGACTTGGGTAAACGGCGGTGTCTACGATTCTGAGTTGTTCGACGATAGATATGTAGTCTATAGGCGCGACCGTGAGTCAAGTAGATATAAAACTCGTAAAGACGGTGGAGGGGTTTTGATAGCTGTTTTGAAAACTTTAAAATCGTGTAGACTAACCCAATTTGAAAGCGACATTGAAGATTTGTGGATAAGTGTTGATATCGGTTCCTCCAAAAACTGTGTCAATAAAATGTATGTCAGCGGAGTATACCTACCTCCACCAATTCAGGCCGATACACTGGAGTTATTTACCAAAAACGTTCATAATTTACTTAACAACAATGAACAAATTTTGATCTTAGGAGACTTTAATCTCGCTAATATTAGATGGCTTGCTAATAATGACGTCATATACCTGTACCCAGAACCCAACAACTCTGATTTAAATGTGATACTCTCCGAGTTCTTGACTTTAAATGGCCTAAACCAATACAATAACATCTTAAACAACAAGTCTAAAATATTAGATTTAGTACTCTGTAACACCGCCATTATGAACATCACCCGTTCCAAATACAGCTTATCGAAAGAGGACCCTTTACATCCCCCAATTGAGTTTAATGTACCAGTGCTAGCAGAGCTTTGTTTAGAAGCTAAAAATGTGCAAAAACCGAACTTTCTTCGCGCAAATTATGAAAAAGTTCTACGTCATTTGTTAGCAATAGAATGGGAAAGTGAGTTCAAAAACTGTAATTCTGTTAACGAAATGGTAGACGTTTTTTATAATTTACTAAGAAATACTATTACTGAATGTATCCCCATGAAAAAAATAGCTAGTTATAAATATCCACCTTGGTACTCACGGGATCTTATACGACGTTTAAGAGAAAAGTATAAATACCACGTGCGTTTCAAAAAGTACAAAAACCCATTAGACCGAGAGCACTTTGAGAGATTACGAGAGGAATGCAATGTTCTAACTGCAACATGCTACAAGAAATATATCTCCAATATTGAAAACAACATAACTAAAAACCCTAAAACATTCTGGTCCTTCATAAAAAGTAAAAGAAAGGGTAGCAGTTCATATCCGTCACAAATGTCTCATAATAACAAAATCGCATCAGGTGGGAGTGACATCTGTAACTTGTTTGGTGATCATTTTGCTAGTACCTTTAACGCCCCTACAGATACTCCAAATCCTACAAATACTGGTTATTCTCTCATGTCTGCTGCACTGTGTAACTTGGAATTAGATAGCAAAGAACTATATCGTGAATTAATTGGTTTGGATGAAACTAAGGGCGCGGGTAGTGATGGTATTCCTCCTATATTTATTAAACGCTGTGCAAAGGCCTTAGTATTGCCCTTACAATTAATCTTCACTAGATCTTTAAACGATGGTATCTTTCCAGACACCTGGAAAGAAGCTCTTGTCATACCCATATTTAAATCGGGAGAAAAGCATTTAGTAGCTAATTATAGACCAATATCATTACTAGTTACATTTGGGAAAATATTTGAAAAACTCGTTAGCAAACATCTGATGTGGTACCTTAAAGAACACATTACTGAATATCAACATGGTTTCATTAAATCTAGATCGACCAATACTAACTTACTATGTTTCACGTCGACTTTGTCTAAGTGCCTTGACAATCGTATTCCAGTGGACGCAATCTATACTGATTTTAGCAAGGCATTCGATAAAGTAGATCATTGCATTCTTATCAATAAATTGGCTAGTCTGGGTGTGGGTGGAACGTTGATAGGGTGGTTTAAATCTTACCTAGAAAAGAGAAATTCAAAAGTGGTGGCGAACGGCCATTTCTCTGAAAGCTATCTAGCTACCTCTGGAATCCCGCAAGGTTCGCATTTGGGGCCGATTCTTTTTAATGTTTTTATTAATGACATAACTGAGTGCTTCAAACACTCCCATTTTTATTTGTTTGCCGACGACTTAAAGTTAATGAAGCCAATTCGGTGTAACTTAGACTCCAAAATGCTTCAAGACGACATCAACAGACTTGTAGACTGGTGTAAAGTAAACAAAATGCTTTTGAATATCAGTAAATGTCACTACATCCAGTTCACTCGCAACAAAAAAGTTCTTGAGAACAAATATTACATAGAAGGAGTTGAGGTAAAAAAACTGAGTATAATTCGCGACCTGGGAGTTCAACTTGATCAAGCGCTTAAGTTCGATGTGCATATCCTGAATATTGTCTCTAAATCTTTCAGGGTACTGGGATTTGTTTTGCGAAATAGTAAGGAATTTAAAAAACCCGCTACAAAAATAAAGCTTTTCAACACTTTAGTCCGTCCAATCCTTGAATATAGTTCTGTGGTATGGAATCCGCATTACGAGGTTTACTCCAAGCGTCTAGAGAGTGTTCAAAAGCGGTTCCTTTACCATCTGTGCTACAGAGATCACTTGGCTAAACAACTCACTAGCTACGCTGAGAGGTTGAAGCACTATCACATGGAGACACTAACCAGACGCAGGAAGAAACTGGATTGCATCATCCTTCATAAAATAGTTAGTGGAGCCATAGATTGCAGTGAACTCTTGAGCTCATTAGATATTAAAATTCCGACGCGGATTCCCAGGCCTAACACTTTCGAGTTATTTTCCATCCATGGCTCAAAGACTAATCTCGGTCATTACGCCGCTGTGCCAAGACTTTGTAGGCAATACAACGTTTTGTCTAAAACTACGAATTTAGACATCTGCGAGTCTCTGTCTAAATATAAGAAATTTTTAATAGACTTGATCTGAGGATCTAAAGGTTGTATCTTCTTATATTATTGTTATTATTTTTTATTTTTTTTTGTTAGGTTTTGTGTCCTTTAATTAATTTAACTAACTTAACCAATTAATTAACTTTTCCAAATTTTGCTCTTGTTGGCTTAGTTGTTTTTTTTTTTTCTTTTTGTGCATGTTGTGGTCTCCTATAAGTGAAGGAGTACACCTACTTATTACCTGATATAACTTTTTATTTATGTGTCATGTACTGTGTACATCTTTTGTTGGAGATCCTAAATAAATAAATAAATAAATAAATAAATAGCGGAATTTTTCGACTGAATAGTCCTTTAATTGAAGCCGATTAACTGGAGTTAATTATTATCGTCAAAACAAAACAAAACAAAACAAAAAAATTATAGATTGCTAAACCAAACCAAATATAATCATGATTGTGACATTCAGGGAGTTACAAAAAGCGACACGTTTGGATCAATGCGGTTCGCAACGTGACGATAAGTGGCGTGTAGTATATTAATAGAGATAATTATAGACAAAACAGTGTTATTATACAAAACAATTAAAACTTGGGAGTTGCTACGATAAACAATCGACACGCAATACCCTAATTTTAGGTAGAATTATACAACTTTGTTGTGTCCTAACCAGCTTAGCTCGAAAAAAAAAATCATAGAATTTCATTTATTTTCACTACGCTTGAAGTAGATATACTTTCTAACCGATATTTAAAATGAAAATTGTTGAACAATCTCTTGTTTCTTTTGTCCTTTTATCTCCACTTATATAACAAATATAAAAATACAAGTACAACAATATGCAGACGTTACGGGTCGCCTAAAATCTGACAGCCAGCCTTACCAAGGGGTATCGTATTGCCCAGTTACTGGGCTGTGGAGGTCAGATAGGCAATAGCTCCATGTAGAATACTGGTATTCAGCTGCATCCGGTTAGACTGGAAGCCGACCCCAACATAGTTGGGAAAATGCTAGGCAGATATTGATGAGGCGTGCTCATATATACAATCAGAAAGTTTCAATAGTGATTAAGAACATAACATACGTATATTATGTAACGCCTGTAATCCCTATAAAGTAACGTATACAGTGCACCCACATTTCTGCAGTCATGTTTAAGTCCCATAATACAGGGGGCGAGCCTATATTGCCATCAGTCGGGCACAAATCCAGACTCTGGGCTGCTCCTGAGAAATTACTGATGGATAACCCAATAATAATTTCCTCTACCCGGGAATTGAACCCAGGATCTCATGCTCTGCAGTAGCGCTTGCGATCACCAGACCAACGTCGCAGACAGAGATTTATAACATAAGTATAATAATAATAATATCCTTGGTCATTTCACACAACGCCATATTATACCATATTATATATATCGCTCATGGTAACGAGATGGTTGATAAACTACTTACACACATTTTTTTTTTGTAAATACATACATATTATAAATAGAAAAACACCCAGACCCGTAACAAATACTTGCTGGTCGTACAAATATCTGTTCCATGCGGGAATCGAACCTGCGACATGCTGCGCAGCAGTTAATCGCTCAACCATTGCGCCAACCGTGTCGCCAGACTAGCTACTGCCCGCGGCTTTGACCGTGTCGATGTTGAAAATTATCCGAAGGGAACCACCAGAGTAAAAAGTATCCTATGTGTTAATCTAGGTCATAAACTACATCTGTGCTAAATTTCATCCAGATCCGTTAAGCCGTTTGAGCGTGAATGACGTACAAACATACAAACTCACACACTCACTCACAAACATTTGCCTTTATAATATTAGCGTGATAAGTATACCAGCATATTAAAGGCTAACGGAAACGTGCCAGAGGATGAAAGGGACATTAGATTCCTCGGTCCATAGGTTATTACGACCTTTTTATGTACTCGTTTACAAGTCAACACGGCGAGAGATGATTCGACAAATAGCCGATATCCGATATTCGGCCAATAGTCGAAACCCGATATCGAGATTTGAAAATAAACATGTTGGACTTTTCCTGTTTACGTGCTGTTTACGCGGGCGTGGTTGATGGCAGCGTGATTTATGTAGATCGGAACCTATCCTACGATTAATTTTCTATAGATTTGGTCATTCCGTGGATTTGTAGTACGAAATTATGTCAAGGAATTCACATATTTTATGAATAATTTTCCTAATTTATTACTAGCGACCCGTCCCTGCTTCGCACGGTTGTAATGTAGATACAATCGCGCGGAAGAAACAGCATTCGAAAGCTAGTTAGACTATACGTAAACCATCCTCTTAAATCACTCGATTCAAAATTAAAAATTCAATTCGTTGCGTAGTTTAAAATATCTAAGCGTACCTATAGGCGGAGAGAGACTTTGTTTTATACTCAGTCAATCAATCAATCTGCCTAGCCTTTTCCGAACTATGTTGGGGTTGGCTTCCAGTCTAACCGGATGCAGCTGAATACCAGTATTTCACATGGAGCGACTGCCTATATGACTTCCACAACCCAGTCAGTAACTGGGTAATACGATACCCCTTGGTAAGACTGGCTGTCAGACTTTGTTCTCTACTTTGTAGAGATTTAATTAGCTTTATATTAGTCACATATTAGACTCATTTTAAAATTCAGTTACTTTTAAGATCTTTATCGCATGACCATAACACAAAGCTGTTGTTTAATATCACTATAGGGACACATTACGTACAAAGACCAGCAGCACATCAAGCTACCCCGATCTGGCAAGTTCCTTTGTAAAATTTTCAACTTTATAACAAAAGCATAAGTTTCATTTCCATTTGGGAAAAGTTGACAGTTTGGGATAGCTTGATGCGTAGTCTGTACCAGTTCCATTTCCATCCATCTAAAATGTCACGCCATTTTAAAGCTTTTAAAAGTTATCTGCGACAACCATTACCAAGTTACTGCCGTTGTTTCACAATACCTAACATAAAACAAGTGCTATTCTAACGACTTAGTGGCCAATTTCACCAATAAAACTGAACGCGATCAGCGCATCTAAATTGCGTTTGAGAACTGTCAGTGTCAAACTCAAACTCAAAGTATTTATTTCAAATAAACCAATTACAGGCACTTTTGAATTGTCAAGGTGTCGGTCAGTCAGAGAGATGAAGCTAGTTGCCCATTCCAAAGCAGTAGGTACCTATGGAGAAGAACGGGCAAGAAACTCCATCATTATTCGATAGAACATAATGACACTGACAGCTCTTAACGTTCTTCTTCTTTTCGTGTGGTTAGTGACTAACCTGGTGTCAGGGTTTTTATGCTGCCCATGGGCCTCTGACTTAGCTGGCGAGCTTAACATTTCAGAGCTGTCAGTGTCTTTACTGGCTGGCTTTTGCAATGCTATTGGTGAAATTCGCCCTTAACCTTTTAACGCCAGAGCATAAACGCACGCGCGTGCTCCACGCCAAGCTAATATAATAATAATATCCTTGGACATTTCACACAGCGCCGTATCGTCCCAAGCTAAGCAACCTAATGCTTGTGTTATG
Organism: Hyppa rectilinea; assembly: GCA_951799385.1. Taxonomy (NCBI): domain Eukaryota; kingdom Metazoa; phylum Arthropoda; class Insecta; order Lepidoptera; family Noctuidae; genus Hyppa; species Hyppa rectilinea. Next base: position 9,320,097 of record OX637318.1, on the reverse strand, counting down.
GTAACGAGATGGCTGATATACTACTTATATACATTTTTTTTTTTTTGTAAATACATACATATTATAGATAGAAAAACACCCAGACTCGTAACAAATACTTGCAGGTCGTACAAATATTTGTTCCGTGCGGGAATCGAACCCGCGACATAGTGCGCAGCAGTCAATCGCTCAACCACTACGCCAACCGTGTCGTCAATAAAAGCTATAAATTTATTTCTTCTTTTTATCATGAATATCTATGGTGGCTTTTAATTTGTTTCATGTCATCAAATACGTAGGTACGAGATGTTAAATTATCAAGATATCTATATAAACACACACAAAGGTTTAATTGTTTATTTCGTGTTATAGTGTAACCGCAATGTTTTCACATATTTGTGTCAAAGTCAAAAATCAAATCATTTATTTCAAATAGGCACAAGAAAGGCACTTTTGAACGTCAAAAATGAACAAGAAATAGAATTGACATGATGATTGTCGTTGGCGTATAGAGCATGCGCTTGCTTGTCACGTATATGTGACAATGGCGTTCAAAAGGTTAAACTGTAACTTTACTTAAGTAACTGATAAGTTAAAGTACCCTCATAAAGCTATTCATAGAAAATGAGACACTATTAAACTCTCCGACGTATAATGACCTCAAATACCTAGCTCAGACCGCTAAAGGCCCTCTGGGGACGCAAGATATGCGTGCATTATAAACTTATATAGGTAGATAATGTACTCTGGTAATAGACTCCTCTCAAGCAGAGTGAAACTCACCTCTAGAGTAATGCCTTGTAATTGGTCTAATCCAACCGCAGGCCTCTGTGTTGCGGTATCCATTCCTAATAGGATAAGAGCAAGCTGCAATATGATGATCAATTACTACGAACCTAAGTGCAATCGTAAAGCCTGGTTTACACGCAGCTAATATTAAGTCGAGTGTTAACGGATGCTTTTACGTACACTTATGAACTGTGTAATGGGTAATTTCTGCATACCCTCATGGCAAGAAGGCGTGATTTTATATCGTCCTAATATTATAAAGGCTAAAGTTTGTGAGTGTGTGTGTGTGTTTGTATGTTTGTCATTTTTTCACGCTCAAACGGTTGAATGGATCTAGATAAAACTTGGCACAGAGATAGTTTATGACCTAGATTAACATATAGAGTACTTTCTATCCCGGCAGTGCGTCCTTTTGGAATCATTTCCGACATCACGCGGGCGAAGCCTCTGGCAGCAGCTAGTATGTATATAAATATTTACAAACAAGTGGTCAGAATGATACATACCTATATATAGAAACCAAGTTCTTTTGCAGAGAATAAAATTAAGCGTCGTTTTAAAGAAAAATGAGCGAACAGGTGGTTGGACGTAATCAATATATACATACAAATAAATAGAATGGAAGTGTCTGTTTTTATTGACAGAATTACAGCTTTTTAATAGTTGCTTATGAAAATATAGACGCTACTTTGAAAAACAAACAACTTTAAAACATTTTGTCCGCCTATATCCGACGGCTGCACCGATTTTAACGGGACTTTAACTGGCAGATAGCTGATGTTATAAGGAGTAACTTGGGCTACTTCGTTTAATTTGCTTGGATCTTTGACAGTCTTTACGGGCAGTCAGAACCCCGAAAGTCTGACAGCCAGTCTAACCCGATGCAGCCGAACATTTTAAAATATTATATAATTTATAAAGTGTAATTTATTGATAATCTCAATTAACGTTATGTGAGATCAAGCCTAAAATCAAGAAAAAAGTTCTGTCCAAACAAAGGGCTTTTGTGAGAAGAGAAACCGTCCCATAAAGGTGCGGAACTTAGGCTCGTTACTAAAAAACATAATATACGAACCTAAACTTGTACACTCTATATACTATCACAGAATAAACACATTAGTATAATTAATACTTTACCTTTGTATGTTTAATACTATGTGATACTTCCCGACAAAGAGTAGGCTTACTAAACAGATAAACAGCTAATTGGTTTATTAGTGTACTACTTAGTGAATGACGCCGAAAATATATTAATTAATTAATTAGTTAATCTGCGAAGAAGTGTTTCCTGCGCCCTAATGGGGTCACACCCTCTTCGTATATTACGATCACTTTCAGTCAATATCAGCAACAAAATCGGAGTCTAAGAAACAGGTCTGTTCTGTTTGACATAATTGAGTATTTAAATCGGTCAAAAATAAAATATGAAATCACATGGAAAAAAGCCCGCTCGTCATAAAAACTTTCTCATGGGTTAGACAGAGGTGTAATTGTAGTACATGTAATCAACAAGTCTCATGTAATAGGGGACAAGCCTAAATCCTGATGCAAGAAACTGCGGGTCGCTAGTACTTACGTATACAAATGTAACCGAAAGGGTACACATACAAAAGGATATGCTACAGACCACCAACCTGAACAACTTTTACTATGGGATCAACTTCGAAATCGTGAAAAAAAGTCAGCTGTTCCCTTCATTTCGACGAGTCACGTGACCAGAAACGTATAGAACAGCAGATTTTTTTGGTCCCATAGTAAAAGTTGTTCAGTTTGGTGGTCTGTAGCATATGCTTTTGTATGTATATACCCTTTCAACAAATTAAATACCCATGTTCGATAGAACCCTGAAACACATTTATCTAATTAAAATGCATAGGTCCAGTCAAGTCGAACATAGGCCGTATCGTTTAACATTGTCCCATAAATCGTCCCAAATCCCTTGACGTAGATACTCAAGAGCCATGTTATGGGAACCCTATGGTTGTGTCACTAATTAGGAACCGCACTTGGGCCGGAAATAAAGCCAACCCGAAAGGCTAGCGAAAATTGAACACCCGACGATTTCCGGTCCCAAATGAGATTTTCGGGCGGCAAACAGCAAGCGATTAGAACGTTTGAACTTGAAGATAAACTGACATTTGGCTGCCAGAAATTTGATCAGTATCAAATATCTTATTAGGGAATCTGAGCCGTATTTACTTCATTAAGATATAGGATTATTTATGGTTTTAGTTTAAGTTTGTTTTGTTCTTTCCTCTGTTTTGAATTTGGAGGTTTTCTTCATATTGATTACAGGTTAATCCAGAGTGATCTTGTTTCATTAGGTAATTAGGCATCTTATTTCATAATAGACTAGTTAGAATAATTTTCTAGAATAATAACCAACTGTTGGGTAGTACTGTCGCAGTGGAGATACTCTAACAGATTTCAGTAATTTTCGATTCTTACTTTTGCGCTTTACAGTCATAAGTTACATAGCAGGATTGTCCGAAAGGGTTACCGATACCCCGGAACATAAAGGGCTAAGGAAGGAACATGGACGATACTCCCTCCCGCTCCACCCAGAGCGAGAGAAGTCATTAGTCATTAGTCATAGCCCCAAAAAAAAAGTATGTACCTACAACAAAGCGCGGACTCAACTCCTGATACATACTTTATGAATACAAGTTAAATCCGTCACAACACGAAACAGTCATAAACTATGTTCACGAACATACAGCTTTACCGTGTCAAACAAAAACAAAACACTATGCACACTTTCCCACGTGAGTTATAAAAGTCGGAAGAGGTAAATGGGTCAGTTCACCCGGCACGGTAGGGTTAACAGCCTGTCACCTCATCCCTACTCATACACTAATACTACAAAGCTACGTGACAACACCCTGATTGCTTGGAGTCTTACTTATTGTACCTATGAGAGGCTTAAGGTCCCTACCTTCCTAATTATACGCGACAGGGAGATTAAACAAGTAATCATGACACACAGCTTGTGTCAACACATCCAATTAGGGCTATATCTTAGAGGTACACGCACTCCCGAGTGAATAGTTGGCTTAAGGTGCGATCTGGCCGTCTATTCGACCACAGCTTGCAGATACTCAGTTCGTATATTGAAACCACCGCTTCAATCTTCGAAGCAATCTGGCGTTCGAAAGAGATTTTATTTTCTCGTAAACTGGTCACATGTCGTCTAAATTGGAAATACGTGATCGAGTTTCATGGTAATGACCGTCTTTTATGTCGGCTGTAACTCACGCGCCGTATAATTGAGTATATAAGTTATCATTTACTTGACTTAGGACCGGTGTATGATCCTTTGGGGTTAAGATACGTGTTTCGTTCTGTTAATTACGGTGGTAAGATGCTTGTGCTAAGACCAAGTTTTGTGGTCATTTCTTGTTGTAACCTTGATATTAGCAAAGAGTTCCTTGGAGACTCAGTTCGATATAAATAAAAAAAGTGTATTCATTTCATATAATTAAATTACAATAACAGTACACAAGATGTCACATTTCTTCGAATTTTCGGTTCTAGAACATTAACATTCGGCTTATTCTCGATGTTTTCCTTCACCGCTTCATGTGGGTACCAACCATCGACCTGCAACTCGTACTGGGTTACCACTGCAGTGGTAGCCCAGTAGAGCAGTGACGACCCAGTGCACCACCTGCTCTTCTATGTACATATTTGAATAGTGGCGCGGTGTAGAGCTTTTAGAACAAAAAATCATATGAGATTAGAATCAATTAATGTTGTCCCTACTATTTAAGTACGCAAAGGTTATACGTTCAATTAAGTACCACTCTACACCCAGTGCTATTGCGGAGCTTCTGACCAGACCGTACCCCACCTGCTGGAGTGTCCTGGAGTGCCCGTTCACCTACACCTCGGATGATCTAAAGAATGCCACTGATGCCGCTATATGGGGCAACCTACTGTGCGTATTCAATTTAATACCATTAAAAAAAAAGTATCATTGACACGAAAAGAAGTACCTTGTATTCGACTTTTAAGATAATCGATTTTTAGATACACAATTGTATTCTCGCTTAGAACTGCCGTGAATTTCAGACAGTCACATCTCCAGATTTGGTAGAAGTTTAGAATACAAAGGAATTCTACGTCCACCATCTACATACGTGCATCCTGATTTTGAATTTCTAATGGATTCGACAAAGGGACGACTTTCATGGTTTATTTATTTAACGATTTATGTACACACATAAAAACACAAGAAGAAAGGAACAGAAAATACGTACACACGGCTACACATCAAGCTATACAAAACCGGTTTACGCTGGTCTCGCATCGTACGGAAATCCTATACAATGCGAGATCAGCTTAAACTGGAAATGTATAGCTTGATGTGTAGCCGTGTGTACAAAGGTGATGCTTATTTCTGAAGAAATCTCTTCCAGCACACCTGCGATACCAAAGTAGATAAAACACTTTGCCTACATCTCGGCAAAGTGTCAGATTAAAAGAGAAAACATAATACATAAATATATAGAAACCATTCACTAATTTAAATATAAACATACACTAAGAGAATATACATACTTAGATGCATACATACTACTGAAATTTTAGCCACCCCACCCTCAAAAAAAAAGATACTAAATAAAATTCCAGACGTCCACAAATGTACCTACTGTGAAGTTTTAAATTCGTCCTATTAAATCCGCCAGCAAGTCATGCTAATTCTAAATCCTCTCTCGTACCTCTAGAAGTTAATTGAGAAATTTGAAAATGTCTTTATTTTAGTGAGAGATCTGGTCTTCTTTTATTCATTTGACAAATTCAAATCACTGAGTTAAAACAAAACAACAAAATTATGGGCATCTGTAAAGTGAAATACAAACTACAATTATGAACACGTAATGGAATATTTTATTAATACATTTACAATCCAATGCACGGCACTTCATTCCACAAGATTTTAATTAAAATCATCAGTATTATTCGATACGATATATTACTTAAAAGCGGTCTGTCACGCTTTTTAAATAGCAGTGATATTTTGTTGGGCGCACAATTTCGAGGATGAATATTTGAAATTCGGAACGCATCTGATTTTGGTTTTCTCTGATGAGATGGAGAACCGTCATAGCTCTGCAAAAAACTTGGGGTTTTTTATAGAGCTTCTATTATTTTTTTATCTATGATAATTAATGTCGATGTCAACAATTTAGCTTACGTCAGACGTGAAATGGAAAGGACTTCCTTTCCACAGGACTTTCTTTCCACAGGACTTCCTTTCCTTTCCAGGGTAAAAAAGAAGAAGTTAAATCAAAAGCCAGTCCTTCTTCTTCTTCGTGTGGTTAGTGACTAACCTGGTGTCAGAGTTCTAATGCTGTCCATGGGCCTCTGACTTAGCATCACATGCTGTTGAGAAATATCTCTCGGGCATGCCGGTTTCCTCACGATGTTTTCCTTCACCGATTTTAAGCAAGTGATACAATACGCACATGAATCCGAAAAATCAGAGGTGCGTGTCTTGGGTTCGAACTCGAGACCTATGACTTGGCAGTCACACCACTAGGCTATCACTGCTTTTTTAGCCAGTCCTTATACAATAAAAATCTTCGTTCGATACATTCAAACAATTTGAAAATAACTTTCTTTTGTCCATGTTTAGAAGTAGATAGTATATAGACAGTATGTCAAAACGGTTTTACTCACTGCATTTTATGGTCGGTGGGTTAGTTTGGACATGGACGTCCATAGTTGGACAAACCACATAAAATGCACTCTTCTTCAGTACAGATTGATGACAAGTTTGCAAGACATAATTATAGTATTAACAACAACGCTGACACAAGACTATTGAAAGACAAATTTTAGCTGATCAAAAGCCAATTTTCTAGAATTTCACTTATTAATCACTAGCTTTTGACCACGACTTCGTCCGCGTGGAGTTCAGTTATATCGCAATATTTATCTCCTATATCCCCCCCTTGTGGGATAGTTTTCAAACAAAAAGTCGCCTATGTCCCTCGTCAGGATATAATCTACCTCTCTACTAAATTTTATCGAAATCCGTTCTGTGAATTATGCGAAAAGGTGACAGAAAGAGTTACTTTCGAATTTATAATAATAATATCGATTAATCATACGACAAATTAGTAAAAACACTGTCACATCTAATCAATGTGTCAATGTGTGTGTATGTGTTTGGTTTAATGCGAGCTTAAGATTTCAAGCAGAATATTAGGTTATTATACTATCGTCGTAATTATATCCTTCGTACCCACAGGACCAATTAACGAATAGTCGGTGTTAATGCTTTAGGCTGGGCGTTCCATTATGGCGTTTCCATGCAACCTTTGCAAGTACTTATTTTATAAGCTGGTGGCAAAATGTTGTAAGAAAAAAAGCTATTTTATATTTCGAAGATAAAAAACAAGAGAGAATCAACTTGGAGAGCTGACAGTGCGCACTATCGTGTAAAATGTTATAAATTGATTAGATTGCAAATACGAAAAAATACGAGATTTACGCAACTAACTGTTTTATTTATTCGACCGAGTATTGGAGCTGGGCGCACTAAAATTACCAATTTAAATAATATTGTCATTGTGTTGTTAGACACTGACCAAAATTGCTCCCAAAATTTTCTCCAATAGGTACCATCTAAAATTGTCTGCTTATTTTAAAGAGACTGTTAGGGAACCGTTTCTCTTCTTCACCAGCGGCACTAGTGTCGTCCCAGTTAAACGCTGCACCGGCAACGTTTGATACATTTTATTTCTCACCTCTAGTAACATTTTCCTGTACTTGACATGTTTTCAATCGAGTTTGTGCAGGAAGGAGGTTGTTAGCTCCACTCGTATATTTTATTCGAATGATTACTGAGAGGCGATTGTGCGCTTGTTACTCTCTGCCAATGTGAATCATTTGTTGTAAGCAGTTGGTTGTTTGAAGAGAGACTTATTTATTTTTGAGTCAATATTGGTAATATAAATTACCAGATTTTAATGCTTATACCAGGGTAACCAAGAACAATATACGTAATACATGATCAAAATTTTCATCATAAATCGTAAAAATCATTGGAGATAATAGATAGTATTACAGACATTTTCGATAAAAATAAATGAACAAAATTCGAATGTTAAAACCAAACACTAAGCTAAAAGCTCAGCAATAACAGCAATTTTATCCTCTCTTTTAAACTATTTGTACTAAAAAGTACATTCACTTAAAAGTACCCCGCACTTACACACTCATTTGTCACTGTCATTTATACAAAAAAAAAGTAAAAAGGAAAGAATAAACATTTTGTGTTCCAAGTTTAAAAGCTTGCGGTCAAAATTGCATTTGGCAAATTGCACGACAACAGAGGAAATGAACGCAGCTAAACGACGAAATTCAAATCTGAATTCGAAATAAATGTGTTGCTGTAGGTATAGGAAAAATACCTTGGATATTTTATTGGTTTTAAAATGGCAACATCGATGTTTTGGTGTCAAGAAGCGAAAACTTTGGGCTGAGTGATAAAGCAAAACAACTTGAGTTGCTAAGTTGAATGAAGTTTGCTATATTGTTTTGTTTACGCCTAAGACGGAATAAGTTCGGTCTGACGTTCCGTGCTATGAAAACTGGAAAGTTTTGTTTACAATGTGCCTAGAGGCGTTGCTTTCTGAGAAACTTCGATGAAGTAAAATTTATACCTATTCTCCTTTATGATTGTGACTTGGGATTATAATGAGATTAAAACAGAGTTTTAGAGCCATTTGCCTAGTTTCCAGACTAGTCGGATTTAGTTAAATACCAGTACTTTTCATGGCGCGACTGCCTATCCAATCTCCACAACCGAGTTACACGATACCACTTGGTAATAGGTGCTAGACGCGAAGACCTGTAATTGGCTGTCAGATTGGCATACTGTTTTCTATAACCATTCTATTTATCTGTAAGTCTTCCAAAGCGTTTGAATAAATAAATACTGGATGTCAAACCTTAGGGCTTTTGACTGACCGAAACGGTTGTCAAAGATCTACAAATATGACAAACACCGTGGATCCGGCCGCCCAACGGCTTAGCGTTCTCTCCGAGGAACTAATCTCTCAGTAACTAATGGTTCACCCGTGAGGCTTTTATTTTTTAGCAAAGCCAAGTTATTCCATATCCAAATATAACTCGTGAACAGCCAAAAAACCCAGTTACTATTTTCTCTGCATTTATTTTTACCAAAATGGTGCGAACCACAACCTGATAGTGACTTTATAAACTTGTTTACAGTGTCTGTCGACCGTAAAACTGCATGTTATACTACTTACCGTTTGTACTGCAACCAATGCAATGTAAACGTCGTAAACGGACCGTGAGGGCATGGTTGCGCCGTAAATTGACGATTTAATTACCGTAACTGGCAACTGTCAGGAATTTTGAAAAGGGAATTATTGTAACTGCGACTGTTTTTTGGTTGCTGTGCAATTGCTCAGAATAGAATAATTTATTTATAAAAGATAGGTTGTTAATCCCTGGCTTTTCTAAATCTGCCAAAAATATACGGACAACAATCATGGCTGGTCGATTTTTTTATTTTATTTCGTTTAGGGATGTGGTTGTATGTATTTTAAATTCAGGGGTAGACGATGTTGCAATTGTAACTATATTATTTCCGCGCATAGAGTAGATTCGATTAATTCAATTTGAATAATTTCTCTTTGTTTTTATTCTGCAAAAACTGTTTTCAAATTAGTCGTATCGTATATTAAATTCTCTATAACGTGTATTAAACAAAATCTATGTCGAAGTCTTATTTTCCTTCTCTGCTCTCTATTATACCCTCTTTTTTAGACAACGTCCGATAAACGCCAACGTCATTACTATTTTTCTATAAATGTGTACAAAATTCTTATTATAATCTTATATAGGTACCTACCTATTGTCGATAATTATTATGTCACATCACATATTTCAACGACAAAAATTTAGACGCATCAAAAAAGTCGTTGTAAATCGTCCTCTAAGGCGTTCTATTCCTAAGAAAGTTCAATTTGTTGGTTTTTATTCTGGGTACCACCTGTTATAGGTATTTACATACAAAGATTTTAAAAAATAGGTAGTGCGCTAGGTTTTGCGATTATTTAATAGCCAATAATTTCTGATTGTTAATTTTTTTGTAAATCAATTAAAATATATATTCAAAAAATATATGCTATAGACGGAATATAGGCACGGAAAGTGTTATTGTCAAAATAAATTTCTCCTTGCTTGTTAATAAGTATAAAATAAAAAAACAAACAAATAAAGTTGCTAATTTCTGAACCAATAATATTGTAATAAATGAAAGTACCATGTTTTTTATGAACTACTTCAAAATCAAAAACTTATAAACAGGTGCTTAATTAAATTTCCTGATTCATGAAGTAGGAAGCCTCAAGCTTTATTCATAATTTTGTTTTCTTATGCAAATATTGTCTAAACTTAAGCTTTCTGTCTCGGAAAATTAACATTTATAGGTTGTTATTTTAACACAGTTGTTACTTATACATTTATGTAGCTTTATCTAAGCATTATGGAATGTTCCAAGTTGTTTTGTTTTACTTACACGAAAATAACTCTTTCAGTTCATTGGAATTCATATTATAAAGCCAATAGATCAACCGCAAAGCGGGATTGTCCGAAAGGGCTACCGCTACCCCGGAACATAAAGGGCTAAGGAAGGAACATGAATGGGTTTTAGTCGGTAAGAGTCTGACACTGCCTTCCGCTCCACCCAGAGCAGAAGGGGTCATTTGATGATTTCCCACCCTACAAAAAAAAAGTAGGTCAACCATATAAATGCCTCACGGATCTGGCCTATTACCATCAAAATCAATCTGCCTAGCCTTTTCCCAAATATATAGTGTATTCCAGTTTAACCAGATGCCGCTAAATACCAGTATTTTACATGGAGCGACTGCCTATCTGACCTACACAACCCAGTAGCTGGGCAATACGATACCCCTTGGTAAGACTGGCTGTCAGATTTTTGGCATCAACCGGGCACAAATTCAGACTCCGGGCTGCTTCTGATAAATTCCTCATTAAAATACCCAATATAACATTGCGCAGGATCTCATATTCAGAAGGAACCCTTGCGACCACTAGACGAACGAGGCAGTATTTCGAGAAAAAAAAAACAGTTTTATAAATTAGATGGTAGATATTTTGATGGGTAGGTACTAGATAGATAGATACTTGAAGGCAATAAATACACACAGCCTTAAGGTGAAAGCGGTAGGCCACAAAATAAAAAAAATCTAGCGTTTTTTGCAATTTGCAGGTCACTGTCAGGTTGTATCTTGATAAAAGTATGATTCGCGACAGTAACAAATGATTATGTACCTACATTATTTACCAAGTTATAGCCATAAGAATCATTAATACATAAATATCTAAGTTAGTAGCAAAAAAATATGAATTTGCGAGGGAAACCTCTACGCATTCCCCTTAACACAAATAAAAAAAAAAAACATCAAACCGAAAGAAACAAAACGCTGACGTTTTTATGCGCAAACAAAAATAATGGGTGAAGTTTTGAGCCTACTTTGAAAACTTTTTTATCGCATGGTCCATTGCGACATTAATATCGTCCAACAGTAACCATTAAGAAGCAACTAAGTCAAAAATATTGTTTACCGTGATAAATTACAGTTGTTTTTATTTAATTTAGGATTTTTTTAATATGTACCTATGTGTATACGTACAGTCGAACAAGCTATTTGGTATACACGCAACAAACTTGCAACTACTTTTAACCTTTTGAACGCCAACGCGTAAACGCATAGGTGTCCCCTCACACGCCAAGCCACAACTAAAATTGGTGGCGTGTTGAGCACGTTTTCATTTGTCGGCTATATCCGACCGTGGCGCTCAATAGAGTGAACAATTTTGTGAGTGTGCTTATAGTAAATTTTCTGCATAACCTTCGGGGAATACGCGCGTCTTCTTCTTCTTCTTCTTCTTCGTGTGGTTAGTGACTTACCTGGTGTCAGAGTTTTTATGGGCCTCTGACTTAGCATCATCACATGCTGTTGAGAAATATCTCTCAGGCATGCCGGTTTCCTCGCGATGTTACCCTTCACCGATTTTAAGCAAGTGATAATTATACAATACGCACATGAATCCGAAAAATCAGAGGAGCGTGGCTTGGGTTCGAACTCGAGACCTATGACTTACTGACTATACGCGCGTGATATTATGCTACGTGTGTTGTTACAAAAAAACTCTGTATATAAGGTAAGAATTTCGTGGGAGTATTGTACTCATTTTTGCGATTTCAGGGTTCATCCCATAGTAAAAGTTGTTCGTAACGATGAGTACAATACTCCCACGAAATTCTTAAAGTTAATTTTTTAACACCTTATATATCCTCCACATATCCTAATAATGTAAAGGAATAAAGGATATAAATTATAATATGTAATAATGGATACCCAGACCATTTCCGGGTAAATACTCGCAAAATCCCTGTAAGGTCTGCCGGAAAGGTAAAGGTAGCAGCAATATTAATATCTAAAATGATGGTAATAAATATTGTATTCTCCTTTAAGAAAAAAAATAACAAGAATACGTACTAAAGCTACTTGTTCCACTAATTTATCAGCTTCTGCCCACGACTTCGTTCGAGTGGAAGTCGTAGGATACAAAATGTACTATAACAGCCACTTTTATGAAGAAAACTGCCTCGGCCCCCGACAAACTGCGCCGCATCGCGTCGTCCAACCGCTCTATTACCCTGGGCGAACAATTACAAATAAAAGATTTTTCAAGTTCGACTGGTTATTTCCAGATATTAACATAAACAAACTCTTTAACTTACTACTCTTATACTCTTATTTATAATATTACCTATAGAATATAGATAATTATAGTATATATTTAAAATGTGAGTGGCTGTTGATAATAAAATCGCCATTATAGACAATAAAAAAGTTTTGAGTTTGAAAGTGGATACGAGTAGAGGAAGACCAAAGAAACGATGTATGGACTGTGTGGGAGATAAAATGGCTTGAAAGGGAGGGACTACCGAGATGACTATGAAAGAGAGAGTAATATGATGATGAATAGAGAAGTATGGAAGAAAAAGATATGTTGCACCGACCACAATTAAAGGGCAGGAGAATCACGATGTCGGCACTTATAAAGTCTTAACGGCACAGCTTGACCGCCTTGTACATTTTTAAGATGAAGCTTTCGCCTGCAAGAAGAATACATAAGACAAAGGCAACAGAAAGTTTAGCCCTCATCCCATTAATCCACGCCGTATCATATTAGCAGTAGGAGTACATGTATCAAAACATGTTGCTGCAACTGTTTACAAGTTTACAATATCAGATATGCAGCCGACTGTCGGAGTGATCCAAACATCTCGTCGGATTCCTGGATGAGAGCCAAGCTCACCATTGTACCGGAGATCCCTCAAAATAGGAACATCAACATTAAATTGTTTTATTGTGATCCAATAGATTTCGTTGAGTCCAGTATTATGGGTTATTTTAAGATGATCTCAATTTTGTTTGGAAGGAAGAGCATGTATTATGATGCAAATTGTGATTTGATTAAGTCACTCTCTCTTATCTCTGGTTATGAAGTCAAAGAGACTGTTCGCAAAGGGTTCACCTAAACTCAATTATGTTTGCGCCGAGAGTGGACTGTTGACAGAAGCAAAACTTGTACATATTTGCTGTTATAAAGTCAGTACCTTTTCAATAAAAAACTTCCATATTAATTCCTTAATCTGTCTTTATACCACAGTGGTGGTGGGTCATGACTTACGATTTGTAGGTTACGATAGGCGTCTTTACTGTTCCCAGTTCTGGGAAACAGCAACACGCGGGCCCAGTGCAGATTGGTGAGCGCGTTACTTAGTGTTAATTATTTCATCACTACAGCACATAAACGGTGAAGGAAAGTATCATGAGGAAACCGACATGTCCTAGAACCAAACATTTGAAGACTTGGCTATGGCTTGTAGGTCGTAGTTCTGAACCCCGACAAGCGCTTTACTTTGTGGATTTTTTTTCATCACCTATGCTCTCAAAACGGTGAAGAAAACAAAGGTGTTCTAGAACAAAAAAAATCAAGGCATGTGACATCTAGGTACCAACCCGCACTGGGCCCGCTTATTGGGTTACGGGCCTCTCCCTCTCACTGAGAGAAAACGTGTGTCCTAGCAGTGGTAACTTTGAAGGCATATTATACATGCTATGCATACAACCATAAGCTAATTTTCAATGTAGGCTCAATGGGTTGACATTTTCGTATAAATAAAGTTTTTTTTTTTTAAGGCTTGGAAATCATCCAATGACTGCTCCCGCTATGGGTGGAGCGGAAGGGAGTGCCAGACTCTTACTGACTAAAACCCATCCTTGTTCCTTCCGTAGCCCTTTATGTTCCGGGGTAGCGGTAACCCTTTCGGACAATCCCGCTTAATAAATAAAGCTTAGTCTTGACAAAACAATATATTATATGAAATGCATCTTTCCATCTGCACAAGTTTTACTTCAAAACCTTACATTGTGTACCAAGCTGAATAGAATTCCGCCCGTGGAATAAATTCTTAACAAAAGATCCGGTGGCGTCGCCTCGTTCATATTATATCTAATGGAAACTACGTATTATATTAAATTGTCTTTGTTACACTATGTTCTGGTATAACATGAGCAAAACTTTGCTGTTGAATGACTCCCGAAATTTTCAGACAGAAAGTAGCCCATTAATTTTGTTCTGTTTTTTAGTATTTGTTGTTATAGCGGCAGTAAATCAAATCAAATCAAACAGTATATTTGTTATACACAGGTTACAATATATGTAGGTCTTACAGCACACAGTGAGTTCATGCTGTAATCAGCCTCATGGGCATGCAAATTTATAAAAATGAAATAATAAATAAACAGTAAATAATTATTAACGCAGTTCACAATGTAATCATCAGTGAAAATTGCAACTGCCTAACTATCACGGTTCATGAGATACAGCCTGGTGACAGACGGACGGACGGACAGCGGAGTCTTAGTAATAGGGTCCCGTTTCCGTTTGGGTACGGAACCCTAAAAAGAATTTTCAAAATCGGTTCACAATTGACGAAGAAATCAGTGAACATACATTAAAAAAAACATAAATAGTTGAACATAGAACCTCCGCCGTTTGCCCAGACACTACGGACCACGTATGGTCTGTAGTCACGGGTCACGAGCTGATTTTTATCGTCCTGGGAGTGCGAGTCCACAGCCCATATGAGTTATACCTATGTTAAAAAAAAACCCTTTCAGTTGAGTATAACATTTATAAACTCAAATGTACTGACTTTCAAATTCAAATTCATTTATTCATTTTGTGTACATAGGGTAAAATTATACAGATGTTATATGAAAAAATTTGGTCCATTCTTTTTTTTTATGTCTCGCCAGAAGGAATACGAATTAGCTTACATAATCGTATGTTATATTAAATAAACTAATTCACAATTTCATACAAAACACTAACAGTTAATAATACTATGTCATTAAAATAAGACACAATTTTGTATACAAAAGAGATATAAATTCATTTACAATTTTATATAGATAGGTATTATATTCAATTCTCATTACGGTATTCATTAACAAAATAATACGCCTGTCATTCAATAATGCAAAAGGCTTACGTTTAAATGCATTCATGCTGTTGCTTGATGAGGTAGTTTGTTGTAAAGATAATTTTGGAGCCATTACATAAATACTACTGTTAATTTGGTTTTAATGAGTAGAATACGGAATTTCGACGCACAAAATATCGATAAATGCTAATTCGATGCTACAAAATTGCGATGCACGTTACTGCGAATGACCGTCCCTGCGAAGCCACTTTACTTCGATGCAGGTTACCGCGATAGATCTTCACTGCGATACTACTTGAGTTCGACACACGTTACCGCGAAAGATTTTCACTGCGATACTACTTGACTTCAAGCAAAAGCTAGTACCTTATAAACGCCTGAAACTTATAAATAAAAAAAGAAATGATTACAGGAATACGGGTAAAATGATTACAGGCGATGTCCCGAAAAACTCGATGAGAACTCGGACCTACTGTTGTTTGGGGTTGAACCCAAACGGCACGAACATATAACTTCCAATAACGTTGTTATACCTACTTGCGCCGTTTGAGTTTCGCTGCACCGCAGCCGCCCCAGCACAGCCGCTGTGCTAGGAAGATGGGATGGCGCAAGGGTGTCGACACAGGTTGCATCCCACACCAAAGGCCTACACAACTTCCAAGGCATTATAGTCATTCCGTCTGGCCTCTTACCATCGTCGCGTGACTAGCCATTAGGTTCGGTTACTGTTTTGATTGTTTTAATCAAATCACAGATAAATAAGAATAAAATATGGTTCAAATCACTTGATAACCTAACTTGGCAACCATGTTCAAGAACCATATTTTTACATACATAATTACATTTATTTGATAAAATACTTTTTATTGACCAACTTGTCCACGTTAAGCCAAGAATGGCGATGACTTTATTTTATTACTTATATATTAACAATGAGGGTAATTGGACATTTTATTCGATTCTGTGTTGACATTTCATAGTAAATCAGATTGAGGTTAAAGTTGTAATCATGGATACTCCTTGTTTGTTTATTAAATCAAGAAAAGGTAAAGACCAGTTGTTTTTGGATAAATTTCTGTACAGTTTGAATAAAAGGTCTGAAGACAATTTTTATTGGTGTTGTGAAAGAAAAAGTTCTTCAAAGTGTGCTGCAGCGGTCAAAACCAAAAAGATTGGTGAGCACCACTATGTTCAACATAAAAAGTGCATAGAGCATAGGCACAAACCCGACCATGACACAGCACGATCTTCTGTATTGAAGAAATCATTAAAGAAAAAAGCAGCCGACAGTTTCGATTCTCCAGGACAAATTATCCAAAAAGTAATTCAAGAAGTACCTAAAAAGTTGCCCCGTATGTGCCCACGAAAAAGGCGATGCGAATGATAATACACCGTGAAAGAGTCAGAACTGAGCCAGCATTACCAAGATCGTTAAATTCATTAAATGTTCCTCATCAGTATACTGTAGTTGGTCCTGAACAATTTTTGATTGATCATTATATAGGGTAATGATAAAGAAAATGAATCGATTCTTGTTTTCAGCACCGGGCGAAATTTACGTTTACTAAACAATTCAAAATTTTGGATCGTTGATGGCACTTTCAAATGCTGCCCTAACCTGTTCTGTCAAATTTTTACACTGCACGGGATGGTTGGGTCTAAGTATGGTGCACAAAATATTGTACCACACGCGTATGGGTTGCTGTCAAACGCATCGGAAAACTCGTATTTTATGTTCTTTGAAGTAATAAGAATTTACTGCAAAAATGAATTGAAAATAGATCTAAATCCCGAAATAATAATTTATGATTTTGAACTCGCTATTATAAATGTCAGTCTGAGGGTATTTCCGAAGAGCAGTCATAAGTGTTGCTTTTTCCATTTATCTCAAAGTATATGGAAACACATACAGAAAGCTGGTTTAACTAAAAAACTCTGCATTCTTTTCAATTTGATTATTATGTACTGTACAAACCATTATGGAATACACATTATTTTGGTTATTATGCGTTTTGTTGTTTATGATTTTATGATTGAATAAGCCCATTCAAAACATATTTTTGTTATGATAAGTAATATTAACACGTTGAGCGCCAACGCGGTCACCGGTGAGCCGCGAACAATAGTTTTTCTATTGTGTCTGCTGCGTGGCAGTCAACGACTTAAATAATAAAAAATAAATAAGTAAAATAAATGTAGGCAGTTAGGTTCATACTCAAATGTTAAACTTAACAAGATACGAGTAGGAACTTATGTTGAAGTGGATTATCGAACATTTTTCGCGTAACGTGCTTCGAAGTCAAGTAGTATCGCAGTGAAAATCTTTCGCGGTAACGTGTGTCGAACTCAAGTAGTATCGCAGTGAAGATCTATCGCGGTAACCTGCATCGAAGTAAAGTGGCTTCGCAGGGACGGTCATTCGCAGTAACGTGCATCGCAATTTTGTAGCATCGAATTAGCATTTACCGATATTTTGTGCGTCGAAATTCCGTATTCTACTCGGTTTTAATGCGTAACGGATGCAACTTTTTTGAGAACCAGTGCCTTTCGACAGATTTTCATTTTTTTAATGCGTTTTTTTTATAATATAGATATCTACAGCTATCGATACACACATTTTTTTTTTATTTAAGGCTGGGAAATCATCCAATGACTGCTCCAGCTCTGGGTGGAGCGGAAGGGAGTGTCAGACTCTTACTGACTAAAACCCATCCATGTTCCTTCCGTAGCCCTTTATGTTCCGGGGTAGCGGTAACCCTTTCGGACAATCCCGCTTACCCGGCAGGCTTGGCCCTGCGGGGCCCCTTCATATGCTGACATCTCTTTGAGGCGCGCGTGGAACATATACGCGCCGTCCGGCACGGGTCTGGTGGTGATCGGACGGTGAGTCACCCATTACTCACCGCCCGCAGGCCCGCGCCTACGGTGGCCGGGAGTCGTCACGTGGCTCCCGACGCTCGGAGCGTCTCCCGCGGCGGCTGGGACGGGAGGACCTTTCTCTCTCCCATCCCGCCACCTCCTTCGCGAGCATAACTTTTTTGCAGAAGGAGGTGACTGCCTCCCACTCCCTCTCGCCCCGGACCATGGCTTGCACCAGGGCCGGGCGCGAGAGGTCGCCGCCGCCGATCGCCTCTACGAAGACACGGCGGTGCTCCGCCCAAGCGGGGCAGGTTTGCACCGTGTGCTCTACCGTGTCCTCTGGGCGATCCTCGCAGTGGTGACACCCGGGCGTTTCCTCCCGCCTGATGATGTGCAGGAACCTCCCGAAACATCCATGTCCGGTGAGGACCTGCGTCAGGCGGTAGGTGAGGGCGCCGTGACGCCTCTCTAGCCACTCCTCAAAGAGGGGCCTTACCGCCACTTTCGTGGCGTGCCCTATCGATACACACATTGATGGTACATTTTGTTACATGTGTTTGATTTTTTTAATATAGCCTAGAACACTCAGGAAGAAAAAACTGTCATACGTGTTTATGGAGTTTTCAATTCAGAAATGACCTAAGTCAAATAAAGCAATCTCTTTTTTATTCCCGTGTTAAGCGCGCGCCCAAAAGTTTAATTTTAGTTTAATGCAAGCATTTTTGTTTCTTTTGTGAGAAATCTTTACACTTCATTTGGCCCCCCCCCCCCAACAAATTTTGAAACAAGACATACTACGCCACTACATGGACAGCTCTTAAGTAACTCTGGACCTACATATGATTGTTCACAGCTTATTATAATCTATGATGTTTTTCTTTCCAGTTTCGCTCGGGTTGCGGCGACTCCTGAAACATGGCAACATAGGTATGTTAAGAATATATTGTTTCGCATATTCTTAGAAGTATGGTTACGACCACGGTGATAAATGGGTTCTCCGATGCAGTGTTAATTTTAGAGTTACTTGGCAAAGATAAACTAGAATTAATGGTTATATTTTTATCAGCATAGCATCCATAAAGTTTGGAAGTTTAGTATTCGTTTTTTTTTAATAAATTAATAAAAGTATGCGAATCCATTTACTTATCATCTGAATTCATAAATGAATGTCTGTCGGCCCTCTTAATGCGCGCAAAGTACGCATGAGTGCCCGGGGTTAGTCTTGTAATAAACAAATAATTGAACCTGATTTAACCCAGTTCTACCTTTTTTTTTACCAGTATATTTATGTATTTAGACTAACTAACGTTACTCCTTAACCAAAATCTTAAATACTTCCAATATATACAACCTAAAACTAAAAAAAAATATCTATTATGTACATGTGGTAAACAAGAGAAAGAGCTCATAGGGCGTCAAAAAATTCATCCCCATCGCTGTCAGTGGGAAATTAGCCCAAAAGGCTGGCAGCGTGGCCAGTTCTACTTTGTCAATATTCCTCGAGGCATAAGATAGGAACACTTATTCAATATCCCTGAGAAGCTATCTAAAGGTCAATCGGTCAATATGTCCTCAGACTGCATTAAGTATATCTATATAATACATAGTACATCTATACTGTAAGTGGTTTACCGCCGATATTGAATAACCACTTTAAAATGATAATATGTATTACACTTTCGGAGCGGCCATTGTTCCTTGACCCCTCATCGCGGCGCTGCTTGCAAAGTAAGCGTCGACGCTATGTCAAAGTTCAATACATTATTATTAGGTGCCTCATTTTGCCGCGTGTCTACATAAATTGGGTTTACTTTTATTGAATTGAACAAATGTATTTTTATTGGACAATGCAGGCAATTGTTTTCTTGTGAAAGTATGGGGGATTTCTACAGTGAGAATATAAGAATTATGATGATATTATATTTAAAAGTGAAAATTAAAACTTTTTTACAAACAAAACAACCGACTCTATCGTCTTTTGTTTGCAAAAAAAGTTTTTTTTGGATTGCACCTAATCCGTTCTTACTGCCAGGTTCTTCCAATACAAATAGCGATAAAAAGTAATAAATCGCGGTAGTTTTTATATACAGGGTGGAATTTTGTAATGCCCCCTGGACGGAAAGAACTCTTAATACTGTAGATAGAAAATTTTACTCAAAGGAAACATTCCTTTATTTTTGAATAGAAAGAAAACTGCATTCAAAGATTTCCAAAAAATCGCTTGCCACACCCGGGAATCGAACTGACTAAAATCTGCAAAAAGTACAAACTGTACTTTTATTGCCGCGATCGTTAGTATCAATTATAAGGATGAAATCTCTCGAACAAACTTGATAAATTAAATGATAGGAAAACTATGAAATCTTTAATTATTTACAAAAAATTGTAAACTAATTAATTTGTTGCTCGAAATGGGCTCCATTTTCTTGGATACACAAATGTGTTCTTCTAAATAAATACCTTTAATACCTGGATTGGTACAAACGGCACAATCAGATGGCCTGCGAGATCATCAGTTCTCACCCCTTTAGATTTTTTTTAATGGGGATATGTTAAAAACCAAATTTACATTAAATCTTATGCGAATGTAAACGAGTTGAGAGTTGAAGTTCAGAATACGATTTATAATATTCACCACAACACGTTATTAAAGGTTACAAGAAATGAATTTGTTAGAAGAATACATTTGTGTATCCAAGAAAATGGAGCCCATTTCGAGCAACTAATTAATTAGTTTTCAATTTTTTGTAAATAATTAAAGATTTCATGGTTTTCCTATCATTTAATTTATCAAGTTTGTTCGAGAGATTTCATCCTTATAATTGATACTAACGATCGCGGCAATAAAAGTACAGTGTGTACTTTTTGCAGATTTTAGTCAGTTCGATTCCCGGGTGTGCCAAGCGATTTTTTGGAAATCTTTGAATGCAGTTTTCTTTCTATTAAAAAATAAAGGAATGTTTCCTTTGAGTAAAATGTTCTATCTACAGTATTAAGAGTACTTTCCCTCCAGGGGGCATTACAAAATTCCACCCTGAAACGCGCCGGCGACGCGCGTTCCCAAAACGCGCGTCGATATACCTATATTTTATTATCCACACACTACGAATTTCAATTCAAGCTACAAATTAATAAGAAGATTACCACTAAAGCCAATGCTAGGAAATACATATATATTATAAAGGTGGTCGGGATCTGCGGGTAATTGTGTATCTTACTTATTTACACTGGCAATCCCTTCATTTTGACAATCCAGCAATATTCAATACATTATTTGCATGATTGAGCAGACGAATTGTTCAAACATATGAAGCGATGGATTAGGAATTTCCTAGCCCTAGCTAGCTGGCGTGCTGGTCACAATAAACTACAGATTAACCCCATAAATTCTGGGTACAGATAACAACAATTCTTGATTGGAACGAGAGCGTTTGCTCTTATCTTATGGGAGATCTTTGATATTAATTGCGCACATTAATATTCATAGTAAGGAAGACTACATAATATAGTATCGCTTGTAGTCTTCAAACTATACTATATTATGTTGCATAATATAGCAAATTGCGCAGTTTTTTTATCGTATGTTGTACAGAGGCCAGCAGATCAAGTTACCACAATATGTCAAATTTCTTTGATAGTATTTCAACTTTATTGCAAAGACATAAGGTTCATTTTTGATTGAGAAAATTTGACAGTTAGGGATAGCTTGATGTGCTGGCGTCTGTACATATATAATGGTCGTTTGAGTGCAAGGGCTGATTCAATTATATTGCGTAATTAATAGATTACGCAAACTTGGTGGTTGGTGTAGGGCCTAGGGCCCTTTGTACATAGACACTCACGTTTTTCTTGCCGTGTAAAACTGCGGTTATTCCACTATGTGTCCACACATCGGGTCGGGGTCGTCATTGTTGTAATGCTACGGCTACATTGTCGCAATAATGCTAATTACATTTCGCGCGCTACCGCTCGACGTTTCGTTGTACAGACGCCAGCATATCAAGGTATCCCTGACTGTCAAATTTTCCCAATTGAAAACGAACCTTCTGAATCTTTGCAATAAAGTTCAAATACTATGAAAGAAATTTGAGAGACTGGGGTAACATGATGTGCTGGCCTCTGTGCAACAGACAGCGCTAAGTGTAGTTCGCGTTATCGTGACTACCTATAGGTAATTATGTTAGAAAATTAACTCTAAGAATTTCGTGAGAGCATTGTACACATCGTTACGAACCACTATTACTATGGGATGAACTCTGAAATCCCAAGAAAAATATGAGCTGTTCCTTACATTTATGCACACGTAACTCAATAAAATGTATGGAACAGCTCATATTTTTTATTTTTTTATTATAGCCGTAACATATGTATCAGTATGGAAGCTTGTTGACAGATACGTTTTTTCTACGCAGTTTATACGCTGTACCGTGTACAATAGGCCTAAGACAAGACAAGTGTTAATTTAGCTAGTAATTAATGCGGTAAATGACTAGGGGCATAGCTAACTGTCTGTAATTGTAATTAGATCAAAAGCTGCCGGAATAAGGAGTACAAGAATAATATTATTCTCTATGTCATACATATTAAAGGCAAAGTCCGTGTCACGTAAAATGGAGGGTTTCCTAGGTGGGTTGAACTTTTTCCAAAAATACTATACTTAAGATTGTAGTGCAAAATCATGCTCTCTGATACATAAATGTACGTCATAGTCATTTCTCCAACTGAAAATGTAAGTTTGTATTCGCATTTTTTTATGTGATAAAACTTCAAATTAATTTTTTTTTCTTTTACTTGCGCTTAGAGAGGTTGAGCTGAGAGGAGCTTTTTGCCAAACTTTATGATTCTAGATCAGCGAGAAGTACTCTATAAGTTTTGATTTATTTGCGAGTGTCAAAATATGATGCCGCATTTTTGTATTGCGTTGACTTAGAAGCTTAATTTTTTCAAAGCTCCATGGCACCGTATTTTATAATTTAAACTTGACTCATACGTTTCTGAGAAAGGGGTGACAAACAGACAAACAAACGACGATCCTATAAGAGTTGCATTTTTTCCATATCAAGTACCTACGGAAACCTGAAATTATTTTCAAGGAAAGTACTCATTGAAATTGAAAACGTCGATAAACGATAGAATCTGAATCGTATAAAACAAATCGTTATATTTTAAAAAAGTAGTTCTATATAAGAGAAAGCCAACCGAACACTGCAGTTTGTGGTAACTTGATTTGCTGGCGATTGTTCGTATTTTACCCTAATTGGGAATTTGAAAGGGTAGTCAATAACGTTACTTTTTTTGAAATGTCATATAACAATGTGACGTCACAGATTTTTAGAATAAACGCAATTTTAAAATTACATCTTCGAATTATATTTAATTTCTGTACGGTGATGGAAGTTAGTAGTTAGTTTTTTTTTTCTTACCACGTTACCGATAGAAAATTTATGGCTAAACCAAATTACGTGTCATATCATGTAGATTACCAACTATTTGTTTCAGATGTAATTTCACTGTAAATGCCGACGAAAAGCTGCTTCATTTCCACGGTTTTTTAAAGTTTTTTTTTGAGAGAGCAACCTTAATGGAAAAATAAAGAAACAAGATTTTAATTTTTAAGTCTTCGCAATTCCTACAATAAAATACAACTCTGAAGATTAAACAGCCTTCCTTATAATTAATTATTCATATAATGTACTAACAGCCTCAGTACACGTGCTTGTGATCACCGCATTATCATGAAGACGCAAACCGAAGCTAACATGATGGAATTAATTAAAAAATAATAAACCCGGTTCGCTGATGAGACGGCGTATATCGGGGTTAATAATTAAACCTTTGACAAGGAATAGCTATACGTCCCTTTTTTTTGAGGGTAGGTGTTGGGAATAGAGAATGCAACCATAATGTTTTTATTTTAAGTTGACCTCACCAAATAGAATGCACTTCGCATTTAGGTAGTTGGCAACATTGATTGTTCTTCCTCTTCCATTTTGTAACTTTATACGTTACGTGCATTTATCCGAGTTAGTTTTTTTAAATCAACATAAAATATCAACAGTAGGAAATCGTCAAATGACTCCTCCGGCTCTGGTGGAGCGGAAGGGAGCGTCAGACTCTTACTGACTAAAGCCCATCTATGTTCCTTCCTTAGCTCTTTGTTGACGACACGGTTGGCGCAGTGGTTGAGCGATTGACTGCTTCGCAGCATGTCACGGGTTCGATTCCCGCACGGAACAAATATTGGTACGACCTGCAAGTATTTGTTCCGGGTCTGGGTGTTTTTCTATCTATAATATGTATGTATTTACAAAAAAAAAATGTATATAAGTAGTTTATCAGCCATCTCGTTACCATAGCACAAGCATTAGGTTGCTTAGCTTGGGACTATATGGCGTTGTGTGAAATGTCCACAGAGATTTTTGTTCCAGAGCAGCGGTAACCATTTCCGACAATATTCCCCGGCAAATATATTTTCGGCTACTGTACTAAATTAATAAACTCAGGTTTCTCTTCGGTGAAGCTCGAGAATCGGTACCTAATTACGTATCATCTAATGAGATGAACGAAGACTCTAAAAGACTAGACTTTAAAAGAGACTTTGACCTCCGAGTTTGTTTTGGTCTTTCATCCCTGCGTAGTGGGATAGGCAAAACAAATCTCTTCTAGTTTAAAATCATTATTTTTGAAGTAAAAGCATTTTCTTGAATAAATTTCCAAAAATAAATAATAATTTATCATCACACTAATATTATAAAGGCGACAGTTTGTGAATGAGTGTGTGTGTGAGTTTGTATGTTTGTCCGTCCTTCACGTTCAAACGGCTGAACGGATCTGGATGAAACTTGGCACAGAGGTAGTTTATGACTTGGATTAACACATAATATACTTTTTATCCCGGTAGTACGTTGCCTTGGGATACATTTTAAACATCCACGCGGGCGAAGCCGCTGGCCGCAAATAGTTACTTAATAATATTCACATCGGATGCTAATATTACCAAATACATATATTACGCAATGGTAAACTCCCATGTGTAGCATTGCTAAATTTAATCTCTCGGTGCATCTGTCACTTTGATATTACCCATGATCGTTTGATGTTATTTCAAAGATATCAATAAATACTTCTCATCTAACGTAGATATTTATATCATAACCATCAGCCTATAACAGTCCACTGCTGGACATAGCTTCTCCCACTGTACGCCTTTAGCTCAATTCTCACTCAACTTTCAGGTTTGAGGCTTGGAAATCATCAAATTACTTCTCCCGCTCTGGGTTGAACGAAAGGGAGTGTCAGATTCTTACTGACTGAAACTCATCCATGTTCCTTCGTCAGCCCTTTATGTTCCGGGTCAGCAGTAACCCTTTCGAACAATCCCGCTGACCCGGCAGGCTTCGGCCCTAACGGGCCCCTTCCTGTCTGCTTACATCTCTTTGATTCATTTCATCTCTTTCTACTCAAGAACACGTCTACCCAAAGAGCCATCGGCTAATATGGCCCATTGCCACTTTAGCTTGCTATCTGTGATCTATGTCACCAACTTTGGTTTTTTGACGGATCACCTCATTTCGCATTCGATTTCATTCGATTAGGTACGCTTTCAAATAAATCGAATCATTACATTTAATTAAGTCTCCATCAACAGTTAATTATGTTTCTTGTTAACGAACTTACTTGAAAAGGGCAAACAATAATAACCTTTTAAATAATTAATATGTAAAGGTCACATTAACACTCGTCTAGGCTTCTAGGTAGGTTTTATGTCAATGTAATAATTTGGATAAGTAATTTAACCCATTGAAGGACAGTGAACGAGACACAATAGAAGTTTTATTGTTATTACGTCTATAGGCATTCACTGTCCCTCAAAGTGTTAAGTAGTCTTCTAAGGTCAATCCATCAGGGTGAGCTACACTTGCCGGGGTTTGCCGTGGATGGGTGACCATTTTTACAAACCAAGACTCCTCTGTGCCTCGCAAAGCACGTTAAGCTGTTGGTCTTGGCTGTTATTTGTGCAAGGAGTATCGTTCAGTTACCGGGTTGTGGAGTTCAGATAGGCAGTAGCTCCATGTAAAATACTGGTATTCAGCTGCATCCGGTTAGACAGGAAGCCAACCGTTGGTTAGTAGTTGGAAAAAGCCTCGGCAGATTGATTTGAATTTCAGTAGTGTTTAGTAAATATTTAGGAGTAATAAACTTATTCTTATTTATTGATTTTAATTGCATGGTTGTTGAGTGAGTCGCTGCTCTCCTCGCTAAATCACTGTGTAGGTAATCTGTATTAAGGACAAACGATTTTAACCCCCAATTCAATTAACAATATTTTTATGCTTTTGAAGCTAAAATTACAATATAAAACTAAAATCTAAGAAATAATTTAACGAGGTTTATGCTTGGATTCTTTCATATAATGAATAAGCAATTTAAGCCCCTGTGAAATGCAATGTTTGAAAGTACTTGCCATTAATTTAAGTATGTACAGGCGCTTGAATTTACGAAAACCAAAAATCTTCAGACAATATGCGAGAAAACCAAAGACAAATGAAAAACCGAAGACACACCATGTAGGTACTTTTCAGCGAAAAAACAGTAATTCTCTAATTACCCTATTCTTACAACTCTATGTATAAAACACCCTTGCTTCTGACAATTCACAATTTCACATTAATAAAAATTAACACCGGTCCATGAAAAATCATTGGAAAAATCATCAAATTTTTGGGTAAATCTCGAATCACAGTAATATTTTAAATGCGAAAGTTTGTTGTGTGTATCTTCGTTACTTTTTCGCGCTCGAACGGCTTAATGGATCCGGATGAAATTTGGCACAAAGATAGTTTAGATAGACCACGTATTTTACCCCAGGATTTACCACCCTCAAAAAAAAAAAAGTTTTTCGTTCACGTGGGATAATTTCCCACGTCCACGTGGGCAAAACTGCGGGCAGAAGCTAGTGTTCCATAAATTCAACTGTGCGAGTGTCAGTCGTAAGGTTACTCTTTGTACTCAAGCTGGATGTTCGCAGAATTCCGTTGCCGAATGGAAATAAAAATATGCCAGATATTATGTCGGAATGCCATAATGTGTATTTTCGCTCATGATAATATATCTCGCGTTATGTGTGGCTTCGCGTAATGCAAAGCCGCACATTATACGACATTCTGATTCTGGAATTCCATACGATAGGATGTTGCTGAAATTGGAATTATTTTATTGGCACATTTTTTTTTTATCTCAATATCTGCTACAGTAAAGTAATCTTTTATTTTGTTCCTACGTGTGATGGCTAAATGTGATGGCTTCTGTAGGGATCTGGAAGGTACAGACGCCAGCACATCAAGCTATCCCTAACTGTCAAATTTTCTCAATTAAAAATGAACCTTATGTCTTTGCAATAAAGTTGAAATATTATCAAAGAAATTTGACAGATTGAGGTAACTTGATGTGCTGGCCTCTGTACCTGCCTACTTACATAAAGTAAGAAGATATACAGGGGTCCAACCACCACCTCTCATAGCAGTATTATTTTAATATTGCTTCACATTGAGAAAGAGATAGAGGTATATCTCTTTCTCACACTGAAGTAATATTAAAATAATACTGTTCTTCGAGGTGTTGGTACAGTCACTGTTTCTTATCTTTCATGGCATAAAGTACCTTATTAGTGGACTCACCGTCCGATCAGGACCAGGCCCGTGCCGGACGGCGCGTACGTGGTCCTCGCGCGCCTCAAAGAGATGTCTGCATTTGAAGGGGCCCGCTAGGGCCGAAGCCTTCCGGGTAAGCGGGATTGTCCGAAAGGGTTACCGCTACCCCGGAACATAAAGGGCTATGGAAGGAACATGGATGGGTTTTAGTCAGTAAAAGTCTGACACTCCCTTCCGCTCCACCCGCAGGAGTCATAGGATGACTTACCTCAATCAAAAAAAAAAGATTGCCACTTCCCTCTATGAACATCGAACAACTCTGGGTAGACGTACTTCTTTGGGGCATCGATGAACAGACGCCAAAGGTATACAGTTGTGGGAAAAACATCACCCGCTATCACCCAACTTCTTGTCACAGGAGCATCTGCCTTCCGAATGACCTGCATTGGCCTATATATGGAAAGAAATCAATCGATTACGTACCCAAGTAGGCCGCAGTAAGCACAATCTTGCGAAATGGAGCCTTATTAACCCAATGTCGGTTGGGTTAATAAGGCCCCAGTACAAACGCGCTGCTCCTAACCAAACCATGTCCCACATGTTGGAGTGTCCAAAGTGCCCATAGTCCAGCATTTCTGAGGACCTAAATAACGCCACTGATTGGCGATTGGCATGCCACCTAATGGCTTGACTCATCTATCAAAATAATTTACTAATATATAGATACAAACTAGCTTCCACACGCGCATAATATCTCGACAAATCATACGCATAAACCTTCCTCTTGAATCACTCTATTTATAAAAAAACCGCATCAAAATCCGTTGCGTAGTTTTAAAGGTTTAAGCATACATAGGGATATAGGGACAGAGAAAGCGACTTTGTTTTATACTATGGAGTGATTTTTATTTTTGAATGGGACTATAAATTATTAACAAACTCAATCAAACAACCTTTTGTCTTCTGCAAAAGTCACAAGTCCATTGCACTGAAATTCACTGAATTTTAAAGACAGACTTTGATTATTGCGACGCTGTCAGATCATTATACCCCGTAGGCTTAAAATTATAATAAATCTTGAGATTTTCGCACCGCCTTACATTAATATTAATCGATTCATCAGTTTGATTGACAATGCTGGCCTGATTTTAATTTTAATGTTATCTGCAGAAAATTATCATTCTAGACTTATGAAATAAAATCGAGTTCACGGTGGTTGTTAATACAAATAAGTTGATTGTTTAACTTCTCCCAGGATCTTGCCGGCTGTCGCTGAAAATCAGAGTTAGGGCTCTGCCTCAGATAGGGCGAGGCAATAAGTTGAGCGATGGCCGTTGGCTTTTTGCCGACTTGCTTTTTTTGTGTTTACGGTCACGAAAAAACGTATTTTCTTTCTTTTCTTTATCTTTATTAAAGAGATGGATAGTGATTTGTTAGTGAAATAAATTATAATAGAGTGTCTATTCACGGTAATAGCATTTAATGGCATTTAATGCTAAAATGAACCTTTTTGGGTGCGGCTGTGAGGCCTTATTTGTTTATTTATTGTTTTTTTGCTACTTGTATTTTGTGTGTCACCGACTGTGTCCAAATAAATGTTTTGTCCTTCTTTCTTTATTATTAAATAAAAATACAGCAATTAATCGATTATTTAACCCTGTTTGCTTACGTACGCGACATTCACAGCGCAAATACTACCTAACCCAGCTGGTAAATGAGACAACATAAGTAAACACAGACTAAACCGCGCACCGCCAATCAGAGCGCTTCAAACCGCACCGAAGTGACATCTAATGAAACTCGCATTCGTTCACACTCCACGTAACCAATGACAGCTCAGTAATACGATCCGACCAACAGTTTTTGTAATTATGTGACCTAGCAACATTAAGTGACTTCTAGAGTTGGTATATGACGGCAAAAACTGTCTCAGAGATCTGTAGCTTTGATATTTTAGTACGCAAGTTGCATAACATGTGGAATGTCTTTCATTCTAAAATTGATTCACCTGTGTAATGTGAAGGCCACAGGAACCTTCACTTAGGGAGCTCAGAGGTAGAGCTCATGTAGTGTTGTAGGGATTTCTATCCTACAAAGTACACACACAGGGCAGCAGCTATTGAATTATAATACTTTTCACCGATACATGCGTCAAGCAGCACGGCTACTGTCCCACCCTTATTCATTTCTTTTATAAAAACCTATCAAACTATTCTATCATTTTTAAAGGTCCAATGATGTCAGTTATATTCTAACCGACCAGGCTCTCAATTCCATATGGTTTCACTTAGGCTCTACAGTACTTAATTTCAATTTCTGAAACAATGCCTGCTTCGTTAGTCTAGTGGTCGCGAGAGCTGCTGACTATGTGGTCCTAAGTTCAATTCCCGGGTCGGCCAAAGTGTTCGGTTTTTTCATCTGAAATTTATCCGTAGCAGGTCAGTCAGGATGTATACCCGGTTGGAAAGTGGGTTTACTTTAAATCCACCTCTGCCTAACCCATCGAAGAATACAGTCGTGATATTATGTTGCTTGTGTTCCAAATCAATACAGCAACGAAATAATTATCACATGCAAAGCTAACGTCTAGGGCAGAGGTTCCTAACCTTTTCAAATTGTTACCCCTGTAACCTATTTGGAAAACCGATTTTATCCTCACCTTAGAATGTTACCAATCCAAACAATACAAGCAAATACAAATATCTTTATTAATCACAAATTGGACATCAATCTTACATAATAATAATTTATTGTGGCAGAATACAAAAATAAAAACTTAGGAAAAACAATTGGTAACATAATGTTAAAAATATGCCTGCACTAGGATATACCTGTGTCGCAGGCGATAAAAAATGCTTATTGTAATATTATTCCTCGAAGGAAAATTGGATTATTAGCAATATTTAATATAACAAGTAAAATAAATAGTAACAAAAATTGAAAAATTAATTATCATAAAACTAAATTAAAATGACGATGACGCGACGACAGCTAGAAAAAAAATGCTACTTACTGCGTGCGTGACGATCTATGATTTTATCAGATATTAGGTTCTACGTTACCCCCCAAAAAAAACTGATTTCCCCCGCGGGGTAATTATCCCCCAAGTTCGGAACCCTGGTCTAGACCACATATTATTCTAAGTCCTAGTGCTAAAAATACTGCCTCCGTAACATTTTAAGGTACGAATTCCCAAACAACACATTTTAAAATCCAATTAAGTCTGACTCCCCTGCAATAAGCGAGCGGTGAATAACATTATTTTTAATAATAGAGCTGAGTGTAAGTAATGCAGTACAGAAATTTAATTTACCCTGAAGCTGAGAGCAGTCGGTTCGGTGTGGCGGATCATCCCTTAGCTTTTATAATGTAAAATGCATTTTCTTTCATCTAAAAAGTATTGCATGGAATACCTGTCAACCTTTGTAGTTGGGGAGTTCTATTCTTAGATATTATCGGTCTGCCTAGCCTTTTCCCAACTTGCTTTCAGTCTAATTGGATGCAGCTGAATATCAATATTTTACATGGAGCGACTGCCAATCTGACCTCCATAACCCAGTACCTGGGTAATACGATACCCCTTGGTAAGACTGGCTGTCAGACTTTCGGGCTTTTGACGACTGTCAAAGATCCACGAATGACAGCCGGAACCAACAGCTTAACGTGCTTTCCGAGGCACGGAGGAGTCTCGGTACGTAACGATCGTCAAGCGTAGCTTAACCTGTTAGATCGATCTATACGGCTGTTATTACTTAGCCACGAGCTCCTCTTAGATAATATATGGGAATTTAAAACGTCTGGATGGTACTTTTTCAATCGTTATAGAGTTATATCAAAACATCATGCTTTGCGTAGGGCTATGGTAGGTATCTTTGCATTTAATGTATTTATTGATAAAATTTATTAATAAAATTATAATAATAATATAATAATAAATTTATTTCTCAAAAAACTTAACAATAGGTTACAGAAAAATAGTTTAGCAGTATTAATTTCTAATAGGTGGATGTAGCCACTGCAACCGAACTAGGCAATGCCTGTATTTTGGTTTCCAGCGCCTTTTCCCTCGATATTGCAAAAATAAAATGCCAACAAAAAGTATGGTTGACGTTGTACTATCAAATAAATTTTGAATGACTTAAAACTAACTTAAATGCTATATTGTATAAAATTTAAAATTGATTAATTATTCATCTTTGTGCAATAAAAGTGCAAGCGGACTAAATAAAAGTCGCTTTCTGTGTCTGCCTGTGTGACCGCGTTGTTCTTCTAAACTACAGATTGTGTTACGAGGTACAGACACGAGCACATCAAGCTATCCCAAACTAATTTTCCCATTTAAAAATGAACATCCAATCCAGTTATAAGTTTTATAACAGTATTTGAGCTACCAACCTTTTTCAGGGATTAGTCACTCGAATGCGCTGTTCCAATACCAATAGCTCGTATATCCTATAAATAATGTTCAATATGAATATGTAAAAAGGCGTTTTTGCATGGGTCAAAAGACACGACATAGTATGTATCGCCAATTTGTTTATGTATCTTTTCCCTTTATGTTCGTACATATATAAATCACAGTATTTGTGTCCCCTTTTTTTACTTAGCTTTCACTGTCCCACTGCTGATTAAAGGCCTGCCCCAGATCCTTCCAGTCATCTTTCTCTTGAGCCACGTCAATCCATTGCGGTTTGGGTCTAGATCATCTCGTCACCTCTTCCTGGGCCGGCCCCGACGGCGCCGTCTATTGTGTAATTTAATCTTGTTACCCGCACCTTCAGTTAACGTTTAAATTTTTCAGCCGTTTGGGGTTCTCAAGTAGCTCTAACTTCATTCAAAGATTGTGAGTCAAAGCAGATATGCAGGTATAATAAGAATTGCAATTTTGGTGAAAGTTAAAAAAAAAAAAAGTCTTCTAAAAAAAAAGACGCAAAGAGGCAACAGGTCTTTTGGGTTCGACAACAACGGTGTCGCGGGCGACAATTTAAAATGCCTTCTATTTGAACCAAAACGGAGTTAGCTCCTCGTATGTTAATGACAATTACCCAACACTCTCATTTTTCCGATTCATTTCGTATTGTATAATTATCACTTCCTTAAAATCGGTGAAGGAAAACATCTTTAGGAAACCGGCATGCCTTTTTTTTTTTTTAAGGCTGGGAAATCATCCAATGACTGCTCCCGCTCTGGGTGGAGCGGAAGGGAGTGTCAGACTCTTACTGACTAAAACCCATCCATGTTCCTTCCATAGCCCTTTATGTTCCGGGGTAGCGGTAACCCTTTCGGACAATCCCGCTTACCCGGCAGGCTTGGCCCTGAGGGGCCCCTTCATATGCTGACATCTCTATGAGGCGCGCGTGGAACATATACGCGCCGTACGGCACGGGTCTGGTGCTGGTCGGACGGTGAGTCACCCATTACTCACCGTCCGCAGGCCCGCGCCTACGGTGGCCGGGAGTCGTCACGTGGCTCCCGACGCCCAGGGCGTCTCCTGCGGCGGCTGGGACGGGAGGACCTTTCTCTCTTCCATCCCGCCACCTCCTTCGCGAGCATGACTTTTTCGCAGAAGGAGGTGACTGCCTCCCACTCCCTCTCGCCCCGGACCATGGCTTGCACCAGGGCCGGGCGCGAGAGGTCGCCGCTGCCGATCGCCTCTACGAGGACATGGCGGTGCTCCGCCCAAGCTGGGCAGGTTTGCACCGTGTGCTCTACCGTGTCCTCTGGGCGATCCTCGCAGTGGTGACACCCGGGCGTTTCCTCCCGCCTGATGATGTGCAGGAACCTCCCGAAACATCCATGTCCGGTGAGGACCTGCATCAGGCGGTAGGTGAGGGCGCCGTGACGCCTCTCTAGCCACTCCTCAAAGAGGGGCCTTACCGCCACTATCGTGGCGTGCCCTGCGCTGGGTTGCGACAGTCGCTGATTCCAGGCCGCCATGAGATCGCGCCGGAGGTCCGTCCGCTCCGCCGCAATTTGCTGTGGAAACGGAGTTTCTCCCCGGCTTAGTACCTCCGCGCGCCACTCGAACAGGCGCGCGAGGACTATCGCCTCCAGATCCCACGGCGGCAGTCCGGCAAGGAGGCTTGCCGCCTCGCCCAAGATCGTGCGGTACCCCCGGATTAGCCGAATGGCTACCACCTTTTGGGGCGCGTTCAGATAGTGAGCGGCTCGTCGCCGCAATGAACGCGCCCACACCGGGGCCCCGTAAAGGGCCATGGACCGCACGACTCCCGCGTAAAGCCTCCGGCAGGAGGCGTTTGGCCCCCCCAGATTGGGCAAGAGCCGCTTGAAGGCGGCCCCAGTCCGTTCCAGCTTGGGGGCCAAACGTCGGAAATGCTCCACGAAATTCCATCGGCTGTCGAGGACCAGACCCAGGTATTTCATCGTGGTCTCGACGCCGATGTGAACCCCTCCTACCGTAAGTTGGGATCCCGATGGTGGCCTATTCCGTGGCCCATGAAAGGACATGGCCTCGGATTTGTGCAATGCCACCTCGAGACCCAACTGCCGGATCCTCTCAACGACTGTCGCAACCCCACGTGTCATCCCGTCGGCCGCCGCCTGATGCGACCTCCCCTGCGCCAGGACCAGCGTGTCGTCAGCGTAGCAAACTACGCTGACGCCGTCAGGGAGGTCGGCCCGCAGCACCCAGTCGTAACCGATGTCCCACAGGAACGGCCCCAGAACCGATCCCTGCGGGACACCGCACGACATCTCTCGCCGGTTCCATTCCCCATCGCGACCGGGGTAGATGACGGCTCTGTCCGTCAAGTACGCAAACCGGCATGCCTGAGAGATATTTCTCAACAGTATGTGAAGCTAAGTCAGAGGCCGACTGGACTTATTTACGAGTATAGTCTTCTCTGTTATCACAAGGCTAAGGTTGATAAAGCCTGTATTCTAAAAGTAAACCAGACAGTAAGTGGTTTACTTCAGTCTTTATTTAGAATACTTAGTCCCTGGTCTACAAATAGTATCTCTGTGCACTTCGCTAAGCATATAAAATTCCACAAATAGAACCATTTCTATTTTCGTATTTTTACTCTTACCAGGCCTCCCTCGGACTCCTGTAAATTATTAATTTGCTCGCATTTTGAGCGAGCTCTGGTATAATAAAGAATAGAAAGTAAATTTTTATACCCCGCAGCTGTATAAAACAGTGAAACTCATTAAATTATAAAGGCAGGTACTACAAAAGGCTTATTGGTCGATTCGTACAAAATGGCTTACCTGAAACGGGCGTATCGACACTTTTAAATGAGGTTATTTTTTTGAAAGCCTCTAGCACGGTGCTAGTTTTTTTGTGGGCGAATCGACAATTCCAGAAATACGTACTAAGCAATTTGGACAGTTTTAATTTAAAAGTGTTGATTCGCCCGTTTCGGTCGAGTAAATTCGTTTGAATCGACCAATACGATTCAATACCAATACGAGTGTAGTAGTTTTTAAGTTTGTTTGTTTTATAATATGTATTAGTTTATAGTTATTACTGTGTTTTATGTTCCTTCGTTGCCTGAAATAAAAGATAAATAAATAACAAATACCCTACAAACCTGCTCAATCAATATACTCTGTTTTACCAATTAATGGAGCATGGAAAAAGGGGTAACAGTAACGTGTTTCATTTTTACAGCCACTAATTAAAGGATTATATTTTGAAACCAGCTTCTAAAAGAAAAGAAGATTTCTCCATTAAAAAATTGGAACCCCGCTACACACCTGTAAGGATTAAATTTCAAAAATCCATTCATAGCGGATGCCTACCTTTTGATAAGTAGCTTTGTGCTGAATTTCAGCCCAATCCCTTCAGCGGTTTGAACTGTGTTGATAGATCAGTCAGTCAGTCAGTCACGGTTTCATATACAATATTAGTTTTAGTATATGCGAAACCCGAAACACGTGTTTAGTATTTTTATGTAAAGAATCACACAAAGTTATAAGCTTGTTATGTTACCTGGTTGTCCGTTCAAAAACATGGTCACTACGCGAGTGGCGCGGCGCGCGACCCCCAGCGTGGTCTTACGCTCATTGATATTGGTTGGTGTCCAACTTGTAACCTTTTTTAACTATTTTTAGGAAAAATATAACATGTTGTAAAAATTATTGGAATCGATTCAGTTCCTCATTTTGAACCCACTTACTACATTCAGGTTTCGCATAGACTAAAAATAATGTTGTATACCGATAATAGTAAGCAAAATGTATTGGATTAGTTTTCAATGAATAAATGGGCACTTAGATCTAACAGATCCCAGTTAAATAATTTTAACGGTTCAAATTCTAATCGGAAAATTGATTAAACTTGAAATCCCTCCGTGACTAGAAGCTCTTACTACCTAGATATAACATAGAATTATACTAGCTAGCTTCGGAAGCGATTAATCGAATAACGCGATAACTGTGGTTCTGACATCGCCTCTCCGCACTAATTAAGAACAGTTCTTTATGTAGCGCCTTCCAATAAACATAAAAAAGATTCCCGAGCATTTTATTACAATGAAGACTCCTGTGAAATAAGGTTTTAGTTTTCATGATTTTTACCTAAAAAGCTTAGACCAAATCTTAGGTTTTAAATGATCTTAAGGAAAATGAAAAAGCGTTTGTTACTTAGATAGAGACTGAACAAAAAATCTTCTGAAATTAAGTTATCTATAATTTACTTACGGTCGTGGTACGTAATAATTGTTCTAAAATAGTTAAGATGACACGGTGCCCCCTTCCGTGTACTATAGTGGTATTCTTTCTGTATTTTCACCGAGAAAACATAGGTGAAGTGAACTCGAAGTGAGCTGTCAGTTGTGTTATTCTGTAAAAAATCTCAACGTGAGAACTTAGGTGAAGTTAGCGAATCAATCCCTAAGGATTGACACTAATGACAGTTCACTTCACCTACGTTTTCACGGTGACATTTTAACAGAATATCACTACTGTATATATATATATAAATATATATAAAGTCCTCCTTATCGATTTCGATAACGGCGAAAATTACTTCCTTTCTTAGATGACTCGCTAGAACGAATTTAGTTTTGAATACTCGGTCACAGCTAGAGCAATAGAGTTGGCCTGCAGTGTTATATGTATATGTGTAGGAGGGCTTAGGTCTCTCCTTGCGTATTTGACGCTTCTCAACAATAGCCTCGTGTCGCTTTTCTTCGAAGGATTTGATACTTTTGTGAATAGTCGAGCTTCAAGACGACCTGTGTAAAGCAAGCCTCTCAAGCAAGCCTCTCCCAACCTGTAGGATCAATAGCGCACGCGTTAAGATGCCTTTTGAACACATCCTTATAGCGGAGATGTTGACCGCCATGCTTCCGTTTACCTTCTGCCATCTCAGAGTAAAAGACCACCTTGGGTAAACGGTGGTCTGTCATGCGAAGGACGTGTCCACACCACCTGAGTTGACGCTGCATGAGCAGGGCTTCCATGCCATACATGCTGGAACAATGCAATACATCCGTATTTGGAACATGGTCCTGCCACTTGATATTTAGGATCAATCTGAGACACCTTAGATGGAATGTGTCCAGTTTCCTAATGTCTGGTTTGTATAGGCACCATGTTTCTGCGCTATATCAGGACAGGTAAGATCAGTGCCTTGTAACCACTAATTTTTGTCTCTAGCTTCAGTGTTAATCCGTAGCATCAGGTGGAATGTCAGCTCACTTTACCTAAGTTATCACGGTAAGATGATTACAGAACAGACCAGCTGATGGTGAACATCAGAATATGGTGTAGTTTTATTGAGGTAAACCTAAGAAACCTAACCTTCTAGTCTTATTACCAAAGTCCGGGCGCCTTTCGAGCTTGGTTTTCCACCGAATAAGATTAATTTAAACTATCATTAAACTATTCCAATAAAAAACGCAATTATTTAATTGCCTCGTTGGTCAAGTGGTCGCAAACGCTACTGCTGAGCATTAGGTCTTAGGTTCGATTGCCAGGTCGAGCAAAAAGTTAAAGGGTTTTTCTATCTGGAACTGGCCCGGTTGATGACAAAAAGCTCGCACCCTATTACATAGGATTTCAACATAACTGACGAAATATGGGTATACTATTGGAACACCTCTGCAGAACCCTTCGGGGGTACAAGGTCTGATGTTATGTATTTATTTAATTTGTCACACAAACACTTGAATTAAATTCCACGGAATCGTTTTAATTACAGATTATAACGAACATCCTTGCTAAATACCGATCAGATACGAACAATGTTCAATGTTACGGTCAGATTTCACCCAGGATCAGCGCATAAACTACGGTTAAGTGTTTAAACAAATTGCGCCGAAGTTACGCGACCGAAATTTGGCATGATTACGCCTGCAATGCTATTTGAATGACGACACATTATACCAAAATATGATGCGTTACAGTACGGGTAAAGTACCGAACTTCGGTCGGGCGTAAGTACAACGGCATTTCGGCGGCCTGCAAAGCAGCTATTATACGCGACCGAAGCCTACACTACGATAGCGGCAGCGCTCGAGACACTAAATACACACTAAGTTGCGCAACTGAATTTCTACCGCGTAAGTTCGGCACTTATGGTATGTTATATCAGCTGAATACGTCAAGCATAGTATGTTTAGACACTAAGAGCTGTCACTGACATTATTTTCTATGGAATATTGACACTGACACCTCTTGAACGCGTTGTACCTGGATGGGCTGATCGCATTCAGTTACATTGGTGAAATCTGCATTTAATGTTAATAAGGGTCACACGATCACGAGGAAATAAATTAAATGCTCCTGAAAGCAAATTAATTAAAGAACTCCATCACTGTACAAAATTTATGAATATTTCTGATACATTGGTAGGCGAAATCGACATGTTGATTTTCTCTTCATATGAAATGACAATTTTAACAAGCTAAATATTTATGATATGTTTGATGTGTGGGAGCAATTTATAGGTATTTACGATGTTCTATTCACAGAAATAAGTTGTTTTCGTCGAACGAAATACTTAAATGAAAATAAATGGCTAAATAAATTCCACGTTTCTGTACTTCGCAATTCGAATCTCCTGGCTCCAATTTCAATAGGTTTTTATTGCGACCCACTAGAATAGCACTAAAATTTATCTAAATATCGACTTACCAAAAATCCTTCGTTCAATAAATGCTGACCTCGTAGCACAGCATCATGCTGAGTAGAAGCGTTCTTGTCAGAGATGACTAAAAGCTGCAGACTAATCCTGTCTCGTGATTAATGTTGATCTATGAAGTTCAATTTTTATTACCTACTGTAGTTTATTACATTTTTTAATGCACGTGTTTCAATCTGCCTAGCCTTTGCCCAACTATGTTGGGGTCGCCTTCCAGTCTAACCGGATGCAGGTGAATACCAGTATTTTTACATAGAGCGACTGCCGATCTGACCTCCACAACCCAGTCAGTAACTGGGTAATACGATACCCCTTGGTAAGACTGGCTGTCAGACTTTCGGATTTCTGCCTACCCGTAAGGACTGTCAATTTGTCAAAGATCCCAGAATGACAGCCGGGACCAACGCCTTAACGTGCTTTCCGAGGCACGGAGGAGTCTCGATATATAAAGATGGTCACCCATCCATGGACCAACCGCGGCAAGCGTAGCTTAACTTGATGGATCCGTGAGGCTATTATTACTTAGCCACAAGCTCCTCCGCCGATTCTGTGGCAATAATAATTTTTTTTTTCTTAAACATTCTAAAGCATTGTATTTTAATTTAAGTGATTATCCATTAAAATATCCGATAGTATAATTTACATCTTACTGTATTTAGGGAGTTACATTGTTTTACCGCTACGCCTTCGAGGCTGTGGCTCACGGCAATGGTACCTTTTAAAAACACTTTTTCTGCAAAGTTTGGATTTTGGTGCTTACAGTGCTATGATTCTCAGACGCCTATTACATAATAATTTTTGCCAGGACAACAACGTGGCTGGCACAATGCACATTACATCGTAATATTGATTCATACTACAAGCATCACTGTTGATTAACAATTACGTGTAAGGCAATGACAAATAAGTAAATTATTGCTCAAACAGATGCATTGCGTCGTACAACAAATATTAGTTGCAAAACAATCTATTCATTCAGGGGGCCGACCAACACCTCATATAGCAGTATAATTTTAATATTAATTTCCAGAAGGAAAGAGACGAAGCTATACGTCCTGTATAGCTCCGTCTAGGTCAGGCAAAATGTCATTAGGTTTTTTTTTAATAATTATTCTATAGGTACTGATGTAGTGGAAGAATTTGTGAGTTTGGATATAGGAGTTGTTCTAAGAAACTACTGATCCGATCCGGAAATGCTTGCGCTACAATTTAGCTACAAGGTTTCAGTACTGTCGAATGTCATAAAATATATTTTATATGAAAACAAGAAATGTCACGCAGACGAAGTTGCGAGTAGAAGCTAGTCTATATTAATATTATAAAGAGGAAAGATTTGCTTGCTCGTTTGTTAGGCTGTATTATAATTAAACGAAAATAGGGATCCTTACTAAAACTCCAATAATGTAACAATTTCCGACATCGACGCGGGCGAAGTCGCGAGCAGAAGTTAACTAGTTATAAAATACACGTAATAAAACGATAAAAAACCTTTCAACGCAGTAGCAAGCGGGTACAAATTAATCTCGTACAAAATGAACAAATGTAATAAAACGGGCTTATTAAGAATTATAGCGCCCAAAGGGAACGCTCTTGATAATTATATAAAGAGGGCCTCTTTGCCAATTAACACCCTCAGCCTCCCTTTGAGTGGACGCGCCACCTTTTAACAGCCGAACCAACAAGTGCGCACTGGTTTCTATTTTCTGTACTTAATTAATTATATATATTTATTTCGTTAGTCGATTTAACGCATGGACTTGTTGATTTTGTATGGCTTCCACTTTTCATTGAAACAAACAACTCTAATCTCTAACACTCAGTTTCTGAATTGAAAATTTAATGTTGATAACTTTAATAAATCTACTAGAGAGTGACTGCCGAGATGACGACTACTAGAAAAATATGGAAAAAAAAACGTGTTGAAAGACATGTTGCGCCGACCCCGAACAAATTGGGATAAGGGGAGAAGAATGATGATGAATGATGAACTTTATTAATACTAAAGGAAGCCCTCGAAACTCAAAATTACTTAAACTTTTTTGTCAAAGAAATTAAAAAATCAGGTATTAATTTTAAGCCCACAAAGACTGTGTTCTAGAACGACGATAACGTAACTACTTTTGGGAATCCATTAGAGCCATTAAGTTTTCGAATTGCACTATCAACGATCTCTGTTTTCTCTAAACAATAGCTTTGAATCCGATACGCCTACTTCTTAGAAAGTAAATATCACTAAATCAATATTGAAATACAAACTATCAAACTGAGCACGGACTGCAAACGGCTCGCTACAAAGTTTACTTTGAATTTAGTTTAACTAGCAAAAGGCAAGACGTAACCTACATAGCTTTAAAGGGACGAAAACTATCTAGAATATTAAACGACTAGCTACTCGATATCCCATCTCTCAAAGAAGATTTATCAAAGGGTACATAAATAAAATAATCAAGCACCTAAACAAAGGAGAACTAAATAATTCATTCGGAATACGTAGGTCAAATATTAATATTCCGCAAATATTTTTTGTAAAAGCTACCAGCTAAATAAAACAGGCTCAAAATGTAAGGCATGGTTATCCATTCGGAAAAAAATATAACAAAAAGTTTCCTAGCAAAGTTTTCATTGAATTAATCATAGCAGATGAAAGGTGGAGCGTGGTTGGCCTTTATTGTTAATACCGTAAATTGAACATCTTTCGGTCAAAAAAACTTTGTACCTTTGATCCGCATGTTATAAGATACAACAGTGAAAATAAAATAGGGTCAGGGAACAGTAAAATAGAGATAATGTTATTAAAATAATGAACACATAAACTAGAGACTAAATTATTATCAAACAATCTGCCTAGCCTTTTCTACCCCAACTATGTTGGGGTCGGCTTCCAGTCTAACCGGATGCAGCTGAATCACAGTATTTTACATGGAGCGACTGCCTTTCTGACGTCCAAAACCCAGTAATACGATACCCCTTGGTGAGACTGGCTGTCAGATTTTCGGGCTTTTGACGACCCGTAACGACCGTTAAAGATCACAAATGACAGCCGGGACCCACGGCTTAACGTGCTTTCCGAAGCACGGAGTAGTCTCAGTATGTAAAGATGGTTACCCATCGACGACCAGCCCAGCAAGAATAGCAACCTTATGGATCAACCTGTGCGGCACTAGACACTGAATTATTATATAGTAACTAATATACTATGAATAACTATACAAATAAATAAAAAACGAAAAGAAAACTTATATTGTTTGACGGGATGGGATGGAACGGGATGAGATACAGGATGTCAACGAGAAACGAGATTATTCAAACCGAACGTGATGTCCCGTTGGCGGAAGAGACACACGTCCATAATAAATGTAAGTATCTCTACGTTGGCGCCGTCATTCTTTTCTTGTTGACATTCCATTGACGTGGCGATGGTCAAACGGCCTTAAGCATCGAAACACTCATGTGGAAACGTGTCCAGAAAATTGGCAGCATCGCCACGTTGAATGGCAACGCCAATTCCAAAATAATTAAAGCTCTCTCCGACTTTTTCATTTCCTTAATTGACTAAGATTGTTTTGAGCCATTCGATTATACGGTCCTTACTTTACTTACAAAAAGTATTATAATGGACCAAAACTGTGACTAATTTATTCAAAAGGTTAAGACTCATTTAAAAATTCATTTTCAACCAGGTAGGAAGATTATGCAAAATTTTATCAGGTCCCTTGAACTTGCCTGGAACATTGGCTTTTCATAATTTAAAGGCAATCTTGAGGCTTTACTGAGAGCACCTTGTAGGCGCTTTACAGGAAGTATTCTACTTATTTACCTTAACAAGATACTGGAAATACTAAAGTATGATAAGTGATCAAACGAACTTACCTGTTGTGAATACCATCATTATACGAAAGGCTTCGTTCGAAGACATAGGGACCTCCCTACCCTTTTTTTAGGCTGGGAAATCAACCCATCCATGTTCCTTCCGTAGCCCTTTATGTTCCGGGGTAGCGGTAACCCTTTCGGACAATCCCGCTTACCCGGCAGGCTTGGCCCTGAGGGGCCCCTTCGTATGCTGACATCTCTTTGAGGCGCGCGTGGAACATATACGCGCCGTACGGCACGGGTCTGGTGCTGATCGGACGGTGAGTCACCCATTACTCACCGTCCGCAGGCCCGCGCCTACGGTGGCCTGGAGTCGTACCTCCCTACCCTAACCCAGAAAAATT
This sequence comes from Hyppa rectilinea, assembly GCA_951799385.1. Taxonomy (NCBI): domain Eukaryota; kingdom Metazoa; phylum Arthropoda; class Insecta; order Lepidoptera; family Noctuidae; genus Hyppa; species Hyppa rectilinea. Next base: position 9,276,903 of record OX637318.1, on the reverse strand, counting down.
GAGCTTCTCATAACTGTAGTGTGTGTCACACGTCCTTCCATATATTAGGGTCACTAGCTTGTAAGTGAGCAGTATATTACACATATTCAAATAAGTAACACGTCTTTCATTGAGTTCTAGAACGCTCCATATTACATGGCGACCCTGCCAGTGCTGCCACGTTGGCAGCGCTGTGCATATAATAATTTAAAATACATCAATAAAATATAGTGCCTGGTTCTATTGGGACTAAAATATATACATAGACATATAAGAAGGAAAAAGTTGCAATAATTGGCAAAAGAGGCTGCCGGGTGACGTTCGAGTCTGATGTTGGATTTGGAGCCGGGAGCTGTTGGCGTCCAGATGGCTGCGTTGAGGATTCTCCGCGCCCTGGAACGACCTCCTCCAAACATTAAATACGATGCCTGATGTGTGACAAAAGTGGAAAAAGTGAAAGTGGAAGAGTGCGGCAGAAAAACTATTTTTTAAATTACTATAAGTAATAGAGTTACATGATGAGGTATGTAGTAGTAGTAGTTTAAAAAATCATGAAAATAAGATTATAAAGTGACGCCTGTTGACTACAATTCTATGCTATTGGCATTTATTTTTTTTAAGTTATACATCTACGTATATAAATTATTTTATTATAATAATCAAAAAACCAGATTTACTCGTATTAATTACTGTGACATAATGTATTTGGAAGATTCATCATACATACCTAGGATTCAAATTACTTGATAACTTTCTCATGCCTGATGATGTCATAGCTGTGTTATTTGATGATAATATCGACATGGAGTCATCCGACACCACAAGACAAATTCAGCGAACTGTTTGTGCATTGTTAATGATGATGTAGGTAATTTTATGGAGCGGTATTAGTTACAAGTTTAGGAACAATTATAAGGACATTGAATGAGTAAAATGGAATTTGTTAGACGTAATGGAAAGTTTATGAAGCAGTCTGGGATGATTTGGTACACAAGGTTTGATGTGTAAGAGGGCTGATCACCCAAATACAATGCAAATTCTTGCAGACCAAAGGATTCAACTTGAATGTGTTATTTTCAAATGTATTGGAATGAAATATACTAAGTAATATGTATTACGTTAGGTACACATGGTAAGGTACAATTAGGGGTTCTATCCTTCAACTTCGATCATGGTGCAGACGAGATCTCTCTGTGAGAATTGTTGGAGACTAAAAAGAGTCTTAAATATGTCCCTAAATTAATAATAAAATAAATGGTTGTGAATAAATGTAGTGCGCAACATAAATGTAGTAAGTAAAACAGGTACAGAGAGCCCTGTAAATTATTGAAGTTATCTTACGATTATAAGTTGATAGTATAAAAGTAAGTATTGTGAAATGTGTACCTAGTAAGTATAAGAGTGTGAGAATTAGTGTGTCTAGTAAGAAGCGCGAAATCAGTAAAAGAAAATAAGATTTTAATCTGTTTATATATTTTTAACGAATGAGGTAAAAGATTTAAAATAAATGGAGATGTTAAGATAAAATAAAAAAAAATAGACAAGTATAATGTTTGACGTCGGTTTTAAATTTGTCAACAGTGCGTTACCTAAGAATAAGTATTTCTAATTAGTGTAACTAGATTTTGTTGAATTGTATAATGTTGGAAAAAAAATATATTTTTTTTTCTAAAAAACGGGGGAGGTGTAGTGTGTGTCACACGTCCTTCCATATATTAGGGTCACTAGCTTGTAAGTGAGCAGTATATTACACATATTCAAATAAGTAACACGTCTTTCATTGAGTTCTAGAACGCTCCATATTACATAACTTACTCTAAAATAACTACAGATGACGTATATAGCGGGAATAGTTACACCTGTGCGTTTGGGGAAACTCGCCGGACAGAGAAATGGCGTTCAAAGCCCAGAAACAATGCGTAAGGGCAATGTGTGGCATACAACGCACAGAAAGCTGTAAACCACATTTTCAACAATTCAAATTATTAACATTCCCGTGTCTTTATATATATGAAGTGGCTATCTTTGTCAAAAGAAATCTATATCTTTATACACATCCAAGAAGCACACGACACAAAAATAAAATATGCGTAAAACGTCATAAAAAAGCAGTATTCGCAAAAAACATTCTGGGCATGGCACCCAAAATATACAATAAGTTGCCAAAAAGTATCACAGACCTACACAAAATGGACCATTTCAAATTAAGTTTGCACGAATTCCTAGTTGAAAAATGTTACTATTCAATTAATGATTATTTAAATGAAAGATGACTGATTTTATCTGAAGTGGTTACAAAACAATTATTATTTAAACTTTGTTTTGACTTATGTATTTTTTAATTTTTGACATTTCTATTTTTTTATGTAATTCAATTATAATGTATTCTATGTAATTAATGTTGCGATTAGTACCACATTTTATATTAATTTGCACACCTCATTAGGTTATAATTATACCTGTAACACCTTTTTAACATGTATTATGCAAATAAATGATTTGATTTGATTTAGTTTTTGCTTTCAGCTCTAAATATGCGTTTGGCACAGTTTTCCGGCACGGGCCTGGTCCTGATCAGGCGGTGAGTCACCGTCCGCAGTCCCGCGCCTACGGTGGCCGGGAGTCGTCACGTGTGCTATACCTATCGAAATGTCACGTGATCAATTGTTTTCGATGGCTAAGTGCCAGACAATGTCAAATTATGTAAAGAAACGATGACGAAATCAAATGACCCGATCAATATTCCCATATAAATGCGTAGATAAGTGTCGTTCTTGACAATCCGTATCGCAGAGATAACGAATTGTTCGATCAACAACTTAATGACAAGTGATATCGATTTTCGAAACGGAATCGACACGGAGCGATTGACACTTGTCTAGGCCCCCTGTTGTCAGACTTTGAGCTTTCCTTTGAGTTTAACGACTGTCAAAGAGTGACAACTGGTTCCAATGCCTTGTCGTGCTTTTCAAGGCATAAAGGGGTCTTGATACAAATAACACTGTTTACGGTCGCGGTCACCCTGAACCGACCGTGACAAGCGTAGCTTAACCTAACGACATAAGTGGCTGCTATCGTTCAGCTACGAGCACCTTAGTTTTCTATATAATTTTCAAATTAACTAAAAAAAACATCATTATTATCATCATATTCACAATAATTTTAAAATGGTAGTACAAATTAGTAGTATCATCTTACTGTTTTTGCTATTAAACTTATGATTATCATCTCTCTAGCCTTTTTTCTATGTTGGGGTTGGCTTTCCAGTCTTACCGAATGCCACTAAATACCAGTGTTTTTCATTGGACTCTGAAAAAATAAAAATAAATCGATACGAGGTGCTGTTGGTAAAGAAGTTATTATTTTTACGTATTTTTACTTCCGTCTTTCAACTTAACTTCAATGTTACTTAAGAATTTATGAAAATAATTTCCTTTGAAAAATTTTAAGTAGGTTGCCTTTTAAACTTTTTAAAATAAGCCGCAATACTCCTTTATTATTTATAATCAGTTGGGAAAGAGGGTAATTAACTCTTTGAGGTAAATGCTTAATCAACGAGTTACGTAGGTAAATGTTTTATAGCCTGTGTATAATCAACTTCCATCGGCTTCTATACTTTGAAATGTTGAGTAATCTTTGTGTAAAAATCTTATTTAATAAAGTTGTTAGATCACATAATCGGTATTTAGTCTGAACGGCCCAAAGCGAATGGACCGTAGGCCATTTGACCGTATACAAAAATCGTCTACAACGAACCCTACTATCCTACTAATATTATAAACGTGAACGTTTCTGAGTATATATGGATGTCTGTCTCTCAAGAACTTCTGAACTGATTTGGATGAAATTTGGTACAGAGATAAGTTATAGTAGAGATAGATTAAGTTTAATATCTTTGTGTACAGATTTCTGCAGCATCGAAAAGTCATAATATTCAAAAATGCTAAAGTAACTATATCTTTCACGCCTCAACGGCTGATTGGATTTCGATGAAATGTTACACACAGGTAGCCCATGAGCAGGGGTAGGACATAGTATACCTACTTTTTAACTTAGTACGTTACCGGGTGATAATTCCCGACCTACACGGGGGTAGGTACGGCCAAAAGATAGTTTTACATAAAAAAACACACCAACAACAGCACCAATACAATAAACTTAGAAATTGACAATCTAAAAATAGCCCATCTACGCATCTATTTCGATTTCAGACATCCCACGATTCTGTCAAGAACAATCCCAGTGAATCTACATTCCATTCTCGGAAAAGGACTTTGGCATTTAATTGTTTCCTTTAAAATGATACTAAGGGAACAATAGAAGTAGGTAATAATGTAGTAAGCAAAGTAGGTACTTATTTCTGAAGTAATTAGTCGCACTTAATTAGAAGTGTCGTTGTGATGTCTTGAGATTGAAGATATTATTTGTAAACTAGCGACCCTCCCTTGCTTTGCTCGGTTTTTTATGTCAAAACAAAACTGCGAGAAATCTTTATTATTTAAATAGGCATAGGAAAAAGGGGAAAATACAATTTGAATTCATGCGCAATATTTAAGGGGTCATTGTTGATTGTTTTCATTATTTGTACGATTTTCAACACGGGAACAAATCTGAACTCGCGAAAAAAAAATCAGCTGTTCCATTCATTTTGCTTGCATTATTCGTCAAAATGTAGGGAATAGCTGATTTTTTTTTATCTTTCATAGTAAAAGTAGTTCATAATGGTACAGAGGCCAGCACATCAAGTTACCACAATCTGTCAAATTTCTTTGCTAGTATTTCAACTTTATTTCAAAGACATAAGGTTCATTTTTAATTGAGAAAATTTGACAGTTAGGGATAGCTTGATGTGCTGGCGTCTGTACAATGACCCCTTAAAATATTGTCCATGAATTCAAATTCACCCTGTATACTAAAAAATAAGAATGTTGCAACCCACAAATATTTTAAGTTAAAAAGTCGATAATTGTGTACGCTAACAGTGTATGTAGTAATTAGTGAACTCACTAACTACTCATAAATCTAGCGTCAATTTTATTTTGCTTAAAATTCTTTTTCTCCGGCTAATCTTCTAAACCATTACACACGCCAAAGGAGAATTATTACCCTTAAAATGGGTATTTTATTCAACTAGCGATATTACGGGAACAGTGCCCAGTAATTTAATTTTATGTGAGAAAGTTCCAAAGAACATTTCTTAGCTCAGTAAAAATTTCCTTTGTAGTAATTGTGCTATAAAGAGGATTTTAATTATATTAGTTTTGTACGTTGATTAAATAAGCAAGGAAATATTTTGAAAACGCTACTTTATAACTTAAAAGTTTTTTATAATCATTGGAGATTTTCAGGTCTATTTCTATTTGGCCTGCTATGTGTTCTTAACATACAATTATACTGTCTCATTGGTCTAGCGGTCGCAAGTGCTACTGAGCATGATGTCCTGGATTCGATTCCTGGGTCGGGCAAAGTGTTTTTGAGTTTTTCCACTGGAATTGCTCAGTAGCAGCCCAGAGTCTGTATTTGTGCCCGGCTGATGGCAATAGGCACCCCTATTACATGGGACTTTAACATAGCTAATGAAATTTGGATGTACTATACATACCTCTGCCTTACTAGGGGCATACAAGCGTCATGTTACGTGTGATGTATGTTAAAAAAATTATAGATAATATGATAAATTCACGTAGCAGTAAAGCTCGCCTTCGGGTCCCGAAAACTCATTAAGAAAACGCGGTATTTCCTGTACAATGTAGCTAATGTGGCAATATTTCATACCTACAGTCACGAGCGCCAATATGTATACACTTAGAAACATTCAAAAGCGATTTTCTCGTGGAATAACGATAACTTTGTGATAATAGAACCTATTTCATATAAGTATGGGTTTTCAAATACTCGAATGCAAACCTTCGTAACAACGAACGTCGCGATGGCAAACTTTCGCAACAACGAACGTCGCGATCGTAAACTTTCGCAGTAACGTACATCGCGGCAATGAACTTCGCAATTATGATTTACACCCAGATATGGGTGCTCGTGACTGTAATACCTATAACGTATCAGAACACGACTATTGTATCGCCAAATTTCGAACAGAATTTGCTGAACATGTTGTGAACTTAACAAGTACCTAGTGCCTCCGGTCGGGACAGGGGTGAAACAAATCCCACCAGGAACCGTTTTCATTCGAATCATTCTAGTTAGTCATCAAATTAGTGGGGCAGATTTCACTGCAAAATTTTAGGTATTCCACTTTGCCCCACCAATCCGACCCACTGGTGGGGAAAAGTGGAATGCCTAAAATTTTACACTAATTAGATGACTAAATGGTGGGGTAATTCCCTACTCCAAAAATTCGCTATAAGTACTTAGTGTAAATTTTTACGAATCTAACTTCGTGCTGTACTACGCTGTAATTCTGTAAAAATGCCACCGTGAAAACTTAGGTGAACTAAGCTATGAATAGTGTCAACCCTTAACATCAAGTGGAATGACATTTCATTTCAATCTCACTACTCCTAAGTACATTGTAATGTATTAGATGGTATTGTTTTTACAGATTAGACTGGCAGATTTCGTGTAGAGTTTCTTTCGTTGACTTATACCCAGCACATACGGCGCAACGTAAATGCGACGAAACTGCAACTTCTAGTTAATTTTGAGTTTCATTTGAGTTTATGCCATTGACTCCTTTGAGAGACCACACATGACGCGACCATTTTGAAACTGGTTTTTAAACGCATTGCAAATCAGTATGTCATGTGTGGTCTCTCAAAACTAACTAGAAATTGTAGTTTCGTTGTAGTTGCGTTGCGCCGTAGGTATGTGCTGGCCTTATAAGAACTTGGAAAATCATCAAAAAACGTCATCAAAAATATAAACTAAAGTTTTATTTTTACTTTATGATTTCTTTTTACTGCAATTCATACTTAATTACTTTTCCATAAATAATCCTTTAACATTATGAAAAGAAGAATTAATCCTTAAATTTTCAAGCCTGTTTCTTAAACTCAATTTCACATATTACTTAATTGTTTCTATTATTCAATTTCTTTGACAAATAACAAGTAAATTACTTGGAAATTGACAATCCGCTAAATTCCTAATTAATACTAAGTAAATAAGTTTCAAATAGAATTTAATATTCAGAGTAACAGGCGTATGTAGTCCCTAACCTCACATCCAGAATAATCGCAATGTTTTAAGAGGGTAAAGCCCCGTTCACGGCCTCGAGTGATGCGACAACGTGCGCGTGGCGTTGGACGCAAGTCGCACGCGCGTGTTTCACTTGTTTCCATTCGTCAAACAAGGCGTGACGTGTGGAATGCTCCAAAGTACTTCCGTCATTTGTTTTTCCGCAGTTGCAGCAAACAGCTACTTTTTATAGAATAAGCTCTTATCACTATCCCTTTCACTTGATAAACAACGAAAACTAATCACTAATCTAGTGACGGTTTAATAATTTTAGAAATTGAATATTAATTGTTCCTTTACTTACATTTTTACTTTTACGTTTTTCTTCATATTGGTTTGCAATCCAAATCTTATGAAGATAGTTATCAATTTTTTTTTCTATGTTTTTATTACTACCTGCTGTACCTTATCCAAAATTGCTAGCCTATTTCATTTCTTCAAAATCGTCTATGTTACTCACTAATATAACGTAGTAGATATGTAAGATCCAATGTCTCTATTCAATACACTCAGTATCAATTTTGTAACAAAAAATGCTTTAACGAGAAAATTAGATATTAAGCTCTCTTTATTTCAAATTCACAAAGAATATTACAGGCCAATAAGGAGGACGACCAATTGAATTATTAAATTTCCTTCTTTGATAAAAGCATGGCTTTTATCAGAATCTAATTAAAAACATAATAATTATCAAGGACAGTGTTGGAGACTCATCTTTCAGGGGCAATCAAATTATTGTCAGGTGAAAGGGCTCTATCAAGACCTTTGTTCGTAGCCTTCGTAACTACGAGGCGTAATTTTTAATTTCCTTTGCTGCGATGAAACTGCTGGGTATGCGCTCCCTCGCAAAAGCCATTATTCATTTTGACTAGTTTTCGATCTGAGTTATTATATTATAAATGTGAAAGTTTCTGAGGACGTACATGTGGATGTTTGTTACTCTTTCAAAAATAAATCTATTGAAAGGATTTGTATCAAATTTGGGACAGAGCTAGATTATAGTCTTGATACTTTTATCCTGGTGGTACAGAGGCCAACACATCAAGTTACCACAATCTGTCAAATTTATTTGATAGTATTTCAACTTTATTGCAAAGACATAAGGTTCATTTTTAATTGAAAAAAAATGACAGTTAGGGATAGCTTGATGTGCTGGCGTCTGTACGTTCCCATGGGATCATTTCCGACATCCACGCGAGCGAAGCCGCTGGAAGAAGGTAGTTAATAAATATTATTGTTATCTAAGTTGGCTAGAAAAACTCGATCTCTGGACTGTACCGTACTTATCTATTTTATTGTAGACTTGGTAACAAAATCTTAACCTTAAAAACAAACATGACATTTACTAAAATGAATTTTGTGCAAGAGGAAGTAAGTATTCACATGTAGAAACTTTACAATTAATACCTGCATCTTCTATACTTCACCTCCTTAGAAATAAATAATAAAGTTTATTCAAAAATATAAGGACTACCCTTAAATACAGTGTTTGCAAATCTATGTCTTAACTCATCATTTCAGGCGATTGCAGGTAACATTGATTGATTAAATAATCACAAATAAATGAATCTTTATTTAAATTTACTCTCATTGGTTAATCACATATTAATCTTATTAAAAAGGTGTATAACAACTAACTAACTAACTTATATAATACGAACAATATTTACTTTCTGACACTCCCTTCTGCTCCACTCAGAGCGTGAGAAGTCATTGGATGATTTCCCACACCAAAAAAAAGCACAAGTAATAATTTCTCTGTATCTTCATAGGACATAGTTTGAAAGAGAACGTGAACACATTCAAAAGAGCTCAGCAAGAAGTTCACACATCTAATAAGCATTAAAGTGGCTTCCCCTCTTCAAAGCGCGCTTTCGATACAGAATAACGACGATGCATTGTGCTTGAGAGCTGGAGCTCAATCGCGCTATTTTTTTTCAACGAAATCGCAACTGAACCGCTACCATAACACAAATTTTTGACCGTTTCGTATCGCGCTAAAATTTTGACAGCAAGTTGAGACGCACCGCGATTGTAGCTGGAACGTTACCACTGTCAAACGTATAAGTTGATAGGACGCTACTTTTTTAAGATCGTTACTGCATCGTTGGAGTGTTTTGTCTTTGTTGTTAAGTGATTCTGAGTGAAAATCTTGCAAAAATAACAACATTACCATGTACGCCTACATAGATTTATTGGAGAAATCTCATGAATACGATGTAGCGGTGGCTCGAGCCGAAACCAAGAGGAAAAACTTAAAAGCTAGACTTAGTTGTGATTCATACAGTGATCGACAGTTTGTGAAGAGATATAGACTCACGAAAGAATTAACCCGTGAATTAATTTCCAAGCTGACTCCTCATATGCCACCCGTCCTACGTCTAATGCTTTGGATGTTGAAACCAAGGTAAGGAGTGTCCTCTCTAAAGTGATAAACAGCATTATCACTTGTACTATAAACCTTTTTTGTTCTATAAAAATAACCACAAATTAGACAAATAATAAAGTTCAATGTGTGTGCATCAATAGATAACCTGAATATTTGTTTTAGATTTTGGTTGCATTGGCCTTTTACGCTTCTGGGTCCTATCAGACCATAGTTGGAGACAGCAGGAACCATTTTATTTCCCAGGGAAGTGTTTCAAAAGCTATCCGGCAAGTAACAACAGCCTTGAACAATCCGGCAGTATTGAACAAATATATAGCTTTTCCATTCAAACAATGTGAGAGGGGACAAGTTAAAAGAGAGTAAGTAGCATAATTAAAGTCTTTATTTTAGATATTTAATATTATAAAGAGGTAAATTTTGTGAGGTTTTTAAGGGGATAATCTCTAGGTACTGATTTTGAAAATTCTTTTACCAATAGAAAGTCACATTATTTGTGAGTGTCATAGGCAAAATAAAATCATACTAAGACCCTCTGGTGCAGAGCAGTAACCAACTGTGAAACCACGGGGGGAAAGCTAGTTTTAGATATTCTATTGTAAAACTCATGTTCAAGTATTTCAGTACATAATCATATAATATATAATAACTATTTTCAGTTTTTACCACAAGTTCAAAATGCCAGCTCTGGGTTGTATTGATGGAACCCATGTTGCAATTGTATGTCCTGCTGAACATGAAGAACGTTTTTTTAATAGAAAAGGATACCATTCAATAAATGTTATGATAGTGAGTATAATTGTATTATTATAATTTTGTTCTCCTGTCAGTGCTAGTTCATATCATTTTTTTTTTTTTCAGATATGTGATTCTTATTTAAATATATTATGTGTGGATGCGAGTTACCCTGGGTCCACACATGATAGTGTTGTTTGGGCCAACCATCCATTCAATGGCTATATAGAGAGACTTCATATTAATCATGGAGAAGATTTGCATCTTTTGGGTATGTTTAAATTGAGTATATTTATGTTGCAATCTTATGATACATTTTGTAATTTTTTATTTTAATTCATTTTTGGTTATTGCAGGAGACTCGGGGTACCCTCAGACCCACAATGATGACACCCATTTCAGAACCAAGGCCAGATACTCCGGAACATTATTACCAAGGCTTGCATTACGTTTTGGAATGGGCAACTAGCTTCATTTTTCTGACTGACCGACCCTTTGCCAATTCAAAAGTGCCTGTAATTGGTTAAATTGAAATAAATGCTTTGAGTTTGAGTTATCCTAGTTCATGTTAGATCTAATTATTATTGAATCCCATTATTTTTCTAGTTTAAGGCTGCAGTATATTCTATTCTTTTTTTCGTGCTGTTTGTGAATAAAGGCTAATAAAATTTGTATTTCTAACGCCTTGTCATTTTTACATTAAATAAGTGTGGTCAAACATAAACATTATCACATAATATAGTTTTATTCAGATGCAAGTGATGGAGAAAAAGCAAAGGGATATGCTAACAAATAATTTCATGTACATAATATAATAAAACCAGCCCGCATTGAAACATGAAATAGCAAAAAACCATATCAAGATCTGTCCCGTAAACTTTCAATGAAAGTGGCTGTCCAACTTTATAAGTGGTACCTATAAATCTTTGAATGTTTATGTAAAATCTTGCTTACCTCTTCAAAAGTTCAAGTGCTCGCGCTTTCAGCTGTCAAAGCTAGAGGTGCACACGTCAAAATTTATTACTAAACGCTCGGATATTCACAAACTAAAAGGGCATCACTAATAATTGACGTTACGCAACGTTCCAACTTTGGTTAGCGTTTGAACTTATAACGCAATACCAAAATCCAGAACAGCTGAATCGAAACCTAACCACTGTCGCAATCGAACCATAACGTTATCGTATACGTTTGCAGACGTTTGAAATTAGCGCGATTGCCCCCCTGCTTCGTGTCCGATGAGCTTCATAAATCAGCCGCTTTATTCAGATCTACTAAATCTGTATTTACAGACAACATCAAGGGTCTTGCTAAAGTGGTCGGATTAATGCTCATCGTTAACCGTCGGAGTTTTGCACAGTCGAGGGAATCTTTTGATCCCTTCGCATAGCTAACATTTTTTATGATGGTAGATAGATACTTCATAATACCTACAATGTTTATGTATTTTACATTTTTGCGGCACGTGGCAAACAGATTTAAAAAAAATGAAGAAATTTCCTCAGAAAATGTTGAAGGTTTCCCGTTGTAGATGAAATTGAATGAAAAAATCTCAGAGCAAAATCTTATTGGTGCATAATGAAAGCTAATCTTGTTTGCGAACCGTTTATTGGATGATTGCGTTCGGTATTAACTTCCGAGTTCAGTCGGATGGCAGTTTCGACAGTTTATTTGAAATTCAGGAAACTTTGACTTGGAATTAATTTAGTTTTATCTGCTTTTCAAACGGGCGGAGTGTCGTTCCGCCATTTTTTCTCAGAAAATACATTTATTTTTAACGTGATAAACTATAGAGTTTAAGGTTTATTCATCATAATGCACTAGAAAGTAATGGATTATTTTTGTTTTTGTGTTTTAACAACAGAACAGAAAGGTACCCTATAGATTTTGATTTATTTGCGAGTATCAAAATTAATGGCCGTATTTCCCGAGATGGACAGACGGACGTACGGTCGCTAGCGCATCAAGTTATACCTAACTGTAAAATTTCTCCAATTTATTTTAAACCTTAAAACGTTGACTGGTAAGTTCAATTTCGATTGATTAAGTTTGACAGTTTGTGATTACTTGATGTTCTGGTGACTGTACAACGAACGATCCTTTAAGGGTTACCTTTTCCCGTTAAAGGTACGGTACCCTAAAAACCTCATTCTATTTCTGAAAATCAATATGAAGTACGATGTTCAGAGCAAAACGTAGTTTGTCGTCAGTCGTTAGACTTAAAGTTAAGTGAAAATCTCTTCGATCGTGATAAAATCCTGATTAGCTCCCATCGGAACTTTATTCATCATCCCTCCCCATCGGGTAGGAATGGTTCCCATGATACATCTGTGCTGGCCCAACCCTGATAACACAATAAGCCTTTTATACGATCCGAAATCCTTATTCCGAACGCGAAAAACTTCCTATTTGAAGGGAAGGCTGCCATCACTATTTACTTATAGTTAAGATGTAATATTATTTTGTATGGATTGCATCTGCGCGAAGGATTTGACCGCTCAACGTGCCTACGTGCTTACGTTTTAACCCTCGTCAAAATGGTAGTGTTAGTATTATTTTTAGAAGTATTTACGTAATAAAATACAAGATGTTATTGCGTTATACTTAAAATATCACACAAACAGTTTGGTAAACTACGTCAAGTCTTCTCGTCATCTATCCCGCAGTTTGAAGACAAAGGTCTTCAATCAGTGCGGACTTCCCACCATGACATTATCACTACCAATCGGGCTGGTCCACAAATTCAAGGTCGCTCAGTGCGCTATGGAGCGGGCTATGCTTGGAGTCTCTTTGAAGGATAAAATCAGAAACAAATTATCTGGAAAAAACCGGAGTTACCGACATAGCCTGCAGACTAAGCAAACTGAAGTGGCAGTGGGCTGGCCATGTTTGTCGAGTCGAGCAGACGAGTCCTGGAGTGGAGACCGCGCTTCGGCAAGCGTAATGTGGGCTAGATGGACCGAGGACCTTAAGAAGATGGCTGGGACTGACTGTACGCGGAAGGCACAGGACAGGGTGTTGTGGCGCAGCCTGGGAGAGGCCTATGTCCAGCAGTGGACCGCGATAGGCTGAGTTGATTGACACGAACAGTATGCGACACTAGAATGTTAGAGGAAACTGTCAGTAATGTATCTATGTTTCGACATCATACTTTATGTCTCTGTATCTGTATGAATGGTCAAAAGAAAACCCAAGGTTTTTTCAATTTTGGTGTTTTAATTTTTAAGCTTATTTCGCTTATTCTCCTCTCTCTCTTGCATCCTTCATTTTCCCAATTCTCAATCTTTACTGCTTGAGTCGACGAAGTAACTCTTTATTATGTATGAGTTTAAAAGAAAATTCAACATATCCGAAAAGGGGTCAATAATCATTGATCTCGCGTTTGACTACATTTTCCCTTTTATGCATAAGTTGATAAATTATGTCCTGTATATGGAGATATGTTACGCTGCCGCTCTACTCTTCAAGAGTAGTGAGAAGGGCTGCTGACATCTCGCCCAGAGCACTGCTAGTGGCTACAACCAACGCTGCTTAACTTGTACTTGATTGTTAATCATTTTCATGATTATCATCATTAATAACTTATATGTACCGGTACCGAGATGATTTTTTTTTAAACTAGAAATCCTACTTACATTTAAAATGTATATTCATAATAATACCAAGGGGTATCGTATTGCCCAGTTACTGGGTTGTGGAGGTCAGGTAGGCAGTCGCTCCATGTAAAATACTGGTATTCAGCTGCATCCGGTTAGACTGGAAGCCGACCCCAACATAGTTGGGAAAAGGCTAGGCATGATTCATAATAATATGTACAAAAATAATAAGTAATAACCAAAGGGCATCAAAAACAGGAAAAGTTCCCAAAAAGACTGGCCGCATTGCCGCGTTGTATGGCAATGCTGATTCATTGACCAAAAACTAGGCCAGCCCTCTGGTCACGTGAAAAGTCGATCAAACGTTTGGAGATATCTTAAAAAACAAATGGGCACTCGGCCCCATAAATATTTGATAATTTCAGTCTGGGTCTGCTTTTAGCCTGTATGTGAATTTCATAGGAGCCACTCATACATACTTTATGAATTCAGTTTCAAGGGCGGCATCAAATCGTAACATTTTATGATTGTAAGTGAAAGCCTTAAACTCTAAATGACCTGCTTTATCACTGTTTGATGTGTGATAAGATTTTGATTAAGTCTGACGACAGACAGCTATTTCCTTTGAAATATGTTCCATTGTAATGTTAACAAAAAAGAGGAAATGAAATAAGAAAATGGGATAAGGTCGTTTTTTTATTTCCTATTCTACAGGTTAGTGTACAAAGTGAGTTTTGAATTGTTCACGGCCAGCGTGAAAATGAAAGTCTAGAGTAGGTGTGGGAGTCTTAGAGCATTTAAGTTAAATGCTCTGGTGAATAAGTCTAAGCGGTTTCTCGAAGGACCATATGCGATGAATTAATTTTTGTTGGTAATGTAGATTTTAGCGTGGTGGACTGCTGGACGACACACAGAATTGAGCACACGGGATATGAGGTTTTGAGAAATAGGAATGGATGGACTTACTTGCGAACCTTCTGGTCAAAACACGTGGATTCAAGGACAGCTAGCTCAGCAGAAGTCCCACGTGCTATCTGGTTTTCTTCCTCTTACTCTGTGATCACTTTCACTTGTTTAAATGTCACACTTGTGTCGGCCAACACTTATTTATAATAGTTATACAGTTTTGATGCGATTGCGGTTTGAGTAAGCGGTTGCGGTTTGCGGTTTGCGGTGCGGGTGAATGCAGAAAACACACTGACGTTTCTTTTCCAAATCACAGTTGACGTGTGCTCGCAGTGGCGGGAAAGCTTCCGATTGGTCGTGCGTAATGAACTTCCAATCTCGTTCCGTTCGATTAGGAATGAATGGGTAGGAATGATTCGCTCAATTCTGTGTTGTAAGCGGAAAAAACTTATAAATAAAAAACTTGCGCGAGCATGCTCTAAGGTGGGAGTACTATGTACCTAATAAAAAGCTACCATTTACTGAGTATTTCTTTCATTGATTTGAATATGCCCTGAATGGTGGCTGAAAGTATCTTGCTCGCTCTCCCTCGCTGATGGTGGCAAGAGTGTTGACGTGTGTTTCGCTTCCTTCAAAATGGTTGAGCTGAATAGTTATCCGTGCGTCATATTTGTCGAACGCTGTCAGTAGGGAAGGGTCATCTTTTAGCTGGCATGGCTTTTAAAAATTATATGTAGAATTGTTCTTTAATACGCATTAAAAGTTATGCTTCGTTTTCACATATATAATTTCAACATGAATGATGTAACTAATATTATGTAACCATATTTTGATTCAAAACAGCATCTACTACTAAAGTGGTTTATTTGAAATAAATGCTTTGAGTTTGTATAATCGAATCATCTGCTCAATTCGGAAAAACAACATAGAAAAACTAGAAAATTAACTGAAACGACCTTTGTTCTTATTTCCATATTTAGATTCGGATCAGTTTACCAAGAACATTATTCACCGGAGCAATAACACACGGTTCAGATGTTTTTGTACTGAACAAACATCGGGATGATTACTAGACCAACCCGAGCTGTTTTTACGAAACGCAGATAAAACATATCGGGCGAAATATGGGTGTAGAGCGTCACAAAGGGGTCCCGGTATTTTAAGAGGTATCTAATGGGGCCCTTTCCACGTGCTGATGGTGATAACCTGGGTGGTTTTTGTGAGGTAAGAATCCCACACTCCCTGGTCTTTTCCCCAGAAGTCCAGGCGCCATTTGAAGAATTCACTCAGGGCCGATTTTTCAATCGCCTGGTAACTTTTATCAGAAGAATAAAAATGGCGGTTTGACATATTTTCTATGCAAAAGCTGTCAAACTGCCATATTTATTCCTCCAATAAAACTTAACTGACGACTGAAAAATCAGCCCTCAGTCGACAAAAAAAAGGTACTGTACAGCCTAGATACAACCCTATGTTGTATCAAACTGGTTAGTAAGAAAATAACTCTGGCTGCTTTTGCACTTTCAAAATAATTGGAATACTTAGGTTTAGGTGGGAATCGAACGGGTGGAGGCTACATAGTTCTAGAATATTACGACTTAGAATTTTGTAATAAAAAAAGCGTTTCATTAAATATGTATCTAGAAAAAGAAAATGTGTATAATATAGCTACGAAATGTTATTTCATGTAATTATGAAAAGTCACTCTATTAGACATATTGCGAACACCCTTCTTGTTTGCTCAAGAGTGAGGACCCTCACACACACTTCACAGTCCTATAGCACCACCTCCTTACCCTTACAGGCATGATATTCCATGTGTGTTAAGGTGCCTAATTATGCATTTACTCAGCAGTCCATCTTCTTAACGCTTTCTTTCCAGGACACGTTTATTTGACAAATGAACGGTAGGTAACCATCGCATCAAGTTATACCTAACAGACAAATTTCTCGATATTAATTTAAACCTTAAAACGTTGAAAGTTAAGTTCAAAATCGATTGAAAAAATTCGACAGCTTATGGTAACTTAATGTGTAGGCAACTGTACAGAATATTTTCACAGTGAAATGGTCACGGCTCTGGTAAATTAACCTTCAGTAGTCGAAGTAATTTACTTCCGACTGTCAATTTAGACGGCTCGTGGTAATGACACTAACAAGGATAAATGAAATGCAGAAATAAAAAAAAAAATACAGATATATTTTTTGCTAGCTGACAGGCACCGTCGCACCTCTGGCTTTCATATACATGGGCTCTTATTTTGATAGCGGTTATGGGGTAAAATATTGTACGGTGATATTTTATGGGGAAGCTGCTATTGACAACTGTATGAGAATAATAATCGAAGGTGTATGTTTGTGAGTGTGTGTGTGTGTATGCGTGTGTGTGTTTGTTACTTCTACACGCAAAATTACTGAATAGATCTGGATGAAATATAGCACAGAGATAGATTATAACCTGGATTAACACATAGTATACATTTTTATCTCGTCAGTACGATCCCGTGGGATAATTTCCGACACATTTCTTTATTTTCACAACTAGTATTCAAGATAATCATTTTTTTTCATAGACGTCAAGACTTCTTTTTAAACCTACCTGTCGATAACTGCGTACAACATCCTTGAGGTCATCAATCCGTCTAATCTAAGATATTTAAGCATAAGAACGGGTCAATCTCTTTCCACCGGTATTTTCTTGGTACGTATTTTTAAATTATGCTGTAACTTCTATCCTCTGCTTTTTGAATCGTAGTTTTAACAGCATGAAAAATTTCTTAAAAGAATTACAACTGTAACCATGAGCGTCACATGTGCTTGTAAAACGCACCTTTTAATGATCATAAGGGGTGAGTTTTCCGAGAAACGCGGAACATAAAGAGGCACACAGGCGGTTTTGAATCGACTTTGTAGTTTGAAGCCTTCTTTACTTTTCAAAGCTTAGGCGATTATCATACTGCACCGCGCTCCGTCGCGTCGCGCGGGTCGGCTATATGCAATAATATAATAATCGCCGAAAGCAGCGTTTCTGGCGATTATATGAATATTTAAAACTGTAGCAAACATCGTATATCCTTGTGCCAAACTAGCAAAATACATTCATATTTAACTATTCAATTTTGGATATAATAACTATTCATTACCAAGTCTAGTAATTATTATCCAACGATCGTTATTTAGATAATGGTAAACTGATTAAGTTTTTGAATAGGTTATGAGTATCTTCCAAATTCTGCCTCAAAAAGCCCACAACTGGTCCACCCTATAAACCTATAGGATTATAGAACCTTTGTCGTATTATACAAAACATATAATCTTTTCTGTCAACTAAATCATTTATTACAAACAACCAAAATGCTGAAAATATTAGAAGCAAAAGTGGGCTGTCCTACCCCGTAACATAAAGGGCTTAGGAAGGAACATGGATGGGTTTTAGTCAGTAAGAATCTGAGACACCCTTCCGCTTCACCCAGAGCGGAATCATTTGATGATTACCCACCCTCAAAAAAAAAGCGTAGCCTACAATAAATAACTCGCCTCAGAAAAATATCATTATCTATAGTAAATACGAGTGCCTAAATTTTTCTAGTGAATTTTAAAAGCGAAATGTGAGTTAGGATGATCATTTGGATTCTTAGCATTACGTACTCCAAGGGTGGCACACGGAAACCTATTTAATTACTAGGACTCCGGTATCCATCCGTCTGTCAGTCAGCGGACTGTATCTCATGAACTGTTATAGATAGACTTAGTTAGAGCTAATTTTTATAATATTGTGTATTTCGATTGCTGCTTTAATGCCAAATAATAAAAATAAAATAAAGTTAAAAATTAAAGCAGATGCCCCATACAAGAAACGTGTTTTTAGGGTTCCGTAACACAATGGTAAAAAAGAACCCTTTTGGTGCGACTCAGTCTGTCTGGCAAAATAAAACGATGATTCTAAATAACACACTTTTTCAGAAATCATCAACGATGGTACAGAACTCTCGATGCTCGAGTCCGGCTCGCACTTGACCGGTTTTTTAAACTGAAGTAGGTACTGTAAATATGTAGAGTCAATTGTTGTAAGGTAGTGGAACCCTTCGTGTGCAAGACCCATTCGCACTTGGCCGGCTTTTTTTCAATTCATGAAATGGAAACAAAATTGAATCAGGTTTATCAAAGAAATACCGGAAAACACACTCAAAAAGCCGGTAATTAATCATGATTTTCATTACGTAGAACGTTAACATTCCGAAACTGAGCTGAAAATTTGCGTAAAACCTTATACGTTTATTCTCGGCTGCTTAAATTACGTCACAGTTTCCGGAACCCTTGTATTTTATAACATTTTTCACCTTAGCTGACCGCTTGACCGCGGCCCGGTATAGCCCGTTTTTCATCCCACTGATCCCTTTCAAGCTCACAGACCTTACATTGTAGATTCAAGGTTTGATTCCCTTACGAAAGGTTTATCTTTACGCTTTAGTTGTCACAGGGTCTAAAACTGCGGGCTCTAGGATCTACGGGTTGATTGTGAATGAATAGAAGTCGATTTTTCTAGGTCTTTCTGTAAAACTAGCTGAGTTTTTTTTTTTTTGAGGGCGGGAAATCAAATCAAATGAGTCCTCCCGCTCTGGGTGGAGCGGAAGTAAAGTAGACACCTCCTTCTGCGAAGCAGTCATGCTCGCGAAAGACGTGGCGGGATGGGAGAGAGAAAGGTCCTCCCGTCCCAGTCGCCGCGCCGC
The DNA here is from genome assembly GCA_951799385.1 of Hyppa rectilinea. Classification (NCBI taxonomy): domain Eukaryota; kingdom Metazoa; phylum Arthropoda; class Insecta; order Lepidoptera; family Noctuidae; genus Hyppa; species Hyppa rectilinea. The sequence goes on along the minus strand of OX637318.1, from coordinate 9,257,377 downwards.
GAGAGAGGCCGCGGGCGTCGGGAGCCACGTGGCGTTCCCGGCTACCGTAGGCGCGGGCCTGCGGACGGTAGATCACCGTCCGATCAGCACGTGCAGGCCCGTGCCAGACGGCGCGTCGTTAAAGTGTTACCGCTACCCCGGAACATAAAGGGCTACGGAAGGACCATGGATGGGTTTAAGTCAGTAAGAAACTGACACCCCCTTTCGTTCACCCAGAGCGAGAGGGAGAAGACATTGGATGAAACCCACCATCAAAAAAAAAGCCCTTTATGTTCCGTAGTAGCGGTAACCCTGTCGGACAATGCCGCTTACCTGGCAGGCTTCGCAACATCATGATGACATCTCTTTAAAAAAAAACTAGCTGAGTGGAGACGTTTTTGCTTGAGTCATCTAACCTTGGTTCGATCTCTAATATTTTCACTGAAACTTATTTGAGGTGAATGCATTTTAATCGTCGCATTGTGTCTAGAAAACTCCGTGTCAGCACAAAATGGTGTATAATATCAGAATGTTTTCAAAGCTTTGTCTGAGTATTTTCTTCTACGGTGTTATTTTTAAGAAAACAAGTTCAGTTCAATTTTACTTTGGAGATTAACCTTGCTTGTTAAGAAATTTCGTAATTAACTTTGACAACAATAAGACAATGGCCCGTCTGGGTTAGTTCGTCGCCATTGACTTTAGACCCGCATCTTCAAAACAACTAATTATTAAGTTATTGTTCTTAACAAGCTTTGTAATAATTGAGCATGAGTCGCCATTTTAACACCAGGAGTTACGCATTGTTAAATATAATTTAGCTTTTATAATATCGCATTTTATTCCATCTCATATTATCGAAGTCAGTCCGTGGCTAAATAATAACAGCCGCACGGATCGATCCATCAGGTTAAGCGACGCTTGCCGGGGTTGGTCTGTGGATGGGTGATCTTTAGATATTGAGATTCCTACGTGCCTCGGAAAGCACGTGAAGCCGTTGGTCCCGGCTGTTATTTGTGGATCTTTGGCAGTCGTTACGGGTAGTCAGAAGCCCGAAAGTCTGACAGCCAGTAAGCCACCTTTACCTAGTAACTGGCTGGGTTGTGGAGGACATATAGGCAGTCGCTCTATGTAAAATACTGGTAATCAGCTGCACCCGGTAAGACTGGAAGCCGTTCCCAATATAATTAGGAGAAGGCTAGGCAGATTGATTAACTATCTGAGTCATTCTAGCCTTTAAAAATCTCTCGTTTTAAAATGTACTTAAAGAGTAGATAAGGCCTAGGCATATACATTTTTCCCACATTATGTTTTAACATATAGGTACCACATACATAAAGCCATGAAAATATAAGTTAGTATATTCAATCCATTTTGAATGACAGAAGTACAATACCAACACAAATTTACCTATCTCTGTTTAAAAAATTTGATATTTCAATAGTACCTACTTCTTTAGATACAAATTTCATTTGATTCGGGTAAGTCTTGTGACGAGGTTTATCAACGAAATTAAAGACTAAGGGCACTATCATACTAGCGGATTGCGAGCGTCTTCAAAGCGGAGTGCGCGCGCAGCGAATGCGTCGCGAACACGCCGCGGCTGCTCAGCGAAGACGTCGCGGACGTGCGGCAACTTTGCAACGTGTTCGTCGCGTGTTTGTAGCAAGTTAACGACGCACAATACACTCAGTAACAAAATGGATTCTGACGAGGAGACACTGCTGTTGGCTTTGTTACTTCGAAGACGCCGGAGACGAAAACGGAAGCATCAAAGAATTTGGGAATATCCATTATCCGCAACGAATTCGCTGCGCATGCGCGGCGTATACGTTGCGCGCCCGTAACGTATTCGTTGCGCGCCCGTTCCGCTTTGAAGACGCTCGCAATCCGCTAGTATGATAAGGCCCTTATTTAGTTTAAACAATCCATTATTATCATTTTACTTGATGATGCGCACTGTCGTCGCTCCCGGCTGATCCTCTATTATTTTCGAAACTTCTTATTTCAAAGTAGGTTTGTCTACTCATTCGACCATGAACTTCACTATATAGTATAAAGCAAAGTCGCTTCCCGCGTCTGTCCTAATGTCTGTATGTATGCTTAGATCTTTAAAACTACACAACGGATTTTGATGCAGTTTTTATAATAGATAGAGTGATTCAAGAGGAAGGTTTATGTGTATAATAACATGCAATTTCCGTCATCCACGCGGGCGAAGCCGCGGGCAGAAGCTTGTATAAAATATTCATATAGGTTGCATGGTAAAACCAATCTGATTAAAGGCTCTACATCTACAGTACCTATTAGTGTTAGTACATCAATGGTTTCGTATTGCTTATCAATCATCTGTTTGCAAACCGATCGGGCTTCATTTGTAATAGGATACAGCATCATTTGATATTCCTGTACTGACTAGTGACGGCATTTAGTATTCCGGAGAAGAATTTCAATTGTTTTCATTCTACAAACTGACCTTTGAATAATTCTGAATTTCAGAGAAAACAATCAGTGATGCGCTCGTTTTAAAGTCAATTTTTTCAATGCAGGTGTAATCTACCTATACAATAAAGTTAGTAAAGTCGACCGCACGTCAATGATAGCACTTGACCTTTAACTGGTCTACCGTAGTACGAAGTTTCAATATAATTTGAGAACAGCTTATACTAGTTTTGATAAAACGGACGTGCGGCTTACCGTGCCTATCTATCTAACACTTTTTTTTAGGGTGGGAATTCCTCAAATGAGGCGTCCTGACTTCCAGCTCTAGGTGGAGCGAAAGGGAGTGTCAGACTCTTACTAACTAAAACCCATCCATGTTCCTTCCTTAGCCCTTTATGTTTCGGGGTAGCAATAACCCTTTCGGACAATCCCGCTTACCCGGTAGGCTTCGGCCCTTACGGGCCTTACGGGCCCCCCTTCGAATATCTTTGAGGCGCGGAACACGTACGCACCATCCGGCACGGGCCTGGTCCTGATCGGACGGTGAGCTACCCATTACTCACCGCCCGCAGGCCCGCGCTTACCGTGGCCGGGAGTCGTCACGATGCCCCCGACGCCCGGGGCGTCTCTCGCCGCGGCTGGGACGGGACTCGGGAGGAACTTTCCCTCTCCCGGAGCTTAAGTGTTAGATAGGTATATATATTACTTTAGCTCTGGATTACCTCACAGTTACCCCTTTAACTTCGCATCCAATTCAGAACATAATGATCCGGAATAATATTAAGTTCTTTTAATTCCCCTTTTACAATAGAACAATGGCAAATAAATATTCAGGCGCCTGATCCACCGCCTCCTGTCAAAGAAGTGACTCAACGATTTTCTCGCTCAAAAAAGTATAAAAGATTTTAAATCCCGTGTTGGTGAAAAATAAAAATAATATCCATAGTGCACGAGTATCGTCGAGTACTCGTTTATCGCAGGATCAAGAGCTATCAATGAGAGACCTCGCTCAGTGTCGCTCGCTTGATGGGCGGAACACTAGCTGAGAGGCTGACGCGGGCTACATAGGTACCTATGTATACCAGCGAGTATTCGCTCATCGCCGTCAGACGCATACTCGCTGCTTGTTGCTCGCCAGCTTTTTTATAGTTGCTATCTCTACTTGCTTCTCATTAATCGGTGGTAGGATAAGTGCCTGAGGTAAAATTTTCCAATTCAATTAATTTAGCGATCTCGGAAAAAAGTCAAGCGATAAATTAAAGTCTGCACCGAAGACCACCTTTTTAATGAAGGTACAAAAAGACTAATTCTCCTAGCTTATTTTATTAATTAAAAACTTTATTTAGGTCCATGTTCCTTCAACCTTTGACATTTATCAAATACTAGCAACTCGCCCGGCTTCGCACGCGAGCAATTAATTTATTCTCGTTCATGACTCAGTTTGCCCAATTCCAGAGCAGTAGGTAACTTAACAAAAGTACCTACTAGGCTAGCATGAATTCTACATAGTATTTTATTAGTATTATTATGGTACTTGTTTTTGCATAATATATTGCCTATATCTTACCAAAGGGTATCGTATTTCCCAGTTACTGGGTTGTGGAAGTCAGATAGGCAGTCGCTCCATGTAAAATACTGGTATTCAGATGCATCCGGTTAGACTGGAAGCCGACCCGAACATGCTTGGGAAAAGACTAGGCAGATTGATTGATAGCCTATGTCTATTTGGAAAACCTCTGGTACCTTTGAAATGATGTAATAAATCAAATAGAACCTGTGGTTCTGAAGATTACCTTCCACACACCCATATGCACAAACTAACAAAATTCACTTTCTTAATTATTATTTTATATCTAATATAAAAAATCCGTGGTGCTATCAGTCCTGAAAATCCTCCTTGAAATGTTAAAAATTTATGCAAGATGAGTTTAACATATAATATTTGTTAAAATATGTTTTATGACGATATTTTAAAAGGTAATTACTGATATTGAGTCGAATGAGTCAGTGATTTTCGTCAAGATACGGATTTCTGCGACAGCGAAAGAAAGTAAGAAAAATTGTTTATTTAGAGAGAAATACAAACAATTAAAATAAAAGGTGCAATTTCTATAATCAGCATATAATGTTTCTACTGCTAGGACACAGGACATTAAAACTAACAAAATTATCATTAAAACTATATTAAACAAAATTAAAATTAAAAAAGAGAGACCTGTGCGAGGCCAAAAAGGCTAAAGTATTACAAAAAAATACCGCAATGCTGGTATACTGATAGGGCCTGCTGTGATGCCACGAACACACCTACGGACATCTATAAAAATTAAAAAAAAAACAGCGGTGGCCAACGGCCGCAGTGACATCTGTCATGAACATTATGACAGCGGGGTTTCACATTACGGTGTCAAAATAGGCTCTCTAGGAAAACGTCAACTTCGTTTCATAAATAACGGTGTCAGTGACGTAATTCGCCCATAAATATTGATGACGCTAAGTGGCGACCACCGTCTAAGGAAAACCTAGCTTAATGAAAAACAAAAATTACCTTTGTTTTATTATAGAACAACTTGTCAAGCTCTAGATTTAAAACTCTGTGAAACTGAAAAACAAACTTGCTGTAAATTAAAAAAATAAAATAAAAATTCTCAGCGAGATACGAATGACTCCCAAGTGGGGCGCTGCACGCTCGTTTGCGAACTCAAATCAGCAGACTTCCAAAAATGGATGGTGTTATTCAGAAATGTAACGCGAAATTTTAACATTTTGCTCTCTTGCCAGCTCTCGGGCCCTCCGCCCTACTCGAGGTTAAGAGCTACCCTTCAAGCGCCTGATTCAGCTGTATACAGCGAAAACACCGCTTCAAGCAGAACCTTCCGATCAAGTGTTGCTCTTATGAAAGTTTAATAAAGCGATCCCTTTGTCTATACGTACAACCACGACCGCCTCTGAAAGATTACATGCGTTTGTATATACTTTATCGAGCTCTTTAGGCCGTTATGATCGTTACTGCCCTGACATAAGGGTGTGAATACTTTAAAAGGTCGGTCAAATTCCGGACCGGTGTGAATATTTTATTCAGTGGTTTACAGCATTTATATGATTTTCTCCTGACCTTAGGGTATTAGTGTGTTAACTTGAGCCTGTTAATTTACATCCAGATGGAAAAATGTTTTACATTATTTTGTGGGAAATGTGTGAAAACCTAAAGTTGACAGAACATTTTGGAATTCAATTGTTTTATGTACATTTTTATTTAACATCTGTGAAGTTTTATTGATGTATAAAAACCCATACTTATTAACATGAATTAGAAGAAAAAACATTTAAAAAACATGAATTTTAAAACAAAAGCTTTCTTCTTAATCGTGAAAATCTTTTAAAATGTAAATCAAAAAACTTTTCTTTAAACATTATGCGAATGAAGGCAAAGTAATTCTAGATTTCTAAAAAACAAGTAACAAAAATGGATTTAACCTCTCACTGCGCATCAAGTTATACCAAACTTGCAAATTCTCCAAATTATTTTAAACCTTAACAGGTTGAACGTTAAGTTCAAAATCGATTAAGAAAATTTGACTCTTTGTAGTAACTTGATGTGCTGGCAACTGTACTTACTTATTTATTTAAACTTTTCGTACACAATAAAGGTACAAAGGCGGACTTAATGCCTTATAGGTATACCCATGGTAAGAACCTAAAACTGGTTGTCAGTCTTACGGACTTCGACTACCCGTAACGACTGCCAAAGGACTTAAAATGACCAATGGGACTAACGACTTAGCGTGCTTTCCGGGTCACGAGGTTGGTCATCCGCGGACTGACGTTGGCAAGCTTAACCTTTGATCAATTAGAGCGGCTGTTATTTCTTAGCTACGGCTTTCGTTTTTTCTCCATATTTACCTTTGTTGGACAAACTATACCCCTGACTGGACCCAAACTGAAATCTATCATTGTAAGTCGTAAATAAGTATAGTGTCACTATAACTGTTTGTCTATTAATTAAATCTATACATATAATAAAACAGTAAAAAAACTGTGTCTGTACATTGAATATATTAAAAAAAAAATAATTGAGGGGGGTTTAGAAACAGTAATAGAGCATGAATCCAAAAAAAAAAAATTGTCTGTTTGTCTGTTTGTCTGTATGTCTGTTTGTCTGTTTGTCTGTTTGTTTGTACACGCTAATCTTCGGAACTACTGGACGGATTGAAATGTTTTTTTTTTGTTGTATAGGTATTAAGTCTGGGCAACATATAGGCTATACTTTATCTTGGAAACTTGAACACCTGATGCAGAACCGCAACAGACCAGCTAAACTATAAGAGATACAAAAATGATACCTTTGCAAAAATTGTTCCACGTGATTAGCATTTTCTGCTGTGAGAATAAATTTGAAGATCTGGAACACCTGATGTGGAACTCCAAGAGCCCAGCTACACTGTAACATATATAGGAATGACGTCTTAGCAAAAGTTGTTCGGTCTGATGGGCATTTCCTGTTGACTTATAAAAATCGAAGATCTGGAACACCTGTTGTGGAACTCCAAGAGCCTAGCTACACTATAACATTATATAGGAATGACGTCTTAGCAAAAGTTGTTCGGTCTGATGGGCATTTCCTGTTGACTTATAAAAATCGAAGATCTGGAACACCTGTTGTGGAACTCCAAGAGCCTAGCTACACCATAACACATATAAGAATGACGTCTTAGCGAAAGTTGTTCAGCCTGATGAGCACTCTCTGTTGAAAGATTTAAATGGGAAAAATGATAAAAAATAACATAAATGGCGACCCCGTTGTCGCTGGCATAAGCAACAGGGTCCGCGTACGAAGTCGCGGGCAGAAGCTAGTGGAGAATATTATTCATAACTTTATAAACTTCAGATACAAACCTATAATCACGTAGGTATATTGAAATGTGCATTCGAATTTCGAAATTCGAGTTTCGACAATTCAAAACTGCCTGTAATTGGTTTATTTGAAATAAATGGTTTGAGTTTGAGTTTGAATTACAAATTCACAATGACAATGTTGTTTCCTTGCTAAAAGCAATCGGAGTGTGCCGTGTTCCGGTAACTTAAATATTTAAGTCCAATGTATTTGACATCATTAGAGAGCATTAAGTATTAAGTTTATCAGTATATAGGTAGTGGTAACCTAGTGTTTATAGTAAAGTATATTTATTGTAATCTCCGTATTTATTCGATTAAAATTGTTTGGATTTGTTTCCATTTAGTTCTTTTAACTATGGTGGATTTAGTTAGATGTAATTTTCAATATAATTAATAAACCTTCAAAATGATATTTTACGTTTAAAATACTTGCCAAATTAATAAGGTAATATTAAATTTTTTGAATAAGACTGGATGGAGAAGCATGGAAAAAATAAGCACGTTGCTGCAGGCTAAGGGCGGGTTCATGAATATGATATAAAAATGATACAAATGACAAAAAATGCGACGTGTTTTCTTTACAAAATGAGAAAGTTCTATGTTCAGACCTCCTCTTTTCCATCCATATTCACGTCCTACCGATTATAAAAATTTGTTTTTTTTTAGAAGAAGCTTGCTTCCAATAAACTTGTTCAGGTAACAACTTTCATAGACGAAACCAACTTCAGAAACAAATTCTTTGTTTGCGGGTATTATAAATAATAATTCTCTTATTTGGAAAATTTAGTTCCTAACTACACAGAAGATAGTGCCATACAAAACTTCGCTGTAGTAAACTTGTCATATCAAAGAGAAAAGTATGCCGTGGTAATGCGAACTATGCGCGGAACTTGGGTATTGGATAAGTTCTCCAGGAGAATTTTGCATCACTACATAGTATAAAACAAAGTCGCTTTCTCTGTTCCTATATCCCTATATCTTTAAAACTACGCTACGGGTTTTGATGTGGTTTTTAATAGATAGAGTGATTCAAGAGGAAGGCTTATGAGTTTAATTTGTCGACATATTTTGCGGGCGAAGCCGCGGGCGGAAGCTAGTTGAATTATAAAACCTTGTGAAGTGCCACTGCATGGCAAAGGCTTCCCTACTCTCTTTTCACTTTTGTCTGTTTTACCCTGCTTTGGATCAGTTCCTCGATCTGAGCCTACCGTGATTTCGCTTTCCCATCAACTTTAGAACGCCAGAGCGTAAACGCATCGTCGTCGCTTCACTTTTTTGTCGGCTATACCCGATAGTGGCGTGATAGACACGATTTCATTTGTCGACTATATCCAACCGTGGCGCTCAAAAGGTTAACATCTCCTGCGCTGATGGCTCAATTGAGATGGGTCACCTTTTTTTTTGAGGTTGGGAAATCATCAAATGACTCCTCCCGCTCTGGGTGGAGTGGAAGGGAGTGTCAGACTTTTACTGACTAAAACCGATTCATGTTCCTTCCTTAAGCCTTTATGTTACGGGGTGGCGGTAACCATTTCGGACAATCCCGCTAATCCGGTAGGCTTCGGCCCTAACAAGCCCCTTCAAATGCTAACATCTCTTTGAAGCGGTGAAACAGGTATGCGCCTTCAGGCACGGTTCTGGTCCTGATCGAACGGTGAGCTACCCATTACTCACCGTCTGCAGGCCCGCGCCTACGGTGGCCGGGAGTCGTCCCGCGTCGTGTCCCGCGGCTAGATTGGCCGCCTTGGCCTTAATTCGGTGTCGAAGACTATCTTTTATTTAATGATGGTCGCGAAATTTCCATTTCCATGTTCTAACTAGATCAAAAGCTTAGTGATATCAGTTCGGTTTTATGCATCGTTGCGGCTCAAAGCCAATGCAAGCAGTGACGTCACCGGCTGTAAAGATATGCATGTAGAAGGGTAACTAATGAGGGCAACATGCATAAGTAAGTGCCAATAGATTAGTACGAGTAGATTTAGCAGCAGTGATAGCCTAGTGGTGTGACTGCCAAGTCATAGGTCTCGAGTTCGAACCCAAGGCACGCACCTCTGATTATTCGGATTCATGTGCGTATTGTACAGTTATCTCTTGCTTAAAATCGGTGAAGGAAAACATCGTGAGGAAACCGGCATGTCTAAGAGATATTTCTCAACAGCATGTGATGCTAAGTCAGAGGCCCATGGGCAGCATTAAAACTCTGACACCAGGTTAGTCACTAACCACACGAAGAAGAAGAAGAAGTACGAGTAGAGTTGGTACGTATGCCAGTAGAGTAGGTACGTATTTGATATTAGTAATGCTTTCCGAGTAGTTATGGTCCAGTGGTAACGGCTGCGACTTACGCCTTGTAGATCGTAGTTTTGAACCCCGACAAGAGCTTTACTTTGTGTAGGTACATTTTTTCATCACCACTGCTCTCATAACGGTGTAGGAAAACATTGTGAGGATACCGGCGTGTCCTAGAGTAAAAAATTCGAAGGCATGTGGATTACCCCACTTCCACTCGCCGTAAGGAGGCCTTTGTCTCAGCAGTGGAAACATTATAGGCGATTACTGGTAGGTACATGGCTTTTACATTTTCCAGTTAAAGCACTACCTTTAACTTTAACTTTAACTAGGAAAAAGCAGTAGGTTAAAGCTAGTGCTTTAACTGGAAGTGGTGAAGGGCAGGCCGTTTGGAGGACTGTCTTATGAAATTTTGACGTTCAAAGTTTGTTTTGATTCTCTGTTGTATTGTATTAGAAAAAAGAAGCAAAATAACGGCAAGCAGCGGTGTACCTACAGTACCTACACCCACACACACCCCCCACACACACACACACATCCCACATTTCATCCAGCTATGTTTAAGTTCCATGTAATAGAGCCTATTGCGATGAACCAGGCATAATTCCAGACTCCGGGCTGGTACTGAGATATCGCAGACAGAAAACCCAATAACACTTTGCCCGACCTGGGAATCGAATACAGGACTTCATGCTCAGCAGCAGCCCTTGCAACCAATACACCGACGAGACAGGAGTAAAAGTATTATCAGTGATAAAGTTCACCGCCTAAAATCAGATAGATTTACTTTTGCCAGTCAACGTTAGGTCGAAAATAAGGAATTAAGTACCTACTACAACAGTAATAAGAAAAAGCATAAAGCATAATTTATAAAAAACTATTTTTTTAAGAAGAGATTCCCTTGTTCCAAAGTTGAAATTAAGTTCACGGACTACTTAGAAAAAGGACTCACGTAAATGACGTAAAGCAAAAAGGGTTGTCTAGGCTTGTCCTTAATTTAAGGAAGGCTGTCACATTTTTTGTTTAATGCTATGTCTAGTCAACCGAAGAATTGAAGCTTCAATCAATAGAAAAACACAAAATTTTACAACACATATTTTCATCTCACAAAATAACATAATTTTAATACTAAAGTATTGTGCCTCTGTAATATTATAACATTCGCCTGCCTGCGGCTATAATTATAAACAATAAAGAGTTTTCTAGTTTTCTCATGAACTTACAGTGTAAGTATTTAATTACTAGCGACTGTCTTTGTGATGAAAATCCATTTTTTATGTTAAAAAGTTGAGTGACTTACTTTTTAACATAAAAAATGGATTATTATTATTCCGAATTGAAAAAAAAACATATATTGTTGGTATATCATACTTATAACTATATATTATTATATTATTTACTAGTATATTATTAGTAGCTTAAAAATCGGTGAAGAAAAACATCGTGAGGAAACCAGCATATCTGGGAGATATTTCTCAACAGCATGTGAAGCTAAGTCAGAGGCCCATGGGCAGCATAAAAACTCTGACACCAGTTTAGTCACTAACCAAATGAGAAGAAGAAGAAGCGGACCCATAGGTTGCAGGTATAAAATACTGGCAGTATACTTTAAAAAGAGCAATTTTAACCTCTTTTGTGCACCGTGCAAAACCTGCGCGCCAGCATATTGCATCTCACTGCCAATGCCTTACGTCCCCGTTAAGTATCTAAATCATCTGAGAGGTCCTCGGTGACCCAGTGCCCCTGGTACCTAAATACGCTTAAACGCCATTAATATGAGGATGGAATTTGTGTCATCAAGCAAAACTGCACGTCATGTAATTTTAAAGTAACTCATAACTCAAAGGTGAAGTTAACGTTAACGAGTTTGAGACGTCACTTACGTCATACATGTCATAAAGTTTTAGTGACATAGTCGTCTTATTTATAAAACAGATTTTTTATAATACTTTAAAGATGTTAGACAATTTTGGGTAAACCCCTTTGACTTGCATTATAACGATATACCAATCTTTAGAATAGGATGGTCAACCAATCCTATGGTACTGATAGGCAGGTACCTAGGTAGGCTTTGCCTAGAAAGTTAATGATGGGTATACTACAAAGAAACTTGGTACACCTCTGCACCCTTCGGGGACAACAGGCATGATATTATATTGTGAGATAAGTCTGGGTCGAAAAAATATGAAATTCTGTATTTTATCCGCAGAATATCCACTAAACTTTCGATACGTACTCTTGGCATTCTTGGAAAAAGAATGATTGTTGGCCATAAATATCCTTTTTTGGAAGCTTTAGCAACTATCACATTCGTAATAAACTCATTTATTATATTGTCATCGTGAGATTGTTCGACAAGACCGGCTAATTTATAAGCCCCTTTACTCCCAAAACCATTGTTCAGTGAACTTTACCAAAACTTAAATTCTCACGACATTCCCTCGTTAGATATAAGATCATAAATTAATTTCGAATTTTCCTCTTCCCTGGCGAGTTGGTTCGTGTAACAAAGAAGATATATTATTATTTCATCCACATCCCTGTGGGCCGACCTAAAAAGTGGCCAGTGTCCCTTATCTGAAGCTTACCGTATTTCCTCAAGCATTTCCGTTGAGAATTTAAGTTAGAAAAATATTTTTTTACATTCTCCTTTGCTTTGTTAACTGACCCTGAACTAACGAGGTTTATAAACTTAGTGGTTGTTTTCAATAACCTCGTAATACACAACAAATAACTTTAGTTTTGAAAAAAAAAATGGCTCATTATTTTTGTTAGACTTACTATATTGTTCGGTATGTAAAAGTAGATTATTATTATTATTCACTCTACCAGAATACAATTTTAACAATCTAGTATCCATGCGTCGTGAATGGACAGTACCTTCGATAGTGAAAACACAATCTTGGTACTTTTCCATTGAACGCTCTGGAGAAAGTACATAATTTTTGTTTTTTTAAATATGGACTAAAAAACCCGATGTTCCTTTCTGCATTGTACTAAGACTTGCCCAGCGGTCATCGTGCATCGGCCGACGTGACCCGCCCAATCCCATTCGAGCCTTACACGTGCAGCCGTAGGTAGATATTCAAGTAAATCTATTAACCTACTTATTTTATTGCCTCAATGTTTACAACTGTTTGTCACTCTTGTTTTATTGATGACATTCACTTTTACTGGATGCGCACTTGAGCATCGATAATTCGATTCAGAGCAAGGCGGGTTTGGAATAGGTTTTTAGTGAACCTTGGATACTACACAGAAAGAGAAACTCACGCTTTCTTACCAAGGGGTACACAGAATCTAGGGAACTCCACTTGCTAAGATCCATACATACTCCACTTCATCGTTAGGTGTAATTAGAAGCCCGAAAGACTAACAGCCAGTCTTACCAAGGGGTATCGTATTACCCAGTTACTGACTGGGTTGTGGTGGTCAGACTGGCAGTCGCTCCATGTAAAGTACCGGTATTCAGCAGCATCCGGTTAGACTGGAAGGCGACCCCAACATAGTTGGGAAAAGGCTACGTAGACTGATTGACTCCGTTTGCTTTTGTTTTTTATATAATGTTTCAAAGTAGTAAGTAAAGTTAGATAATCAAGTAGATATAACTAGTTTATGCAATAGGCTCGTCCCCTAATAAATGGGACTAAACCATAAATGGCGAAATGTGTGTGATACTGTTACCCCTCGTTATGTTACCCGTAACTTGCGGTGAATACTATACACCCCTTCTGAACCCGAGATACAGGCATGAATGATATTGTAAGCGGAATTGTCCGGAAGGGTTACCGCTACCCCGGAACATAAATGGCTAACTAAGGAAGGAACATGGATGGGTTTTAGTCAGTAAGAGTCTGATACTTCCTTCCGCTTCACCCAGAGCGGGAGGAGTCATTCATCAGTGTGGGAAATCATTCATCAGATGATTTCCCACACTCAAAAAAAAAGGCATGATATTGTATTGTTGTTAATAGTTCACAATATGTATGTTACATATTTTTTATTTAGTCAATTCAATGAATTGTTAAAATACTTACCAACTGCTTGTTTTGAGGTTTCACATTAAATGTCGGAATATCAAATAACAAAACAATATAATGGCGTAGCTGAAACAAATGAAAACATCTTAAGAAATAATTGCAAGAACTCACAAAATTTTTGGTAAAGTTAAACTACAATGGAGTAAAGGGACCAAAACTTTATTGCTCCAAACAATTATGTTTGCGTAAAGAGAGAAATTGTAAGAAAACAGCTGTTTTCTGCCATTCAATTCACGTTGGTTTCTTTCAAAACTTGTTCCAACATATATAATAGTACAATTTCCCCTTCCGACGAAACGTGGTCACGTGGTCGTAGGCGTACATTTCATCATTCCATTCCGTTGTATGGAATGAGCGTCAATAACCACGTGACCACGTTTATTTACAACTTTTCCTATGGTTTCCTATATAAGTACAATGTCTCGCTCCTTTTAAGAAGTTTTCAGTTATGGTACTTTTATTTCACGAGGCGACGCGCGCTTTTCTTTTGTTTTCCTTACCAAGTGTACAAACGGGTTAAGAATGTGCGACTTGCCTAACTACCTACAACTCGAACAAGGATGCTACCATTCTCTTATTAAAATTCTATTATCATTTCTTACGTATGTCTTGCGTAAAAGAATTAGGTTTTAATTAATACAAAATCAAACAACTGTTATTCGCAAAATTTTGAATTTGGAATTTCATTGTTAGGACTCGATCACACGTAGGTACCTACCACAACCACATCACGACGAAAACACGTGGTAGAGCGCTAATTTGTATGAAAACGAATAGTTTATTCTTACGCACCATATTTTGCCGTTAAAAATTACCGTTTTTGCATTACAGATTACGTTGCAACCAGCATAAATATTTGATTTGGTTCTGTTGTTACCACAACTGCAATGCGGAAGCTGCACCGATACAATTCACATGCAACCACTGTTTGCTCACATTCTTCTTCTTCGTGTGGTTTGTGACTTCACTGGTGTCAGAGTTTTTATGCTGCCCATGGGCCTCTGACTTAGCCTCACATGCTATTGAGAAATAGTATTTGTCAGGCATGCCGGTTTCCTCATGATGTTTTCCTTCACCGATGTTTTAAGCATGTAATAATTATACAATACGCACATGAATTCGAAAAATCATAGGCGCGTGCCTTGGGAACTCGAGACCTATGACTTGGCAGTCCAACGGTCACACTACTAGGCTATCACTACTTTGCTCACATTTGACCGCTGCAACGTGGTTGAAGTACGTGTGAACAGGCCCTTAGTTTTGAAAAGTTCCCGGGTTGGTTAATGGAATGTTTTTAATGGGTCAGGCAATATTATAGATTTATTTTTTGTTCAAGAAGGCTGACAGAAAAATAAGTTATTGTAGAATAATAGTACTGTCACCAGTGCATCAAGTTATACCAAACTGTCAAAGGAGATTGTTCTAGACCGCACTTTAACCAACAAACATTTGACGTGTACGTTAATTTTAATTATATTTTAATATGCTTTTTAAAAATAATAAATTCAAGCGGACACTGTTTGATTCTTAAAAGGTTTTTAAAAGTGACCTCATTGATTTTATTACCAACTGAACTCGCCATCTTTCAAGGAATTGTCAATGTGAATGTCACAAAAGATTTGACAGTGTCGCTCTCACTCATCTATACATATAATCAAACAGTAAAAAAACTGTGTCTGTACATTGAATATATTAAAAAAAAATATTGAGGGGGGTTTAGAAACAGTAATAGAGCATGAATCCAAAAAAAAAATTTTGTCTGTATGTCTGTTTGTCTGTTTGTTTGTACACGCTAATCTTCGGAACTACTGGACGGATTGGAATGATTTTTTTTTGTTGTATAGGTATTAAGTCTGGGCAACATATAGGCTATAATTTATCTTGGAAACTTGAACACCTGATGCAGAACCGCAACAGACCAGCTAAACTATAAGAGATACAAAAATGATACCTTAGCAAAAATTGTTCCACGTGATTAGCATTTTCTGCTGAGAGAATAAATTTGAAGATCTGGAACACCTGATGTGGAACTCCAAGAGCCCAGCTACACTGTAACATATATAGGAATGACGTCTTAGCAAAAGTTGTTCGGTCTGATGGGCATTTCCTGTTGACTTATAAAAATCGAAGATCTGGAACACCTGTTGTGGAACTCCAAGAGCCTAGCTACACCATAACACATATAAGAATGACGTCTTAGCGAAAGTTGTTCAGCCTGATGAGCACTCTCTGTTGATGTATAAAAATTTAAGATCTGAAACACCTGTTGTGGAACTCCAAGAGCCTAGCTACACCATAACACATATAGGAATAACGTCTTAGCACAAGTTGTTCAATCTGATGAGCACTCTCTGTTGACTTATAAAAATCGAAGATCTGGAACACCTGTTGTGGAACTCCAAGAGCCTAGCTACAACATAACACATATAGGAATGACGTCTTTGACGTCTTTGTTGTTCAATATGATGGGCATTTCCTGTTGACTTATAAAAATTGAAGATCAGAAACATCTGATGTGGAAATCAAAGCTATCACTAATTTTACTGTGTAATTATAAAATAACATAAACTGGGAGTACCTGCACGCGGTGAAGGCGGTAACAGTTTAGGACTGATTTTCGATGACGATGGTATATCATTGAAAATTTGACTCTACTGGCCAAAACTCCTATTTATTTTTTTATTTTATCGTATGAATATGCCTTCGGGCTTATGTTGTTTGAGTGTTTAATTTCCTTTTCCATTTATCTTCGTGACACTGTAGCCTACCCGGTAACGCAGGGGAGCAGTCATTTTAATTTAGATGTTTATTGATCAGGTATCTTCACAATAAAACTATGACCGTGCCTAGAAAGAGGTGAAATCTTTCCCAATGTTCCAAGAGAGCTAAAAGATTGAGGATCATAAGATCCCAAGAATCTACCGAAGAGCCTCAGGAAAGACTTGATGTTGTTCGAGAACATTAGGCTGCAACTCGCTCCGTGGAAACCTCTTCGGGTCGCGAAGCACGCCTGCGTTCTCAGCGTATTCATTAGGTCTCTAGAGACCAGTGAAGAATATGATGCGAGTCAGAGACGTTCACGGAAAGAGAATTACGCTTGAGTTCCAAGCGTATCTACGCATCGACTTCTAGGTCTCTAGAGGAGGAATATAATAATGCGGTTACCAAAATGAAAACGATGACAAATGGACTGTATGTTTTGGTGGTTGTTGGAATGAAATAAAACTAAAGCTCAGTGTGATAAAAGATTTAAATGGGAAAAATGATAAAAAATAACATAAATGGCGACCCCGTTGTCGCTGGCATAAGCAACAGGGTGCGCGTACGAAGTCGCGGGCAGAAGCTAGTCTTACATAAATATCGATATCAACGACGATGTCCATAATATCTAGTGATAAATAAGGGATGTTCGATATTTATCACTTCCAAAACATTGAAAATGTGCAACTTATAAGTTTTTCATGCATACTTTTTTCATGGAATTAGTTCCGTGAACATTTTAATGGAACTTATGATGAATATGGCCTTTTTTTTTTTTTTTTTTTTTTTGATCCGGGGGGAAAATCCTCATGGATGTCCCCCGGGGAGGGCGGAGGGGTCTGTCAGACTCTTACTGACTAAAAACCACCCCGGGTGTTCCCTCTCACACCTTCGCCGGGGGTCGCGGGAATCAAAAAGAATTCTTCCGCAACCCCCGTGGTGCCGGCCCGGCGCAGCGGGCCTCGTCTCGGCCGAGCGGGAGTGAGGTGTACGACACTCCCCTCGTACCGTCTTGGAGGGGCGCGCGTGGAACACTACGCGCCGCCGCCTCGGGTCCAGATGTTGTTGTGGGGGGCGACGGACTAGCCCCGCGTCCGTCGCCCCTGGACCCATTTAGGGGGGCTGGAAGAGGGCATTGTCTGCCCTCCTCCGACGCCCGGTGCGCCTGCTGCGGGCCGGGTTGAGGGAGGTGATCTCCCGCTCCCGCTCCGCAGCCTCCTTCTGCGAAATGACTTGCTCGCAGAAGGATACCACCGCGTCCCAGGCCTGTTCGCTGCCGACCATGGCGTTAACGACGGCCGGCAGCGACAGGTTGCTGCCTACTTCTGAGATGAGGGCACGGCGCGGCTCCAGCCATGCGGCACATTCTGCCAGCGTATGCCGTGCCGTGTCCTCCCGACAGTCGACGCAGTGGTGACACCGAGCGTCTGGCTCCCTGGTTATGCGACACAGGAACTTCCCAAAGCAACCATGCCCCGAGAGAACCTGTGTCGCCCGAAATGTCAGGGAGCCGTGCCTTCTTCCGAGCCACTCGCTGAGCACCGGTCGGATCGCCTCGATGGTGTTGAGGCCGGCGGTAGGGCGTGAGAGCCTGTCCCGCCAGTCCGCCACCAGGACCTCGTGGAGCTGTGACCGACGCAGCTCCAGTTGTTGCTGCATCGGTCGTTCGCCCCGCGCCCGCATTTCCTCGCGCCACCGGAACAGTGACGCGAGGACCTTCGCCTCCAGGTCCCAGGGCGGGGATCCGGCCAGTGCACATGCCGCCTCGTAGGAGATCGTGCGATATCCCCTTATGACTCTGACGGCCATAGCTCTCTGTGGCTTACGCAAGACAGAGATGCTCCCGGCCGTCAGGTCAGCCGCCCAGATCGGTGCCCCGTAGAGGGCCATCGATCGCACGATCCCCACGTAGAGCCGCCTGCAAGTGGCGCTCGGGCCCCCCAGATTGGGTAGCAGCGTTGAAAGTGCCCCGGCCGCGCCCAACAACTTGGGCGCAAGCCGCCGGAAGTGGGGGCCAAAGTCCCACCGACTGTCGAGCACCAATCCTAGGTACTTCATGGTAGGCTCGACAGCGATCCGGACCCCCCCGACCACAATGTGTGATCCCGGCGTCGGCGCCCGTCGGGGACCATGGAACACCATGGCCTCCGACTTGTTGAGGGCCACCTCCAGGCCGAGGCGCCGAATGCGGCTCACAACTTGTGAGACCGCCGCCGTCGCCAGCAACGCTGCTTCCCTGTGCGAGCTCCCCCGGGCCGTGACTAACGTGTCGTCAGCGTAACACGTCAGCTGTACGCCCGGCTGGAGCTCACCCCTCAGCACCCAGTCGTAGCCGATGTTCCACAGGAGCGGTCCGACGACCGATCCCTGCGGAACACCGCACGACATGGGGTGCTGGTGACCGCCATCACGTCCCACGTAGGTGACACACCTCTCCGACAGATAAGCCCCAACGATGCGACGGAGGTAGAGAGGCACTTGATGAAAGCGCAGTGCCTCTCTGATACAACTCCAGGGCAGGGTGTTGAAGGCGTTGGAAATGTCTAACGACACCGCCATCACCACCCCACCCCGAGACACCGTTTCCTCCGCCAGGACTCTCACCCGCGATATCGCATGAATGGTGGAGCGCCCGTGCCTGAAGCCAAACTGGCACTCGCTCAAGTCCGGCCCTTCTCTACACAAGTGACCGACGAGGCGGGTTGCGATAATTCGCTCAAACATCTTGCCCACCTCGTCGAGCAGCACAATGGGCCGGTACGCGGACGGTGAGTCCGCGGGGCGCCCCGCCTTCTTGAGCAGGACTAGCCGGCCGGTTTTCCATAATGTTGGAAACCGGCCCTGCTCAAGACACGCGGTGAAGAGTCCTCTCAGCTGGGGCTCTAGCTCCTTCAGAGCGAGGGCCAGCGCGATGCCGTGGATGCCGTCTGGCCCCGGAGCCACATTCTTGGCCCGGAGCCGCACCACGGCTGCCCTCATCTCTGCCTGTGTCACCTCTGGGACGCCGATGGCGTGTTCCTCCTCCGGAGGCTCTGCGGCTGTGGGCATAGCCATCGGCGGCGGAGTGTGCTCCGCTCTCGCCGGGAAGAGGGCTGTTACTACCTCCTCCAGCAGCTCGGGCTGGAGGCTCTCGGTAAGTGGGGGCGCGGCGGCTCTCAGTTTCCCTCGAACCGCACGATAGGGGCGCCCCCACGGATCTCCGTCGAGAGTCTCCAGCATCTCCCCCCTGGCCCGCGATCTCGCATCGCCGATGGCCAGCCACAGAGCCTGCTTAGCCGCGCGGTACACCTCATACAGCGCGGCCTCTTCGTCAGGGACCCGACGACGTCGTCTTCGATAGTGGGTGTACGGGCGCCTCGCCGCGACGCACGCTACACGTAGCCTTGCGATCTCGGCGGACCACCAGTACACGTGGCGCCTTGCTGACAGCGTGTGGACCCGGGGCATGGACGCGTCGCAAATGTGCGTCATCGCCCCGCGGAATCACAGCGCCTCTAGTTCGACGTCGACGGGTCCGTTCGTCGTCGACTCCCGGATCCAGGCCTGGACAATAGCGGCCTCCTCGAGAAGTTCCCTGTCGATGCGCTTACGCGCCCAGCGCGGGCCGTCCATTCGCGGGGCCGCTGGACTGCGGCCGCTGGCGGTGTGGGCGGAGACGTCAAAGCGGATGTATCGGTGATCCGACAACGTCTCCACCTCCACGACGACACGCCAGTCGCGCACACGGCATGCGATAGCAGGGCTAGCGAACGAGACGTCCACTATGGAGCCACCCCGCTGCCGCACGCACGTGTGAACCGACCCCCGGTTCAGGACGACCAAGCCAGTCGTCAGTAGCCACTCCTCCAGCGCCTCGCCCCTAGCATCGGTCACAGAGGATCCCCACGCCGATGACTTGGCGTTGAGATCCCCCAGCAACAGCACAGGACGAGGGTGGAGTCGGCCTACGACGGCACCCAACTCGACAAGGAAGTTCTCGAAGTCGGCGAGGCTCTTGTTGGGCGAAAAGTACGCACCAACCACGCCAACGCCGTCCGCGAGGGCGGCTATCCAGCCGTGTCCCCGGGACGGGCTGACGAGAGCCCCGCCGATGATGGCCACCAAGCCGTCGAGGTCACCCACCCAGTTGTCGCGGGGGGGGACGAAATACGGCTCGGCGACCACCGCCACGTGGATCGACCACTCTGCCATGCTCTGGAGCAAAAGATCCTGAGCTCTGGCAGCGTGGTTGATATTGCCCTGGAGGAAATGGAACAGCGCCATTTATACGCAGTCCATTCCCTCCACGACACCTATCCTAGGCCGGGAGTCGACCGAGGGGCTGCCAGACTGAGGGGGGGGTAAAGAGCCCCCCGCAGCCTTGGCACCCCGTCTTCTCTGCCTGTTGGCGGGGCCGCCACAGGACTTACCACCCGCTCGGTGCCCAGCGGGCCTCCCTGCAGCTGTACAGAGGCTGCAGTTTGGCGCCGCGGAACACTGGGCCGCCTTGTGGCCGGGCTGGCCGCAGCGGAAACAGAGGTCGCTGCGGTCCGTCTCGCAGGTGCACCGCGCCCGGACATGCCCTACGTCCAGGCAGCGGAAACACCACAAAGCCCTGGGTTGCATCAGCCTCACTCTGGCCGCAACCCACCCCACCAACAATCGCCCACCTTCGGCGACTTTGTTCGCCGCCGCCACCGGGCACCGCACCCAGATCATGCCGAGCCCGGAAGCGTCGGCGCGGATGTCGCTCGTCCGCACTTGGTCCGACGGACACCCACCGGCACGGGCAATGGCCGCCTTGACCTCGGCCTCAGTCGTCGAGTCGTCCAGGCCGTCGATGCGCAACTCTGCAGTCTTCATCGGCCTGGACACCCGGACGTCCTCGGGGTTGAGGACCTCCCTCAATTTGGCGGCCAATGCGTCCGCCTTCTCGCCACTAGAGGCACCGGAAACCTCCAGCAGTCGCGCCCCCGTCATCGCCGGCTTCAGCCTGAAGCCGGTCGGTGTGCCAAGGTCAGGAAAAGCGACCTTGGCCTTTGCCTCAGTGAGGACCGCCTTATATGTGATGCCCCGTTCGACGGCTCCGGGCAGCAGCGTAATCACAACTGCCGCGGAGCGTGGGGCTCTGACCTTAGGCGGTCCTTTTGGCTTCTTGGGCGCCGGTGCCTTTGTTGGTGCCGGTGCCTTAGCGACTGCCGGTGCCGGCGGTGCCGCCTTTTTCTTGCGGCCCCTCTTGACGACCGTCGTCCAGGCCTCTGTCAAAGGCCCGGGCGCGGCCGCCGCAGGTGCCGCCGTCTGGGTGGCGGGCTCGGGCGCGCCCGCGGTTTTTCCCGCCTTCCTCGCCGCGACTGGTGGCGGATTGGCAGGCCCCTCCTTCCTCCGTCTATCCGCAGCAAGCGGAGGGCGCAGGTTCTCGGCCGGGAGGAGCCTGGACTCAAGCGCCTCCAGTCGTGCTCCGACCATCTGCCCGCACTGCATCATGCAGATGCGGGCAATCTTCTCGACCTCTGCATCTGCTAGTGCAGAGGTCGACGGCGGGGCCGGAGATGGGGCCGGCCGAGGAGCCGTGACGCGAGAGGCGCCAGCGGCGGTGGGAGCTGCCCCCTGGGCGGCGGCAAACTGCCGCTTGAGGTCCTCGAGCTCGGATCTGAGACGGCCATTCTCCTCCCACAACTTCGCCGTCTCCTCCGAGCTGGTGTTATTAAGGAGGACCTCAACCGCCTCCTTTATGTGCTCCGCCGCCTCTTTTAGGGCACGCGTGAACGTGCCCTTCAGGTTGCCGGATCCGGTGGCAACCCTCAGGACGTCCACGCCGTCCAGCGCCTGGCGACTAAGCGCCACCGCCGACGCACTCCCCTCAGTCATCCGAGCGGCGCGCCGCTCTCGGGCCTGTCGGGCCAACTCGCTGACCTCGTCAGCCACGACAGCCCTTTTCTGCGCCCGTTTTGCCGCACTCGCCTCCGCCCGGTTACTGCCGAGCAGAGACGTAGTGGAGCCCCCACTGAGATCCGTGGTCGGGGCCCCTGGGTCGCTCTCCGCGCCCTCCATGCACTCCACTGGAACTGGAGTGTCGGGCCGCAGAAAGCGACCCCGAACGTCGCGAGCGGGGACGCCACTCGTCACCAGTCGACCTCGTCTTCCTCGTGCCATTGTTGGCACTTTGGCAGCCGCCAAGTTCTCCTCGCTGGAGGAGAGACTCCGCTTACGAGATCTGGATCTGGATCTCGATCCAGACCTCGTGCTGCCTCCGCGTAGGTCCCTGTTGGGACTGGAGCCTCCTCGGCTCGTGTTGCCAGTGACGGCAATCGGCGTCATCACAACGCGCAACGCGGCGAGCGACAAAAGGTCCTTCAGGAGAACCTGAAGGACCTTTTGTCGCTCGCCGGTGATGTCGGCGTTGAGTCTGGTGGTGCCCCCCCCAGATACGATGGGGCTGCCCTCGTTAGAGGGGCGAGATTCTCCCCGAAGGGTACCCGCCTGGAGTTTGTTGTTCGCATCAGACTTTTCCTTTTTTTTTTCCTCTGAAGGGTGTGGTCCCTTTCCCCTTTTCCCCCCCCTGCGCTAATGACCGGAAACCCTCCGGCCATTCATCCCCTCGGCACGCTAGACCTTGGGATTGGGGTGATTTTTTAAAGAGGTTTTCTTCCTCTCCCACCTTCCGCCTTGCGCCCACTAGACCGACCCTCTGGAAGCAGAGAGGACAGTGGACGCAAGGTGGACATCGACGGACTGGCCGTCCCGCCCCTAGCCAGGTTTCCTTCACCGACCAACAAGAGATGATCGGTGATTGGAACCATGACCCTTCCCCGTTTGTTGAAGATTAGCCGTCGACCCCAACTGTCCACCAAAAGCCGGTGGGCAGTGGGGGCCGCCGTTGCCCAGGGTGCGCCACGAGGAGGCTCTTCAACCTGCACCCCATGATGAATATGGCCTAGCACGATTATGATGAAAATATAATGAACAAAACAAACTCACAAAAAGTACTTACTAGTCGAATGAGGGATTTTCTCACAAGTGAGAAAATATTAGTTCAAAGAGGCGTTGGTAAAAAATAAAGTCAAAGTCAAAGTCAAATCATTTATTTCAAATAGGCACAAGTAAGGCACTTTTGAACGTCAAAATGAACAAGAAATAGAATTGATTCTAGTCGCCCCTTCCAAAAGGTAGTTTCGTGTGGAGAAGAATGGGCAAGAAACTCCACCGTTACTCTTTTATCATGTTTTACAATGTTTTGTATACATGAATTATAACATTATATGTGAAGACGATGCACCCAGAATAAAAAACCCCACCACAAAAAGTGAAAAGAAAACACATAATTAATGGCAGGTAAACTTAAGTAGGTACCTATGTCAAAAGTACATGGTGCTCACATATTTACAAACATTCTAAAATACGCCACTGTCTCAGGTTTTTGACATCAAATAAGCTTTCTTATTTAGGGATCTTATTTTTGTTATCAGTAGCCAGGTAAACAAAGACGTATTTTTTACCCACGCCATCTATTGAACTATGTTTTTTCACTTGTCAGAAAATCTCTCTTTTAACGATTGAAATGACATTTACGACGCAACTCTAATGAATTGTTCTCATAACCATTTCACGACTTCAATAGCCATATTTTTACTTTTTAAGTACTTAAACTCAATTTTTAAATGTCGCAAACTAAAACGTTACACATTGTTCGTTGGGATGAAAATATTTTATTTTAGCATTAATTTAATTGAAGTAGAATCATAGCAACAACGTGTTTATGTTTGTAACGGAACAAATTAATTGACATTTGACATATTGATCTGTCATTTTGGTCGATATAGAATGATTGATCTTCGAGAGAGCATCTCTATTCTCTACGTCACTACGTCTGTCTGTTCGTCTCACCGAGTCTTGTGTTGCGTTGTATTTGGTGAGTTCTTTTGACGTTTTTTATTTGGTTTCTGTTTGTAATACAACTGTATTTACAGTAATATTTTACTGTATTTGAAGTTTAATGCTTTGTAGAAACCAGAAATAGCGATTTTAGAAGGAATTACTTAAGTTTTCTTTTATTAAAAATAACCTCAAAATCGGTTCCTTTTCTTTAAATAAATCTTTTCTATAAAGTGTCCGTCAAGAAACAACTTTGTTCTTATGGGCAATTTACAAATAGAAAATGATTTTTTCTATGCTGTTGGCTCCAGGGCGAACAATGTATGGGCGTAGAACAATCTCCTTTCTCCAAATTATTTTGAGCCTTAACACGATGAAACTTAAGTTCATAATCGATTGAAAATATTTGACAGTTTGTGGTAACTTGATGTTTTGGAGACAGTACAAATGAATAACGTACCTATTTATTTCTCTGAGGAGAAGTACTTAAACTTTCTCCACATTTCGCCTTAAAAAGTAAAGGTAGGTAGGTAAAGGTTGACTTATTTTATTGCGAATTGTGTTTGCTCTTGACCTCGATCTTGCCTGAAAGCGATGGATAAATTCTTCGATCGAATGAGCAAGTCCAGCAGTGATAACCTACTGATGTCACCGTCAGACTGCCAAGTCACAGGTCTCGAGTTCGAACCCAAGGCACGCACCTCTGATTTTACGGATTCATGTGCGTATTGTATAATTATCACTTGTTTAAAAATCGGTGAAGAATAACATCGTGAGGAAACCAGCATGTCTGAGAGATATTCTTAACAGCATGTGAAGCTAAGTCGGAGGCCCATGAGCAGTATAAAACTCTGACACCAGGTTAGTCACTAACCACAAGAGAAGAAGCAAGTTCAAAACATACCTCATCACGTTTTGAAGTCTGACGGGCTATTTGAGGAAAGCGTACACGCTATCAGTTTGAAGCAAAAGTATCCACAAAAACGTTTGCTGTAAAAGTCGTGTGTCTAAATTCAGCATTATTTAATACCTAAAATAATTGTTGTTTCAGGTAAGTACACTAACGTGTACCTTCACAGCACATCTTACCGCGGACCAACATACCGTAAGTTTTGTACTTATATTATGTACTAGCTTCTGCCCGCGACTTCGTCCGCGGAAATTTTCTTGTTTTAACATTAAATATATCCTATGATACTCGGCAATACTGCAAATAATTCTGTTTTCGGAGGTATTTCTTTCCGACCTGCTAGACGAAAATTGCGATAGCTCGGCTAATATGTATGATATAAATATAATTTATAGCCTATAGCACTCAGGAATAATGTAGCTTTCTATCAGTGAAATTTTTTTTGAAATTGGATCATTAGTTCCGGAGATTACCCCCTACATACAAACTTACAAATTTTACCTCTTTATAATATTAGTATAGATTAAACTAACCAAAGGCAGATTTGAGTGATGTGGTGTAGAAAGGTTACGTGGGTAGTACCACCAACGGGCGCGCGTGTATGACCAGATGTATTTTCCAGACCACCGTTAACGGAGCAAACGGAGCAGGCGGCGTTCTGTAGTTTTTGCCACGGAAAGATGCTGTCAGAAATGGTCATATAGTATTATATGTATTCGAAAACACAGCAATGATTATGAAGATGCAGTCCTTATGATTCTGTGCAAATATGAGAATATCCCCCTAAATCAGTAGGAATATCGAGAATACCTTCTTATTTCTGGCACCAGAGGGCGCTGTAATTACTTTACCGCCAATTTAGCTGTCAAGCGTCATTGCATTCTTGTGATTCTTTCGAATTTCTAACAAGAATTTTATCTATTTTTAAAAGTATTCTTAAATTGCCTTTTATTCACTGTAACCGAGTTACATGAGTGTTAAAAGTGTTAGTGAGTTTGTGTTTAGTGATTTTAGGAGACACAGCATTGTATTTTACCAATAAAATATGGAGCCGGTAAGTAATGGTATTGAGGACCATGAGCGAGCCGATAATGTTGCTTCGGATGGAGAACAATTATCGGCAACAAGCTCTAGGGCATCGGAAAGCAGCTCCTCCTCATCCTCGGAGTTTGAGGTGGGCACGGCATCACCCCTGCCCAATAAGCGTTCTCGTACCACGCGGCGAAACCGTAAGTACAAGTCAAAACCGATTCGCACCGATCCTCGTATTGACGCTTTAATGTCACAAATGTCGGTCAGTGGGTAGCCTTAGGGGCGGATTTTCGGATCGTATATTTCGAATTATTTAGGCCAGTATCCCGTTTTTTATGGTGCAGATGCACGTAATAATAGTAATGTAATACCTAGTACTAGTACAGGTACTTATTCGCAACGTAATAACAACCATGAAAGTAATTCGGAACCATTCATTACATTGCCTACTCAGCCTGAGTCACTGTCTCTCAATTGGGGTTTTTTAAACACTGAGATTGACGATAAGAAGATTATTCCAGCTAGTGATAGGGATAGATTTTTAGAGTTAAATAAGTTACAACAGTTTGACTCCCAGGCGTGGAAGGGCATTCGGTACAAGCAAGTTTTGCAGGGCTGCTTGGCAACACCAGGATTTACAGGACTTCATATTAATGATGAATTATGTCATGTTAATAAAAACAAAGATTATTTGGCTTCAACGGAGATGCTTTTAGCTGGCTTATCCAACAGGGTTCTGGAACAAAGACAGATGTTAAAAACAGGATTACAGTCTGTTGTAGACTGGGCTAGTGCTAATCCGCAGGACTTAAATCCAAATACTTTGTTTGAAAAAATTTCTGTTATTTTTGGTCCGGGATCATTATGTCATAAGAACTCAGAAACTACCATGCAAATTATATGCGGGAAGCGTTCCGAGGGTATTGAAGTTAGGCGTGAGCGTATTCTAAAAGAAATTTCTAATGAAAATCTTAGAAACACGCTTAGAAATGTCCCACCTAGCTCTGAATACTTATTTAGTAGAGAGGCTCTACAGCCTATAATACATTCCCTCGGAGGGTCTCAGGTATGGTTGAATACTCCTACCTATTTAAAAGAGAAGAAGGTTTCAGAGCATGGGGATCATACTTTCCGTAATAGAAAAGGCTACAAAAATAAGGTTAGGAAGTCGGATAAAAAATTTAAATATATTCAAAAGACTCGGCCCTTTCGTCAGCGACGTTCCAATGGTGAAGGGTCAAACTCTAAGCCTAAAGAAAATTGAACCTCAACAGGATTTCAGAGCGGGATGCCTGAAATTTGCCACAAAAGAATGGGCTCAATTAGGAGCAAGCCGGTTCATTATAAAGTTAATAGTAGGTTACCGCTTGCCTTTCAGGAAAAAACCTCCTCTGAAATACCCAACCAAAGCATTTTTAGAATGCTTAGCCACCAAAGTTTCCCCAGAAATGACACAAATTGTCAAGGAGTTGAAAAACAATGGTATTTTAGAAAGGCCATCGACTCAGGACCCGGGCTTCTTCTCGAAAATGTTTCTAATAAAGAAATCAGATGGGGGACTGCGCCCAATTTTCGACCTCAGAGCTCTAAATATGTATGTAGCAACAAAGCATTTTCATCTTATATCACAGATAGATGTAGTAGACTTTCTTCAAGCAAACGACTAGTTAGTGAAGATCGATCTTCACCAGGCTTATTTCCATCTGAGTGTCGCGGAGACTCACAGAAGGTTTTTACGGGTTGTTTACGATGAAAAAATCCTTCAGTTAACAGCGCTACCGTTCGGCCTGTCTTCGGCACCTCGTGCATTTGCAGCAGTTTCAAACTGGGTAGCCGAGATCCTCCGGGATCGTGGTGTACGCCTCTTAGTATACCTAGACGACTATATCCTGGCTTGTCAGGACAAATCCAAGCTTACGGCACAGGTTGCGGAAACGCTGGCCATCTTGGAATTTTTAGGTTGGCATGTAAATTACCAGAAGTCCGTAAACCACCGAGCCCACACACAAGTTGGAATACTTAGGGCTGGTGTGGGACAATCAGACCGGGACGGTAGCCTTGCCCACCCGGAAAGTTCTAGATATAAAAAGAACTCTAACAAACATGTTGAAACGAGACAGCTGCTCATTAAGAGAGCTTCAAAGTTTGTTGGGCAAGCAGAATTTCGCCAATCAGGCGGTCCCTCGGGGCCGACTTTACTGTCGCAGGGCACAGCTCTCTCTAAGAAAATTTGTTCTGAGAGGCCAGAAGAGAGCACTGTGCCCAAGAGTGCGAGAGGACTTGCGGTGGTGGTTGGATGCGATAGAGGGCAGTCCAACCCCGCTACACAAGAGAGAAATAACACATTTCCTAACTACAGACGCAGCGGATGCGGGCTGGGGAGCGAACTTAAACAGTCAATACCTCTCAGGCAGATGGGCTACAAACCAAGAAACCTGGCACTCCAACATGAAGGAGATGTATGCCGTTTTTGCCGTCATCAGGTCCCAGGGTGCACTGTTACAAAATGCCAACATTCTAGTACAGACAGACAACAGGACTCTGGTAGCATACATTCGGAATCAGGGCGGAACTCGTTCGCTCAACTTACTCGGGCTAACGACCAGGTTATTGGAATTGACCTTTCGATTCAACATAACGATGACAGCATTCCACTTGCCAGGGAACCTGAACGGCATTGCAGACAGCCTATCAAGGGGACGATCAGTACCCGAGTGGCATCTGCTCCCACCAGCCACGGAGGCAATATTCAAACAGTGGGGCGTACCCGAAGTCGATCTGTTCGCGACAAGAGAAACCGCCGTCGTCCCAAGATATGTGACTCTAAACTCAAGAGATGGCTCGGCGCTTTTCTGCGACGCTTTCACTCAGAAATGGGAGTTTCAAACAGCGTGGGTATTCCCGCCCCCGAGCATGATACCCAGGGTCCTGGCACACCTAAACAAGGCGGTAGGGATTTACTTTGTGATAGCGCCGCGGTGGACCCAGTGCTTCTGGTTCCCGGATCTCCAGGCACGTGCGTTGGCCCCACCGTTGCCGATAGAGAACCTGAGGGAGGTTCTGTTAGACTGGACGACGGGCTTGAGCCCTCCTCAAGTAGACAAGCTAAGGCTTCAGGCTTGGAAAGTTGGGGGTGGGAGGATCAAGTAGCTGATTGGAGTCGGGACGAGCAGCAGTTATTAAAAAGAAGCTGGCGTCCTTCGACCTTGAGCACCTATAGTGCCCTATTAAAAAGATGGTTGCACTGGAGTGGTTCACATGGTGTGAACAGTAGATGTCCAGAGGGCAAAGACGTAGCTAGGTTTTTGGCCAACCTTTATTTGCAGAATAAGTTTGCATATAGTACCATTCTGTTACACAAATCAGCTATCTCTACATATTGTGCAGCAACGACAGAGAACCTATCTAAGAACTGTTTTATTCAGCAAGTTTTAAAAGCTGTCTCCCTTTCTAAACCACACCCAGCTAGACTCCCTATATGGGATGTAAATATTTTGTTTGACTGGCTAAAGTCATTCACTTGTTCAGGTTCTCTTTTTGACCAAAGCAGGCGGACTGCATTAATTTTGTTACTAGCTTCTGGTCGAAGGTTACATGACCTTACCCTCCTAGAACTCTGTGAGCAAAGTTTTACAGAGTCTGAGGACTCTTTGACATTTTGGCCAAAATTCGGCTCTAAGACTGACACAGGTTCGCACAGGCAATCAGGCTGGCTGCTAACACGGCATCAAGATCCTAGAATTTGCCCAGTAGCTCACGTTAAGGAGTTGATTAAGATATCAGAAACCAGACGCTGTCAGCTTAGTCGAATAAACTCTCTTTTTATCTCCATCACAGGAGTGGTCAGGCCTGCATCCAAAATGATTGCAGGTTGGATTAGGTCAGCATTTAAACTTGCTTAGATTGATGCCTCCCCAGGTAGTATAAGATCAGCTGTAGCTTCTCGGGGATGGCTAGACAACAGACCAGTACAGGAGATATTAGAGAGGGGAAATTGGAAGTGTGTAGAAACATTTTCAAGATTTTACTGCAAAGAAGTAAATAGATCTGTCAGTGATGCTGCTGCAGTGGGTTTACTTTATGATAATTTTAATGCTGTTTAAATAAGCATAATTTTGTACCTAAAAATTCCTAATGTGATCTCAATTTTAAAAATAAGAGTGACTATTTATTATTTCTCTTGTTTGTTCTGTTGTTGTTTTTTGTTAATCCCTTTAATTAACTTAGGAATTTTATCCTTAGTTGTTATTTAATACATAAATATTTTAGCAGTAGGTACTGCATAATTTCTTGAGTTTATAGAAAAGAATAAGTTTTGTTTACTTACAAAGTCAGCTAAATCTAGTGACTTTAGATGACTGAATAATTGTTAAATTTGATTTAATAAGTTTTCCCAATATTAAAACTTAAAGATTAATAAATAAAAGTTAATAAAAAAGGGTTTTAATTTTTGGATTCATTTAACAATTTACTTCACATTGCATTCTTGTGTTTTACTTTTTCTGTCACCAGCAGATATCAAACAGGTCTTCATAATCATTGCTGTGTTTTCGAATACATATAATATGACTGTTTTGCATTAAGACAAAACAGGTATTATATGTTGGAGAAAACACAGCAATGAAACAAGGAGCTTGCTGATGATGAAGACTGCAATGACGCTTGACAGCTAAATTGGCGGTAAAGTAATTACAGCGCCCTCTGGTGCCAGAAATAAGAAGGTATTCTCGATATTCCTACTGATTTAGGGGGATATTCTCATATTTGCACAGAATCATAAGGACTGCATCTTCATAATCATTGCTGTGTTTTCTCCAACATATAATACCTGTTTTGTCTTAATGCAAAACAGTCATATTAGTTGTTCGGCAGCTTCCATATTATCGGACAGCGGCTCATCAATCAGTCGATTCTGTAAAAATCTTACCGTGAAAGCTTAAGTGAAGTGAGCTGTCGTCGTTCCACTTAATGCCAAGGACATCTTATTATATTACTCTTTGGCCAAGGAATGACACTATAAGTCAACCCGCTATGATAACCGCTACGTAACCATCGATGTGACGCTCTGCTATAGTGACTGTCACCTGCCAGTGTCAATGATATCCGACCTTTTCGGAGATTCCAGTAACTTCGTAACAAAACGGGGTGGCACCACTTGCTGCGCCGTCGTATTTATTTACATTCTCATTAATACATTCAACTACGTTTTAACCTACTGTTATAAAATTTTAAACGCCCAAAATAGTAAATAAAAAAATACGCTTCCATCTTTAAAATAATCCAGCTAGCATTAATTCAGAATTTTCTTGTGCCAGCCTATCAAAATACATCCTTTGCTGTCATAAAAATGGTCTACCCTTTTACATTCAGAACCCCTCGTAAACCGTAAACTCTCACAATATTATATTGTATAAAAAAACTACCCGCCTCTTTTTTAAGCTGACTTACAAAAGCCGGAAAACTCTAGAATGAATTCGGTAAGCTGTAGCACAAAAACAAAATACACAGTACACATACCGCATAACGACGTTCCATTTCACAAAAAGCAAACAGAATAAAAGTTTATCTAAAATGTTAAAATTATGTTAAAATTTCCCTATGCTAGAGAATTTATAGTGCGAGACGAATTACCCACACGTTTTTCAGAAGCTTAATAAGTAAACACGCAATTTTAAAAAGCTTTATGTTATCTGCAGAGAGACAGGGAAGGGTCAGTAAGGCGTAATTTCCGTTGCTCAAAATAAGCCCAATAACTTACGATTGACCGAATTTTGCGAATTTTGCTTTATCGAATGTGACACCAACCATGGTATTGTATGGAATTTTGGTGACTTATTTTTTGTGACGCAACTTAGTAGTTCATTAGCCCTTGCCCTAATTCTTAGTTAGGTAACGACATGAAATAAACGCCTATTTTTATCATTACAACGCACATCTATCACTTTTTGTCTTGTAGACGTAAACATTCTAAAAACTCAATTAAGCTGAGGAAACGCGAAAGAAACAAATTATAGGAAGTGATGAAAATATTAGATGGTGCTCCCGTTTGGTAATTTGATGCCCGTTCAACTGCAAAAAAAACAAAAGACGAATGAAATCTATCTAGAAGACTTTTAAACCTACAGAGGGCTATTACAGCTGCCGCGTGCATCGATTAATCTCTCGCTAGGGCAAGCTGCACGTTGCGCGGCCAGGCTTTGGATGGGTGACCATTCTTCACACATCGAGATACCTCTGTACCTAAATATGGAGAAATAAAATCTGTATTTCTATTCACCATTATTTGGTTGTGATAAGATAGTTAAGAATGGAAACCGATAATTGGGAAAATATTAAGATTAATGTATCATCATCATTATTTTATACCAAGAGCAATGCCTTGCTCAAGGCCATTTTAGTTTGGCTAAATTCTTCAGGCTATGTCGGTTATCTCGGAATGAGTAATAAGAGAATATCAATTAATGGATACGCTAGGGAATAATGCCTGAAATTAAATCTATGAACCTAATATTTTGAGGTACCAGGTAGGAAATTCCTGGCTCAGAATGTATGGGTCATATTGTAAAGGTGATTTATGAATAAGCTATTTGATATGACGGAGGGATGAGCGTGATATTTCCAAATATGAGCTTTTGTATTCCAAAGTTGTATAAAATGAGAAGAGTATGGCAGTTGTGCATCATCTGCATCATCTGCCTAGCCTTTTCCCAACTATGTTGGGGTCGGCTTCCAGTCTAACCGGATACAGCTGAATACCAGTGTTTTACATGGTGCGACTGCATATCTGACCTCCACAACCCAGTAACTGAGTAATACGATAGTCCCCTGTCAGATTTTCGGGGTTCTGACGACCCGTAACGACTGTCAACGATGCACAAATGACAGCCGGGACCAACGGCTTAGCGTGCTTTCCGAAGCACGGAGGAGTCTCGTTATGTATAGATGGTCATCCATCCACGGCCAACACTGGCAAGCGTAGCTTAAGCCTGATAGACCTGTGCGGCTGTTAGTACTTAGCCACGAGCTCCTCCCGTTTTTCGGAAAATGAATACCAGAGGCTCACGGTCAATCCATCGGGCCCCTTTAGTAACTGCAGTAATAGTGTGATGCACCCGTGTTTAAAAATACATTTTCGCATATTATGTATAATATTTTCATCTTCTTTTTGTGTGGTTTTTAACCTGGTGTCAGAATTTTTATGCTGCCCATAGGGCTCTGACTTACCTTCACATACTGTTGAGAAATATCTCTCATATATGCCAGTTTCCTCACGATGTTTTCCTTCACCGATTTTCAAGCAAGTGATCATTATACAATACGCACATGAATCAGAGGTGTAGGAGGATAAGGTGAGAAGTGGTGGTAAAAAATATAAAAGAATAAGAAAGAAACTATTAAAACAAGTTTAACTAACTGCGCATGAATCCAAAATAGTCATCTACATCCACACAGAGGAAAGATTTGTATTTATGTATGTTTGTAACGAATAAACTCAAAATCTTCTGAACGGATCGGAATGAAATTTGGCACAGAGATAGATTGTAGTCTGGAATAGAACATAGGCTACGTTTTATCCTGGAAAAATGTAGTGTAGCAAGCCGTTGGCAAAAGCTATTTATTAATAACCCAAAGGGTTTTGAAGAGGTGTACCTAGAGTACACCCACAGTTCACCAGTCATATTTGACCTTTTGAACGCCAGAGCATAAACGCAAGCGCGAACCCTCCACGCCAAGCAACAAATTTATTTCTTCTTGTTATCAAGAATTTCCCAATATCCATGGTGTCTTTTAAATTGTTTCATGTCATACGTACGAGAGCTTTAATTTTTAAGATATCTATATAAACACACACAAAATTAATGATTTGATTGTTTATTTCGTGTTGATAGTGTACCGCATTCTCACATATTTGTGTCGTTGGTCTACAGGGCATGCGCTTGCTTGTCACGTATGAGAAAATGGCGTTCAAAAGGTTAAATCTCATATAATAGGGGATGAGCCTATAGCCATCGAAACATAACATCACACCTGTAATCCCCAAAGGGTTAAGCGAAGGTATACAGACGCCAGCACATCAAGCTATCCCTAACTGTCAAATTTTCTCAATTAAAAATAAATTGAAATACTGTCAAAGAAATTTTGACAGATTGTGGTAACTTGATGTGCTGGCCTCTGTACCTATATTACTCCCACATTTCGCCTGTTATGTTTGAGTCTCGTGTTATAGGGGACACAAATCCAGTCCCCGGGCTACTAATGAGAAATTCCAGAAGGAAACTATCCAATAACAGTGCCCGGGAATCGAACCTAGGTGCTCATGCTGAGCAGTAACGCTTCATTATTAATTGAGCATTAATACCAGACAGATTAACACGCTGTCTGACTCTGTATTCCAATTACCCTTTGACAAGTGACGAATGTTTATCTGTGTACCACAAACATTAATAAAGTTGTGCTCAGTTCAGTTCAATTTCATGTATTAACAAAAATTGTTTAAAGCTCTCCTGTTTGGCAAACGACTTTTTCTTAGTTAGTCCATTTTTTGTTTTCATTCATGTTAAGTAAAAAAAACTATACAATTAGGTAAATTAATTCAGTGTGCTAAGGTCACTTAGTTTGAAATCCGCCGAATATTCAAATTACGATGATTCGAATTTGGAACATAAATATTATTAAGCGCCCTATAATATCAAACTTAATCATTGTATCTCTGAAAGGTATTTATGCAGCCATGGACGTGATTTGAAATTATAATTATCCACTATTCGCAATGGAAAATAGCTCTCAGAATTGAACTTATAAATGTATTGAAATTTATATTTACCATTTATGGTATTGGCTGACCCACTGCAGCTTTATATCATATTTCTGGATACACAATCAGAGCTAAATTCGATATGTGTGTTCTTTTGTTTTTGTATTGCATTTGTATAATTATCTACACACATCAAAAGTGTCTAGGGATCAACATATATTTTTGCAATAACTTTTCTCTTGATTGATATTAATTTAAATTTTCTTTAAGGATTCATCAAATAAAGTGTTTTCGTTTGTCACAGTAACGATAAACCAAGTCACCTTTGCATTAATAAAGAAATTTGCCATTTTCCTAATAAAGGGATTTTTGACATTTGAACCACTAACATTAAAGTTCGAAAAAAAGACTGAAATAACAGTTTTCTTTAAAATTTTATTGGGTAACTTAAACAATTAATAATCCGTGTTTCTACCGCGAACACTAACAACACAAGAACATCGGTTTGGCATACTCAAAATGAGTTCATCCAAATCACGCTGTGGAATGGCCGCCCATGTTCGTTGCAACAACAAAAAAAGGTGTTATCAGTCGACTTTGGACACGTTACCGAAGCACTGGTACCGTGGCTGAGCGCCATGAAGGACGGTATCGCTGCACCACACGGAGACAAGACCGATACATTCAAATCTTAACTCGAAGAGCTCCAACAATAACCGCCATGATGTTAGCCGTGAGGCTTCATCACTCTTCAGGGAACTTAATTAGCGACCAAACAGTCAGAAACCGCTTGCATGAAGTGAACCTTCATTCCCGAAGACCGCTACGGGTACCACCTATAGCAATGCACAATCGTAGGATTCGATATCAATGGGCTCTTGAACACAGAAATTGGGCAGAAGAACAATGGCGTTTCGTGTGCTTTTCTGATGAGTCTCGTTTTGGTATGAGACCGGATACAAGACGTATACGACACTGGAGAACCCCTGGACGCCAACAGCGATTAAAATCCTGCCAGGAAGTCCATCCTTATAGTGGTGGAACCATCATGGTATGGGCGGGTATTTGGATCGGCGGAAGAACTGAGTTGATTTGGATCAGAGGCAACCTCAACGCTCAAATTTATGCTGAGACGATTGTATCTGACGTCATCGTTCCTCTACAAGTGCAAATCGGTCCCTTATTTCAGTTAATGCATGATAATGCACGACCGCACACCGCAAGAGTTGTAAGACAGACTCTCGCCGCAGCTAACATCAATGTCCTGCCCTGGCCTGCTCAGTCGCCAGACTTGAACCCGATTGAGCATGCATGGGATATGCTACAGAGAAGAGCTCTGCCGAATATGGAGGGTATCCAGTTGCAAGAAGACCTTTTTTTGTTGTTGCAACGAACATGGGCGGCCATTCCACAGCGTGATTTGGATGAACTCATTTTGAGTATGCCAAACCGATGTTCTTGTGTTGTTAGTGTTCGCGGTAGAAACACGGATTATTAATTGTTTAAGTTACCCAATAAAATTTTAAAGAAAACTGTTATTTCAGTCTTTTTTTCGAACTTTAATGTTAGTGGTTCAAATGTCAAAAATCCCTTTATTAGGAAAATGGCAAATTTCTTTATTAATGCAAAGGTGACTTGGTTTATCGTTACTGTGACAAACGAAAACACTTTATTTGATGAATCCTTAAAGAAAATTTAAATTAATATCAATCAAGAGAAAAGTTATTGCAAAAATATATGTTGATCCCTAGACACTTTTGATGTGTGTAGTTCGTTAGTCATTCATTTATTACCTAGTATTAATAGTTAGTTGTGTTATATGTTGTACAAGCATTTTAATGTATAAGAAATAAAATTTTAATGTATAAAAATTACGTTTATTTATTTTGAATGTTATTTCAATGAAAATTTAATATTCTAATAATTAAAAAAAACCTAACCAATGACTTATTATATACACAACATCAATCTTTGTCCTAATCTTTGTAGATCTCGCTTGATTTTTAATTTAATTTGAAATACTGTTTCGCATTTAGTTCAAGCAAAGAAAAATTAACTATAGTTAAAGATCAGTAGTAGTATATGCCTGCAGTCTGAAAGGACCTCAGTTGCTTTCTTCTTCTTTTCGTGTGGTTAGTGACTAATTGTGTCAGAGTTTTTATGCTGCCAAATGGGCCTCTGACTTAGCTTCACATATTTTTGTGTCAGACTAACATGAACGTAACATTGATTATTCCTTCAGTGTTCCTTACCTACCATTCAAAAGGGTATAAAACTTCCCAGTTCAACGTTAGTTTAAGTTAACGATGTATGTGCCGCTCCCCCTCGCCCGTCCCAGAACATTGTACAAGTTTACGCTCTATTATTAACTTGTAACTTTACTTGCTCTTTCGCCATTCCAAGTTAGCAATTTTAAATTAGTTTTAAAGCAAAGAGCTAATCTCTTTGTTATACACATTTCAGATTTTAATATCTTGAGCAAACCCACAAACTCAACTATTTATTTCAAGTGACAGGTACTTTTGAATAGTCAAGTGGTCGGTCGGTACCTCGTAGAGGCGATTGGCGGCGGCAGCGACCTCTCGCGTCCAGCCCTAGTGCAAACCATGGTCCAGAGCCAGAGGTAGAGGGAACTAGTCACCTCCTTATGCGAAGCAGTTATGCCTGCGAAGGAGGTGGTGGGATGGATGAGTAATGGGTAACTCACCGTCCGATCAGGACCAGGCCCGTGCCGGACGGCGCGTACGTGTTCCACGCGCGCCGCAAAGAGATGTCAGCGGTATAGAAAGGGCCTGTTAGGGCTGAAGCCTGCGAGGTAAGAGGATTGTCCGAAAGTGTTAGAAGTTTGACACACGAGGTGGTTCTTTAGATGACTTCCCACCCTAAAAAAAAAGGTGTCAGACAGTCAAAAAGCTGAAACTATTTGCTACTCCAAAGCAGTAGTGGTATGGAGAAGAACAGGCAAGAAACTCCACAGAGACTGTTTTAAATTTCAGTGGGAACAGTGGAGACTAGCCATCTACGAGTACGTGGGAGATATTACAGTGTATAAGTGTATGCGCAGACACTGGTGCACTCACTCTTCTCTCTCTCATAGATGGATGTAACGTCAATGCCAACGTCTGAACGTACTTGAAACTACGATGGAGGTGGATTTTTTTAATGTTTTTGGCTTACTTGCAGCTATAACTAAAATAGGGTAATACACCCATGACCTCGGTTGATCTCAGTTTTAAATTTAACTCCAGCTAACTCCCGCCTAAGTACGAAGAAATTCACTCAACTCAAAATTTGTCCGTTCATCTTTCTTGTCATTTTACGCTCCATAAAACATAATTCATAATGTACTTAACACACACCGGGTACATGTGGGTGTTAGGAAATTATTAAATGTCATTTTAATGTTAAATGACCTTACTGCCTATTATTTTAGGTATCATAAGCCCACATACCTAAATATTTTTAATCAAGACGCCCACAGATTCTTAACAATCATGTTATGTGTTACATAATATTACGCCTGTAATCCAATGCTTAGATAGAAACACATATTTCGCTAGTTATGTTAAGTCCCTTTCGGACGTGCTTATTGCTATAAACCAGGCAAAATCCCGGACACACACAAAAGATTACCAGACCTGGGAATTGAACCTAGTACCTCATGCTCAGCAGTGGTGCTTGCGACCACTAAACCAACGAGGCAGACCACACGTTCAAGGCAAGTTTAATCTTTCGATTGCCGTAATTACAGACACGATTAAAAAGCCATTGTGACTGGCGTAGATCTGCATTCCGGCAATGGTTTAAACACTGGATGATTTTTCCACTACTTTTAACTACTCAAGTTCTTACCTGAAGCCAGACTACTCCGCTGTTTTATTAAAGAAAATACGTAGTATTTCTATAGAGGGTTCGTTCAATTTAATTCAAAATTGATTTTCCTTGAATCGGTCCAGCACGATAAGGCAATAGAATAAATTGTATAAAGGTTTTTATTTCAATTCAATTTGATTTCATTCTGTAACACATACAATGTGTTAGAAGAGTTGAAATAATAGAGAATTAAAAGAGTTTAATTGTTCTACCCTAGAATAAATTGATTGAAAATGATTCCCTTCATTAAAAATTTACGTTCGTTATCGCAAGTTGGAAAGATTCCTCTTAAAGGTACTCGTGTGTGTTCGACGTTGTTCCATCAAACTTTCGCTTGGTTTTACGTTGTTAAATATCGATACTGGAAATATGAAATAACGTAACGGACAAAACTAAGGTTTTCAGGAGAGCAAAAATAAGATATTTTTCTTACAAAACTGGCTATAATTTTTTAACTATATGTTTTATGTAAAAAGTGTCTAGGACAAGGTTTCTTAGATTTTTTCATTCTTTGAAGCTAAAATTGTAAAAAATCAATAAAGCCTACAGTTTCAAAGATAGCATGTCCCTTACGTTAAATAGTAATGAATACGAGTGACATACGTTTACAAAATTTTAGATGTAAATAAACGGCATTGATGTATGGGACACTTAAGGAAATAAACATTTAGAGTTTTTCAAAGTAAAGGTCTCCTAATGGTACACTCTATAATGTTAATGCTGTTAACAAATATAATAAATAGAATTTTATACATTCGTGACCTAGTAGGTCACGAATGTATAAAATTCTAAACTGTATAGGCATAGGCCTATACAGTTTAAAACTACTTGCTGACTCATAGGGATAAAAAATAAACGAATAAAATAGATCAAATCTTTTATTTGTGCTCACTAATCCTCTTTTATAAACGCAATTTAGGTACTCTCATAAATTATGATAAGTATACTCGTAACATTATTAAATTCTGTTTTAAATCACAATAAAAAATAGCTATTTTGGCTTACTAAAATTAGACTCATTGTCCCAAAAGAAAAATAAAATTGACTTAAAAAATAAACAAATCAGTCTTCTAATGTAAATAGTAATCATTAAACATAAAAAAACAAATTAACTTCTTCCTTAATAGAAAGCCTACAGATAAAATGAAAAAGTCTCAAAAATTAGTCATTATCTTTGTCAGTCTCATCATCGTCGGTGTCATTGAGCCTATCTTTAATTATACTCATATTAGGAAGATTCAAATATTCATTGTGAAACCTATTTGGAATTATACCATTGTCACATAATTTTTTGAGATCTTTAAACTTTGGAACTGAAATTGGCAGTCTTTCCTTATACAGAAATGGTAAGCTGTCTATGCTACTGGGTACAGCTAGATTTCTGGTACTTTCTAATTCGGATTGATCATTCTTTGCAAGGCCCTTGCCCTTCCCTTTACCCTTCACTGTCCTTCTTCCAGTTTTCATTTCTTTGCAGAGTTCTATTTTGTGAGTTGTGCTATCCTCTAACATCGTATATTTTACTTCCACTATCTTTAAGTTCGATTTTTGAAATGTACATATTCGAATTTTCTTGAAATGCAGGTCTTTGTTTTTGAGAGTAGCAGAAGTAAAAACTGATTCAGCAAACTCATTGAAATCAAAGAAATCCTGATGTCCTAGCACATTCACTCGATAAGCATGAGGTCTTTTTCTGGCTGATTCCATAAATGATGGCCACTGGGAAGGTCCCCAAACAATCAGTTTTTTAACCTCCCTTTCAATGATAGCATGCATGCTATCTACTGGCATGTATGTATGTCCAGCTAATAAGTAATTTATTTGAATCGTTTGTATATTCGCAGAACGTTCCAAAAAATATTTTATCATTGAGAAAATCACTTTGTTTTTATTCTGCCCCGTACAGTTATCACAATAGAATAACACAGTTGTAACCCCCCTAGAATCAAGTTCCTTAAGGTAGTGAAGCAGACATGTTGCAATTTCACAGCTTCCACGTTTGCCATCTGCTTCTCCCCATGTGTAGCAATAACCATTCTGTGTTCTGCTTTCGTACACAGTAAAATTATAAACAGCATACTTTCTCGAGTAGTACAACATCATACTTTCACCGTAAGGTGTTCCCAAAACTTTTTGAAGATCAAAGCTGGCTACGACTACTGTATTATCAGGTTTTAAATTCTGGTGGATATGAAAACGTTTATATGTTGCCTCTTTTTCTTCCTTATGTGTTTGTAATTCTTCAACAGTCGCCTGATCGGGGTTGTTTTCATTCTTGGTACACAAGGAACATTTGTCCTTTTTAGGGATGTGAAAGGCTATGTTGTACTCTCGAAATAGGTTAATGAAAAGCTTTTCGCTTAACAATGCCTCGGATTTCTCGTTACAATTTTTAACGTATAGTCTGTATAAGTTACTTGTATTTCTAAATTCTTCTGGAAGATAACATTTTGTTGATTTTTTTCTACTATAATGGGATGGTAAAGCTGGTAACATTTCAATGTACTTTTTTGCAGCAAGTTTGGTGGCTTCGTCATATTTGTCTGGAGCTGACCGTTTGCGACCATCTGGACGAGATAAACCTTCGTAGGCATTTTTAATTGTGTATAAAATGAATGTTTGACTTATGTCTAATGTTTTTATTAGAAATTGTTGGCATACTTGCCGCCGGCCTTCACCCTCATTTATAAAGTATTCATAAGTGACTGATCTTCTACTTTCTGTATTTTTAGTTTTTTTACGTTTTACATTTGCAGGTTTAGAGGATTGCAATATCCAATCTCGTTTCTTTTCATTACTTAACGACCAGTAATAATCAAATATGGACTGCCTTCTTTCATCAGATATTTCGTAACATTGTCTTAGACATTTAGTCTGTGTACATGGATTATCCTGTAACTTCCGACCTTCTATTTGTTTGCCACTATGTGTTACATAAGAAAGACCCTTTTCTATCATTTTTTTTTGTGTTTTACGCCTGTTTTCTGGTTTTGTTTTCTTCTTCGGTATTACATCTTCTTGACTATTATTACTATTTGTTTTCATAGCTTTCTCTTTCCTCCTTCTTGATTTCTTTTTCTTATTATCAAGTGAACTGTCTGAAAATTCTTCTTTTTCTGACCAAAGGTCTGAGCTTCCTGAAGAAAAATCAATTTTTCCTTCGTCACATTTAAAATCCATGCATGATTTTGTAAATTTTGATGTCTCACGACGTTTTTTTTTTGGTCTAACATCAACAACATCTTGATCTTCATTTCCTAAAATTTCATCTTCCTGAATCAAATGGGAAGAAGATGCAACTGGTTCAAAGATATTATTATGCATGTTGGCTGGTGAATTAAGGACCCCTGCTTCTGAAGTAATGCTATGATCTATTTCATTCACATTGCATTGAAATGATACTGCAGAGTTTTGTGTATTGTGTGTAAATGGAATATTATTCTCAAGCGATATCAGTGTCAACGCTATGTCATGAGCCGCGTCTTTATCCTGTTGATGTACATCGCTTGGAATTATTGGATTTGAAAAAGTATCCGCAGTGATGTCTGTTAATAATATTATGTGTTCGTTAAAAGGTTCTTTTTCAATAATGGTATTAACATCTGCTTTATTCTGTTGATGAACATCACTTGGAATTATTGGATTTGAAAATATATCGGCAGTGATGTCGGTTACTAATTTTATGCTATCGTTAAAAGGATCCTTTTCAGTAATAGTATTAACATCTGATTTAAATGAATAGGGTATTTCAGCGACACACGTGGAACTATTTGATACGTAGCTTTTTCCATCAGAAGAAAAAGATCCAAAACTGTCACGATTTTCTTTGAAAAATGAATGTGATCGAGATAGAGAAAGAGTTGACGTATTTATAATTTCATATTCCATTTCATTTCCTACACTCGTGTCATTACTACTATTCGGGATAACGACGTTTGCTTTCGTTGGTTGAGTCTCCATTTCTGTATCGCTATTCTCTATTGTACTTTCCAATGAATGTGTTGCAGGTTTTTCATGGTTTGCAGAAGAATTACACCTGTGAACAATTAATAATTCAATTATTGAATACCATCGTATAAAAAAGTAATTTTTAACGTAAAGGACAGCGGTGAAATCAACTAGGGTTAATATTTTAACGTAAGGGACCTTATTATTGTGGGTTTTATATGACAAAAAGTAACTTCAGCAAAAAATAGCACCTTTTTATCGTTATGAAAGAATAGTGTTAAATATTATTATTTTGTAGCTACATATTTGCATTTCTAAACAAATTCTAGTCATAACACTAATAAAATAATGTTTTTTACAACAGAAAAAATTAACGTAAGGGACGTAGGTAACGTAAGCCAAAATGTGCCTTACAAAAAAAAAATGAAATGTTTTTGTCGCTACGACTGTCGAAGATCTAGGAATTACAACTTCTTCGTGCTTTCCGAGGCGAGGAGGGGTCTTGGTATGAAATGGATGGTCACCTATCCACGGATCAAGCGTCATTTAACCTTGATCGGTCATAAAAAAAGGCTTTTTACACTCATTCATCCTGCGTTAATTGCTTAATAAGTTGGTATTTTTACATGACCTACACACTAAACACAAATGACATCATACTTACCAATAATTTACGTAATGGAAGGTATAATTATTTTTATTAGGATTCGAATTATTCTATCTACATAGACCATTTTTTAAATTCCTGAACTCCATTCATGACTAAACAATAGTTTACCAAAAGTAGTAATAAATAATTACCTGTTTATGTGATTCCTAATGTTCATCAATTTTTGCTTGCGGGCTAGAAGTGAAGATAACTTTTCATCACTCATGTTTGGAATCCAGATTAAACTTTCACTATTTGCAGTTAGAGTAATGAAAACGATGATTTATTACTTAAATGATGATTTGTAGGTGTCACAAACCATGTTATTGTTACTTTTAGACGCACGTAAACAATGTCATCGACGCACATGGCGCACGATTGCCGGCAAAATAAGAAGTAAGTGTCACGACTGTGCAAGCAAAATCACACACAAAATCCGTATTGCTATCTAGCTCAGACAAGTTGCACCGTCTTGCGTGTGTGACAGAGACACATAATAATATTCATTCAGATAAATTTTTGAGAAATTGTACGGCTCACGCAGTCAGGTGTGATGTAAAGGACAGATCAATTTATTTTCGGTGCTGACAAATTAACGTAAGGGTCAATATACATATGATAATTTGAGTCACAATTTAATGTAAGGGACATAGTATTTGTACCTTCTCAGGGAACACTAATGTATAAGACAATAATAAAACATCTCAAATTATGGAATAACTTATGTGACCTGTTGTAAAATGTAGTCGATTTTGATTTAATGTAAATACCAAATACTGTGAGTAAAGAGACTTACATTAGTTTTTATAAAAACATTAATTTATAATGTCATATACAGCCAGTTTTTAGAAAAAAAATGGTCTAGGCCTATGGAAAATATGTGATGTAAAGGACGTTTTTTTTAAGATATCGAGATTTTAAATATACCAATCGATAGACCAAAAAATTCCGAATCCAACGATATATATAACTCATTTTCGACAAAATGTCCCTTACGTTATTTCATATTTCCAGTATCGATATTAGGTTACTTACGTCATTTTGTTACGATGTAGGGCATCATTTTAATGGACTGAACCGCGTGAGGTATACGAGCCCGAAGATCGTATATTTGCATGGACCGCCATAAATGATTTATTTAAAATAAGTATAAGAACCATAAACCTGACATGAAATGATAAAAAAAAAA
The DNA here is from genome assembly GCA_951799385.1 of Hyppa rectilinea. Classification (NCBI taxonomy): domain Eukaryota; kingdom Metazoa; phylum Arthropoda; class Insecta; order Lepidoptera; family Noctuidae; genus Hyppa; species Hyppa rectilinea. The sequence continues at coordinate 9,212,770 of OX637318.1, read as the reverse complement.
AAATTAGATAATGATTTAGGCGAAAATTAAAAAGAATTTAATCAAAAGCCTAAATCGATATAAAAAGTACAGAAAATAGTTCTTTAAGTCGAGACCTATGACTTGGCAGTCCGACGGTCTTATCACTAGACTATCACTGCTGCTATCGAACCCAAAGCAAGCACCTCTGATCTTCTCAGGGGGCTTCGACAAAGCCACATTTTCATTAACGATAACGAAATTAGATAAATCCGAAATGTATGGAATAGGGATACCTAAGCTTTCGAAATGTCACGTGGTTAATCGTTTTCGATCGCTAAGTGCTAGATAATGTCAAATTGTGTAGCGAAACTCGATCAATATTTCCATACAAATGCGTTGACAAGTAGCGTTCTTGACAATCTGAATCGCTGAGATAACGAATTGTTTAACCAACAATTTTTGAAATCGAATCGACACGGAGCGATTGACACCAAGAAAAGAAACAATTAAAAAAGTTGCTGGAAAAATTAGAATATTCTGGAAAACTGAACGTCCCTGTGGCGTTCGATATTGGAACGCACCAACAATCTTGCCGTAGTGGCAACACTAGTGTTTCCCGCCACTAACGAAGTGACGGTTAACAGGTTGATACAGGTTCTGCAAAACCAGACACAAAAAGAACGATACTTACATGTTTCTCAATTCTCACTTACAAGAATCCTGTACTTACGATTGTGCCATCTGATATAATTAACATTGGAGTGTGTGTGATTAAACTAACTACAAAGTGAGAAGCGGTTTCATTTCCACCAACATCCACCGTACTTCGCCGTGATCACAAACACCCAAAACTGGTGACCCCGAACGAGAAATACAGAATACTCGTTAAGAGTTACAACACGCACGAGCAAGCAAGCAGCGGATTAGCTCCCGGACTTCGTGCACCAAGCTCATGCACGTAACTATCAAATTGGCATTTCCAAACGACACCCGGCAAGAACCTGCGAAGCATATGCCTATCTGTCGTCAGCCACATCGTGTACCAAGCAACAGTTCAATCAAGCAATAACTCTGAATCTGAGGTTATGAAAAGAACCACACTGCAGTGATAATATATTCCTACTCACTCACTGATTAGCTGGCCGGACATCACACCAATGAAGCAGTAAGCAAGTTATATACACGCAAGTATTAATACTCAGAAACACATGTAAGTGAAGTTTCATTATTCTGGGGCTCAACGGAGAAGATTTTTTAACAACTGTTCGCATCTTGTGCATGAAACAAAGACTTTTATCTTCTCATACTAAAACTTTATGCCTATTATAGGCACCTATACCCTTTGTGTGATTATTGTGTGCTCTAAAGATTTACAACACAACTGATTTATATTTTTGTTATATATTTTAATTTTTTGCAACCGCTTACTCTTAAATTACTATTAAGTGTGACTGTCTGGATGTGATTGCATAGCTATTTTAATGAATAACTTGCACTGTTGTTCAAAATGCACAAATACTATTAGTCCTGCATACTAATTTAATGCTACCATTAGGCTTTGGGCATGCTGGCATTGTAAACAACAACAATACTTTTTAACAATTTGTTTTCCAACTTCTATGTTTTGTCATATTATTGGTGATTTTTGTTTGTTTTATGGTTCATTTTGGTTTATGTTTCTAACTACCTAATTGTTATTATTAAGTTTACTTATTTTTACCACTTTTATACAATTTGATATTTAATATGCCCAATAACAATTCACCAACCCCTACGGAGGATCAGGTTCCTCAGGTCTTGCACATCGCTTTAAAGCTTCCTCCCTTCTGGCCTGGTCGCGTGGTGGCATGGTTTGCGCAAGCTGAGGCAAATTTTGAAATTTCAGGCATCAAAACGGATAACACTAAATATAATCATGTTCTGAGTGTACTGCCGGAGAGGGTTGCAGCCGATATTGAGGACATTCTTATTAACCCTCCAAAGGATGACAAATATACATTTCTAAAATCTGAACTGGTCCGCAGACTATCCGCTTCTGAAGAAAAGCGTGTTAACCAGCTTCTGAGTGACGAAGAGCTAGGCGAGCGCAAACCTTCACAGTTCCTGCGCCACCTCCGCTCGCTCGCTGGATCCAACCTGCATGACGAATCCATCCTGCGTCAACTATGGCTACGTCGTCTGCCACAGCAGGTTCAAGCCATTCTAGCTGCCCAGGCCGATCTGCCACTACAGAAGGTTGCAGAGCTAGCAGACCGGATAGTAGAGGTATCACCAACTGCCCATTCAGTTTTCGCTACTAGCACACCTGTTCCAGATAATCCACTACAGGCAATCAATAGCCGATTAGACCAACTAGCAGAACAGGTGGCAGCAATGAGCAGTGGCCGCAGTGATCGCAGAGACAGAAGCACCTCCCGGCCTCGATCAAAATCCAGGGATCGTTCAACTTCAGACCTGTGCTGGTACCATCTTCGATTCAAGTCAAGGGCTAACCGCTGTACTAGGCCTTGTAATTGGAATCCAGCGGAAAACCGGAAAGACAGTCAGTGATGGCGGCTGCTGACTGTCCCTCACATAATATAGTAAGTCGCCGTTTATTTGTTACTGATGTCAACAGTAAACGTCGATTTCTGATCGACACTGGCTCAGACATATGCTGTTTCCCAAAATCTGCCATACAAAGAAAAATTGAGGTTGCAGATTACGACCTCAAGGCTGCAAATGGCAGCACAATAAAAACATATGGCCTTTTGAATATGTCATTAAATCTGGGACTCCGCCGAGACTTCAAGTGGTCGTTTGTCATTGCTGATGTTGGAACTGCAATAATTGGTTCTGACTTTCTAGCACACTATCATCTGCTCCCTGACTGCACCAATAGGCGTTTAGTCGATGCCAGAACAGGCTTGTCAAGCCATGGCACCGTTGCCATGATTGATCAAGCTAGTGTCAGAGCAGTAATAGAAAACTTCGGCAGCTCACCTTACCTAAAAATTTTGACGGAATTTCCAGATATCATGCGGCCGCCTGGAGTGCCTCGCGAAGTGAAACACGACACGGTACATCGCATCATTACGACTGATGGCCCGCCTGTCGCAGCCCGCCCACGTCGCCTCGCACCCCAGAAACTAAAGGCTGCCCAGAAGGAGTTTGCCGACATGATGTCCTCGGGTACTGCAAGGCCATCAAAGAGTCCGTGGTCATCACCACTGCACATGGCCCCTAAGAAAGATGCATCCTGGCGCCCATGTGGTGATTACCGCGCCTTAAACGCCCGTACCGTACCGGACCGCTATCCTGTTAGACATATAGGGGATTTCAACCAAAGTTTGGCTGGCTCATCTATATTCTCTACGATCGACCTCGTTAAAGCATACCAACAGATACCGGTTCATACAGACGACATTTGCAAAACAGCCATCATTACACCATTTGGTCTGTTCGAATTTCCCTATATGTCGTTTGGGTTGCGCAATGCTGGTCAAACCTTTCAGAGGTTTGTGGACGGTATAGTGCGCGGGCTCGATTTTTGCTATGCCTACGTTGACGATATTTTGGTCTTCTCACGGTCAGCTTCTGAGCACGAACAGCACCTGAGGATCCTGTTCCAGAAACTGCGAGAATTTGGTATGGTGATTAATCCGTCCAAATGCGTATTTGGCGCACCAGAAGTCACTTTTCTTGGGTACTGCATCAGTGCTCAAGGCACGCGAGCACCCGAAGACCGCATAAAAGCGCTCCTTGAGTTTCCCGCGCCCAAGACAGTCCAAGCCATGCGCAGATTTCTCGGTATGATCAACTATTACCGACGTTTCTTACCCGGAGCCGCGTCACACCAAGCTGCACTCGTCGACGCTTTGACAAAAATAAACGGCAAAGGAGCAAAGCCATTCCTCTGGACTCCCGAACTCCTGGAAAAATTTGAGGAATGCAAAAAAAGCTTATCACTAGCAACGACCTTGGCTCACCCTGACTTCGCAGCTCAACTTGGTCTTTTTACAGATGCCTCAAGTACACACGTCGGAGCAGCACTCCAACAAAAAGTAAAAAACCAGTGGGAACCCCTTGCCTTCTTCAGCAAAAAGCTCACGCCCCGCCAGAGCACCTGGCCTGCATATTACAGGGAACTATTGGGAGTATACGAGGCTGTACAACATTTCCGTCATATATTAGAAGTGCAACACGCTACTATATATACGGACCATAAACCCCTCGTCTATGCATTCTCTCAGCGGCGTGAAAAACTTCCTCCTTCTCAGCTTAACCAACTCTCTTTTATTTCACAGTTCACGACAGACGTAGTGCACATTAAAGGCACGGACAATATAGTCGCCGACGCCCTTTCTCGCGTCGATGCCATATCACTGTTGACGGGCGATTTCACAGAGTTAGCAGCAGCCCAGCAGGCAGATGAGGAAGTGCAAGAACTAGCAAAGAACTGTGGTTCCTCTCTAAAGCTGGAGAGCATACCCATTCCAGGTACCGATTCAACAATCATTTGCGACACGTCGACTGGCAAACAACGACCGCTTCTGCCTCACAGCTTTCGCAGAAGCGTTTTTGATCAGCTTCATGGGCTCAGTCACCCTGGCGCGCGGACAACCGCTCGCATGGTGGCTGACCGCTACGTATGGCCTTCTATGCAAAAAGACGTTCACGCATGGGCACGCGCTTGCATTCCTTGCCAAAAGTCAAAGGTGACGAGACATGTTAAAACCCCATTAGGAAATTTTAACACCCCAACCGCCAGACTTCGCCACGTGCATGTGGACATCATTGGCCCCCTACCACCTACCACCGAGGGCTACAGCTACTGCTTAACAGCAATCGACCGATTCACTCGATGGCCAGAGGTATGGCCTCTCAGAACCATAACGGCACAAGAAGTCGCAGCTACCTTCATGTCCGGTTGGATTTCCCGTTTTGGCGTTCCTTTGCTCGTCACGACTGACCAAGGCCGTCAATTCGAGTCCGACCTCTTCAATCGTCTAATGAAGCTCTGCAGCATTAAGAAGACGCGCACTACTAGCTACCACCCGTGCGCCAACGGAATGGTAGAGCGACTACATCGCCAACTAAAGGCAGCAATCATGTGCCACGAATCCTCTTGGATACAGGCTTTACCCATCGTTCTGCTCGGTATGCGTTCTGCGGTCAAGGAAGACTTAAAAACATCATGCGCCGAAATACTCTACGGTGAGCCTATCCGCCTTCCTGGCGAGTTCTTTGTCCGTGAACCTTCTAGCCACATCGACGACTCGACCGACCTAGTCGACCAACTTCGTCAGCACATGTCGGAGTTGCGACCTGTCCCTGCCTCGCGACATCTAGGAAACAGCGGAACACCTACCTTTATCTATAAGGATCTACCACTAGCGACACACGTTTTTCTCAGGGATGACTCCGTCCGGCGCGCGCTTTCGGCGCCTTACTCCGGCCCCTATCAAGTGATTTCCAGGAAAGACAAAACCATCAAGTTAGACATTAAAGGTAAGCCGGTTGAGGTCAGCCTAGATAGGGTGAAACCTGCTTACCTAGAACCGAATTTCTGCACAATACCCTCTAGGACAGCGAGCGCTCCTGCCAAACCGGCGAAAACTTCTCAATTTGCAACAGCTTCACAAACTCCTCCATCAGCCACTGCACCAGAACATGCGCCTTCTACCTCCCTTGCGCCAGCCGCGCCTCCGGTGACCAGATCCGGACGCAGGGTTCGTTTTAAACAAATTTTAGATCTGTAATTTTTTTTTAACCTGCGGTTCCCTTTCTCCGTAGGGGGGTGGTGTGGCGTTCGATATTGGAACGCACCAACAATCTTGCCGTAGTGGCAACACTAGTGTTTCCCGCCACTAACGAAGTGACGGTTAACAGGTTGATACAGGTTCTGCAAAACCAGACACAAAAAGAACGATACTTACATGTTTCTCAATTCTCACTTACAAGAATCCTGTACTTACGATTGTGCCATCTGATATAATTAACATTGGAGTGTGTGTGATTAAACTAACTACAAAGTGAGAAGCGGTTTCATTTCCACCAACATCCACCGTACTTCGCCGTGATCACAAACACCCAAATCCCTTTATATGGAATTTTGACAGGACCACGTCTGTCCAGTCATCAACCATAAAATCACTTTACTACCGTTTTCTTTTAAAAGCAAAATGAATTATATTTATAGCAGATACCTGATTACGTCAGAAAACACTCAGGAATGGGATAACGTGCTGGATTTACGACCATAATTGCGTAAAAATAGTAATGTTGCTAGTCTAAAAATAATAATTCAAGGTTACGATGAACTAATGGAAGACGCATCTAACACAAATTTTACTAGCTCAATAGAATCCGAGGAATGGTCAGTCATCCATATTAAAACCGCCTGCATGGTTTAACTGTGTATATCGAACAAGCTCGTACAATCTTTGTGAGAAATCTATGTGGAAATGGTACCAAACAAAATTATTTTTTTAATTTTTTTATATTATTTAAAAATAAAACTGTAAGGTTAAAACACAACTGTCATAGCTCATCAATGCCATTGTCCTGAAAAAAAAAACACGGCCAAGTGCAAATCGGACTCGCACGAAAGGTTCCATAGCATTGTCTATAAAAACGGCAAAATAATCACGTTTGTTGTATGGTTTAAATATTAGTTTTATTCTGTTTTTTAGTATTTGTTGTTGTAGTGGCAACAGAAATACATCATCTGTGACAATTACTACTGTGTCTCACTATGATGGTTCATGATATACAGCTTGGTGACTGACAGACAGAAAGGCGGATGGACAGCGGAGTCTTTACAATAGGGTCCCGTTTTACCGCTTGGGTATGGAACCCTAAAAAACACTAGTTTTCCAAAAATATTCAAAAATTAAAAATAAACTAAAACTGTTGGTATTCAGAACAAAGAAAATATATAGTTTCCTACTCAAATAATTCCTTACATCTATATGTAGGTTTAAGAAATTAGATTATCTCACAAACATAACTTTACATCACGCGTGTATTCTCCGAATGGTTAGGAAGAGGTGCACCCCTAGTACACACGGCTACACATCAAGCTATACAAAACCAGTTTACGCTGGTCTCGCATCGTACGGAAATCCTATACAATGCGAGATCAGCTTAAACTGGAAATGTATAGCTTGATGTGTAGCCGTGCGTACACCCACATTTCACCTATATCTAGACCATCTCATGTATTAATAAACATGAAGAATACCCGGCGAAAATATCAGGAGTTGAAAACCTAACCATTATAATATAATAACAATGTGTACATACGTTCCTAAAGCTACATTGTTGCGGTTAGGTAAATATGAAAGCTGTACTAACCATGAATGCTCAACCCCAACTAAATATTTGGATTTTATCCTGGTAGCAACGAAGTTAGGTCACTAAGCGTGTAGGTAGGTTGCCTGGTCGTTTAGGTCGCATGTGACCAGCACACTAATTGCATAACGTAGTATCAGTCACGTTTTGAATGCTTTTGAAGGATATTGCTAATCCATTGCTTCATATGATGGAATTTTTTTTCTGCTCAAGAACGTGAAGAACGCAATGAATGTTGTTGAACTGTCAAAATGTCAACTTCGGTAAGTGTGTTACGAGATAACCCCGCTGAATAGGTTTCAAGTAAATATTTGACGGTCAGTTTTTAAGTTTATCAAAGAACTAGCTGACCCGACAGACGTTGTGCTATAAAGATAATAATTCAAACAAAATTCTCTAAAAATTTACGTTCAGGTATCCACAATTTTTAATATTTTCTTTCCGGTAGAACCTGATTCGGACTATTACGAACTTTAATTGCTAATTTGTAGTTTTATTATTATTATTATTCATTTTATTTCAGAATCAAAAATATTCCATACATTGTGAGTAAATCTTACTTATAACTATGTTACTGTTTATTACATACAATTATTTGTTGGAGAGTTTACGGTGTCGTATATCGATGTATGGGACAACATGTTTTAATGTTGTGTTTGTTTTTGGGATAAATTTATTCCAACTACACGCACTTGGCCAGGTTTTTATTTTATTTCTTACGGTACTGCTCACAGGTACTGCTACATTGCAAAAAAAATCTCAGACATCAAGGCCCAAGGGTGTTAGTATTACACCTTACTTAAAAACTATATTAGTAACATGCAGAAAAAGAAAATAAACAATTAAAGGAAGGTTTAACAAGCTTTGTTGCCAACATGCAGCTACAACAAGAAATATTAGTTTTCTATCTTTACGACTTGTCACTGTCATAGTTTTAACTTGTATACCTAGGGGTATACAAGGGGTATACCTAGGGGTATACAAGTTACAACTTGTCACCTATAAAAGATTATTTGTTGGAACTTAAATGTGAAGTCCACTGTACAATAACATATGACTACAATTATTTTATTCAGACCACGCAATTATTCATATTGACAAACAACGTAAAGCTTTACAAATTTTCAGAAACACAACACAGATTTATTTACCAAAACCTTTTGACTGAAATACATTAAAATAATGAAACATGAGAAATTAAAATAACCTAACAAAAGCTTTGTTTATCCTTTAGCAATACATTGCAGCCATTTCAGATATTCAGTGAAATATATACATTGATCCACTACCTACTGAAACTCAAGCCTATCGAGCCTTCCCCAAATATGTTGCGGTCGCCTTTCAGTCTAACCAAATGCGCGGCAATACAGTAACTGCTATGTCGCATATTCCCATTCTGAACCCTCCAATTCGTGGATATACCAACCCTACATATCAATATTGGTATCGTTGCCTATATGTATAACCACTATTTTACTATACAGGGTGTAACCGAAAGGGTATAAACATACAAAAGCATATGAAAAAGAAGTCAGCTGTTCTATACATTTTTAGTCACGTGACTCGTCGAAAAATGTTGCTGATTTCTGTTTCACGATTTCGGAGTTGTTCATGTCCATAGTAAAAGTTGTTCAGTTTGGTGGTCTGTAGTAAATGCTTTTGTATGTATATACCCTTTCGGTTGCACTCTGTATATATATCCACTATCTTACTCTATATAAATAAATAATAAATAAATAAATAATAATATACTTATAATATACTCAAGACATGTGCGTCTTTGTTCTAGTGGCTTGTGACTTGCGGACCATCGTGTTGTAATGTCGTTGTACTCGTATCATATGTCACACAGCTATTGATAGGAACATTCTTTCATTAATATTTTCGTGTTTGGTTTTTAAATGTAATAAACAACCTAAATCTAAAATATAAAAAGGGAAGAAATCAAAATCAAAAAGTAATTTATTCAAATTAGGCTGAAAATCAGCACTTTTTGAAGGTCAAAGGTACATAAGACAGTCCCCCTAAAACGCCCACCCTTCACCACGGAAGCTGGGAAGAAGAAGTGGCGCAACCAACTCCCCAGGGGCACAGCTGTCTCTTTAGTTGGAAGAACTTGACTGAAGAGCTGAAAATGTACCTAAAAGGCTGGCAGCGTTGCCACGTTTGTTGGCAATATGCTGATTCTTTGACCAGCCTTCTGGTCACGTGTAGAGCCGATCAATCACTCCGAAATAGTCCATGAGCACTCGTAACCCACGGCCCTAGTATTTCAACCTCAAACGGCTGAAACAATAGCTCCTAATACGATTATTATATTTGCGCGGTTTTAGGTAGTTCATATAGCCCAATACATGTTAATAATGACCGAGAATTGATGTTAATTTAATTTTATAAATCCACTAGCGACCCGCCCCCCGGCTTCGCACTAGTGCAATATAGATATTATCTCGCTGGCGAAACCGCGTTCAAAAGCTAATTAAACTATACGTATAAACCTAACTACTCCTGGATCATTCTATCTATTGATGAAAACCGCATTAAAATCTATTGCGTAGTTAACCTTTTGACCGCCACGTCAAAAATGAAAAAGCGTGCCCTCAGCGCCAAGCTCCGAATTTATCCTTTAATTTTGTCACCTAGTCGCGACCGTGGCGTGCTGGGCACATTTTGGTTTGTCGTCTATACACGACTGTGGCGGTCAAAAGGTTAAAAAGACCTAAAGCGTACAGAGGGACAGACGGCGGGGAGGTACTTTGATTTATACTACGTGGAGAAGGGATAAGTTACCATAAGCAACTTCAAAAGATAATTATAATGATTAAAACTTTAGGTATATCCAAATACCTAACGCTAGCGAGGTGCTTCTATCAGACGAAAATACCCTTGTGTGTATCCATTAGGTAATACCGGTGTTCCCAGTCACCCACACAGTGCGTAGGCGATGCAGAAACATCAGCACCAAAGGGTACCTATATGTAACGAAATCAGTTGATGGCATCGGTCATCTAACCACGAAATACCTCATTTGTCATCAGGAATTCCTTTAATAGAGTTTGATTATTTCAAGCTACCAATCAACTTTATACGTAAATAAACATGGGTAGAGAAAACTTTAGAAAATTCAAAGAAAATACTGAAAAAACCGAACATGTTTTTGGTGGAAAGCAAAAGAAACAAAACATCAATCATAAATAGAAATGTCCAGTTATGCTATTTTGTAAAAATCTCACAGTGATAACGTATATAAAGTGAGTTTAAAGTGAGCTGTCAATAGATTTGCCGAAGCGCGTACGGACGACTTCTACGCTATAAGACACAAGCGTGTCTCGTCGCTGTTGGGCAGGGTACGCGGCAGCAGCAACGTCATTCTGAGGATAGTTTGTAGTAAATACCAGTGTCCGATACACTCGCTTTGGGTAAGCATCGTGGTTGAGAGGGTAAAATAAGATGTTATGTTAGGGCCCGCGCGGTTGATTACGGCCCACTCCTTCTCACATAGGGGAGGCTCTTGTCCTAGTAGTGGGAACATATCATTATTTATGGCTTTTGTAGTAACTACTTTAACCTCATTGATACTGAAGAGTACTTTCATCTCATGTCCACCATCATCATCAATTTAACAACATCCATTGGCATCAAAATAACAAAACGTTTGCGTTTAAAATCTGTCTGTCTACTAACATAGTTTATAAGCTCCTGTTGTTACTAACCATTATGGATCATGTTATCTGATAAATAAATAAATTTTTATTATTATTCGTTTATTTATATACTAGCTGACCCGACAGACGTTGTCCTGTCTTAACTGTGATACCTACCCTACCTCCTACCTACCTACCTGCCTACCTACCTAGCTACCTACCCTACCTACCCTACCTACCCTAGCTACTCTACCTACCCTTCCTACCCACCCTACCTACACCAGCTACCTACCCTACCTACCTACCCTACCCACCTACCCTACCTACCTACCCTACCTACCCACCCTACCTACCCTACCTACCTACCCTACCTACCTACCCTACCTACCTACCCTACCTACCTACCCTACCTACCTACCCTACCTACCTACCCTACCTACCTACCCTACCTACCTACCTTACCTACCTACCCTACCTACCTACCCTACCTACCTACCCTACCTACCTACCCTACCTACCTACCCTACCTACCTACCTACCCTACCCTACCTACCATATAGGAGGAAAATCAGAAGCTGATCGAAAAAAAAAAAAAAATTAAAATGTATTCTGCGATTCAGGGCGGAGACAAATCCAACGAAACAAAAACCATGAAAATTGGTCCAGCAGATCTCGAGTTATAACGAAGGGAACAAACCCGTCTTTCTTTTACATATATAGATTTTCATATTGAATACATTTTTAAATATTTTTATAAAAAAACAAACAAAAACATTTAAAAATATAAAAAATTGTGGTCTGCCGGTGTCGGGAGCAGGGTCCAAGCTACCGGTGGTTAGGGCTGCAGAGACATGAACCTCCTCACAATGCGAGCCGTATGGAGGAGAACTGCCTTCTGAATCTGGCTCTTGATCCAACCGCCTAACGAGAGCCTCGAAAGATGTTGGTCGAGGCTTTTGGCCATCAGACCGTTCGCTGTTATGACAATCGGTACAATGACAGCTGAGCTCACATTCCACATGTCAACAACCTCGTGTGCTAAGTCGAAATATTTTATTTGTTTCTCTTTCTCAGCTTTCACGAGGTTCTCATCATGTGGTATGGTAACATCGACTATCATTGCAAGCCGCGCTAATCGATCTATCACCACTATATCAGGCTTATTGGCGACAATAGTCCTGTCAGTAATGATAGATTATAAGTATTATTGTTAATAGTATCAATCCCAAGCATTAAGTGAAACGGCAGCTCACTTCACACTCACTTAAATTAAGTTTTCATGGTGAGATTTTAACAGAATCGACGGACATGAATAGATATTAAATTTACCGGCATGAACTTTGAAAAAATAACAGTAGGAACGTATTTCTTTTTTCCATGAGCTCGTCGAAAAAGTTTTATTGTCGACCTGTCCACAAACCGTTGTTTAAAAAAAAATTTGACGCATGTCCACAGTGCGTTTTATGTTAGTTCGTTTTTTTTTTCTACTTATAAATTGTACCTGCAACGTAAAAAAGCAGTGATAGCCTTGTGGTGTGACCGTCGGACTGCCAAGTCCAAGATCTCGAGTTCGAACCCAAGGCACGCATCTCTGATTTTTCGGATTCATGTGCGTATTGTATAATTATCACTTGCTTAAAAAACCGGTGAAGGAAAACATCGTGAGGAAACCGGCATGCCTTTTTTTTTTTTTTTAAGGCTGGGAAATCATCCAATGACTGCTCCCGCTCTGGGTGGAGCGGAAGGGAGTGTCAGACTCTTACTGACTAAAACCCATCCATGTTCCTTCCGTAGCCCTTTATGTTCCGGGGTAGCGGTAACCCTTTCAGACAATCCCGCTTACCCGGCAGGCTTGGCCCTGGGCGGCCCCATCATATGCTGACATCTCTTTGAGGCGCGCGTGGAACATATACGCGCCGTACAACACGGGTCTGGTGCTGATCGGACGGTGAGTCACCCATTACTCATCGTCCGCAGGCCCGCGCCTACGGTGGCCGGGAGTCGTCACGTGGCTCCCGACGCCCGGGGCGTCTCCTGCGGCGGCTGGGACGGGAGGACCTTTCTCTCTCCCATCCCGCCACCTCCTTCGCGAGCATGACTTTCTCGCAGAAGGAGGTGACTGCCTCCCACTCCCTCTCGCCCCGGACCATGGCTTGCACCAGGGCCGGGCGCGAGAGGTCGCCGCCGCCGATCGCCTCTACGAGGACACGGCGGTGCTCCGCCCAAGCGGGGCAGGTTTGCACCGTGTGCTCTACCGTGTCCTCAGGGCGATCCTCGCAGTGGTGACACCCGGGCGTTTCCGTCCGATGATGTGCAGGAACCTCCCGAAACATCCATGTCCGGTGAGGACCTGCGTCAGGCGGTAGGTGAGGGCGCCGTGACGCCTCTCTAGCCACTCCTCAAAGAGGGGCCTTACCGCCACTATCGTGGCGTGCCCTAAACCGGCATGCCTGAGAGATATTTCTCAATTGCATGTGAAGCTAAGTCAGAGGTCCATGGGCAGCATTAAAACTCTGACACCAGGTTAGTCACTAACCACACGAAGAAGAAGAACCTGCAACGTAATTTGAGATGCTACAGCCACATTGCCCGAGGTACCAACAACGTGGCAAGTCTTACGGTACGCGTACACCGAATCCGTCATCGGCCGAAGTATGCTCGGGCGTCATCGGCCGAACTCGGCCGATCAAATCAAACGTAAGTAAATGGAAGAGAGCGCATACACTGCTACTACCGACGTCGTCCGATGACGCCCGAAAACGGACGATCAACTGACGAGTCCGAACGTGTTTGGATTTTTTGTCCTTTTTACCGGCTTCTTTCTGCGATCGAGTCGTTATTTGGATCAAGAATGGATATTGAAAAATTAATTACTTGCATTTATAACAGACCGTCACTGTGGTACAAACATTCAAAATGTTACAATAATCGAGATATTGGGAAACGTCTATGGGACGAAGTTGCTTCAGAAATGGAAGTACCGGTGGCAGATATTAAGAAGAAATGTAACCTGAGGGACCAATTTCGCAAGTGGATTTTTTTTGGACTTCATAAGTTCCACCGACAACGGCCGTTATCGTCTGCAGTGTATTCAGTTGAACGTCCGAGTTACTCGTCCGAGTAGTTCTGTCCGCCATCGGCCGACAAAATCGGTTTTAGTGTACGCGTACCGTAATGGTGATAGGAAAGTTAGAAAGCAAAAAACCTAGAGGCGGTAGCCCATAACGGTGGTACCTATCAGCGTCGCAGTCCACCAGGCCCAAGACTGTAACAGAATGAGAAAGTCCGTTGAAATTTTTAAACGAAGCTTCAATTCTCAGCAGTTGCAGTGTGGTGATTTTGTACGCGTACATTTGAACCTGCTTGTCAGTGTATTGAAAAGATTAAAGAAAATGCTGGTTTCTTTTTGAAATGTTTTTGTTCCGAAATTAATCTATCGTAATGTGTACAAACAAAAATACATTTTGTACGGTTATAACATACTGTCCAAACATGATGTCGGATGTTGATTTTGAAAACGTTCAACATTATTACACAAAAAATTATTCGGAAAATTACGCAGTCAAACTATGAAATTGAAAAATAACTGGGAAAATCTAAAATACTCGAGACAAAGAAGATATTTAATTAAAATTATGAGCATAACTCCACCACAGTTTTCTGTGCGCTACAAAGTGAAAAACAAACTATAAACATTCCTATTTACGTGTAGGTAGGAATGCTTTTGCACTCAGTCTTCTTTATGAGTTAGTTTAAGAAACGAATTACTTGTACTTAATATTCATTACCTACTTGAGCTCACTTAAAAAGTTACGTTGGACTTGCTGCCTGCAGCGCTGCAGCGCGTCATTGGCTGAGTTCCAACACGGTTAATGTTAACGATCAAAGCTTGTATGCACCCAACCGTACTGATAGCTGGTCTGACGCAAACCAAAATTGTACAAAATGTCGACCAAAATTAAAACTTTATTTTGCCGATCAAAAATGAGTTGGCATGTTAATTAGTTCATTATTTTAAATTGCCTTTCAGACTCGATAATAAAATTGTGTTGTTTATCAATCATTATGCTTGTATCGCTTATCAATTTTAATAATAGCTTTTCATGCTTCACGATGTTGCGTGTTAAAACTAATTCACTTCTAGATAAGGTAGTACGCAACGATTAATTCGGCCTTTCGTTGGCAAGATCTTAATGATAAGATAAGATTTAAAAGATTGAACAATATATCCCCATCGCCTAGGAAAAACAAGGTTATTTAAAGGTATCTGATATCTACAGCCCTCGACCTCTTCCCTATAGAATACACATGGGTCACCTAACTACCTATTTTATATATTATCAAAATCAAAAGTCATTTATTCAAACTACGCTGAAAATCAGCACTTTTTGAAGGTCAAAGTTACATAAGACAGTCCCCCAAAAACGCCCACCCTTCGACACTTCCAAGTGCTTTAGCAGAACATAATCACGCTGTTAAATAAAATATTTACCACATGAATCTGAAAAGTCGGAAGTGCGTGGCTTGGGTTCGAATAAAAACTCTGACACCAGGTTAGTCACTGACCACACGAAGAGAAGAAAATAAAAGATTTAGACACTCATCAAATAAACGAATATTTATAGGGTTTCTCTTATGTTGCAGAGCTGATTTAATTAATTTCTTTATTTTTTTTTTAATAGAATTAGCTGATACCTAGATTTCCCAGGAGATCTGATAACTCCGAACATTTATAGGAGGTTCAACGTCAATATTTTCTTGCCAAAGAGCACCATTTTGCGTCTACCACATTTAAAATGAAGTTCAATTAACAGTGTGCCAGAGCGGTACATTAATTATTTATTACTCCTCGTTTCATTAATAAAATATTATCTCCCGATTTCTATTACGCCGATAGCTTAAAGTGAGCTTCATTTTCTTTCCACAAATAAATCTAAACTAAAGATCGAACAGTCGAGCAAGACTAATTGGCTCGCGTTGGCTCACGCTGGCTTGCGTGAATTGCATAGCGTTACAATTCGAATCTAGAATTTCTGATTGAAATCAAATATTCAAAGGGGATTTTGTTTCCAAACAGCTCGCCCGCGGTATTTGCGTGACTGTCTTTTTTACGACTGTTCACAGACTGATGTGTTCCGTTCAAAAGTGTTACCACATGGAAAATGTGATTTACGAAACCGCTTTTTTTTTGTAAGGCTCAGGAATCTTCCAATGACTTCTCCCGCTCTGGGTCGAGCGGAATGGAGTGTCTGACTCTTACTGACTAAAACCCATCCATGTTCCTTCCGTAGCCCTTTATATTCCGAGGTAGCGGTAACCGCTTGTGTTTGTATTTGCTAACGACTGGTATTTCAATTAAAAGAACATGATATGAATATTGTATCTCATATGAGATACATTCATTTATTCAGTACAAATTGTTGAGTATATAAAGCATGCGCTCGAATGACTGGAGCATAATTAATTAATTAGCTACCCACAAATGATATTGGCTTACAAATTATCACGTTTCATCTGAATTTTAAAATGTTTTCGTACATGTCTTTATTAATTTATGAACGGAATGACACTATTTAAATTAAATATTCAACTCGGTCTCATTATTAAAAAAAAAACATATTGTTTTTATAAAAAAGTTTCTTGAAATCCTTTCTTCGAAATTAGAATTCCAGGTGGCTTAAGTTTGCGTCTGAAAGCTCTCAGATGCCAGTGTTGATGAGAAATTAATTTTTCAGCTGTGTCGTTGCAATAAGGGTTTTTTTAATAAACGTTTGCTATTAATTCACATTTATTTATTAAACATTCTTAAATTCTTCTAGTTTCTAACTACGACGTAGGCATAATCTAACAATATGGGGGATTATTAACGCAACCGACGCGCGACGCCCAGTGCAAATGCGGTGTCCCTAACCAATCCATGTGGCCTAGACAAGTCACATTTTCACTAACGATAACGAATTAGACAAATCCGAAAATTATGGAATTGGCATAAGGTCACGAAAGATGGTCGTGGAGATGTCACGTGATCAATCATTTTCGATCGCTAAGTGTTAGGCCTTTGCTCAGCAGTGGGACAGTGTAGGCTAAATAAAAAAGTGCTAGACAATATCAAATTGTGTAGACAAGTGGCGTTTGATGACAAGTGATATCGATTTTCGAAATCGAATCGACACGGAGCGATTGACACTTATTTGGGCCCCCATGCCATAATTAAGTTGGTGTGTCTAAACTATCCATAAACCTGCACTATTGAGGACCACTCCACTTCACTGATGCTACAGTTGGCGTGGCTACCTACTGGGTTCAAATCATCTAGTAATTAATATCTACAATACTGTTACCTTTGCCATCGTTTCGAAAAAAATATAACTACCGACTTTTAACTTGATACTAGCACTTTGCCCGCGGCTTCGCTCCCGTGGTCTTTCCCGTGGGATCCGTTATTTTTCCCGGGATAAAAAGCCTATGTTACTCCTAGAAAACTAAGCTTTCCAACGGTGAAAGAATTTTTTTAATCGGTCCAGCAGTTTCGGAGCCTATTCATTTCAAACAAACAAACAAAAAAATAAAATCTTTCCTCTTTATAATATTAGTAGTTTAACTTGACATAAACCCGTTGTTCCGTAGACTGCGGCGTAGCAACAAGCACCTGGCCATAATACACTGGCAGTCATTTGTCCGACAGGATACAGGTACCTCTAATGCAAATAGCCGACATTGTTGTAGCGAATCGTGAATATTCCGCCCGAGTAAACGCCCTTCGGAAACACGCGCCTATTTTTAACTCACAGAGTTATCGTTTTTTGCTCAGTTAGACATATTAACTGTATTGATAGCCGAGAGTTTATGGTACATTTTATTTAAATTGGGTCGTATTTTTTTTTCTATTACTGGCTGTTTTAGTTTTCGTTCTTGAACAAGTATTTTTGTTTGAAGAGAGTAAGGGAATAAATATGAATTAGGATTCAGAGACCTTTCAAGAAATTAAAAGTAAATTTTATGTTAGCGATGGTTTTGGTAAAGTTATTTCACTTCATTATAATTTGAACTGATCTATCTATACATATAATAAAATTGTAGAAAAGTGGTGTCTGTACAATGGAAATAAATTTCAAAAAAGTAGCAGGGGTTGTTATTATATCGATGCCGAACCCGAAATTGTAATTAATTTTTTTTTTGTCTGTTTGTCGGTTTGTCTGTGTGTTTGTGCACGCTAATATCAGAAACGGCTTATTTGATTTAGTTGCGGTTTTCACTAATATATTGTAGTAAGCTTCACTTAACATTTAGTGTTTATTTCATGTCAATTGGATCATAAATAAAAAAGTTATGTCAATTTAAAGAATCACGGCAAACATTTGTTAAGGTATTCTATCAGAGTACGTATACGCATCGCGGCTGCGCGTCCGTGGCTATATAAAGCGCGCTGAGAGCCGCGCCGCTGTTACCCGCGATCCAGCTGTCCCTTGCTGTCCTGCCCCAGCGACGCCCTAAGCCGAGGTCAGTACCCCACAGGGGGTGCCCTTAGCGTGTAGTCGCTTAGTTTGTAAGTTTTTATAAGCCCTGCCTGGAGGCTACAATTCTTTTATGGCATCCACAGGCAAGTCCGGTTAAGCAGTATGCAACCCTATGGTTGAGCTGCGAGATGCCATTATCAAAAAAAAAAACACGCCGCTGCCATAAGGATTCAGTTATTCGTAGCGAACGCACATATCCTGGAGAGTATAGGCGAATAGTTGCATTCGATTATTGCGATTCACTTGAATACTGACTGTTTGCATATTTCATTTATTTATATTTTAGGGTTTGTAGGTTAGGTTCTTTTTCAAAATTTTCCTTAAAATCTATCTTTAATATCTTTAATAAAACAGTAAAAAACTGTGTCTGTACATTGAATATATTAAAAAATAATGATTGAGGGGGGTTTAGAAACAGTAATATAGAGCACGAATCCAAAAAAGAAATTCGGTCTGTTTGTTTGTATGTCTGTTTGTTTGTACACGCGAATCTTCGGAACTACTGGACGGATTTGAATGTTTTTTTTTTGTTGTGTAGGTATTAAGTCTAGGCAACAAATAGACTATAATTTATCTTGGAAACTTGAACACCTGATGCAGAACCGCAACTGACCAGCTAAACTATAAGAGATACAAAAATAGTACCGTAGCAAAAATTGTTCCGCGTGATAAGCATTTTCCGCTAAGAGAATAAATTTGAAGATCTGGAACACCTGATGTGGAACTCCAAGAGCCCAGCTACACTATAACAGATAATGGAATGACGTCTTAGCAAAAGTTGTTCAGCATGATAAGCACTCTCTGTTGACGTATAAAAATTAAAGATCTGGAACACCTGTTGTGGAATTCCAAGAGCCCAGCTACACTATAACAGATAATGGAATCACGTTTTAGCAAAAGTTGTTCAATCTGATGAGCACTTTCTGTTGACTTACAAAAATCGAAGATCTGGAAAACCTGTTGTGGAACTCCAAGAGCCCAGCCACACCATAACACATATAGGAACGACGTCTTAGCAAATATTGTTCAGTCTGATGGTCATTTGCTATTGACTTAAAAAATCGAAGATCAGAAACAGCTGATGTGGAAATCTAAGCTATCAATAATTTCACTGTATAATTATAAAATAACATAAGGTGGGCGTACTTCCACGCGGTAAGGGCGGAAACAGTTTAGGACTGATGTTCGATGACGATGGTATATCATTGAAAATTTGACTCTACTGGCCAAAACTCTCTTTATTTTATCGAATAAATATGCCTTCGGGCTTATGTTATTTGAGTGTTTAATTTCCTTTTCCATTTATCTTCGTGACACGGTAGCCTACCCGATAACGCTGGGGAGCAGTCACTTTGATTTTAATTGATCAGGTGTCTTCATAATAAAACTATTACAATGCCTAGAAAGAAGTCAAATCTTTCACAATGTCCCAAAGGAGCTGAAAGATTAAAGATCATAAGATCCCAAGAATCTACCACCGCCTGCGTTCTCAGCGTATTTACGCATATACATCCAGGTCTCTAGAGACAAGTGCGGAACGTGATTCGCGACTGACCGCTGATCGTGATTCAAATCTTCGATTTTGAATACCCCATTGTCGCTGGCATAAGCAGCAGGATCCGCGTACGAAGTCGCGGGCAGAAGCTAGTTTATAATATAAATAATATGTATAATGATGTCACGTTCGATTGCCTTATTTTAAATGTAGCCTTTTTGAGCTAAGTATAGTATAACTGACCGACTTTTTTTGCTTCTAAGTAAATATTAATAATTATTCTAAAATATATCTTTTAACCTTATCTGCTAACAAATATTTTTTATTTTAAATTTACCTTTTGCATTTGTATGCAAAAGGTAAATTTAAAATACCTATCTTCCATAAACAAAACTTCTACGTCAAAACAGCCAACAAGTAAAAGAATACCAAATGTATTTCACTTGTGAAAATTATGGAAGTTTTCTGGTTGCCGTTGCCCCATACATTTCAGAAACACTTTGAACGTAAAACGGGCACAATGGGACCAAAACAAAAGGACTCCGGCAATATTTTTCCGCGGCTTAAAATCAACAAGTTGGTTTGAATGGCCTCGTATTTTTTAACAATGAAAATGTACGTATTAAGGCTCGCTCACATTTGCACCGGCCGCACCGCAACGCAACGTATTGCAGAATTCCACTCAAGAAGGAGGATTTTTATTGCAAAAATCCACCAGGAAGGTGGATTTTATTGCAAAAATCCTCTCAGGATGGAAGATTTTTTCCCAAATGTACGCAACCCTTGTTAGACTAGAGTAAAACAACCGTACAAATTCAACTTCTGAATTTCAATCTATCTGACACAATTTTTACGTTTCGATGCGGCCCGCTGGGGCTGTTATTTTATGTACGCCGACGCATTTTTGCAACACTGCACGATGCGGCCCGCCGCGTCTATAATGGGCACTTAGCTTTACTTGTATGGTTGTTCATAAAATATGTACGAATAATTACGGATGGGCTCTCGCAGTGCGATTTGGCAAACTTCATCTGATTAACCGGACATATTGGGGAGACTGAAAGGCTGAAGCTGGACAAAGAGGTTATATTAAACAGCACTATGTGTTCATTAAATATGCAAGTTTACGTTTTCCGTCGAACAACCAAACGATGGGCCACTAAGTAAGCATAAGCTTGAGGTCAAAGTAAGTGGCGCTGCTGGAGTGATCTTACTGGCTTGTCAAATTTGTAATTATTAGAACTAAGGTCCGCGCATTGGCACTAGAAGAGAGAGGCCTTTTTTCTCGCTCATGGTGGAGCGGAAGAAAGTGTCAGACACTTACTGACAAAAATCATCCATGCGTCCTTCCTTAGTCCGTTTTGTTTCGGGAAAACGGTAACTCTTTCGGACAATCCCGCTGACCAAGAGAGAGGCCTAGTAAGCACAATATAAACACTCCTTTGCCAACCTCCTATAGATTCTACCCGCGATGGTAATAACATGGTCCGCCCATCTCGCGGCCCGGACGACCGACCCTTCGTCATCCAATCATTGGACCCCATTGGGTCACTGCCTTACTCCACTTGTCATCACTACGCGTTGCCAGGTGTTCTGCAAAATTTCAACTCTGATATAGATTCCTCGTGCGGAATCTAATTAATGTATGTAAATTGAGTTATCGTTTTTATAATTCAGTGTTGTTCGATCCCCAGTTTCAAACAACGTCTGGTTAGCTTACTAATTATGATAATATAAAGTTTATACAGAGTTCGCGCAACATTCCAGCTTTAAATTGACTTTACCTAATTACTTTGTTTCTATGCATCGAAATACAACTATACCTAGAGAAAAACAATTTTTTTTTACTTCGGACACAGGTAGGTATAAAGAAAATGATAGATTTCATATTCACCACCGTCGTCATACACATTTGGAAAAGCCGAGAGCAAAAGTGACTTTAAAAAAAATTAATCCTAAAATCTGAGCAGAAAACCTCTTTAATATTATAAACTAAAGTTTGTACTATGTTTGTCACTTAAACAGCTGTAAGGAATCGAATAAAATCCGCACAAAGGTAGAATATATTCGTCGGCGAACTGCTTAACAATTACCTAGAACTTTTGGCTCACTCGCTAGTGGCGCCGCAGGCTGTGTACAGTGTAACTTTTCAGTGAACGGCTTAATTTGAAGTTTTCCCGGGACTATAACAACAGTTTTACGCAGAAGTTAGTTAACGGTTTGTCAGGGAATGTTATAAACATTTTGGTTTTACCCGTATTGCTTTAAAGAAGCTGTCTTTTAACTTTCATCATATTTTTTGGCCAAATAATCAGCGTTACCATACAACGTTGTAATGCTGACAGCCTTTTAGGCACTTTTCCTGTTGACAGGAATGCGGAAGAACGACTTCAAAAAATGAGTAGTTGTAAATAAGTTATCAATATTGATACAATAACTTCTTGTTATTGTATTCGAACTTGTGTGAGGTAGATACCGCAACTACAAAGAGAAAAAAAAAGCAACAGACTTTAAAAAAAACAAAAGACAAAAGTGCCTTTCTTGTGCCTATTTGAAATAAATTATTTGACTCTGACTTTGACTTTGATCACTACACATAAAAAATTTACTTTAATTTCGGGAGTCAGTGGAAAAAAAACGAACATACAAAACTAAAGACAATCACCTCCAAAATTTTTGCAATTTTTACTTTGTAGTGTTCTTTTGGAAGTCGGCAATTTTTTGATACCCTCTGATGCTCTCTCCTTAATTAAATAGTACCTACATAAATATCTTGTTTAGGTACTCTGGTATATTGTTTTGTCTGAAATCGTTAAATGGCAGAAATTCCGTGTAGATAAACGCGCAATAAGGCAATGTAAAGATTAATGATCCAACGTCATAAAGATTCGTAAACTCGATCTTAAGTTCCATCGAACATTTACCTAATTTTTATATAAACCGGACTGCCAACTAACTAACTTGCCAAAGTTTGTCTTAGTCGAGTCAAAAACATCAAATTAGACTGCCCTTAGCAGTTTTTGTGCTTCTTTCAACAAGTCTAACTTGGTTTTATCCTGTTAGGCGAATTTACACATGGCACCGCGCTCCGCCGCGGTAGGCGGTGAAACGGATCTCATGTCGCATTGGTCTGTAAGAAATCCGTTGATGCCTAACACACGTACACCGCCCGACCGCGCGGTCGAGCGGTGCTAGTTTCTACGGCAAACTGCTCCTACCGCGCTGTCGAGCGGCGCCGTGTGTTAATCGCCTTAGGTTTGTAAAGCTAAAACATCCGATCTGTTCTGTAAAAAAACTCACCGTAACAACTTAAGTGGAGTCAGCTTGTAGTGGGCTGTCAATCTAAGGATTCAGCTGGTTGATTCTGTACAGAGGCCAGCACATCAAGTTACCACAATCTGTCAAATTTCTTTGATGTTATTTCAACTTTATTGCAAAGTTATAAGGTTCATTTTCTAATTGAGAAATTTTTACAGTTAGGGATAGCTTGATGTGCTGGCGTCTGTACAAATCTCACCGTAAAAACTTAGGTGACGCGAGCGTGAAGTAAGCTGTCGTTCCACCTAATGCTAGGGGCTGACACTTTAGGGTCAATAAAACCCACAATGGCTTTGATTTTTTTTTTATGATGTCTACCACGAGCGTCATCCATAGTCTTAACACGCAGAATATCCTGATTGTAATAATTATACTAGGTGCCTGTTTCCTTTCATTAATAGAATACTCAATACTTTATTGTGTTCTATATATAGCACATAGATGGTTTATATTTTTTTTATAAACCATCTTAAACCATCTAGGTTTACAAAAGTTAAATATCAATATGGACCCTGTCGGGCACAGCATAAATTAGGAGAAAGGAAGAGACATAAGTAGCTATTCAATATTATTGAACAATCAAACTAGCTCACCTGTAAGTCGACAGATGAAGAACGGTGAGCTAGAAACGGAAGCGTTTGGATATGAGAATTATTTTTTAATTTGACAGCTCTTAAACGCGCTTTAAAGTGCTGAACGCATTTCAGTTGCTTTTGAAAAGCAGCAACAGTTGCAATCCATTTAATGCATTAAGGACGGTGCCTTGGGCCCTTAGTATTGCATGCTTCATCGATTTTAACGAGTGACAGATTCAATGGAGTAGAGTTTATGGAACTGTTTGTTTTTTTATGTGTTGTTGTTTAGATGGTGGGTCTTATTCGACACGATTTGAATGACACAAAGGTGTCGTTTTGTTCAGCCACACAAGAATGATCAATTTTCTTTCTACGTGTGGTTAGTGACTAAACTGGTGTCAGAGTTTTTTTACTGCCCGTGAGCCCGAAAAGTCAGAGGTGCGTGCTTGAATTCGAGACCTAAGAATTGGCAGTCCGTCGGTCACACCACTAGGTTATCACTGATTATGGAATCATCGTTATAATAGAATGATCAATAACAACGTCAGTCAGTCACTAAACTGAGTTTCCCAAAGGACCATTAAAAATCCACCTTACAAGTTTTGCTCGTTTTGTGAAAGTAAGATTCACGAACATTTCCATCATAAGAATAAATTGTAATTTATATTATCAAATCAATTAATCATTAAAACGGTGTAGGTAAGTGCATGTTTATTTACACAAATAAAACTTTAATTAAGCACCTTTTCGCTTTACACAAAACGTTGTAAAATAGTTTAGAAACCTTACCAACCTTATAAACTTTTTGGTGCTATGACGCGTATTTACGAATGCTTCTTCATGGCAACACAACTCTGGACCTACAAGGTACAGAGTTGTGGTAAAGATGTTTTTGAATAGAAAAGAGCTACGGATGTTACTGACATACCACATGAGTTGTGTTTAGGGGAAGGAATTAAGCGAGATTGTCCGAAAGAGTTACCGCTTCCCCGGAACATAAAGGGCTAAGGCAGAAACATGGATGGGTTTTAGTCAGTAAGAGTCCTTCCACTCCACCCAGAGTGGGAGGAGTCATTTGATGATTTCCCACCATGAAAAAAAAAGTGGGAAGTAGGAAAGGTGTTCTGTTTCTAAGTAGACGAGATCGAATTTCAAAATCTTCTTCAGATTTGGAGAGGTTTACTTAACACAACACACATAAAAATATCGGTAAGTCCAACCTCATCTTTGTCGCTTTAAAAGTCGATGCTAATACATATAAATACAGTAAGTGTAGCTAGTAATATAAAAACAAATGCGATTTGTGCGCTCAAGTCAGTGCTCTCGATATTTTATGTGCAAACAGCACAGCGAACACAGCACAGTCTGGCTATTACTCGAACAGTTATTGCTACTTGCTGTGTCGTGTTTGCATTGGTATGCAAAGTGACGTAGAAGGAGTTTATAATAAGCTTACTTTAAACGAGAACGCAATTCTTGAAGGTTTAATAGCATAGTGAAACGCGAAATCTTCTGAAGCTCTGAATAAAGTTCTTAGTATAGACCTATTATGGATTTTTGCAGTTGGAACTATTAATGGAAAGGTAAAGAGTTAAGAGTTGTTAGTTAGAAAAATCGTTAATTACTCTAAGAATAGAGCGATTTTTTTACTAAATGGAATGAAATTACATTATTAGCCTATAATGTTGCGCGGGCCTGCGGGCGGTGAGTAATGGGTGACTCACCGTCCGATCAGCACCAGACCCGTGCCGGACGGCGCGTATATGTTCCACGCGCGCCTCAAAGAGATGTCAGCATATGAAGGGGCCCCTCAGGGCCAAGCCTGCCGGGTAAGCGGGATTGTCCGAAAGGGTTACCGCTACCCCGGAACATAAAGGGCTACGGAAGGAACATGGATGGGGTTTTAGTCAGTAAGAGTCTGACACTCCCTTCCGCTCCACCCAGAGCGGGAGCAGTCATTGAATGATTTCCCAGCCTTAAAAAAAAAGCCTATAATGTTCCCACTGCTGGGACATAAGCCTTCTATCTGTAAGAGTGAGCGGGCCGTAATGTACTACACGGGCCCATTGAGTGTTGGTAGATGTCACAAGTCTTTGAATTTTTGGTTATAGAACGTAAAACGCACTGGATTCGTATTCACGATCTACAACTCGTAAGTCGCGGCCGTTACCACTGGGCTACCACTGTTCCACCGAACTGCTGAAAAATTGTTATTCAGCCAAGAATAATTCACTACGTGCTTGATCGAGATGTACAGAGGCCAGAACATTAAGTTACCCTAATCTGTCAAATTTCATTGATAGTTTTTCAACTTTATTACAAAACGTTAAGGTTCATTTTCAATTGGGAAAATTTTACAGTAAGGATAGCTTGATGTGCTGGCGTCTGAACAAACATATTCGAGATAATTGTAAAAAAACCAAAAGAAAAGCCAACTAACAGGTCGGGAACTCAAAAACAAGTTTAGACCAAACAAAATTGTTATATGTAAACGTCCCTACGGAACTAATTAAAGAAGTGTTAACGTTAGTCACTTTGTTAATTGTACGAAACAAAGAAGGGATCTTGGACAATACCAATAATTTATTAAATCTACATATCTTTACGCTGGGAACAAAACATGCAAAACAAATGAAATACTCCTATACAGTTCTTGTTTCAGCCATGATTAAAATTAATTGAGCACAATAAAACGTTTCAGTCGGAAAAATAATCGGATTCAAGCATTTCAACCGTACATTTCGAATAAATAACGACCATATCTGTTCTTAGGTGTCGGGAATACTTAGCTCGTGCATGTGTGATAAATTACTTAGGGGAAAGAAATGTCTCTTTCTTTTCCTGTTTATAAATGTTGGAATGAATGCCAGATGGAATAGAATGAACGGAATGTTAGGTCACTAACCGTTCACTCACTCTGTCAAGAGTGAGTGAACGAACGAAGGAGTCTGTAAGCTGTTGGGTTGAATTATGTGAAGACATTTAGTAACGATGTCAAAATAGATTGTACTAGACAATACATTTTGACCAAAATGTAAAGTTTGTACAGCTAACAGCTTGACTCTACATTAGGTCTGAAAACTTTTTAGGCGTATCATATCCAGTACCAATTCCCTTCTTTATAATACGAAGCATAGAGCCAAGATCTCTATCGGAACAAACTTTTACTAAAAATTCAACACGTTTTTTTTAAATTTAAGTATATGATCTGATCTAAAAATAATATATATATACCTTGTATGCTCTGTATATAGCTTGCATGCTCTGAAAGTCAGTCCTCGTACACTTTTTGCGACGTCGAATATTTTACATGAAGACTGGAGGGAAATCAGTTGACAGCAATATTTAACTTATAAGCCATAAAATTAAATGAATCCAAGCTTGCAACATTCGTTTTGTTCTGTTAAACACGAAGTTGTACCTAACCTTGAAGACAGTACAAACAAGATTAAGTAATGTCATCAAATACATAATATAATTTTAATTCTGTTTAATTTTTTTCCCATACTGTAATATGGGTGGATGGCCGACCCTAACATAGTTGTGAAAAGGCTAGGCAGATTTGATGGACTGTAATTATTTGGATATGCGTGTTGCTAGACGATATGACGTTTCGTTTTGATTTTCATTATAAAAGGATTATGGGGAAACTCGAACCCACTGAAAATTAATTAAAAAGCTGTGGCCACCGTTGCAAGCGTTGATTAATTTGTAAATAAAATACGAGGCGTATCTAATTACAGTGCAAATCCTGTGCTCATTATCAATTTGGTAGCAACCGATCCCACGCAGCTCTAGCTAATGACTTCAATCAAGGACCTAATTAGCAGTAGTGGTCAAATAACGTCCCTATACGAGAACAAACAACTTAGGATCATCTCATATATCCATCCGAAAACATTCACTAATGACCATGGGCATAATAATCTTCGCAGTGCGAAACGGTCCCTTTAGGATGGGCAGTCATCAAATGATTCCTCCCGCTCTGGGAGGAGCAGGGAGAATAAGACCCGTACTGACTAAAACCCATCCATGTTCCTTCCGTAGCCCTTTATGTTCCGGGGTAGCGGTAACCCTTTCGGACAATCCCGCTTACCCGGCAGGCTTGGCCCTGAGGGGCCCCCTTCATATGATGACATCTCTTTGAGGCGCGCGTAGAACATATACGCGCCGTCCGGCACGGGCCTGGTGCTGATCGGACGGTGAGTCACCCATTACTCACCGTCCGCAGGCCCATGTTTCCTTCCTTAGCCCTATGTTTTCCGAGGTAGCGGTAACTCTTTCGGACAATCCCGCTGAGCCGGCAGGCATCGGCCCAAACGTGCCTCTTCCTATGTGCTGATATCTCTTCGAGGCGCGCGTGGAACATGAACGCGCCATCCGGAACGGACCTGGGGGCCTAGACAAGTGTCAATCACTCCTACCCCTCTCCTACAAAATTTGACATTGTCTAGTACTACGCGATCGAAAACGACTGATCACGTGACATTTCGAAAGCTTAGGCCAATTCCATACCTTTCGGATTTGTCTAATTTCGTTATCGTTGATGAAAATGTGACTTTTTCTAGGCCCCCTGGTCCCAATCAGACTGTGAGCTACTCATTAGTCACCGTCTGCAGGCCCGAGTCTACCATGTAGTACAGACCATCAAACTGATCATCTTTCTCCATGGGACCACCAGCGTAATCGTGAAAAAATATAATCGGCCGTCCGTACATTTGAGTCGAGTAGGTATAGAAGTTTTGTATGGAACAATAGAACACTAGTTAGATATTTTTTCGCCAATATTATTATCCCTACTTTTTGTTATTTGTTGTCATATATATACTTGTTATTGATTGTCATTCTCGCTTGTAAAGTGTTATTTTTTAACTACGTTCCTATTGCAACAAATAAGCTTTTCATTCTTCTAGTAAGTAATTAAACACTTTTTATGTAAAGGCTAGTTTGCACTTTCATTATTGCAAATGATTAGCAAAGCACTGATCGTAACTAGCGCTTAGTGCGCTTAGCGTAATGTTCTTGTTACTGTTTTACCTTGTACTAATTAAATTGTAAACAGACTGTGAACATTTATTTATTTAAATACTTTACGGATACGCCTTTATTTCTGAAGGTTTGCGAAATTATCATATTAATAAAATACGATAATGTAAACATACATAACATGTCTTTTTCTTCCATAGGTACAGTCGCCAGTGCATCATATTATACTAAACTGTAAAATTTCTCCAAATGATTTGAAACCTTAAAACGTTGGCTGTTAAGTTCAAAATCGATTGAGAAAATTTGACTGTACGGTAACTTGATGTGCTGGCGACTGTACTTCTCTATTTTTTTTTTCAGTATATAATAAACAAATTAAAATGCTGTAGGTAGGGCCCGTTGCTTCGTTGACGGAGTTAGGGAGTAGACCCCCAGAGGCCAGCACATCAAGTTACCACAATCTGTCAAATTTCTTTGATAGTATTTCAACTTTATTGCAAAGACATAAGGTTCATTTTTAATTGAGAAAATTTAAAATTTTTACCATGTTTGTGAGAACCGCCAATAGTTTTCGGAAATCTTTACCATCCAGAACACTTCCACGGCTAAGCGAAGCGTAGCTTTGTTCCAAGTCAGAATGCCGCTCACTAGTTAGCAAGCGCAAACATCACTTAATTAATTATACCGGCTTCTGGTAAGCTGGGGAGTATAATCGGATCTTTGAACCCAGCAGGGAAATGTGGTTTTATGAATTCAGTACTTGTACTATCGAAGAACTCCCAGTAATATCTAATTAATTTGCAGGTACAAGAGTTACCACATGTTATGTGGCAAAAGAAATTGTTTTACTGGCAAATCTAGATTCATAACGAAGCATGATCATGACAGATTTCATTTGTTTTGTATCGTGTGTTTGGGGTCGGCGTAACATGTCTTTTTCTTCCATAGATCACCATCACAGATATAGATAGACATAGATAATGCAAGTATCACGATCTGTATGAAAACCAAGCGTGCCATTTTTTGACTACCTATTATGACGTCACGAGCACTATTTAGTGATGTATGATGATCCGACTAGCGCTGTATACCGATGCAGACTGAGCGCGAAAGTGACCACTTACGATTTTTGTACGTAAGCTAGGCACGCGAAGTAGTTGCTCTTGCGTTATCTATGTCTATCTATATCTGTGATCACCATCTTTTTTATGCATCCGAGATGGCTAATAGAGAAATTAGTCATCTCGGTAGTTTCTCTCTTTCTAGTCATAATAATTATCATCTTTCGCACCTCCTTTAGTAAAAGTTGTTCGTAATGATGTGTACAATAATCTTTAGTTAAGAAGCCTAAACTAAAAATAGTGTTATATAAAAGAATCGGCAGCTCAGCATACATGAAACTTTCAGTGCTAGCCCCTCTAGCGCTAAGGAAGAAAGAGCTAAGGTAGGAACATGGATGGGTTTAGTCAGTAAGAGTCTGACACTCCCTTCCGCTCCACCCAGAGCGGGAGGGGTAATTTGATGATTCGCACCCTCAAAAAAAAAAGCGTACATAGAACTAACGATTGTATTTGTAAATATATTGTGTATTTGTACAACATTATCAGCAAAACATAGAAATCTCTAATTAAAAGCATTTTTACACCTATTTTTAACAAATGAAACTTTAACTTGGACTTTTGAAAACCCACTCATTTGTTTAATGCCGTACACAACGTTATTCTTATTTTGCCACCCGCATCGTAACCTGTAAATTACGAGTTTCTTGTAATAAAAGTTCGATAGAATTCCTTAAAAATTGCCAAGAAACGTAGCAGTCATCAGCACAGAATCGTCAAAAGTTTGATTATATGAACTAATGAGCCACGAAGTTACCGCGGCACGTACTTTATAGACTCACGTACTTACGATACTTACCCCTCGCGGAATTTAAATAATATTGTGCTTACAGCATCGAACGTTTGGAAAATTTTGGAAATTTAAGTTATATTTTGTAACCAAAGTGCGGAAGGAAACTAGAGAACTGAAGTTTGTTTGTAATGTGATAAACCCCATGGTGATGTTAATGGTAGTGTTTATTTCTGTGTTCAAAAAACACATTTACACGACAAATAAATGTTTTAAAAATAAATGAGTTCCGCGTTTCATATCTCAGCCTCGATAAATCATCTGCCTAGCCTTTTCCCAACTATGTTGGGGTCGGCTTCCAGTCTAACCGGATGCAGCTGAATACCCGTATTTTACATGGAGCGACTGCCTATCTGACCTCCACAACCCAGTAACTAGGCAATAAGATACCCCTTGGTAAGACTGGCTGTCAGCTTTTCGGGCTTCTGACGACCCGTAACGACTGTCAAAAATGCACAAATGACAGTCAGGGAAACGGCTTAACGTGCTTTCCGAGGCACGGAGGAGTCTCGTTATGTAAAGATGGTACCCATCCACGGCCAACCCCGGCAAGCGTAGCTTAACCTGATGGATCGACCTGTGCGGCTGTTAGTACTTAGCCATCTCGATTAAAGTCCAGATATAATCTGGATCAAGCCATATGAGGAACATTATATTCATAGTCTGAAATGATATTTTAGGGCAATGAACCACCATAGGTTTAACGTGGACATGTTTGGCCATCAAAGATGCACACATATAACGATTACACAAAGCAAAAAAAAACTGTAAGCCAAAAATAAAATGAAACATTATTATTTGCAATACTAAAACACCACATAACTTAAAGACTAACTTCACAATAAACCGCTTTTATTGAATTATTCAGCCTTATTGCCTCCTTATTCGATTCTATTTACGCGAGCCATCCTTCTTTGCAGGTCTGCCAACCGTAATCGGATTTGCGCGGACTCCATTCAGGTAGTACCAACATAACCGCTAACTGCTAAGCAACAACGTCTCTTGAAGTTAGTACCTCCAGTGAACGTGATAGAGCAACAAGTGTCTCTCGTCCTTCCTTAGTATGTGTTACTGGGGAAGACAGAAATAGAAATTTATAAAGAAACCCAGTGTTCATGAAACAAAGTCAGATTTTGGGGAAGATACTAAATCATTTATTTGGAAATGGTGGAAGATAGATAGGATGCTGTATGATTAAATGTCAAGCTTCAGGATAAAATTCAGCAGCTTAAGATCAATCCAGGAGATGACAATTATCATTTTCTGTTTAAAAACCTCCGCTCTATCCGTGCACTCCCATTCATTCTGACTAGCCTTTTCCCAACTATGGGAAAAGGGTTGCCCCCAGTCTAACCAGATGCAGCTGCATTCCAGTATTTTCTAAGGAGCAACTGCCTATCTGACCTCCACAACCCAGTAACTGAAGAATACGATACCCCTTGATAAGACTGGCAGTTAGACTTTCGGGCTTCTAACGACCCGTATCGACTGTCAAAGATCCATGAATGTTAGCCGGGACCGACGGTTTAACCTGCTTCCCGAGGCTTGGAAGAATCTCGGTATGTTAAGATCCACGAACCAACTTCGGTAAGCGTAGCTTAACCTGATAGATCGATCTGTGCAGCCACGAGCTCCTCCTATCTCCTGCTGCTGCGTAATACATATACACCTTATTATTCAATAACCAAACATGATTTTATCATGTGTCGATGAAAGCTTCCCGATGCCAGGAGACAACAAATACATCATCAGTTGATGAAAAGTTGACCAACACAGCATGAGACGATCAATAGCATTCACCAGCGTATCATTATATCCACAAAGACACCCACATTTACAGTAACACACGTTCCTACCTACGTAAAGTCTTTTACCTTACCTACCGAGTAAACAGAGGAACAAGAAAAACAAACACGGACCGGTCTGTTACCGTTTGATCTGACGTTTAATACTAACGTATTGGTCTAGAAATGCATGCAGTATACTTGTTAAGTAAACTCCCTTTGACTGTCTCAAACACTTACTGGGCTACTGGAAAACCTACTATTTTTCTACGGATCCGTGGAAATATTATGGAATAATAAAACTACGTCCCCACGGGCGTAAAAATATCCCGGTGGGATATAACGCGCACTGAATTTTCAACTCTCGGTGATAAGCAAAACATTGAGAATCCAACAGAGCGCATCCCAGCGCGTCAAAAAAACACTGTGTTGGATTAAGAACCCTACGCGCTGAGCAGTGCGTTGAAAATCCAGTGAATGAAATATAAATTGCCAGGGGAAAAAATAGCCCGTACGAACGGGCTAAGTATAAATGATACTTTAGTACCACGGAACTGCAGTTGCTCAAGTTTATTTACTCTCCTTGTTTGATAAGTCTAACATTTTCTCCACTTTCATTTACCTTCTTCGTTTACGGCGAAAAGCGTTGCGCAGTGGCTTTGTAAACATTGTTACTGAGCTATTAACGGCAATTTGTTTGTATGCTAAATAGAAAATTGTTGTGTCACTTGATATTTTTTCCGCCGCCATATTAATTTATTCGTGCGAATAAAATGTAAACTAAATAAACGAGATTTGCTTAAAAATAGCACTGATTATGGTCTTTGTCTTTGTAAAATATTAAACATTAAATTGTCTATTGTGATCTTAGAGCATTTAGGTTAAATGCTCTAAGATTGTGATAGATATTAAGCTTCTTCTAAAGTTCATTACTGCCCAATTACTTTCAGGAGTGACGAAGCAATATACCACAAAGAAAGTCATTAGGTATTTAATACCGATGAAATATTGCCACGATCCTTTGTATTACTGAACTCAGGAGGACATTAATTAGGTGTCATCATTTTCTTCTTACTGATTAATGAAGAACACAGATTAATATCGACACAGAAGTCATGTATGAGACTCTTTCTTTTAATAAAAATATTTTTTTGGCAAATGTATGCCACTTCATCAAACCATTATGATCATCATCATCATCTGCCTAGCCTTTTCCCGACTATGTTGGGGTCGGCTTCCAGTGTAACCGGATGCAGCTGAATACCAGTATTTTACATGGAGCGACTGCCTATCTGACCTCCACAACCCAGTAACTGGGCAATACGATACCCCTTGGGAAGACTGGCTGTCAGACTTTCGGGCTTCGGACAACCCGTAACGACTGTCAAAGTTTCACAAATGACAGCCGGGACCACCGGCTTAACGTGCTTTCCGAGGCATGATCTTCTTTCATCAAACCATTAATTTAATTTATAAATTAATCACTCATGTAGTCATAAATGATTATTATTCATCGCCATTTTTTTAATCCACCAACCCGTAATGGGCTCGCGTGATGGATTATGGAATTGACTTTTTCCATTAGAAATTCCTTAGTACCAGCCCGAATAATTTTTGATGGCCTGCCCCTGATAACTGGCGAAATATGATGTGCTATAGGTACAGTACTGCCCAACCCTTTGGAGAAACAAGGCACACTGTTACATACCTAGAAACTTACTGACTCTGAACAAATAGCTAATAATTACAAACATCTGTTACTTGAATACATCGGTGCTCCTTGCCCTGTAATCAATCAATCAAATAATGATTGATAACTGACCCCTCTTAGTTGTAACCCTGTGCAATCGATATCAATCAAACATCTCGATTGATCTGATCAATCGGTTATTAACTTGTTAAACAGCTAAATACACGGTTGTAGCACAACCGTGTATTTTGCTGTTTATGTGTGTACTAGCTTCTGCCAGCGGCTTCGGCCGCGTTGTGAGTACCACAGGGATAAAAGTATTCAATTGTATGACTAAAGGGTCCGGACGGCGCGTATATGTTCCACCCGCGCCTCAAAGAGATGTCAGCATATGAAGGAGCCCCCTTAGGGCCAGGCCTGCCCGGTAGGCGGGATTTTTCGAAAGGGTTACCGCTACCCCGGAACATAATGGGCTAAGGAAGGAACATGGATGGGTTTTAGTCAGTAAGAGTCTGTCCCTTCCGCTCCACCCAGAACGGGAGAAGTCATTGGATGATTTCCTAGCCTTAAAAAGAAAGGGATAAAATTATTCTATGTTTTGACCCAAGGGTTCGGGCTCAGGTTACTTAACTGTCACCCACAAAAATGCGAAAAGCAACATTTCGCCATTCGTCATGTGAGTTTTTTTGAAAGGGGGGCGAGCTTATTGTCATCAGCTCGGCCCAAATCCAGAGTCCGGACTGCCACTAAGGAATTTCTTATGGAATAAGTCAATAACACTTTACCTGACCTGGGAAACGAACCCAGGACCACTTGATCAGCAGTAGCGCTTGCGACCACTTAACTAGACCAACGTAGCAGTCAAGAATCTATAAAGTAATAAAACTAAGGAACTCTTACGTATTGCTGACTTCCTGGTAAGGCATCCAGAAAACTGACAGCATGACATAGAACGAGCTGTTTGTCTGTCACAAAGGCCGTTTCTTAGTATTCTACCTCACCAACAATGTCTACGATGCTATGTTAAAACCCTATTAAGAAATTTGAAAACAATGGAGGCAAGATAACCCGGCGTAGTTATTAGTAAGTTGTTGTCTGTTCTCATAAAGTTATTAACTTCTTTGATCTTTATGAAGTTAGACAACTTCACTTCGTATTCAGACTTCGTTCATTTGTCCCATGACTTGCGCCAATCTTCTGTTGTCCTGGTAACTTGTAGCCTCAATATGTCAGTTAACTAGTTTACTGTGGTTGTAACTGGTTTACCAATCACGTGGCAATACTGCCAATCTTCTGAGCACCTTAGTGTCCTTTTGTTTTTTTTTGTACGGTGGCCAGCACATCTAGTTACCCCAATCAGTCAAATTTATTTGGTAGATTTTTAACTTTATTACAAAAGCAAGGTTTTTTTCAATCGGGCAAAATTTGACAGTTAAGGACGGTAAATCATCAAATGACTCCTCCCGCTCTAGGTGAAGCGGTACGGAGTGTCAGACTCTTACTGACTAAAACCCATTCATGTTCCTTCCTTAGCCCTTTGTGTTCCGGGGTAGCGGCAACCCTTTCGGACAATCCCGCTGCCCGAGCAATCCCGCTGTCCCGGGGCTTATTACCCTGAGACGCATGTCTTGTCTTGCCGCCTGTGTCGAGAAAGCTTCAAATCATATTCTGAATTTAAAACCACAGATCCAAGGAAGACACGACCATAGACTTTACACTTATAAACTGAGAGGCACAACCATTTTATCATTATGTATGTTTTAACCTATAACATGCGAACTCACTGACCACAAGTCTAAGTGCAGTAGACCATATGAAACGCTAACGACATTATAGTAGGGAGTAGCTCGAAGTTTCACGGACAGCGGTTAGGAACTTTCCACATGCACGGAGAATGTCAATAGGGCCACAGGGAGCAGCTAACTTTAATAACTGCTCTACGTATAACATGGGACTCTGTTACGCTCATGTTAGCGTATGAAATTGTTTGCGAACAATTTCGTGTGGCAGGGCTTTAGATATTGGTTTTAAGGATGATTCAAATTGGGACTGTGACATATGGGTGTGATTTGGTTAACGATTTAGATTGAAAAGTAAGTCTGGTACTAAATAATTAGAAGCGAGCAAAGCGGATCTAGTTTTGAGCCTGCAAGCACTAATAAAAGTTGACTTTGTTTTTTTTCGATTTGCGAATTTTGTGAAAAAAAAAATTACTACCTACTCGTAATAATAGACACTGCCTCAACCCGTTTTTCAGTTTATAATGGACTTTGTTTCCTGTAGAAACGTTAATTGCTCTTACTGAACTTAAAAAAGGCGGTAAAAACTCTTTCATGTCAGTTTAGTGATTTAACCTAACCTAACCTAACTATAAATGATGTTCTGATTTGTCTTATAATAAATATATCTATTAATTAAACAATATTAATTTACAAATTACTGTATTAATAATAATATTAACTATTCCATAGTTTTAGTTAGGTACCCAATCCACTATAGCCAACTAACCCCATAGCCCAAAATATTTGATTTTAATTTTCTGCAATAGTCCTGCACCGACTGGGGGTTGTCCTTGAGTGCATAGTGCATACATAGTCGTCTGTTGATTCCAACTCATCATTTATAATTATAAATGTCTAAGGGGCCTCTGCGAGTAGGCTTTGGCCCCTCGTACGCCTTCCAAAGGTCCAGGACCCCAGGGTTACGAGAAATAGCGAAGACAAATACTAACTGTCAATTCAAATAATATTAACCGTAAAGAGATAACTATATATTTTTTTAAGTATTTGTTATAAGACATGTAAACAACATGTTTTGTAAATGAAAATAAAAGATAAGTTATAAAATCAAACCCAACAACTGGTCTCATTACCCGAAGTTATTAACTGTGTTCTGTGCACTTAGTATTATTTATCAGTTCCAGGCATATTCCAGTGTGATCATAATCCGCTTATGGGAGATACGGAATAATCACAGTTTGTACTAGCATGTTCTAATTAACTATATTAAATTCATGAACACTATATTTGCATGCGTTTCGTACTACTATGAGAATTCACGTGTGTTGGAAATTGTATAAACATCCCAGGCACAACGGCAACTAATAAGCGCCATTAAAAAATAAAGGTACTCTAATCTAAGCTATCAAGATCACATTTTGATTTGGTTAAACTTGAACAAGAACCCTCTAATTTGCTATCTATCTTAGGTAAACTTACAACCAGTGTAAAGTCACCTTCAGTTACTTTAAGCTCTGTTAAGTTACCCTAAGATTGCCAATACATTTTTCGAGAGTTTGGAATGTTTTAATAGGGGACTCTAGTCTCGAGGAATTTGAAAAATTGGTATTAAAAGTGGTATTGGAAACTATTGCCGTGCGACGCACTTCCCCCCGTTAAATGCGAAAGGGACAACTGCAGATTTTACCTACAAAAACCTTGACCAAAGACGTTTTGTATTCCGCTGTTTTCTTCTTCAAAACTGGACTGATCTAAAAATTTCTTCATTCATAATAACCAGTAACAAATAAATAATATGGAATGGAAATGACTTCATTCAACCCGATACCTCATTATTTTGTACATAACAATTTCATTTTAAATCCTCTTTAAGCTCCTGACATTTCGCTTTTACGGTATAATTTACATATTCCGTGTAAAATGTTAATTTGCGTTGGAACTTACTGTACTGATCTCATGGACTATTTTATTCTGTTTTAAACTTTATGCTTGAACTAGCTTCAGCCCGCGGTTTCACCCGCGTGGATGTCGGAAATTATTCCACGGGAGCCGTACCTTTCTCCGGGATAAAAATAAGCCTTTGTGTTAATCCAGGTTATAATATATCTCTGTACCAAATTTCACTCAGATCCGTTCAGTAGTTTTGAAGAAGTAACAAGCATACAAAGACACACAACACAATCACAAACTTTTGCCTTTATAATATTAGAGTGGTAACCCCAGTGTGATGACCTCCAAATTGTAGATTTCGTATTTTATTCATAATAAAAAAAAAATACAATCTTCAGGTAATTTTTTCACGTCCGCTATTAAGAAGTTTTATAAACTACATTATCATCATCTGCATCCGCTGTTTTTCAACTATGTTGGGGTCGGCTTCTAGTCTAATTAGTAGAATAGGTACCTGTATTTTACATGGAGCCACTGTCTAACCTTTTGAGGATTACAGGCGTGATGTTATGTTTTGTAATTAAAATAACAACTAAGCTAACCCGTAAATGTTTACTTATTTGAGTCTTATGTATGTCTTAATAACAAATCTACCAGGTAGTCCCCTGGGGCGTAAGGCGGAAACTAATGCGTTTTACGGCACAGCAAGTGGCGCCACCCCGTTTTGTTACGAAGTTACTAGACTCACCAAAAAGGTCGGATAATAATGACACTGGCTGGTGACAGTCACTAGCAGAGCGTCGCATCCATGGTTACTTGGTTGTTGTCTTCTCATGACACAAGATCGTCTTCTTCCAAAGAGTATTTGTATTTGTCTTCTTCTTTTCGTGTGGTTAGTGTCTAACCTGGTGTCAGAGTTTTTATGCTGCTCCTGGGTCTCTGACTTAGCTTCACATGCTGTTGAGAAATATTTCTCAAGCATGGCGGTTTCCTTATGATGTTTTTCTTCACCATTTTAAAGCGATTGATAATTATACAATACGCACATGAATCTGAAAATCAAAGGTGCGTGTCTTGGGTTTGAATTGGAGACTTAAGTCTTGGCAGTCCGACGGTCATACCACTAGGCTACAAAATGATCGGAGCCTCTGTCGTCCACGCCCACGATGAACTGCTATATTCCGGCACAATCCTGACTATATTGAAGCTGCTGAACCACGATGATCATATCCTGTGCCGTTATGTTTGTAGATAAGCCGCCCTTGGTCTCGTAACAAACTTCCCTACCATTTATTTTGAACTTTCATAGCAGATGGAAGATATAAAAGTATAAATAGGTGAGGCTAGCTAAGGAGCACTAGCTCAAAGGAGTACCCAGAGATTGTTGATAACCCATTTAAAAAAAGTTATATACTGTTTTTTTATAAATAACTAGGTCCCCACCAATGCTTTGCACGGTTCTTACGATTTGATAAAGCATTGAGATATATTTATTACTAGCTGAACTGCGCAACTTCGTCTGTGCCACCTAAGAGAGAGAGTGGTTTAGATAATTTCTCCTAAGATGTTGATTGAAATCAAGTGTTGTCAAGGACAATTTTGTTACATTTAAATATATGCTCCGCTCCTATTGGTAGTAGCATGATGTTATATAGCCTATAACCTTTCTCGATAAATGGACTATCCCAGACCAAATGAAATAAATACAATAATGTTTTTCAATTCCAACCAGTAGTTCCTGAGATTAGCACGTTCAAGAAAACAAACTCTTCAGCTTTATAATATTAGTATAGATTAGTAAAGAAAGCATGTTTTTTGTTTTATATTGCATAAATTTAAAAATAAATGAATCCAAAATCAATGCGTATTTTAAAAAAAACACCGTGGTCACACAGAAAGACACGATAAGTGTAAAGTGTATTATTAATGGCATTTACCACTACACCAAACACAAATAGAATACCTACAAACTTCCGTAGTCGAGCTTCGCAGCATCTTTCCAAACACATCGGGATCAAATCCTTACTTCCATTCCCTGACGTTTGGAACTCCGAAACAAACCCAGCCAGCCAGCTACATCTAAGTCTAACCAGACCGCAGTTCCCAGGCTTTGTACCTATTGTTATTTCCTAGTCGTGTGTGGGACGTGTCTGTCCATATCTTTCCGCACCATTCGCCGACGACGATACTAAGGCCTCAGGATGATAGGCTTACGGCTAAACTCGTTGCAATCTCTCTGCGGACCGCGTTAGTGCAACTAAATGTAGTTCGTGCTATTTAGAGAGAGATATTTTCCGAAGATGTTGTTTTTGTTGACGTTACTTTGCGTGGGGGTGTCGAAGTCAAAACGTTTATTGCAAACTAATCCCCTTACTAATAAACGTTGTATAGCACCTGTGTAGTTACACAACGCTTTGTCTTCTTCTTTCAAAAGTCAAATTTCTGACGACTGAAAGAGAGAATTCGGTGTGTACAGAGGCCAGCACATCATG
Source organism: Hyppa rectilinea (assembly GCA_951799385.1). Lineage (NCBI taxonomy): Eukaryota > Metazoa > Arthropoda > Insecta > Lepidoptera > Noctuidae > Hyppa > Hyppa rectilinea. The sequence continues at coordinate 9,172,436 of OX637318.1, read as the reverse complement.
TTACCACAATCTGACAAATTTCTTTGATAGTATTTCAACTTCATTGCAAAAACATATGGTTCACTAGCTTCTGCCCGCGGCTTCGCTCGCGTGGAGGTCGGAAATTATCCCACAGGAATGTTCTACCGGGATAAAAAATATCCTATGTGTTAATCCAGGATATAAACCATCTCTGTGTCAAATTTCATCCAAATCTATACAGTAGTTTTTACGTGAAAGAGTAACAAACATCCATACATCCATACTTACAAACTTTCGCCTTTATAATAGTAGTAGGATTGTTAATTGAGAAAATTTGACACTTAGGGATGGCTTGATGTGCTGGCGTCTGTAACTAACTATTTTATGTTTATTAGTAAGCTTACATAAATTTTAGTTTTATTTATTTGTATAGATTTATTCTACAAAATCCCGCGGAACTTTTTCTTTCCATGCAACCGTAGCATATCTGACGGTATCCAAGTTAACTTTTTTACTACATAAAATGGAACGTGCTTGGAATAATAGAGAAGAAAAATCTGTAGGTACTTTGATTATATTTAAACCAAAGACTTGGAATGAATTTTAAAACAAATACGAGTTCTAAATTTCTTCTTATAAGACTGCTATAAAGATAATGAGAGGGATATTTGCGTTTTACGTGACCGTTTTTACGGGACATGGCAATTTTGTATGCACAGACATGAAAGTTGATAAATATTTTGGATTCTTGTTAGAGATAAGTAATTTCTGAATTTTTAATACCACTAGTTTTAAAGTAGTACTATTACCATTCATCCATTATCTAGCATGTTGGACAAATTATTCTTCTTCTTTTCGTGTGGTTAGTGACTAACCTGGTGTCAGAGTTTTTAAGCTGCCCATGGGCCTCTGACTTAGCTTCACATGCTGTTGTGAAATATCTCTCAGGCATGCAAGTGATTATTAGATAGTGATTGGTTATAATAAGCGGACAAGTTATTGATAGGTCACTTTTTTTTTTTTTTTTTTTTTAAGGCTGGGAAATCATCCAATGACTTCTCCCGCTCTGGGTGGAGCGGAAGGGAGTGTCAGACTCTTACTGACTAAAACCCATCCATGTTCCTTCCGTAGCCCTTTATGTTCCGGGGTAGCGGTAACCCTTTCGGACAATCCCGCTTAATTGATAGGTCACTTGAATAGAAATTTGAATCTATTATGATTAACTGAACAATTGTTTCATTGGGTGGTTGCGATGCGGAGGAATTTTTCGACGCTATATTTGAGTTAGTTATTAGTATAATACTTGTACATAATACCTATATTCTTTTTAGTTTTACTGTTAGATTATATATTGATATACCATTTTAATCAATTAATTGTTCCAATAGAATTTATAATAGAATGATAGATTTTAAGTTACACTATACATTGTTTCAAGAAGATTGTCATCATGTCAGAGGTCACCAAGAATCTTTTGTTTTGGTTAATACATAAGCTGGCCTAATACTACTATGTTCTTAGAAAAGCGGTGGCCGCCACATAACGGCCGCAGTGATTACTGTCCTGACTGTACGACGTCAAAAAACGCTCTTTAGAAATAAATTCAGTGACGTTATTCACCGGTAAATTGCGGACACCATAAGACGGTAATCGCTTTTCTAATGAACCATAGCTTAATCTACAATTCTCACCGAAGTGAGCTGTCATTCCAACTGATTCTCGGGATTGGCAGATCACTTCAAGCTCAATTCAGCTAACTTCTCGTGGTTTGCTTTTTGATGAATTAACGGTTTAAAATTCTTCAGATTCTTTAAGGAAAAACGCAGCTAAAGTGTTCTAAGAAAAAGGATTCAAAGTAAAATAGAAAAGAAAACAGATTTAGTTGAACAAGCATCTTATTTACATTACCAAATCGGTGTAAAGGGTTCGGCCATCTTTGTCAAACGTAAAGCCCTTATTTGCAAGGCTAAGAAGATCAGTTCTTAGCTTTGGGAAAACGGTGTTGCCTGGTAGTTGCGGTCGGGAGGTTAATATGCGTAAAATACGGATATTGAATGCTAGGTTCGCTAGATTATTTAGTATAAAACCTGGTGACTTAGGTATAGTGAAGGAACCTAGTTTTAATGATTTAATTAAGAAGCTAGGTTAATTTAGGTGGAGCGACGATCTTTGTACTATGGCTGGCAGCAGCTGGATGAGAATTGCTGAGGATTCAGATGAATGGTATGCAGTTGGAGAGGCCTATGTCCAGCAATGGACGGCTATAGGCTGATGACGATGTATGACTGCTTTGTTGGTGTAGTGGTCACTGAGTATAAGGTCCTGGGTTCGATTTCCGGATCGGACAAGGTGTTGTTGGGTTTTGCCATCTGGAATGCCTATGTAGCAGCTCGGAGTCTGGATTTTTGCCCGGTTGATGGCAGTAGGCTCGCCCTCATTACATAGGACTCAATCATAAATGGTGAAATGTGGGTGTACTATCGGTACACTTCTGCTTAACTCTTCGGGGATTCCAAGCGTGATGTTATATATACTTGTTATATCTACGTAGTCATGCGAAACTCACGGCAAACACATAATTTTAAAGCGTTGCCATGACAATCAAGTCAAGTCACTGTATTATGTGCCAGAGATGTCAAAACAAAACAGAATCACGAATATCTTTTGATACGGTAGGGCGAATCTCGCTCGTGGCTCTAAGTACTACCAGCCGCACAGGTCGATCCACCAGGTTAAGCTACGCTTGCCGGGGTTTGCCGTGGATGGGTGACCACCTTTACATACCGAGACTCCTCAGTGCCTCGGAAAGCACGTTAAGCTGGTCCCGGCTGTCATTTGTACATCTTTGACAGTCGTTACGAGTCGGCAGTAGCCCGAAAATCTGACAGCCAGTCTTACCAAGGGGTATCGTATTGCCCCAGTTACTGGGCTGTGGAGGTCAGATATGCAGTCGCTCGGTATAAATACTGGTATCCAGCTGCATCCGGTTAGACTGGAAGCTGACCCCAACATAGTTGGGAAAAGGCTAGGCAGATGATGACGGTGGGGCGAATCTAACGATTTAAATCTTTGCCAGATTCAAGAAACGGTTTTGAAGATTAATAATAGATATAGCAGTAGACATTTTAATATCTGCCACAAACCTTGTTGAAGACATAAACTTTTTTTTTAGATTTTTGAAGTATTCAATTCTGTCGACGAAAGGTTAGTTTTTCAGCTTCACCTACATAGACATTATATTGAGCTTCAACGTTTTATTATTCCTAACACAGTTACTGGTACCCTCACATCATAAGTCATAACCTGAGGAGATGGAGTAATAAAAGTAATGTAATGTTCGTATGCTAATAAAAAGGTCTTACCACCGCCTGTTCCAGTTATCTGCATATATAGGTTTTATGATGTTAAGTGATTTTATTAAAAAAATTGGGAATTTCAGCTTTTGTGACATGCATAACTTTATACGCATAATAATTCTGTCATCTACATGAATACTCACAAACACAAAACACGCTCTATGTGTCTACTGGTATCGTTCTGTATGATGAAGGAGGTTTTTCATTTCTTTTATTATTATAGAGTAAAAATAAAGTATTATCTTATTAATTATTCTGTTACTTTGCAATTGTTTTCGGAATTCTTTTCTTTATTCATTTTTTAATTTTTACTTCATTTGAAGTAAGATTGGTAGATAAGTATAGGTAGGTATAGATACCCAACATTCAACCTTGTAAAAAGCCACAATGTCGTGAAAGTAGGCATGTCGTAGTTATCGGGAGTGAAAGAGACAAGACGGAGAAAACTTGACTACTTATTTGTTTTGACTCGTTCCATACCCGCCAACGTTATTCTGACAAGTGACAACCACCTTCGAAAAATTGGTTGGGACGAGAGTATAACACTCACTTCGGGGAATAATACTAACAGGAGGTGAGTTCGTTTAAAGATCGTTTCTTAATAAACCTATTAACGTAACCTAGTAACGTAGACCTAGAAACCTTGTATGTTCATAAATAAATTATCAATTCCTGGAGAATTTGATCTAGAACTAAGTAATACTTTGATGAAACGTCTTACTGGGAATGGGAACCCCGTTTATTTAAGCATAGTGGCTTAAATGATTATTATCTTTTGATTATTGATGAATGATTATTATTAATAGATGTTCAACTAACAACTATGCGGTCGAAGACTCGCAATACTCTAAAAGATACAGACCACATAACATGATAAGTATGTATAAGTATCTTTTGGTAACTCTCCAGCCTGAAATAAATTGGGACATTTGCAAGAAAATGATGAAGACGACACTTCCAGCCTGGCCATTCAATGATAAAAGAAAAAAATATATTCATACACTATATTAAAAGTTTTCTCCTAGAGATAGCTTAAGTTAAAGTTCAGAACAACTGAGCATCGTAAAGAACAATGAGGCCGAGTTTAAAGTTTCAACCATGCCTTCATTCTAACTAAGAAGGCGCAGAAAGCATAAAAGTATCTAATATCCCCTCTTTCTAAAAATTGTTATGAACAAAGTAATATTTTCTATTGCCGAAAGAAGCGGTCACGTACGCTTAGGTATTTATTAACGAGATACTGACTTTATTGGATAAATCTTCCACCTACATTGTCGAAACCTATTGAAAGCTCACACATCGACCTTTGTGCAGGATCCAATTACCTTCATGTGGAGGGCATTCCTTAAATCTTAAGCATGTTACTAAACCTTCATATGAATAGGTCTTTGATCTTTAATAGCTTGATTACACATTGACTCACATATTATTATCTTCTTGCTATTTCCTAGAAATAAAAGCGGGGAATGACGATTATTTTTATTTGAAATATCGGTAAACACAACAATTATCTTTAGTCTGAAAGGATATGTATGTCAAAGGTTATTATGTAATCCACATTTGGCCAAAAAACACATACTGTCCCGGAATTTTATTACTGTTATAAAATAAAACTATTATTATAAATGCGAAAGTTTTGATGGATGTTTATTACTCAATCACGCTAAAACGGCTGAACGGATTTAGATGTTGACGAAGAGATAGATTATAGTCTAGAATAGCTTATAGGCTACTTCTTATCCCGGAAAAAAACACGGTTCGCATGGGATAAATTCCGACATCCGGCGAAGGCGCTAGTAGAAGCTAATATAATAATAAAATTACAAATTAATAATAAAACTACTAAAACCGATACGGGTTGTCTAAGAATTGTTTAAAAGACCCTTAGTTGTAAAGATCCTTACATAAAGCTTAAATCTTAAAAAAAGCTTTAAAAAGCTACTCTTTTTTTAATGAATTAAAAAAATGTACATATATTTGTTTTGATTGATTGTATAATTATAGCTCCTCTAATACATATTAGTAGGCATTATGTAAGCTCAATCTAATGCCAATTACACAGATGATGACGTAATGCTTTACGCTTGATTTAGCCTTGTATCCATATTAAAGCGGCTGAAACTATTGCTTGATTAAATTGCGCTAAGCGATTTTACTGCTTTTTTATGAGGCACTTGTTCTTACTTAACTTGACACTTCACAAACTAGGTAGCTAATTTATTAGTCAGTATTTTAGTGGAGTTCTGATAGATAGTGAGTGAAACCAATTCAATTAGGATATCTTGTTGTTCGTTTTGATAAAATTCTATTATTCCTATCTCCATCAATTTTTACCGATACTATCATATTTTTATCAATCGTTAATGAAAGCTTTTTTTGTCTTTTTTGTTTGCGGGAGGGAAATAATCAAATGATTCCTCCCGCTCTGGGTGGAACGGAAGGGAGTGTCAGACTCTTACTGACTAAAACCCATCCATGTTCCTTCCTTAGCCCTTTATGTTCCGGAGTAGCAGTAACCCTTTCGGACAATCTCGCTTACCCGGCAGGCTTGGCCCTGAGGGGCCCCTTCATATGCTGACATCTCTTTGAGGCGCGCGTGGAACATATACTCGCCGTCCGATCAGCACCAGACCCGTGCAGCCTGCGGACGGTGAGTAATGACTCACCAGGCCCGCGCCTATGGTGGCCGGGAGTCGTCACGTGGCTCCCGACGCCCGGAGCGTCGCCTGCGGCGTCTGGGACGGGAGGACCTTTCTCTCTCCCATCCCGCCAACTCCTTCGCGAGCATGACTGTTTCGCAGAAGGAGGTGACTGCCTCCCACTCCCTCTCGCTGGATTTATCTTTATTATAAAACCTACCACGTCAGACTTAGTCCTGTTCAAATTTCAATTTCAATTTCGTACAGAAATTGCATATAAAAAAGTACTTTCAGTTTTTTCTGGAACCAATTAACCGGGCAACTGTTCCAATTTTCTATTCTTTTCTCTTTTTTGACTGAAGTTTCTGAATCGTGTTGGTAAAAAACAAGCCGTATCGAACAAAATGTCATTTCAACTACGGAACTCTTCAGTTTGCGTGGTCCGACACCGCTTTGACCGATTTTTTTATGAATGATTTCTATTTCTTGTTCGTTTTGACGTTTAAAATTGTCTTTCTTGTGCCTATTTGAAGTAAATTATTTGACTTTAACTTTGACTTTGAAGTGGTCAGTAGATTTCTTAAAAGCTTTACATTAAACACAAACCAACTAGCGACCCTGTTTATTTGTAATGAAGTATTGGTTTCTGAAACCAAAGTCTTTGTCATGCAACCTTCAGAAAGGCAACCTTCCAATAAACCTTTACTGGAATTTAATATTAGGCAGTGTTTGCGTCGGATACGCCTTAATATCCTTTCGAAACCAATTTGAATACCTTTACATTTCATATCGTTTAGGTAGTAGGGGGGCTCGTGGTTAAATAATAACAGCCGCACGATTTGATCTTCAAGATTAAGCAACGCTTGTCGAGGTAGGTTCACCCATCCATTACATAGCCTGAGCTGTAGGTCCCCTCTGTCATTTATTTATTTGATAGTCGTTTCGGGTAGTCAGAAGTCCTTAAAGTGTGACTACCACTCTTGCCAAGGGGCTTCGTGTTACCCAATAATTGAATTGAGGAGATCAGATAGAGGGGGGGGTGTTTGATATAATAACAAAAGTTTTAATGATCATAAGACCTAATTTTTTTTTTTTTTTAAATAAAACGATCAAATGGTATACTGAACTATTGATATAATTTAATTTTATATGGTACTAGCTTCTGCCCGCGACTTCGTCTGCGGCTAATACTGTGGAGGGCAAATCTTATCTCTGTGATGTCCTTGTGATCATAAAATAATTTAATTTGATAAGAATTGATATTTTGTTGTTTAAATAATCATCCAAACAGAAGTAAGTCGAAAAAATACTTTTTTTAAAACATAAAACGAAATATAAAAGTTAAAAAAGATAGGAACATAGGGTTGCCATACATTGCTTTCAATTTTAAACAACTGTTTAGGCAGCGCATGCAAAAAATTATATTTTCGGAGGTATTTCTTTCCGACTTACTAGACGAAAATTGCGATAGCTCGGCTAATATGTATGATGTAAATATAATTTATAGCCTATAGCACTCAGGAATAATGTAGCTTTCTATCAGTGGAAAAAATTTTGAAATTGGATCATTAGTTCCGGAGACTACCCCCTACATACAAACTTACAAATTTTACCTCTTTATAATATTAGTATAGATAATGAACATTTCCTATAATGCACATTTCATATAATATTCATTTTCCCTATACACCTGCCACCCTTAACTATTGTTACCAGGAGAAACTAGATACAATCTGGAATTTAGTGCACGCCGACTCGGACAAGTTAGATATAGAAGGGGATGGCGGGATCGAGATGTCCAAAAGATCTCTCTCTGATGTACATAAGCCTCCCCTACGCATCACTACTTCGACAAAAGATGCATTTATACGTAAAAATATTGTACCAAATTCTGTTGGAAAAAAGTATTAATCAAAGCAATAAATTCAGCTTAGGTAAAACGCCGCGCGCCGCTGCAAAAAAAAGAATGTACACACGAACAATGCGGTTAGTATTCATGAATTAATTAAAGATCTTGGCAGTAAGTTTATCTAAAATACGTACCCTACCTACAGTTATGTAGGTACAAAGTTAGGTGCAGTTATTCGCAAAATAAATACAAGAACTAGCTAGGCAAACCTATTATTAATTTCAAATTCTATAGCAGCAAGTTCTGAGTACTTACATATTTAAGTTACTGTAAAGTCTGTTATACACCCACTGAAATACACGAATTACTAAGTTCCCTCGAGCCTCCTAGTCAAAGATTTTTAAATATTATAACCGGTAATTAATTTCCATAATATAATCTTACTACCCTACTAATAATTTTATAAAAGTGAAAGTTTGTGAAGATGTTCAGATAATAATAATAATAATGTTTATTTCTCACCACAATATACAAATACAACAGTTTAGAAACAATTACATAATTATAAAGATTAAGTCATATATTGTGGGAGACTGGTGCCTAAGCTAGGTTCATGCCCTGTGTTTCAGGACACCAGGTCCCCACCCTTTAACATTGACAATATCTCAAACTTATAGTCTAGTGCTGACAAATGCAGTAAGAAAACATCACAGAATTGTTAGTATATCAAGTGTGAAGTGTGTTTGTGTATGAAGTTAGGTGTGTTTGTGTGCGTGTGTGAAAGTAGATATGTGTGCGTGAGTATTTTGGGGGAATAATTAGGAAAGCAGTACCTATGCTTATGATATAGTAGTTATAATTTTTTTGGTTTCATCATAATTTAAGTTTAATAAACAGTCAATTAGTCTCTTTTTGCAAGTTACATTAGTACTATTAAATATATGTAGTAACTTATTGATCCGATTGTACAAGAAGCCACCCAGATAACAAAAGAAGCGCTTAGAAAAGGTGGTTTTGAAACGTTGGTGATGACGCTCCACTGGATCGAAGCGTCTCCTTCCATTGATGTAGGATGGATCGTAAACCAGCAGTTTGTGTTGTTTCAGTAGAGTGTGTAGAATGAACAGTTGGCGTACTGACGAGATGTTTGGATGTTTGTTATTCGGCTGAACAGCTGAACGGATCTGGGTGAAATTTGGCACGCATATAGTTTATATCCTGGATTAACACATAGGATACTTTCATCCCTGTTATTGTAAAGTGATGACCTGAAACACAGGTTTAAATTAAACCTAGATCAGGCAGAACACTACACTAAACAAAGAAAAATTTTACCTCACTTGTAATTATGTAAACCTTAATTTAGACTTGACTTAATTCTTGAATAAATACATTTTATTATTTTATTTTTATTTATCCCGGTAGTACGTTTCTGTGGGCTTATTTCCGACATCCACGCGGGCGAAGCCGCTGCATGAAGCTAGTATTATAGGGTGAAATTGAACTCATGGGCAATACTTTAAGGGGTCATTGTTCTCATCATTATGAATAACTTATACTATGGGTACAACAACAAATATTGTCAATTCAATTTCACCCTGTATTTATCTATACTAATAATATAAAGAGGAAAGATTTGTATGTATGTTTGTAACGAATAAACTCAAAATCTCCTAAACGGATCTGGATGAAACATTATAGATTATAGTCTGGAATAGCATATAAGCTTTTTATCCAGGAAGAATGTACGGTTCCCGTGGGATATTGCCTACATACACGCGGGCGAAGCCGCTGGCAAAAGCTAGTTATATGTATATTTAAGTCGCTTCTCATGTTTGCCCTTGTGATCGCGTTGTTCTTCTAAATTGCATAATGGATATAGCTGCGGTGTTCACCACCTTAAGAGATCTTTTTCCGGAAAACATATCAGTATAATACATTAGATATTATAAATCATGCATTTAACAAAGAAATCTCAAATGTTTTCAAGGTGTAAAAACTATGCGAGGCATATGCGGGTCGCAAATCTTTAATACTCGTATGATGAAGTTTACATATTCATTTCATATCTTTTTATGTCACTTATAAAATTAAATAACTAACTTTACTTTTTAATATTTTGTTTCAGGTACGCCCACGTTCTGATGTTAACGCGTCTGCTACAGGTAACAAATACAAAAGAATTATCCAAAACTCCAATAATTAATTTAAAAAGTATTAGTATTGTTTATCATCATTCAGCAACATAACGCCTACCACGACACGCCGTGTGCCTTTTAGGCATGGCAAGCGGGATTGTCTGCTGAGAAGCAGGCGAACAAAAAAAGTCGAGCAGTATTCGTTTCCTTAAAAACATTTAATATTTTACGGAGAAAAACACCAGAGTACTATCTAATATTGTTAAATTACAATGTGCGATTTGTATTCGAACAGGGCAATACCCTGTTCGGATACAAATCGCATTACTCAAATTAACTTAATGCTTATTTAACAATTGATAATTATTTCTATAAGTATTTAAAACCTTTTTTTTTATTACATTTATTTCGTGTCATTACACCAGAGGTCGTAAACCAACAACCTATCCATAACTGGTTTAATAGAGTATCAAATATCAACCAACCAAGAAGTTAGTAGTAAGGCTTAGTGCCTTAGCACTAACTTCTTGGTTGGATTCTATATGGTGCGAAGACGGACCAAAACAAGTGACGCGTGAGTGTCTCACTAGACGCGAATCACGTCGCAAGTTGCATCGCTCGACGCCGTGAACGGGGCCTAACCTAATTAAAGACAGTACAGTCTAACAAGCTCTTCGGTTTCGGTTTAAATATACTGCCACTATTCATTTTTATTAAGTGCGTTATAATTTTTTAAACATTTTGTTTTTTGTTAGGGTGGGATATCATCTAATGACTCCTCCCGCTCTGGGTGGAGCGGAAGGGAGAGTCAGACTCTTACTGACTTAAACCCATCCATGTTCCTTCCTTAGCTCTTTATGTTCCGGGATAGCGGTAACCCTTTCGGACAATCCCGCTTAAATTTTTTCAACATTACATATGAGAGGCATACTTATGAGAGCGATGTAAAAGAATTAATTGACTTGCTCAGCACACTCATGGCACAACATTGTTTAAAATTAGTTGCAAGCTAGCTGCTTCTATACCCGTCATCTACCCCGGTCGCGATGGGGAATGAAACCGGCGAGAGATGTCGTGCGGTGTCCCACAGGGATCGGTTCTGGGGCCGTTCCTGTGGGACATCGGTTACGACTGGGTGCTGCGGGCCGACCTGACCCTGACGGCGTCAGCGTAGTTTGCTACGCTGACGACACGCTGGTCCTGGCGCAGGGGAGGTCGCATCAGGTGGCGGCCGACGCGATGACACGCGGGGTTGCGACAGTCATTGAGAGGATCCGGCAGTTGGGTCTCGAGGTGGCATTGCACAAATCCGAGGCCATGTCCTTTCATGGGCCTCGGAATAGGCCACCATCGGGATCCCAACTTACGGTAGGAGGGGTTCACATCGGCGTCGAGACCACGACGAAATACCTAGGTCTGGTTCTCGACAGCCGATGGAATTTCGTGGAGCACTTCCGACGTTTGGCCTCCAAGCTGGAACGGACTGGGGCCGCCTTCAAGCGGCTCTTGCCCAATTTGAGGGGGCCAAACGCCTCCTGCTGGAGGCTTTACGCGGGAGTCGTGCGGTCCATGGCCCTTTACGGGGCCCCGGTGTGGGCGCGTTCACTACGGCGGCGAACCGCCCACTATCTGAAAACGCCCCAAAAGGTGGTAGTCATACGGCTTATCCGGGGGTACCGCACGATCTCGGGCGAGGCGGCAAGCCTCCTTGCCGGACTGCCGCCGTGGGATCTGGAGGCGATAGTCCTCGCGCGCCTGTTCGAGTGGCGCGCGGAGGTACTAAGCCGGGGGGAAACTCCGTTTCCGCAGCAAATTGCGGCGGAGCGGACGGACCTCCGGCGCGATCTCATGGCGGCCTGGAATCAGCGACTGTCGCAACCCAGCGCAGGGCACGCCACGATAGTGGCGGTAAGGCCCCTCTTTGAGGAGTGGCTAGAGAGGCGTCACGGCGCCCTCACCTACCGCCTGTCGCAGGTCCTCACCGGACATGGATGTTTCGGGAGGTTCCTGCACATCATCAGGCGGGAGGAAATGCCCGGGTGTCACCACTGCGAGGATCGCCCAGAGGACTCGGTAGAGCACACGGTGCAAACCTGCCCCGCTTGGGCGGAGCACCGCCGTGTCCTTGTAGAGGCGATCGGCGGCGGCGACCTCTCGCGCCCGGCCCTGGTGCAAGCCATGGTCCAGGGCGAGAGGGAGTGGGAGGCAGTCACCTCCTTCTGCGAAAAAGTTATGCTCGCGAAGGAGGTGGCGGGATGGGAGAGAGAAAGGTCCTCCCGTCCCAGCCGCCGCGGGAGACGCCCCGGGCGTCGGGAGCCACGTGACGACTCCCGGCCACCGTAGGCGCGGGCCTGCGGGCGGTGAGTAATGGGTGACTCACCGTCCGATCAGCACCAGACCCGTGCCGTACGGCGCGTATATGTTCCACGCGCGCCTCAAAGAGATGTCAGCATATGAAGGGGCCCCTCAGGGCCAAGCCTGCCGGGTAAGCGGGATTGTCCGAAAGGGTTACCGCTACCCCGGAACATAAAGGGCTACGGAAGGAACATGGATGGGTTTTAGTCAGTAAGAGTCTGACACTCCCTTCCGCTCCACCCAGAGCGGGAGCAGTCATTGGATGATTTCCCAGGCTTAAAAAAAAAAAGCTGCTTCTATACCAAATAGCTTATTCGACTGTACCTCTACAAGGATTATATGAAACTTATTACATTCTCCAAGAAATGTATAACAACCTGCCCTGTAAAACCTTCATAACTTTAACCCGTGAGGAGGCGCGCCCTACGCTGTCACATTGATAGGCGCGCGCGAGTAAAATGCTCACACTACTTCAAAGTGTATTATTTACATATTTATTTCAGAAATTGACATAAAAATCGAGGGGTATAAATAGAAACACATGTATTTTGTATTAAAATATCTGTATTATTAAAATTACACAACAGAAATACAACTTTAATTAGCAAACAAAATATGAACTAACTTTGGCCCCAACATTGAGCAGTCTTTGACAAAAAAAAATATAAAAAAAGAAATTTACATTTTTTTTATTTAAATCTGTCTTTCATAGGATCTTGATTAGTGTCACTATTAAAACACAACTGGCAAACGAACGTGTCATGCTTAGTGCAGAGTAATTTACCACATGAAGTACACGTTTTTTTTGTACGTCGATTTTTGCGTCTATTATGATCTATATTGAACCAGGAGATCTGTATTGAACAAAATTCAGTAGATCTAGACTGTTCTGTAGAGCTAGAAAGTGGCACAAATCTGTTCAGTAGGAACTTGAGATCAGGTGATATGTTCACCATGCAAATTCGTCGGGAAATATGTGGTCTTGCGTCGACGTCGTTCGCCCATTTTTTATGTAACTAAAATAAGTAAAAAGAATATTATAACGTACGCCCTTAGACTATAATCGTGATTTCGCTACATTTTCTACAAATAAATAAAGCAATCCTTGAGAAAAATACAAATACGTTAAATTTTTAAGAAAAATAATACTTACGCGGATAGGCGCGAAATGAGCAAAATGACACATGACGTCCACAATTACTTCATTCCGCGGTCACGGCGGCACTAAGCGACGCGGGAATGCAGTGAGGTAGAGGAGAGGAATAGTCCGGAAGGTACTGAGACGCTCGGACTGCAACTGAAGGTATATCACCATAAACTACCACAGTTAATTTTGGCGTGAGCAAAATGCTCATAGCGCGCCGTCTCACGGGTTAAGTTACCACTTTAGTGTGTCTCTAATATAAATTATTTGAACAACCAAATCAAAAGTCAAGTTGTTTAAAATTTTACTTTTTAAACAGATTCATTCGGTATCCTAACGAGACTAATTTCTTTTGGAGTCAAATTCCAATTTTAAAATCGTTTCAGTAACGTTAAAAGCGACGTGGTCTTGTAATTTAATTTAAAAGAAATAGGTACTTACTAGAGAAGAAAATAAAAATATAATGTTATTGCTAATTTCACATTGTCCGAAAGGGTTACCGCTACCCCGGGATATAAAGGGCTAAGGAAGGACACTCGCTTCCGCTCCACCCAGAGCGGTAGGAGTCATTTGATGATTTCCCAACCCCAAAAAAATACTTTTAAAACTTAACGCAAACAGAACCAAACTCAAACTCAAATTCTTTGCATTTATGTGTACATATGTAGGTGTTACATAGGTAAATAAGTTGAAACTTGAAACCCCTAAACCATGTCAAAAATCCATAACAATAATGACACTGACAGCGCTTCGTTCGCTCAGCGTTAAATTTTACCGTTGAAATTCGCACTAAGACTATGACTTGTTAATTTAAGTTGTTATAGGAAAAATCAATGCTACTTGTTTTTACATTACATTGCGTAACATATAGTAATACCTAGTAGCTTAATCTTTTAACTGCCTTTCACGATATAGCTTTTCACAGCAAGCTTGACAAACTCGAATTTAAATCAATTTTTATAAACCTTATTTCTGTTAAACTTATTTCTCAATGAATAAAAATACAGGAAAACGAAAATGAAATACTATAACTTTAGTCGTTTGGACCTCAGCCAAGATACACCACGACTTTCAGTAAGTGTCGTAAAAGAAGACTTATGGATTTCACGATATAAATTCACACCAACAGAAAATGTTAAAATGATATCGGATTCTGATTTGCAACTATTGCTGAATATTCTGGATTAATAAGTCATGCTGAGTATTGGTGGCCCTGTGTTATCTGCCTCGACTTACGAATTGTAGGTCGTGAGTTCGAACCCAAGCAGGCGCTTTACTTTTTGTTTTTAATTTCATCACTACTGCTCTCAAAACGGTGAATGAAAACATCGTGTGGATACCGGCATGTCGTAGAACCAAAAATTCGAGGTGTGGTGGATAATGACCAACTCCCTCATTTAGAGGGGAGACCTGTGTCCCAGCAGTGGGAACAGGCTGATTATGAATACGTCAAGTTTAAGAACGTTTATTCTATTCTATTTTTTATCTAGGGCAATAAAGCTGATGCCATTCTGCCAATGTCTAGTGAATTGGAAAAGCAAGTACGAGTGACGGAAAAAAGAAAAGGAAAATAAAAAAATCCTCCGATACAGTTGAACCTAGATCTTGTAATTACGGTTATTTACATCCTTCAAAGTTTCATTAAAAAAAAACGTCAAACAGCATCTGTCTGGCATAAATGTTGAAATGAAGTAATTACATGTTTTTATTTCATCTTAGTTTTTAATTTTATTCAAATATGCTTCTTGCATATCTAAAGTAGTTTTTTCTTGTAGTACTGTGCCAAATAAACATTTTTCTTTCTTAATGAAAGTGCCAGCTAGATAATATTAAGCGGGATTGTCCGAAAGGGTTACCGCTACCCCGGAACATAAAGGGATAAGGAAGGAACATGGATGGGTTTTAGTCAGTAAGAGTCTGACACTCCCTATCGCTCCACCCAGACCTCCATCATTTGATGATTTCCCACCCTCAAAAAAAAAGATAGATAATATTGGTCAGTAACTTAATAGTAAAGAACGTGGATATTTAACTTAATATCTCCATTTGCAACATCTTCACAGACGCAAGCCTTAAAGATTTCTTCGGGAATGCAAGCTGGCTCGGGTCCAGCCAAGTTAAGCTCTAGTTTTGACTTTCACTTCACTTTCAGGGAATAGAAAATGGATGTTATAGCTTTGCCAAAGTCCATTATGTTATGTAATATTATATTTCTCTTAAAATAATGTTGTTCTTCAGAAAGATCAGGTGCGTTGTACAGACTTGAACATGAACCTTTTTCATTTGTATTAAAGTTGAAAATCTATCTAAAAACTTGACAGATTGGGGTAGCTTGATGTGCTGGCCTCTGTACTTGAAACCGTCCGTGTATGGCCAATATCTGAACGTAGACGAAGCAAAAGGAGTATGTAAGGATTTATAGAGGTATGAGGAACAGGATGTGAAGTTCACTCACACTCTATAGAAAAGGGAGGATCCTCCAACCAGAAGGGTGTTGTGTCCGATAGACTACTTCCCGACGATTGCTAAATGCTAGACAATGTCAAATTGTGTAACGAAACTTGGTCAAGTGGCGTTCTTGACAATCAGAATCGCTGAGATAAGGAATTGTTCGATCAACAATTTCCGGAATCCATTCGACACGGAACGATTGACACTCGTCTTGGCATCCAGATTGTTGTTCTGTAGTTTATGCCTTCCCCATCTGAAGAATGCGTGAGGATGTATGGAATCTTTGTGTATAGTTAGGCCAGATGCGGTAAAGGAGATAGAATTTTGCGTTGAGCTCCTAAAATAGGTTTGAACAACACGATGACTGTCGCATGTAGGTATGCTCTCTGTTGGGGCAGGTCTACTTGAAACTGTAATGGTAATTTCTTCAAAAGGAGGGCCTTCTGAAAGGGTTCAGGCATGGTCCTGCATTATTACCCACATAAAATATTTATAATATAATTTTAAAAGATACCTCTGAGTTTGTTTCGGAATTTCTTGTCAGGGTCAGCTAGGAAATTCCGGTGCTATCTAAAGCTTAAAAATATCGATGTGTAAAAATGTACTTACAGAAATAATCATTACGGTGTCCTGCCTTTTCGCAGAAAATTGTTTGCCAGATTATCACTTGCCAACCAACGTTTCGCCGATGTTTCACTTTGACAACTAACGATTAGCAAATGTTTGTATGGCAACGTTTCATTTGGTAGAATTATTGTTAAGGTAATTATTATAATGACGCAAAACGTTTGGGACATTTATCATTTGTCAACCATTTCACTAGGCCACACAACTATTAGACGAATGACGTTTTGTCAGTGTAACAGTTCCTGGTCTTAAACTTGCCTAAAACAAATAAGTTTTTTTTAATAAGTATAGAACAGTAGTCTAAAGTTACGATAGGTTAGGTTAGGTTAGAGTATGACAAACAACGCACGAGCCGAGCGAGCGAAGAGAGCGTGCCGCGGTAGCGGCCGGCGATGTGCCAGAAGCGAACCGCTTTTGTAAAAGGAAACTGTTAAGTTAGGTTAGCTTACCCACTTAATATCACATTTTTTTTTAATGCGTAATCTAGCCTTTATTTATCTAAGTTACATGAAAAATTAATTAGTATATACAACCTAAAACTAAAAAATATATACATTATGTACAAGTGGGAAAAAAGGGGGAAAACCTCATAGGGCGTCAAAAAATTCATCCCCATCGCTGACAGTGGGACATGTGCCCAAAAGGCTGGCAGCGTTGCCACGTTGAATGGCAACGCTGATTCTTTGGCCTAAAAATTGACCAGCCCTCTGGTCACGTGTAGAGTCGACCAACCGCTGGGCGATATCCCGAAACACTCGATGAGCACTCGGACCCCACGGCCCTAGAGTTTCAACCCCAAACGGCTCGAACATATAACTTCCAATAAGGTTGTTATACTTGCGCCGTTTGAGGTTTTCCGCTCCTGCAGCAGCCGCCCCAGCACAGCCCGCCGTGCTAGGAAGATGGGATATATCACATAATTATTAAACGAAACCCAACTAGATTTGGTAAACAATAAACAACTAAATGCAAACGCAAAGTAAAACATTCTGCTACTTAAAAGTTGGCATTTTAAAAAGTGTCATCATGTAAAGCAAACCAAACGTACAGTTGGTAACTGTGAGGTTGGGAAATAAAACAAAATTATACGATAACTTGGCAAATGATTATAAAGCGAAATAAACTTCTGCGAAACGTTGGCTGGGAAGTGAAAATCTGGCAAACAATTTTCGGCGAAAAGGCAGAGAACCAATCATTACATTTCATGAATTTCCATTAATGTAGACGTAAATTTGTAAGTAAATTTCCCATCCAACGGTTAAACCGTGCCATAGCCGGTGTAATGGTCGCGCAGATCGATCTCCGGAGTAAAGTGTTACTCCACAGGTCGATGGGCGCGACCGTTAAACCACAGGCCTAATTAAAACACAAACATACAAACCTAGCATAGCCTAGCATCCATTGAATATACGACGTGGAGCTACAATGGTGACATTAATTTAACACACGGGTAGGGCTAGTGCCAGTAATCATGTGAATGTTGATAGGTTAAAATAAATAGAATATTTAAACAAAAAAATCAAACAAACTGAATAATTAAATCGATTCGCCTACTCGTTGCAATTGCTTCATCGTTTTTTTTTTTCGTATGGTTAGTGTCTGACCTGGTGTCTGAGTTTTTATGCTGGGCCCATGGGCCTCTCACTTAGCTTCACATGCTGTTCATGATTTCATCGTAGTTGCTTATTCGTTTTAATCTCATTGATGCGAATGTTATGATCCGTGACCCGTGATATGAGCGCTGCGTAACAGTTCTTTAAGTACAGGTTGCTCTAAGATGCGATTTTTTAAGATTTTAAATAAATCCGTAAATAATAACGTTTCAAGGAAATGTAATGTCTTCATGAAACGAAAATGTGAAAACGTATACGTGTGTTAAATTAATGTCACCATTGTAGCGCCACGTTGTATGTAGACATATTGCGCAGTCTTGTAATCACAGGTTGCTTCGCTTGTAAACTCAATTACGTAAACAACGTAATATATGTTATAGAACGTCGTAACAATATAAAATACAACAAAAAAATGTTAAAATCGCGAAAAAAAATATGAGGTATTTCATACATGTATTCACACGTAACTCAATAAAATGTATGAAACAGCTCATATTTTTTTCGCGATTTCAGGGTTCATCCTATAGTAAAAGTTGTTCGTAACGATGAATACAATGCTCCCACGAAATTCTTAGAGTTAATTTTTTTACACCTTATACAGTATCACCTACTAAATTATACTTATTTATAAGGTATTGTTTAAGCAAGAAAATCTTGAGAGAAGATTTAGCCCGTTTTCCGTTCTTCGCTAGGGTAGGTAGGTGTAATTAATGGCGAATTACGGAATATTCAGTTACAGTAAAATCAGACGGTAACGCTTATTGTAATTTCTGACAGATAATAAAAGAATATTGGAAACGTAACATATTAAAAAAACAACTTAGATAAAACGCATTAAACTTGGCGAGTGGGGCTCGCTAAAATCTACGTAGGCATCATACCACATTTCAACTCACTGTGTCGACGTTATCTTTTGATTACCTACTTAAAAAAAAAAAAAAAATACGTGTCCAAAATTTTTTTTTATCAAGGCGACATCCCAAAAAAATTAGTCGTCAACCCTATTCCTACCCTTTTTTTTTTAAGTAAGGATGGGAAATCATCCAATGACTGCGCCCGCTCTGGGTGGAGCGGAAGGGAGTGCCAGACTCTTACTGACTAAAACCCATCCATGTGAACATATACTCATTTCTCCTATCTCCAGGTAAATAAATAAATTTCCTACCAACTATATAAAGCAAAGGCAACAGAACAAGTCTTAAATTCCTGATCTTGCGCTCAACTGTGCGACAAAGGACGTCTATACAAGGTAATGTATTGTACAAGTGCCACCTTACGGCCGTAAATAACATCGTACTAACTCACCATGTGAAATGTTCCCGACATATATAAATGTTTCTGAAGCGCCCACAACAAAAACGTATGTAATAATTCAACTATTTGTCTCGTAAATCTAGTAATTTTATCGCAATTTATGCTTTCAGCTTGTGCGTAAGGAAGACGAAAAATGTAAATCTGTTTGTTTTTGCCTGATAAGATGGGAGATAACTTATAGCAACTGTGTCTAAATGAACGGGTTTTTTCTTTCTTTTCGTGTGGTTAGTGCCTAACCTGGTGTCAGTTTCTATGCTGCCCATGGGCCTCCGACTTAGCTTTACATGATGTTGAAAAATATCTCTCAGACATGCTGGTTTCCTCACGATATTTGCCTTCACCGATTGTTAAGCAAGTGATAACTATACAACTACGGGTTAAGGTACAGAATTTCTCAAACAAATTCGATTTCCCCAACGAGGCCTCTTAAAACTGCGTTAAGCAGCATAAACAACTAATTCAAGAAACATCCATATTTATTTTGATTTTGATTGCTCAACGGCAAGAATGATGAAATTCCTCTGAAACTGTGCTCTCCTGAATAAACTCTTTATGGCACATCCTAAGCCGCTGTCAGTGAATGTAATAATATATATATATATAATTAATTTAGAAATCGTATGTAAAATAAAATGCATCCTTTACCAAACAAAATATTCTAATGTTCTTTAGGAAAAATCTACTCTTTAAAACTAAACAGAGCAGTTGGGCAATAACATAATAAACTTTTTCACCTGTAATTTATCTCACCGACGACCAAGTTGACCTGTAATTAAAAATACCGAAGCTAGCAGTGTTTAATTTCAAAATAACACGACGTGGGGCGAACTTAAATGGGATCGGAGTAAGAATACTTAACAATAGAGTATAGACAATTCGTATCGAGGGTAGGTTTACATAAGCGACCATTCTTGTTCGAGTGGCTTTTCCATTCCACTTACGCAACTAACACACGTGATTTTACGACTAACAGGTTAGCCGTAGAATGTAGAGCCTGGTCGGTTAGAATATAACTGACAGCATTCGATGTTTCAAAATGATAGAATAGTTTGATAGGTTTTTATAAAAGAAATGAAGAGGATTCCGTCAATAGCCGTGCTGCTTGACGTATGTATTCGTTAAAAGCAATATAATTCAATAGCTGCTGCGTGTTTGTATTTTGTAGGATAGTACAACACACTACACGAGCTCCACCTCTGAGCTCCCTACGTGAAGGTCCCTCGGGCCTACACATTTGGTGTAGGCGCCGCACACAAAGAATGATCAAGCTGAATGGCAATAGGCTGGTCATAATAGCCGTAGAACCGATGTCTTAGGGATACGTTCTTGACTGGGGACTTTTTTTTTGAGGGTGGGAAATCATGCAATCACTTCGCCCGGTCTGGGTGCAGCGGAAGGTAGTGTTAGACTCTTACTGACTAAAACCCATCCATGTTTCTTGCCCTTTATGTTCCGGGGTAGGTAAAGGGGGGTACCCTTTCGGACAATCCCGCTTATTGACTGGGAACTGCGAATCGGGAAACGTCAGGAAGGACGCGATCAAGCTAGGCGGAGCGATGATCTTCGTAGGATGGCTGGACGGAATAGAGTTGGTCGATAATCGAGATGAATGGCGTGAGTTTGGAGAGGCCTTTTATTTTTGAGGTTGGAAATTCATCAAATGACCCAAATGAATCACCCGCTCTGGGTGGAGCGGAAGGAAGTGTCAGACTCTTACTGACTAAAACCCATCCATATTCCTTCCTTAGCCATTTATTGGAGAGGCCTATGCCCAGCACTGGCTGTTGTTGACTGTTGATGATGATGAAGTTGGCTACAAAAAATGAACAGTCATCAATCCTCTTTCTATCAATCATTACTGTTTTCTGAATTAGTTAACGGCTAAAATGATATTTACATCACAATTTTGACATTGTTTGTAAATTTGACAACGCATTGTTAAACTCCTGGTAATGCCTGATGCCTATGTCGTATTCTATGAGGTAAGAGTGAATCCCGGCCACCGTAGGCGCGGGCCTGCGCGCGGTGAGTAATGGGTAGCTCACCCCGTCCGATCAGGACCAGGCCCGTGCCGTACGGCGCGTATATGTTCCACGCGCGCCTCAAAGAGATGTCAGCATGAAGGAAGGGGCCTGCTAGGGCCGAAGCCTTTTTTTTTCTGGCTGGGAAATCATTCGTCACGTGGCTCCCGACGCCCGGAGCGTCTACCGCGGCGGCTGGGACGGGAGGACCTTTCTCTCTCCCATCCCGCCACCTCCTTCGCGAGCATGACTTTTTCGCAGAAGGTGGTGTCTGCCTCCCACTCCCTCTCGCCCCGGACCATGGCTTGCACCAGGGCCGGGCGCGAGAGGTCGCCGCCGCCGATCACCTCTACGAGGACACGGCGGTGCTCCGCCCAAGCGGGGCTGGTTTGCACCGTGTGCTCTACCGTGTCCTCTGGGTGATCCTCGCAGTGGTGACACCCGGGCGTTTCCTTCCGTCTGATGATGTGCAGGAACCTCCCGAAACATCCATGTCCGGTGAGGACCTGCGTCAGGCGGTAGGTGAGGGCGCTGTGACGCCTCTCTAGCCACTCCTCAAAGAGGGGCCTTACCGCCACTATCGTGGCGTGCCCAGGGCCGAAGCCTGCCGGGGCAGTGGAATTGTCCGAAAGGGTTACCGCTACTTCGGAACATAAAGAGCAGGAAAAACATGGATGAGTTTTAGTCAGTAAGAGTCTGACACTCTCTTTCGCTCCACCCAGAGCGGGAGGAGTCATTTCATGATTTACCACCGTCAAAAAATGAGGCACACAAAAATGAATATATAGGTAATAGGAATCTAAGCAGTAGAATAAATACCTTGCCCAATAAAATATCACTTAAATTAAGTTAACAGCTTTTACGATCTCAGATAACGTCTTTAAATTAAAAGCGTCTATAACAATCAATGAACCACCTACGTCGAAGATTGTTCATAATGACCGGCGCAGTGTTACGGCGAAAGTAGTAAATAAAGTTTTAACAGCTCTTCATTAAGCGTGACTTCGAGTTTGCATCGAACAGAATCATGTCGAAGTTTCACACTGAGTTATAATTACTGAACTTTTTTAATTTATTATACTTGTTCAGGAATGTACTGCTGTGTATTTAACCGTGAAACGCTTGATAATAATTATTTGCTTTTCAATTCTCACTAAAAATCCTCTTGATGTTTTTTAATCTTAACTTTGTTTCAATAATATTTCAATACTAAATTTCTTTATTGCGTTCCAAAATGTACAAAGGTTGGTTGGTGGGTTGTAGTATGTCACAATTTTGGACCTTGTCGGGCACAGCATAGAATGTGAGAGAGAGGAGAAAGAGCACTGAGTGTTTACTTCTAATACTAACTATATAGGAACTAATTTATATATTGCACATTACATTTATTATTAAAACTAGCTTCCGCCCGCGGCTTCGCCCGCAAAACATGTCAACAAATTATACACATAAAGCTTCCCCTTGAATCACTCTATCTATTAAAAAAAACCGCATCAAAATCCGTTGCGTAGTTTTAAAGATGTAAGCATACATAGGGATATAGGGACAGAGAAAGCGACTTTGTTTTATACTATGTAGTGATGGACATAGATTTACATGACTAGATAGATTGTGTGTGCTGGTTTAAATGGCATTAAATTTTATTAAAGTATTTATATAGGTATTTGTTGGTATAGGTTTAAATTATTTTAAATTATTGCGGGGTTTCATAATTATTCTTACAATGTCAATACTTTATCAATTTTCTGTGCATTAATTTGTCATTTAAGTATTCATTTACACTATAATAGCTCTTATTTTATCGATTCTAGTCAGTCGGCACTTAGTGGTGTAATCACCACTATATGGGCCAATTATAATAAGTACCTCTGATTACTGGATCTCCGTGTTCAGAAGGGCGATGACCTTTTGTCGTTGGTTCAATATTATGAAACATCAAACAAAAAACGTAACTTCAATCAAACTTCATTCTGCTTAGTCTTCATCAAAGGCTTTTTTATTCTTAAATCCGTTTGTAAAGAACGTTAAAAAATACCTCTTTGTAAACAAAGAATCATATTATAAGGTACTTACTGGATGGACTTACTTTAAGTAATCCAGATTACCTACTCTCTCGCAGAAAATCCTTCAGATTATGAGAAAAGCCGACCATCTGTTTTTTTAAACCTACTTTACATCGATCCTAAAATATCTACGACATGACGAACATTGATAATCCCCTTGGTTACGATATAAATACCTAATGAACTATCATAGACACCACGTGATGTAACATTTACAAATCAACCAGAAAAGTTGATAAAAACCCACTTGTCAGAACGTGGCGAAAAAGGGTATTATTATATTTAAAAAAAAATAAAGGCACGCGAAAAAAATAAGAGCTGTTCCATATATTTATGCACACGTAACTCAATAAAATGTATGGAACAGTTCATATTTCTTTCGAGATTTCAGGGTTCATCCCTTAGTAAAAGTTGTTCGTAACGATGAGTACAATGCTCCCACGAAATTCTTAGAGTTCATTTATTAACACATTATATAAGCCAGGTGTCGTTTATTTAAAAAATTGAGTCCGTTAAGAAATCTTAATATAACGAATACATATATCTATTCATCTCTAATAGAAAATACTATAAAACTACCTGTTCCTAGATATTAAAAAGAAGATCCCCAGAGCAATAGATTACTAGGAGAGCATGAAAGCGTCGGGCGACGCGGCCGCTGCTAGCAGATTGAAAAGCAAAAGTAGTGCAATATAACGAGCTATACTTTGCTATAGCGCGTCTCTCGTGTCTGAATAGATGGACAGATTGCCTGTCACGTCGAGCACCTGCCAGTAAATGGAGCGAGCTTCATAGTTAAGTCACGGATCGAAGGGATTTGAATGTAAATCAGATATCAAGTACATGTTTGGTATTGTTAAGTTGAAATTTTAGTGTTATTGGGTGAAACTGATAACAATATAACATGACATCACGCCTTGTTTTCACGTAGGATTAAGCAGACGTGTACCCATTATATGTATTTTACACTTATTTAACATTACATTTTAAATAAATTTGACACTATGTTTTAAACAAGATTGACTTAAAAAAGGTTTTCTTCGTTCAAAAGTAATTAGAATCTATAATTTAAACATTACATGATATAATGATTACATGCTAAAACAATTAACAATTATTAAATATATCCATTATGTACAAGTGGCAAAACAGGGGGAAAAGCTCATACGGCTCAAAAAATTCATCCCCATCGCTGTAAGTGGAAAATGTGCCCAAAAAGCTGGCAGTGTTGCCACGTTGGATGGCAATGCCGATTCTTTGGCCTAAAAATTGACCAGCTATTGGTCACGTGTAGAGTCAACCAACCGCTGGGCGATATATGCATTTATTCGCATTCAATAATAAACAATAAAGTTTGATCTTATATTTTAAAAGAATGTTAGTATAAATACATTATATTTTTAATGTTAGTTCTGCTAAAGTAATTGTTTCAGCATGTAATAACTATAATAAGTAAAGTTCAACACAATCTAAATGGTTTTGAATAAATAAATGAATGTTCACCCACATTTCGGCAGTTATGTTTAAGTCCCATGTAATAAAGACCAAATCCTGATTTTGGGCTTTTTTTTTTTTTTAAGGCTGGAAAATCATCCAATGACTGCTCCTGCTCTGGGTGGAGCGGAAGGGAGTGTCAGACTCTTACTGACTAAAACCCATCCATGTTCCTTCCGTAGCCCTTTATGTTCCGGGGTAGCGGTAACCCTTTCGGACAATCCCGCTTACCCGGCAGGCTTGGCCCTGAGGGGCCCCTTCATATGCTGACATCTCTTTGAGGCGCGCGTGGAACATATACGCGCCGTACGGCACGGGTCTGGTGCTGATCGGACGGTGAGTCACCCATTACTCACCGTCCGCAGGCCCGCGCCTACGGTGGCCGGGAGTCGTCACGTGGCTCCCGACGCCCGGAGCGTCTCCCGCGGCGGCTGGGACGGGAGGACCTTTCTCTCTCCCATCCCGCCACCTCCTTCGCGAGCATAACTTTTTCGCAGAAGGAGGTGACTGCCTCCCACTCCCTCTCGCCCCGGACCATGGCTTGCACCAGGGCCGGGCGCGAGAGGTCGCCGCCGCCGATCGCCTCTACGAGGACACGGCGGTGCTCCGCCCAAGCGGGGCAGGTTTGCACCGTGTGCTCTACCGTGTCCTCTGGGCGATCCTCGCAGTGGTGACACCCGGGCGTTTCCTCCCGCCTGATGATGTGCAGGAACCTCCCGAAACATCCATGTCCGGTGAGGACCTGCGTCAGGCGGAAGGTGAGGGCGCCGTGACGCCTCTCTAGCCACTCCTCAAAGAGGGGCCTTACCGCCACTATCGTGGCGTGCCCTCTGATTTTGGGCTGCTTCTAAGAAATTCCTTATTGAAAAATCCATAACTTTTTGACAGACCTGGAATTTAAATCAAGGCATTAAAGCTTAGCACTAACGCTTGCAAGCACTAGAGTCTGGACAAGACAGACAATAATGATGATGATAATAATAGTATTTAAATCAATTATTAATCTTTAAAATATCACTTTGCAAATGGTTAATAATAATTTGATATACCAACAATATTATCTGTGTCACTTGAAAATGTAACCTTCCAAAGGCTTAGTGATGTAGATAGATAGAGATTCGAATGGTAATCTCCGTAAACATAAGCCTACTAATATTATAAGTTTGTAAGGATGTATGAATGTTTGTTACTCTTTCACGCAATTACTATTGAAAGGAGCAGAAATATATTTGGTACAGATAGATTATAGTTTGAAATAGCACATATTTATCCACTTTTTATCCTGGAAAAATGTACGGTCCCCGTGGGATAATTTCTTATACACGCGGGTGAAGCCATTGGCAAAAGATAGTCAGCTATAAACTTAAAGGAGTATTATTTGATCCCTACATTCTACGACCCTCGTAAGTAGACTAATGGCAAAAGGGTGCCAGGTGGTCTAGGGATGTATTGCCGGAAACACATTTATAAACATACGGGGTTATTTTTCAATGACCGGCCAAATTTTCACTGGGTGTTCTACCCATGAATGTGAACAACTTTCACTAAGGGACCAACTCTGAAATCACGAAAAAAAATCAGCTGTTTCCTACAAAATATCAATACCTACTCGACTAAAATGTATGAAACAGCAGATTTTTTTTTCTTGATTTCAGAGTTGCTCCCATAGTGAAAGTTGTTCATATTTATGGGTAGAACACCCTGGGAAAATTTGGCCGGTCATTGAAAAATTACCCGGTATATCCAGCTCGTCTTATGTTTCCACACTTAAAACTTCGAAGCGACCTGAGTAAAAGCGTAAAAGTTCGTTAGGTACAAACGAGTTTAATCAATCTCGTTCAACTTGGTTCTTATATATTAATTGAATTTGTGAACGAATGAGTGTCAACAGCTGCCATCTTGGAGTTTTAGGCTGATATCATACTGGCGATTTGCGAGCGATTTCAAAGCGAGGCGAGTGCGCAACAAGCTCGCAGCGAACTCGATACGAAGACGCAGTGGGCACGCAGCGAGTTCCCGGCGTGGTGTCTTTTTTTTTGAGGCTGGGAAATCATCCAATGCCTTCTCCCGCTCTGGGCGGAGCGGCAGGGAGAGTCAGACTCTTACTGACTAAAACCCATTCATGTTCCTTCCTTAGCCCTTTATGTTCCGGGGTAGCGGTAAACCTTTCGGACAATCCCGCTTACCCGGCAGGCTTGGCCCTGAGGGGCCCCTTCATATGCTGATATGTCTTGAGGCGCGCGTGGAACATATACGCGCCGTCCGGCACTGGTGCTGATCGGACGGTGAGTCACCCATTACTCACCGTCCGCAGGCCCGCGCCTACGGTGGCCGGGAGTTGTCACGTGCCGGCGGCGTGGTGTCTGCGTTTTGAACAAACAGTGACAGGATGGATTCCGACGAGAAACACTGCTGTTAGCTTTGTTACTCACTGTGCGCCCGCGGCGAGTTCGCCAGGCGCTCGTTGCGAACTCGCGGTGAGCTCGCTACGTACTCGCCTCGTTTTGGACACACTTGCAAATCGCCAGTGTGAGAATGCCCTTAGATCGATGGCACATTATATAGGTACCTAATATGCCATCATAGGTATGTAATATAAGGTATTGTTGTCAAGTAGTTTATTGAGAATAAAGTTTATTTAAACCTAACGTAAAGCTCTCCCACAGTCTACGATTAGAGTCTTTAATGACATTAGGCTACTACGGCTAATTAGCTGATGCGTGAGATCAAATAACTTAGAGATATTTAATCTGCCCAGTCAGTTTCTGAAGCAGTTGTAGTGCGGGAACCGTCACAACTTTATCCGGGAGCTTATTCCTTGCTAAAGTTATAAATAGTGCAATAAAAGAAAATGTGGAGAAAAATACGACCATAAATGAAAACACTGACAATACTGATGAATATGAATATTTTGGAACTATACATGTAACAAATAAATCCTAACACTAAAATTTAAGAAGTGATATTTTGATTTTGATTTTACTTTGATTGAATTTTCGTATGCAGGCTGAGGACAGCATTAGAAATACGCAGTTTAATTTATGATTGTATTGTAGTCTCCACTTTGTATATTATAACTGTTGATATAACTTATGCTATGCCGCAGGCTATACATTATAACTTTCCGAGAAAAAACTAGATGATTTATTTAATAATTAAACACGAATGAATATTTAAAGCATGACGTAACCAGCACATGTAAATGAAAAGTTTTCGTGCGTACCTACTTATTACAAAGTGGTTGTTAAACTTTCAGCGAAGCTGTAAAGTCTGGTTCGCCCGTTCAAATATTTGTAGTCTAAAAATGTTTCTAAGGTCTAGTGAATTATTCTGACGGAAATTCAACAGTTACTTTTCGCGTAAGCCTGTGGTAATAAAGCACGAGTTGAGCTATGGTCACCGGGGTTGGCCCGTGGATGGGTGACCATCTTTACATACCAAAATAAAGCACGCAGTTAACTCCGTTGGCCCCGTTGTCATTTGTAGATCTTTAGCAGTTGTTACGGGTCGTCAGATGCCCGAAAGTCTGACAACCAATCTTTCCATTAATTGTGTTGTGGAATGTCAGATACTGCCTCTCTCTCAATCTCAATTACTGGAAAGTCTTATTGACGGCTTTCGGGCATCTGACCCGTAACAACTGCCTTGCTTCTGCCCAACTCCTTCCATGTAAAATACTGGTATTCAGCTGTATCCAGTTAGACTGGAAGCCGACTAGCTAACCTAGCTAGCTTAGCAGATGATGATTTTTTGCGTACTCACTGTATAATTACTTAAAAATCATACTAAATCCATAAATATTAAATACGAATACGGTACATAATCCAGTTTTTCATATTTTTACAGACTTTTAAGCAGTAGGGATATGTAGATTAAAATACATTATGATTCGATTGTCTTGATCTTTCTTCTTTTCAAAATAGTGCTTTGAACACCACGTATACCGAAATTACAGATTCAATTAAAAAGCCATTCGTGTGGATCCACGTTCTGGCAGTCGAATGGACGTCACAATATAAACAATCTAATTTTAAATCTCCCAAACTTTATAGCTCCCATGTGTTTCAATCAAGCTTGAAAAACCCTTTTTTTTTAGGTTGGGAAATCGTTCAATGCCTTCTCCCGCTCTGTGTGGAGCGGCAGGGAGTGTCAGACTTTTACTGGCTTCCGAAACCCATCCATGTTCCTTCCTTAGCTCTTTATGTTCCGGGGTAGCGGTAACACTTTCGGACAATGCCGCTTACCCGGCAGGCTCAGCCCTATCAAGCCCCTTCAAATGCTGACATCTCTTTGAGGCAAGCGTGGAACATGTACGCGCCGGGCCTGGTCCTGATCAGACGGTGACCCATTACGTAGGTACCGCCTAGCTTGAAACACCCTGCACTCCGAGTTTCTAATAACCTACAATTTTTTACCAACAAAGGTTGTCTTAGTTAATTTAATATACGAGCAAAAAATAAGGTAGTTTGATGCTAAGTGATACGAGATCCAATCTAGTTCGCAAACTTTGTCAATTTATTGATCGACGTAATTAAATTTACTGCGTAGTAGCGTGACATGCCCTAGTGAGGGATATGCAGGATGTGCCTCATATAACCGGTGAATATATAATTAGTTATATATGTTCCTATCTGTTTATTATCTGTAACAACTGTTGGTGAACCTTAATTAAATAAATAGTTACAGACAATATGTTATTAATACATGTATCAGATACGTTTGGTATACACCATCAATTACTTTCTCCAAGGGACCAACATCGAAATCGTGAAATACTTATCAACTGTCCCTTATAAACTCTTCATACGTCCTCGACCTAAATGTATGGGACGGCGTATTTTTTTTTTCGCGATTTCGATGTAGGCGCCACGAAGAAAGTTGGTCAGTTTTATGGTCTTTACCACGCCCCTAAATAAAAAATAAACCCCACTTAATTTGTAACCAACGGCACTTACTGCTCTCTTAACTTGTATCGACACAAGGTGAAAAGGCACACTTCAGGAAAAGGGAGTTCCTTAATTACTTCGAACAAAACAGCCAAAAAATATCAAACGAAAAGAAATTACCAAAGACAAACTTAATTAACTTGAAAACAAATTACTTTCCTACATTTTGCCATCACTCCCAAGTCCAAAATAGAACGGACAGCGTGCAAGCCCTGCCAAAAGAATCATCCGCTAGGGTTGTCATCCTTCAGCTTGCAATACTGCAGGTGTCAGGGTTGCCAGTTAGAATTTAAGAGGTCAGGTATCTCACAAGCTTAGTCGTATCCTTCACTGCTCCACCCGACGTACAACGAGTGTTTTGCATAATTTAAACTTTCAAGGAGCCGACTCAAGAGAAGACCATTAGCAGAATCTTAGGATTTCACTTTTTTGTGTTCAACTTACGATCGTCCTTTGTTAAAAACATTTCAAAGCGGTGTTAGAAGAGTGATTTATTTCAAAGTACTTAAACTAAAGGCTTAGACGTCAGACTGAGAGATTTCTTTTGCATCGTTTAGCATGTTTTTCACTTTTTATTATCTGTCAGTGCGATGACAGTTTTAATGTTTATGCTAGACTAAGGTTAATGAACCTCAGAACTTTCCGGAAAGGTTCAAGGTTCTACAGGTTAGAATTTTGTAATGCCATCTGAAGGGAAAGTACTCTTAAGACTGTAGATAGAAAATATAACTTAAAGAAAACATTCCTTTATTTTTTAATATAAAGAAAACTGCATTCAAAGACTTAAAGAGTAGAAAATTTGCTTGCCACACCCAGATCGAACCGACTAAAATCTGTAAAAATTACAGTATAATAAATTTTCTCAAATACTTATCAGATGCTTGCTTATAATCAAGTCTTGCCGTATTAATAATGGAACAGTTTGGACGGCGCATGACCGGCATGCCTGCGAGCACCCTGCCACCCACACGCCTGCTTAATATGCGTTTCTATAAATATACAAACCACGAACAGAGACTCTGTTAGTATTGTTTTACGAGCGTCCAAAGAGAAAGTAAACATTTTCAGGGCATGAAATATTTATGGAACTTCAATATTTTGAATCGGTAGAACTAAAAATTATTTATTCTACACAAAAGACGCATATTACCTACATACTAAAGCCAATTCAACAAAAAATTTAAAAGCAAAAAATGATTAATGCTAAAAAGTTTGAAGTTATAAAATTGTCTATGTTCAGTTGCAATGTCGTTGTCGTTGGTTCAGAAAATAAATACATTTATCTATACTTAACCCGTAATAACTATCTATGGCAATGACACCTTCATTACATAATGCAGCAAATCCAGCAAAATTCAAGCGATTCATATTCATTTCATTCATTTTCGATCATATTATTTCAAAAAAATAACGAAAAGTTTAACGTTTTACACATTAACGTTTTCATGATATCGATAAAATTTATTAAATAATGTCAGTACCCTCTGTTTAAAACGAATAATTTAATAAAAAATAATTACAGCGTAGGAATTTGATTGGATTCTCGTCAACATGTATTCATTCCGTGTGTAACTGAGTTATAGTATGTTGAATAAAAACTGATTGTATTTAACTGTAAGCAATTAGAGTTTCTCTTGTTTACAATTTTTATTTTTCATTCATTTTATTTTAAATGTATAGATTTTTGAAGCGAACTGAAAATAGTCGGTTTACTTTTTTCGCAATTCACACTTATTTGTTACTTCGATAAATAAAATACAAAAAAAAATGAACGATTCTGAAAACATGAAGATCAATATTTTTTTAATAAATTGTGTTCTTGGAGCCTCTCGGAATTGCGTCACAATTGTCTCTGATGAACGGTAAGGCGTCCCCATTTCAAAAATCATACATATACTATAATTATACATTATTTGTAAATTAAAGTCGCTTTTCGTGTCTGTCCGTGTGATCGCGTTATTCTTCTTATCTGCGGATTTTGATGCAGTTTTTACCATAATTTAGAGAATTTATTTTGGAAAGTTTATAATTAAAATATAACTTTCATATTTCTTTGAAAGTTTTTCAACTTCATTACAAAAACATATGGTTCGGTTTTAATTGGAAAATTTGACAGTTTGTTGTGTACAATGTGCTGGCGTCTGTACATACTAGCTACCTACGAAACGTACGAAAGGGCGGGTCACTATGTAGTCTCGTATAAAACATGTTCAAAATCTTATTTGTTGTCAGAAACATATTTACGATCCTGTTTCTGCAACGAACCGTGCGGACATCAAGCGATTGACCCCTCCAGACTGACCCAATATTACAAATTTACTTACTTCAACAAACATTGTTAGGGCTGATTTCACCAATGTATCGCGATCAAAACGTTTAATCGCGTTTAAGTGCTGTCAGTGCCAACATTGTTGGGGAATATTGACACTGATAGGTCTTGGACGCAGTTTAAATGCGCAGTTTAATCGCGTTCAGCTTCGTTGTTGAAATTCGTACTTAGATTTAAGAATCAAAAAAGAGGTGTAAGTCTAGCGATAAGTTACTTTTAACTTATCGGTCCAATTACGCCTCTTTTTTGTTTTAGAGGATTCGACATTACCAAAATGAAGGCATGCGGTTCCTTTTTTTGGGCTCGTTAATTTTGCTTCTGTTTGGTGCCCAAGGTGGTGGCTAAGGTCTCATGATCCAGAAGATGTTTAGATAATTTCTGTGTCAAAATAGATAGGTATTTAACAAACTGTAACGCTAAAAAGAACAAAATAAAATGAAAAATCTCTTTAAATACTAACATGAACTACAAACTAAATACTATACTTGAGGCGTGAACGTCCTTCCTACAATTAAAGGTACCTAAGCCTCAAGCTTTTAGGAAAGTATAGTTCTATGTAAGTTTTATTTAGTTCCTTTTAGTTCATTAAAAGCTATTTACTTATATTTTATAACTAGCTTTTGCCCGTAGTTTCGCCCGCGTAGATGGCGGAAAAGATCCCATGGGAACTTAGTACCGGGATTAAATCAAATCAAATCAAAAGTCATTTATTCAAATTAGGCTGAAGATCAGCACTTTTTGAAGGTCAAAGTTACATAAGACAGTCCCCCAAAAACGCCCACCCTTCACCACTTCCTAGTGCTTTAGCTGGGAAGAAGAAGTGGCGCAACAAACTCCCCAGCAGCACAGCTGTCTGTTTAGTTGGAAGAACTTGACTCTACACACATTTATCGCATGAGAAGTAATTAACATTACAAAACACATCACATTAAAATCAATCATTTGCGACATGTCAGCTAGCACACGTTAATATACCAATTAAAACATTAAAACTGACTGTACTCAAGCGTAAATTTAAAAAGAAAAAAAAGAGTCTCCAGGTAAAAGTGCGTGCCCGCTTACATGTGCAATGCTGTACTATGTCCATACAGCCGTAACTCGAAGTTACAAATGATAAACTAGGACCATCGAAGTAAAATCAATCAATTAATTGCTAATGATTACTAACTAGGATCAAGATAAATAAATATGATCAACTGTCGAGGTCTCTAGCTAACCACATTTTGCAATACAACTCATTAAAAAAAAAACATAGTAATGAGTAGATTATGTCAACAATAAATGGCTAATAAAAAAAAATAAAAACAACCAAAACAATGAATTGAATACATAATAAAAATAATTTTATGAAGCTAATTCTGGAGAAAGAACATAAACATTGTCTTGTGTTAATCACAGCGACCAACTATTCTTGTCATTTAAGTAGTCGTTGGTAGTATAGTAAGCCTTTGAACAAAGGATAGATTTTACTTTAGATTTAAACGTATTAAAAGGCAATTCTAGCAAAGAAGAGGGCAGCTTGTTATAAAAGGTTATACCAAGCCCCACAAATGAGTTATGAACCTTATGAAGCCGATGAAAGGGAGCACGTAGTTTATCCTTATTTCTAGTATTGATGTTGTGAATATCACTGTTTTTAGTATATAAGTGTAAATTTTGTCTAATATATAAAATGTTGGCGAAAATAAATTGTGACGCTACCGTAAGAATACCAATTTCTTTAAAAAAATCTCTCAGAGATACTCTGGCACCTAGCTGGTAAATTGCTCGAACAGCTCGTTTTTGAAGAACGAATATATTATTTATATCTGCGGCTTTGCCCCACAGCAGATTAAATTAATATACCTACCCTATGTGTGACTCTAAGCTAGAAAGCAGTGATAGCCTAGTGGTGTGACCGCCGGACTGCCAAGTCATAGGTCTCGAGTTCGAACCCAAGGCACGCACCTCTGATTTTTCGGATTCATGTGCGTATTGTATAATTATCACTTGCTTAAAATCGGTGACAGAAAACATCGTGAGGAAACCGGCATGCCCGAGAGATATTTCTCAACAGCATGTGATGCTAAGTCAGAGGCCCATGGGCAGCATTAAAACTCTGACACCAGGTTAGTTACTAACCACACGAAAAGAAGAAGCTAGAACTATACAGTGTGTTAGGTTAAACGAAGGACATACTTTCAGGTTGTATAGTACTCATGGATATCAACAACTTAGTCCATGGGACCAACACTGAAATATGAAAAAAAAATCTTCTGTTCCAAACATTTTGACAAATTATGCGAAGATAAATGTAATGAACAGTTTTTTTTTTTTTCATGATTTCAGGTATAGTCAAAGTTGTTAATTTTCATGAGTATAGTATAGTACCCCCTGAAAGTATGTCCCTCATTTAACCTAACACACTGTATGTATGCCAAATTTCATGTGAAGACGTTCAGCCGTTTTTGCGTCCATCCGGAACGTACATACATCCAGACAAACGGACAAAAATTCGTAGCGTAATAGTACTATTCTTTTTCTCAAAAAAAAAATCAATGTACGGTTTTGAATTCGTTTGTTTTTTATACATAGGCGAGCAACAGCCATCCTAGCTTTTCTTTTATTTAGCCTGGCATTAAACTCAGCCTACACAATAAATTACATAATCCGTCAGACTCACGTGTGTACTGTTGTGTTCACAAACGACAAAAAAAGCCGAACGGAATATGACAAATGTTTTGTTGAAGTTTATTGTAGATACCAGTTACGGAGGCAAAAATGTACGCCATATCCAATAATGTTTATACACTCCTAGCTTCTGCCCGCGGCTTTGCCCGCATGGATGTTGGAAAATGCTGCATTATTGGAGTTTTAGTAAGGATCCCTAATTTTATGGGGGGATGGCGTAGCTTCCCAACACTGAATTTTTTTTTCAAATCGGTTCAGGTTCGGACCCCATTCAATGCAAACAAACAAACAATATCTTTCCAAATTATCTTATAATATTAGTATAGAATCGTTCTCATGTGTATTCGATATCTAACGTTAATTTGGATTAAACATATAAACCATAATTATTTTTTTAAACACAATATTTACTTTACTACAAAGTAAAATAAAACTGCTATGAATAATCATCTAAATTCATGCAGAAATAGCAAACAATTTTAATATGGATTACAAATTATTAACATTCACATCATTGACTGATGTCCCGTGAGAGTGAGGTGGGAACATTACCACGCGATAATACAGACCACAATATAATGATATTGCTTAGTCGGCCATTTAAATCATTCCGGATTCGATAAATACCAAAATTCCCATTTGCATTGTTCGAATGCGTGTCATGTTACACTATAATAATTGTGGTTACGTATGCCAGACACTGCTGTTAAACACGTATAAAAGGAGATTTGTACATAATGTACAGACGCCAGCACATCAAGCTATCCCTAACTGTCAAATTTTCTCAATTTAAAATGAACCTTATGTCTTTGCATTAAAGTTGAAATACTTTCAAAGAAATTTGACAGATTGTGGTAACTTGATGTGCTGGCCTCTGTACCATTGTGCCTCGTGTAGGTATTATTGATTCATTTGACTACCTACACACGCAACTTAACGTAACAACGAATAAAATATAATAAAGTGGTTTCGCTCACATCCCACGGAAACTACTAAGTTTATCGAAATAAAAGTATCTTGTGTGCTTGCTCACGCAAGTCAGTGTACTTGTGTGTCCACCAAAATTCATACTTTATTTATAATATTTGTAGATAGGCAGTCGCTCCATGTAAAATACTGGTATCCAGCTGCATCCGGTTAGACTGGAAGCCGACCCCAACATAGTTGGGAAAAGGCTAGGCAGATGATGATGATGATTTGTAAGATTTGAAAGTGTTTTGCATAGGCTACGCGGCTACGGCTACGGTACACAAATGCCTCGACAGTCCAAATCACTTAAATAAACTTCGAATGTGAAAACGTATCAACAGGTAATTGATGAGACTGGAATTCCCAATCGTCTACGACGTAGACGTCTCGTAGCACCTTGCTACGAAACTGTCGTAGCGTCGCAGTTGCTCGGCGATACGTCACTTCCCGTGTAGGCTTTGCAACAATGAATGATGTATGTGGTCGACTATGTATTTTGCTATTTTGGGAACATCGTCAACTAAGCTATAGCAAGCGTAAGCGTATTAATTGAGAACCACTGAACCGACTTGGCTATTTATTATTTTAAATGTTCGTAATAGTCCCAATTAGGTTTTTATGGAACGTTCCCGGGAACATCTCAAATAATTCGGGAAAACTGAATGGCTTCTCTTCTATGGAATCTTTAACATGATAACGTCTGTTGGCTCAGATATAACGATAGAAATCAAGCCAACCTGACCTGCGACATTTGATGATACCGACCGCACTTCGTAAGATATAGTTTTAATGGTTTAATCAATACTGCACTTACTTCGTCGCCGCCACTGCACGATGAAGATAGTGGCACCACGTTTAGTGCCAATAACCGCTCTTTAGTGCATTTCATGACATTTATTCACCACTAAAGGATTTTTAGTGTTTCACGTAAAATGTAATACTGTGTCGCAATCAAACACTGCCTCTGTACAGTAAAAATCTCGGTGTGCAAACTTAGGTGAAATGAGCTGTCATTTTGGATTGACAGCTCACTTCTCTTAATGTTCCCGGTCAGATTTTTACAGAATAGACCTGCTGGTATACGAGTAGTTTCGTCAAAAGATTTTACTCTTGTGACCGTACTATTTTATTATAGTCAACATCTTGAGTCGAAAGTCTGTGTTTATCTAGGATATTAGCTATTAACATCGTTGAAGGAATACATCGTAAGTGGACCTGGACTTATAGCTAGCGTGGTGATTAATGCACGTGTCTTCTCTGTATGAGACCTGCAGCGGCACAGTAGTTCGCCGGTATTATTAACTTCTTGAGTCGAAAAACCACAATTATTATTTTCAACAACTACAATGATAACTGACTTTTCCGTGTATTATTTTCGGGAGACCCAGGAACGCTGAGAAGAGAATCCATGTTTGCAACAGCTAAAAACAAGCAGAGTACAACCTGCTTGATTATCAAATTGTAAACTAACGCGAGCGATGCCGCAGGCAAAAACAATTTTTTAGAATAAATAGGAATTTTCTTTTATTCCAGTCATTATAGACCAAACACACTGAAAAAATTAATTAGTTGAATCAACATTAATTCAACCTATTTTTTGTGTTAATATAGAACCTACATAGAAGATTTGTTGAATCAAACAAACTGAAATTGTTACTTTTAAAAGGTAAATTTAACCAAACCCAGTGAGGTTGTTTCAACACTGTTTTGAAATGGTAATATCAACTAGTTTATTATAGGTTATCAGAACATTCAACTTTTCAACTATTTTTTTTTGTTGATATAGAACCTACCTTTAATAATAGTTGAATCAATTAATCTGAAATGTGTTGCTTGAAAGGTAAATTTAACCAAACCATCAGCTAAGTTAGTTTAACACTTACTTGTAACAGGTAAATTTAACCAAACCATCAGCTAAGTTAGTTTAACACTTACTTGTAACAGGTAAATTTAACCAAACCATCAGCTAAGTTAGTTTAACACTTACTTGTAACAGGTAAATTTAACCAAACCACCAGTTAGGTTGTTTTAACACTATTTTGAAATAGTTATTTTAACTATATTATTAAACCTGTATTTTTAAGTTTAGGGTGCTAAGTTGTAACTACCTGATTTTTGTGGTAAAGTTAACCTGTATTTTTAAGTTGAAACAACTTGTGGTGTTTTGTTAAATGAACCTAAGCTTAGTGGTATAATCTACCTAGATCATATTCGTATTTTTGACAAAGGTGTAATGTAGAATCGACACGTAGCAATAGGTTAGAATAACCTAAATTTGGTGGTAAAATTAACCTGCGTATATTGGTATTCTTGACTGTTGTAAATGTAGTATTGACATGTGAAATTAAGTTGTAACAACCAAGTTTTTATGATAAACTTAACCTGTATTTTTAAGTTGAAACAACTTGTGGTGTTTTGTTAAATGAACCTCTGCTTTGTGGTAAAATCTACCTAGATCATAATAGTATTTTTGACAAAGGTGTAATGTAGATTCGACACGTAGCAATAGGTTAGAATAACCTAAATTTGGTGGTAAAATTAACCTGCGTATATTGGTATTCTTGACTGTTGTAAATGTAGTATTGACATGTGAAATTAAGTTATAACAACCTAATTTTTATGATAAATTTAACCTGTATTTTTAGGTTGAAACAACTTGTGATGTTTTGTTAAATGAACCTCTGCTTTGTGGTAAAATCTACCTAGATCGTGATAGTATTTTTGACAAAGGTGTAATGTAGATTCGACACGTAGCAATAGGTAAGAATAACCTAAATTTGGTGGTAAAATTAACCTGTGTATATTGGTATTCTTGACTGTTGTAAATGTAGTATTGACATGTGAAATTAAGTTGTAACAACCTAATTTTTATGATAAAATTAACCTGTATTTTTAAGTTGAAACAACTTGTGGTGTTTTGTTAAATGAACCTCTGCTTTGTGGTAAAATCTACCTAGATCATAATAGTATTTTTGACAAAAGTGTAATGTAGAATCGACATGTAACAATAGGTTAGAATAACCTAAATTTAGTGGTAAAATTAACCTTCGATATTGGTATTCTTGACTGTTGTAAATGTAGTATTGACATGTGACATTCAGTTAAAATTACTTGTTTTTGGTAAAATCAACCTGCATTTATTAGTAATATCTACCTACAATATAAAGTATTTTTGACAAAGGTGTAATGTTGAAACGATACGCCTTAATAGATTAGAATAACATATTTTGTACTTAAGGAAATCTAATTATAGACAATAAAATAAAAAAGTTATAGATCATTATTACACATTTATTTAACCATAACAAAGCACATTTATTTAACCATAAATAACATAATAAAACTTTATAGTATTCAAATTAAGTAACTAGCAAATCGTCCAATACGTATGGACATTTAGGAAGAGAATGTCAGAGTTTGCACAAACAAACTAACAATTATTAGTAGATTTAACAAATACGTACCTACCTAAGTTTTCAAATGTTATTACCGTTTTTTGGATCGTAGCGTAATGGCCATTTGCCATTAGTTGTTAGGCCTAACA